>CM057454.1:803302500-804505000 GCA_016271365.2 Neoceratodus forsteri
ATTGCCACCTTTAACTCTGCATGTGATCTCCTTGCACCCTACAGCAAGTGGGTGGTCAAAGGGCCCGATACACCCTGGGTCACCCATGCACTACTCAATCTCATGTAAATCCACAACAATCTCTGGCATAAAGCCTCCACGTTGGGCTAACTGCTGACAGACAGTGCCACAGGGCTGCCAGAAATCATTGCATTTGAGGAATCTGACAGGCCAGGGCTGCCCTTTTACAAACCAGATTCTCATCCTTGAGGGGCTTGAGGTGTAAGTTCTCAGACAACATCAAGGAAATGAATGGGAAATCTGTGACCCCCCCTCACTGCTTAGTGTTAGTAGAGCCCTTATCCAGGACCCTTTGCTTATTGCTAACTCACTCAACATCACCTTCTCTGACCTTAGCAGTGTTCTCCCCCCAGGCTTCTTCTACAACTCCTCTACTATAACTCCTCCTCCACCCCCTGCAGGTACTCCACCTTTTTATTTTAGGGCAATCTCCCCTAGTCAAGCCTAATCCTACCTAACCAGAGTCCTGGGGAAATCAAGATTTAGTGGGGATACCTTGGACCTTAAATTACTTCATCATGCTCCTGTTGTAATCCTCCACCCTCTCACCAAAATTCTCAACTTCTTCCTATGCCTAGGTCAGTTCCCCTCACAGTGGAAGTCTGCAGTGGTCACTCCCATTCTGAAGGGAGGCAACAGAACCTCCCCTGGTAAATATCGCCCCATCTCCATCATCCCGGCTATCTCCAAGGCCCTTGAAAAAATAGTCTCAGGACAACTTTTAGATTCTCTCTCTAAATACAACTTACTTTGCCAGGAACAACACAGATTCAGAAAGGGTCATAGCACCACTACGGCCCTTCTGGAATACACAGACTATGTCCATAAAGCTCTAGACCATGGGCACTTAGTTGACTCTGTTTACATAGACCTATAAAAAGCTTTCAATATGGTCAATCCTGGTTGAGTCCCTACCATTCTTGGGTCTGTCCAATGATGCCACCTCCTGGTTTTCCAGCTAGCTCAGTGGCAGATCATAACAAGTAAAAATCAATACCACCCTATCCACCAGTCTTCCTGTCTGGTCCGGGGTACACCAGAGTTCTATCCTGGGGTCCCTCCTTTTAAGTCTTTTTCTAAATACCCTCCCAAGGCCTGTTCCAGTCAAATGCTCCTTTATGCAGGTGATGCTTTTATCTTCAGTAGCCATCCTAACCCCTCCCCACTTCAGCAAGACCTACAAAGATTATTCTTGGAATCTGAAATCTGGTTTGCCACTCACAAACTTGTTATAAACTACAAAAAAACAAAGGTAATGATCTTCTTGCATCACAAAAGTAAACATAGGGACGTACCTGTAAACATTTTAAATTGGCAGCTCTCCCCCCGGAACAAGCCAACAGTTTTAAATACCTTAGTGTCACTCTTGACTCCTCCCTTTCTTACCAAGATCATATTAACTTAGTCAGCACTGCCATCAATGTCAGAATTAGTCTTTTATACAGACACAGATGTGGTATGCCCCACTGCTCTCCGTATAGCCTTAACAAACTCTGTACTATCCATAGTCGACAAAGGGATTGTTTTCTATGGGTCACCTGCTAACACAGCTCTCCATAGGATCAAGGTTGCCTTGAATAAAGCCTGTCATCTTGTGGCTGGGTGCGACAGGCACACTCTCACCTGCAACCTCTACCGACTGAGTAGCTGGCTTAACTTTGATTGCTGGATCAGATATCAAACAAGTCTTCTAGACAAGAAAATCACCTCAGGCCTCACCCCTACAGGGCTCCAACACCTTATTACTCCTGCCCCAGTAATTTGAGCAACCAGAAGCTTCACTAAAGGATTCCCCCTTGCCCCCCACTGTTGGACATCCCGGGGCAGATGGCATTTATGAACTGTGGTCCACTTTGGTCAATGCCCTTCCAGCCTGTATTTCATCGGAAGTGAAACTTGGCCCTTTCAAAGCAAATCTCAAGGAGCGCTTCTTTTCCTTCAGTCAATGTGACTGCTCCTAGCCCCCACACCTCCTGTCCTGGTTTTATCAAGGTCTCCTCTGATTGCATCAGCCCCACTAATCTCTCCCAATGCATGGTACGCTTTAAAGTAAACATAACTCAGGACACCAGCTACTCAGAGATAAAGGTGCTATACTTCAGAAAGGCTGACTTCAAAAAAATGAGATACAATGTAAGTAGCCAGTTTATAGAAATAGAGGTTGAGTAGGTGGAAGTCATATGGGGGAGACTCAAGAGGTCAGTAAAGACTGCCACAGATCAATGTGCCAGATGGGTCAGCAAAACAAAAATAAATCCTCTGTGGTTTTCCAAGGAAGTAGCTACCACAGTCAAAGAAAAAAAGAAGGTATACAGCATATACCATGAAACCAACACTGAGAATGACTGGGAGTTGTACAGGGAAAAAATGAGAGAGTCTAACAAACAAATTAGAAAGGCAAAAGCCCAGACAGATGAAAACATAGCATAAGGGGCAAAGAGTGGAGAAAAATATTTTTTAGATAAGTTAGGGAATGTAGGAAGGCAAAATAGGGGACAGTAAAGCCTGCTACTGAAGAAGGGAACTGCACCAAACATGACCCAGAGAAAGCCTAACTCCTCAACAAATACTTCCTCTCTGTGTTTACCAAAGAGGACTCAGGGGATGGCCCAGTCCTGAAAAAACACAACACCCCAGGATCAGGGGTAGACACTAGTCCCTTTACAGAAGTTGAAGTAGAGGAGAAACATAGAAACATAGAAACATAGAATTTGATGGCAGATAAGGACCGCTTGGCCCACCCAGTCTGCCCATTTCCCTACCTAATAGATAAGCTGCAGATCCTAGTTAACCAGCAGCCTACTTCTTCTTACCCCAACCCCCAGAATTGCCTTATGACTGTCCCATGCATGCTTGAATTCCACCACTGATTTTGACTCCACAATCTCTCCGGAAGGCCGTTCCATGCATCCACAACCCTCTCTGTGAAAAATACTGTAAATTACCTCTGAGCCGCCCCTCTATCTTCAAATTGTGCCCTCTTGTTCTTGCACACCTCTTTTTGAAAGATGCTACCCTCTTGACTTTGTTGATTCCTTGAGGTACTTGAAAGTTTCTATCATGTCCCCCCTCTCCCTCCTTTCCTCAAGGCTATACATATTAAGCTCCTTAAGTCTCTCTTCATATGTCTTCTGGTACAGACCCTGCACCATTTTAGTTGCCCTCCTCTGGACAGCTTCCATCTTGTCTATGTCTTTACAGAGATTGAGTCTCCAGAACTGCACACAGTACTCCAGATGGGGTCTCACCAGCTGTCTGTACAGAGGGATAATTACTTCCTGTTTTCTACTGGTGATGCCTCTCCCTATGCATCCCAGTAACCCCCCAGCCCTCCTTGCTGCCCTCTCACATTGCTTGCCCACCTTTAGGTCATCTGATATGACTATCCCCAGGTCCCTTTCCATTTTTGTTGTTGTTAGTATCTCACCCCCCATTGTGTACTCTTCCCCTGGGTTTTTGTTTCCCAGGTGCATTACCTTGCACTTCTTAGCATTGAATCTAAGTTGCCATACATTTGACCATTCCTCTAACCTTGCCAAGTCCCTTCTCATCCTTTCCACCCCACCCTGTGCATCAACTCTGTTGCAGATCTTAGTGTCATCTGCAAAGAGTCATATTTTCCTTCCAGTCCTTCCGCAATGTAAGCTTATAAAGACATTGAAGAGGACTGGTCCTATCCTGAACCCTGCGGCACCCCACTAGTAACCCTCCTTTCTTCTGAGTGGACTCCATTTACTATTACCTCTGTGTCCTATTCTCCAGCCAATTTTTACCCAGGCTGTCATCTTGGGACCCACTCCCAGGCTGGCTAACTTGTATATTAATCTTTTGTGGGACTGTGTCAAATGCCTTCTAAAGTCTAGGTAGGCCATGTCCACAGCCCCTCCCTGATCTACTACTTTGGTCACCCAGTCAAAGAAATCTATCAGATTTGTCTGGCATGACCTTCCCACTGTGAATCCATGCTGCCTAGGGTCCTGTGCCCCTCTGGACTCTAGATACTCGACAATTCTTTCCTTCAGAAGTGATTCCATCATTTTCCCTATCACTGAGGTTAAACTAACAGGTCTGTAGTTTCCTGCTTCTGCCTTGCTCCCACTTTTGTGAAGGGGAATCACATCTGCCCTCCTCCAGTCCTCAGGTACCACCCCATCCTCCCACGATTTGTTAAAAAGGTAGTCAGTGGTGTCACTAGTTCTACCCTTAGCTCTTTTAGAATTCTGGGATGAATCCTATCAGGCCCCATTGCTTTGTCCACCTTCAGTTTTAAGAGTTCTTTCAGAACCCTTTCTTCTGTAAATGGGCTGGTATCAACTTCTGTATCCAGAGTGTTACTACTGTTTGTTTTATGTACCTCCCCCTCTTCATTTGTAAATACTGAGCAAAAATATTTGTTTAGTATCTCTGCCTTTTCACAGTCTCCCTCTGCCCACCCTCCCTCCCCTTTATTAAGCCTCACTATCCCTATCTTGGTCTTCCTTTGCTCCCTGATGTACCTATAAAAGGTTTTATCCCCTTCTCAACTGAGTTGGCTACCTTTTCCTCGGTTTGGGCCTTTGCTGTTCTGACTGCCTTCCCAGCCTCCTTTTGCTTTAACTGATACAGTTCTCTGTCCTGCTTCTTCTACGATTCCTTGTACTTCCTGAATGCTTTCTTTTTCTCTTGAACCTTCACTGCCACTTCCTTTGAGAACCATAGTGGTTTCTTACATCGTCTTGTTTTGTTTATTTGCTTCACACAAAGGCTTGTTACCTCTGTGATGGCAGTTTTATTATTCCCATTGTTCTTCCACCTCCTTCTGCCCATTTGCTAGTGCATTCCTTAGGCACTCACCCATTTTGGCAAAGTCAGCCCTCCTAAAGTCCAGTACTTTTGTCTTTGTATGGCTTGACTCTATTGCTGTGTTTATTGTGAACCATACTGTTCGATGGTCGCTAGTTCCCAGATGGCTACCCACTTCTACATCTGTGATCCTCTCTCCATCTCCATTTGAGAGAATCAAGTCTAATATTGCTCCCTCTCGAGTGGGCTCCAGTACTAGTTGTCTAAGGCATGCCCCTGTAGGGCATCTAGAATAACTGCACTCTTCAAAGTGGCAGCTGCAACTGCACTCCAGTTAACATCTGGCATATTCATATCACCCATCAGCAATATCTCCCCTTTTTCTGCCATTCTAAGTATATTTTCTAACATTTCCCTGTCCTTTTCCTCCCTCTGAGAAGAGGGTCTGTATACAACCCCTGTGCGTATTGTGGTGCCATTGCCTGTCTCCAAATTTACCCACAGTGCTTCTTCTCCTCCCTGTTTACCCTTTTGTTCTGTTGCTTTTATTCCTTCCCTTTATGTAAAGAACTACTCCTTCTCCTCTTTTACCCTCCCTGTCCCTCCTGTAGACAGTGTATCCTGGTATGTTTATGTCCCAGTCATGGTTTTGTGTGTACCATGTTTCTGTGACTGCCATGATATCCAGATGTTCCTCCTCCATCAAGGCCACTAATTCAGGAAGCTTGTTACCCAGACTACGGGCATTGGTACTCATTGCTCTCCAGGATGTGCTAAATAAACTGAAAGCAGACAAAGCTACGGGATGCACCCCAGAATCATTAAGGAAATGGGGGCAGAATTAGCAGCCCCTCTGGCACTTCTATTCCCAAAATCCTTGAAGAGCAGTGTGGTACCTGAAGACTGGAAAAAGGCAATGGTGGTTCCACTTCACAAATCAGGCAGTTGCAAAGAGGCTAGTAATTGCAGACTGGTAAGCCTCACATTTGTAGTACAGAAACTAATGGAGACGCTACTCAAACAGAGGATCATAGCATTCCTCAAAACTTGTGGCCAACAAGACCCTAAACAGCATGGTTTCACAGCAGGTACGCCATGCCAAACAAATCTGCTTGAGTTTTTTGACTATCTTACAAAAATAGTGGATGGCAGTGGGGCAGTAGATGTGGTCTACCTAGACTTTAGTAAGGCTTTCAACTTGGTTCCACACAGAAGGCTGGTAAAGAAGCTGAACCACAAAGAGGTTGGTCCAGCAGTAGTCAGATGGGTACAAAACTGATTACAGGGCAGAACACAGAGGGTACAGATTAATGGAATGCAATCAGCAGAAGGCAGGGTGACCAGCAGGGTACCCAGAGCTAAGTACTGGGGCCTCTGCCCTTCTATGTTTTTATAGCAGACATTACTGATGGACTGGAAGGGAAGGTGTGTCTATTCACAGATGACACCAAGATATGTAACAGGGTGAACACCTCAGAAGGAGTGAGCAAGATGAAAAATGACCTCAAGAAACTAGAAAAATGGTCTGGAGTGTGGCAGTTGAGATGTAATGCCAAAAGGTGCAAGGTCATGCACATAGGAAAGAAAAATACAGGAAAGGAGTATTATCTAGGAGGTTAAAGACTGGTGGCCTTAAACCAGGAACAAGATCTGGGAATCATAATCTCAGACAGCTTGAAGGTTAATAAGCAGTGTGAGAAGGCAACTTTGCCAACAGAATGCTGGGATGCATTGGGAGGAGAATCACGAGCAGGAGAAAAGAGGTGGTACTACCGTTGTATAGATTGCTGATCAGGCCTCACCTGGAATACAGATTCCAACTCTTGAGGCCTCACCTCAGGAAGGACATTGACCGGGTGGAAACAGTACAGAGGAAGGTGGCAAAAGTGATTCAGCATCTGCAGTACATGTCCTATGAGGAAAGACTTAGGAAACTGAATATGTACTCCCTGGAGTAGAAAAGAGAGAGAGGGGACATGATTGAAACATTCAAATACATAAAAGGCATAAACAAGGTACAGCCACAGGAACTTTTTCACTTCAAGAAGGGCTCCAGGACCTGGGGACGTGACCTCAGGCTGCAAGGAGGGAGGTTCTCTACCAACACCAGGAAGTTTTCTTCACAAAAAGAGTGGTGGACGCCTGGAACAGCCTGCCACATGAAGTTGTGGGGGTCAACACTGTGGGGGGATTCCAGAATGCATGGGATAGACACAAGGGAGCCCTGACTACAAAGGGCAACTAGAGTGTCAAAATAGGTCTAAAACAAATGGGCAGACTAGATGGACCTAGCAGTTTCCTTCTGCTGTCAACTTCTATGTTTCTATGTTTCTCCCTGCATCCCACACCTACCCACACCCCCTCCATATACCCTTAAATTTGATGTATTGTTGAATACTTTAGTTCTGAAAGTTTTGTACCAGATCTTGCATGGCCTGATTTTTCCTAAATACTTGTGTAGAATGTACTATTTGTTTAATCTGTACCAACTGCCTCACTGTGTGTGTCAATAAGTTAATGTTTGTTGATACAATGTATTATTTGGATCCTCCCTAATGTATGTATGCACCCTTAATTGTCTTGTACTTCTCTGATGTGGAGTCTTTGTAAATGAGTCTCTGACTCAAAGGTTTGTAATTCTGATACTTTCAATAAATAAATAAAATAATGGCAACAAGTCTGGTCAGATCAGGATTACTTGAATGAACACAATGAGCACTGAAAAAAGCATCAGTGGGTCCAGAGAGTCGATATTTTGTGCCAGCAGCAACTGCATTTCATGTCCCAATCTTTGTTTGTACTAATGTGATCTGGATGCTGGGGTATTGCTTAATACTACAATTACTTGTCAGCAACTGTGTAATGTATTATTTTACCACCTCCAGTATGATATTAATACTATGGTTATGGTTTTTGTTTCAAAAGATGGCTTAATGGAATGCTCTTTTTTGGCTCTAATTACTTTACAGAAAAAAGGTTAGTATTTATTCATTCATTGCTTCTAGTATGATTTTAGTACTACATCTTGGTTACAGTGACTGACTGGCAGAGATTATGTTTTATTACATATACTTAGTACTTGGCAGTAATCGTTGGAACTAGGAAAGTTGAATTGTGTGCTGTCAAGTGCACAGCACACTTTAAAATAATTTCTTATCGACTGCACATGACTGATGTGACTGCCTGGGTGATGATTAGTGGAGCTGCTTTGATTTCTACTTTAGAAGATGTTGAATAGAAGAAGTAGAAACAGTACCATCTGTTGGACCAGATATTGTGTGGCACCACAGTAAACCAGAACATGCAATTCAGCTGCATCACATGGATAAGGTGGGTGAGCTCTTGTTGCTGCTCATTTGATAATTCTTTCACAGCCATTTTTTTGGCATGGTCTCCTATGGCACGCAAGCAAAATAATTCCTAGCCTTAGTACAAAATATCTTAGCTGCTTGGTAGTGGTAGGTAGTTGGTACTTGTATCTTTCTCAGTCTCTCTCTCTTTCTCACTTTCTCAGCACCGTATCATCACTTGCATCTTTCTCTTTCTCTTTCTCTTTCTCTCTCTCTCAGCACCGTATCATCAGAGTCATGGGTTGCATGGATTCCTCATAAAAAAGAAGACTTTGAAACTACACTGTGAATAATGTACACTATATAGTATCTTAATTTAGCATGATTTTGTATCTCCTCTCCCCCCCATCTCTCACCCTTCTAGGACTATCAAGGCCCCAAGCAGTATTGCCACCAGCTGAGCCCATGAAGGAGGTAATGATTGCTACATCATGTGTCATACTTGTCCCCCTCCCTGCTTCCGTAAGGTGTCACTGGCTGATTTGTTTGTCTGACACATTAGCAGTTTTATTTTTCATACAAATAGTGAGTAAAAGTATTCCCTTTGGCACTCTATTAAATATTGCAGTGTTTGCCCTCTATTTGTGGATTTTAAGACATTTATTCAAAGACTTATAAATAATCAGAACTAATCAGGACTAATTAGAACCGCCTTCATGTTCCAGAACTTTATTGAGTTCTGTCAGCCCTAAGATATATTTATATCTATATGTGTGTGTGTGTGTGTGTGTGTGTGTGTGTGTGTGTATGTGTGTGTGTGTGTATTTATATAGTATATTCATAGCAAAAAACTCTGTTTAATGCATCAGTTAGGGTTGTTTCTCAGCGACAAATGTGAGGAATTTCTGTGTTAGGGTTGAAAACCCTAACTGCACATCCCCCCTACACCCACCATCACCACACACACACATACATGCAGGTAGGGGAAGGACCAAAGCAACACAACCAATCACACACATCCAGGAGAAGGTGTATACCTGTGTTACTCTAGGAAGTGGACAAATCCAACTTGAGATATCATAGATTATTTACAAAGTTGTTCTTCGAGATTAGTTCACATAAAAGTGAACCAAGCTGGCACTAGAGAAAATGGTGTACCTAGCTATGTTTTCAACATATGGGTGGTGAAAGGCATAATGGGTGCTGCAATGTTAGTCTATGGCAAATTGCTCAACTTTGGAACAGTGTAACTTGGAAATCCTTAAGTATTTTAGGACAATAGCAGGAAAAAGCACATCTGTGGGATCAGGTCTTGCCATCCTGCATATTTGAGGCCAAAGGACCCAACCGTTTGCTTGCAGGATGATGGCAAAGATGTGCAGTCATTAGGAGCATACTTTCACAAAATACTTTCACAAACACGAAAGTGTCATAGCACAACATTTTTGCATTTGTGAAAGTGATTTTTGAAAGTATTTCAGTGATTGTGCAAAATCCTGTTTTGAATCTTGCGAACCCTAAAATACCATATGTGTAGTCTGTGTTATGTGTTGGTGTAAGCGTGTGGCCCAAGATGTGCAGTTGTCTGTAGTGATATGTGTTTAGTGGTGTGTGGAATGTCCGGGTTGAGAGTTAGCAGTGACAACCACATGTGACAGCCTGATGGGAGCATGGGTGTGTGGTTTTGTGGTTTACATAGTTGTACGTTATTCCTGTTACCTGCTGGTGCTTGTGTGTGATTGGTTGTGTTGCCTTGATCCTTCCCCTACATGTATGTGTGTGTGCGTCGTGGTGGTGGGGTTGGGGCGATGCACAGTCAGTGTTTTCAACCCTAACACAGAATTTCCTTGCTTTTGTTGCTGTGGAACAACCCTAACTGATGCATTAAATGGATTTTTTTGCCAAGAATTTCCCTTCCTTTTGAGAATGTGCACTATATATAGTGAATAAAATGTGGTGGTGGGAGCGCGGGGCCCACCATGTGATTATTAGTCACTTCTCTGCTCAAAAACTGTATGACCAAGTGAAATGAAAATTGGCTATGCAAACAGAAATGCAAACGGTGACGAACACGCAAACAGTAATGGTAACACAATTGGAAATGGAAACAGTTACAGTAACACCAACTGTGATGCCAAAGGGAACAGTAACACAAACGTAAATGCAAACGTGTATGCAAATGCAAATTGTAACACACATGGGCACGGTAACACAATTAGAAACACAAACGCTTATGGTAACACCAACAATGACGCCAAAGGAAACAGAAATGCAAATGGTAACTCAAACAGAAGCATGTACGCAAATGCAAATGGCAATGCACAAAGTGATGCAAAAGGAAACACAGAAAAAAACAGTAATTGAAATGCAAATGGTAACAGTAATGCAAATAGAAGCACAAATGCAAAAGCAAAGGGTAACGCACACGGTGACCAAAATGGGAACGCTAACGCAAATGCCTATGGAAACACATGCAGAAATGCTGACTGTGACAGCAATGGAAACAACACCATTTTTTGCCCCAATAGCTGTATTCAGAAGCATAGTGAATACAAAGAATGTATGCATAATAGTGGGCCTCAGAGCAGAAAATGAACACTTGGAATACTAAATTGCATATATCTCAGGAACCATACGATGTAGGAAAAAAAATGTAAAATCTCATATTATTTATGACATTCCTGGCTAGTTTTGCACTTAGCCCCCTAGCAGGTGTTTAAGATATGGGCCCTGAAAGGCGCAGCTGATGCCGTAATGTTAGCTGATGGGAAACATTATAAACTTCGGAGTGCCATAACTTTGCAGCTCTAAAATATTTTGTCACCACACCACCAAAAGACACATCTGTGGGATCTTGGCTATCTTCTCTCCTAATTTCAGCCCAAAAGACCAAACTGTTCTTTTGCAACAGGGTGGCAAAGATTTCCTGTTCTTTTGGGCATAGTGTTGCAAAGTAGTGTCGTGATTTGCAACACTTTTGGAAAAAAAATCACGAAAGTGTCGAATGTGCGACACTACTTTGTGACACTACTGTTTACAAAAATTTCAGAAACATATTTCTGGGGTGTTTAACCCCCCCAAATAAAGATATGGCTAGCATCCTCAGGATTCGACTAGGTGAATGCAGCAAGAATTGTGTCCCTAGATGGTCCCAACTTTAAAGGCCAAGCATTTCTGTGACCACCAACTGAAAACAAGATGGCAGATTTGCGACACTACAGGGGTCATTTGTGACACTAAAAACTGCATATGTGATGCTGTCAAACTTTTTGTTAACTTTTCTCATTGACTATAATGGGAAACTTGTTTTTTTAGTAACTTTTGAACCATTTAATATTTTTTCACAGTCTTTGAAAGGCACATTGGGGACCCTGGCTGTATGTTCTCTGGAGGTTTCTGACTGGTTGTACAGACTGTTCGACCTGTAGGCGCAAGCAAAGAATGCATAAAAATGCATAATTACCACATTCTATGGTGCTATGTAGCTCTGTAACCGTATATCCAACTGTTATGAAGCATGGCAGATCCAGAGATCAATGGTACCACTCTGTGCATGCCAAACATCAGGCAAATCTGTCATACAGTGGCAAAGTTATTAAGCTACCAAATTTCAGAGTTTAACCTTAAATGGGGTACTCAACCCTAACTATAGTGGCACTACCATGCCACTTATATATATATATATATATATATATATATATATATATATATATTTACAAATTTAGTAAATAAAGAAACTAATAATGAAAATTGTCCTCTTTTTTATTAAAAAAAAAAAATCTTGGAAGTTAGGTGGGAGATCTTAAAATTAAATAAAAATAAATCATATAGTATGGACAATATTGAAGGGAAATTTATTAAAGATGCTGTTGAAGTCTTATCACCAATACCAACTGATTTATTTAATCAAAGTTTGATGGAAAATGTTTTTCCCTCTATCTGGAAAATAGCCAAAATAGTACCTATATTTAAGGGGGGGATTCAAATGACCCATCTAACTATAGACCAATAGCAATCCTCTCCATCCTCTCTAAGTTAATGGAACGAATGGTGTTTGGCCAGTTGTATAGTTACTTAGAAAAATATTCAAAATTGACTAAATATCAACATGGCTTTAGGGCAGGTTATTCAACTTGCACTGCACTCGTGGACTTTATTGATAAAGTGGCAGTGGCCTTGGATAAGGGAGAGTCCATGGGTGCAGTGTTAGTTGACCTGTCCAAAGCCTTTGATTTGGTCGACCGCCATTTATTGTATGAGAGGATGGAGAGGATTGGTATTGCCCTTAGGTAATTATTATGGTTTAAATCATATTTGAGTCAAAGAAAACAGCAAGTAGTAATAAATGGTCAATTTTCTGAAGTAGGTAGTATACTAAGAGGTGTCCCTCAAGGTTCAACTTTGGAAATGCAAACCGAAACATGCACGGGCACAGTACCGCAATTGTAAACTCAAATGGTAATGGTAACAGCAACAATAACAGCAAAGGAAACACCAATGCAAAAGGAAATGCAAGCACATATGGAAACACAAACCATAATGCGCACGGGCACAGTAACACAAATGGTAACAGTAACAGCAAGGAAGACGCAAAATGAAAGAGAAAAGGAAGCACAAAAGAAAGGGCTGTCGGAAACGCAAATGGTAATGCACACGGTAACGCAAAGAAAAACACAAACAGAAACAGTAGTGGAAATGCAAATGGTAATGGTAATGAAAACTCAAGCGTGAATGACAACGCAAAGGCTAATGCACATGGTGGCATACACAGGAAAGGTAAGGCAAACAGGGACATGCATACAAGTGGAAACAGTAACTGTAGCAGTAATGGAAGTGCATACTCTGTTTTTGCCAAACAGGTTCATAGAGAACCACAGTGTGTACAAAGAATGTATGCATTGTAATGGGCATCGAAGCTTAAAATGAGCATTGGAAGTACTTAATTGCTAATATCTCAGCAACCGCACGATGTAGAAAAAATATTAAAATTTCATAGAAATCATGATTTTCCTGGCTAGGTTTTTGCTATTACATTGCCCAAAAGGCTATGCAACTCACAACAAAAATTCCATATCTTGCACCATTTTCGAGATACGAGCCCCAAAAGGCAAGGCGAATGCCACCATGTTAGTCTATGAGAAAAAATGTCAATTTCAGAGTACCGTAACTTGGCAGCCATGCAATATTTTCTCACCAATCCACTAAAAGGCACATCTGTGAGATGTTGGCTGCCATCCCTCTAAATTTCATCTCAAACAACCACACTGTTCTTTTGCAGCAGGGTGGCAAAGAATTCCTGTCATTTTGGCCAAGTCTGAAAAAGTAGTGTCGCAATTTGCGGCAATCTTCACAAAATTTTGTGAAAGTGTTGTGCTTGCAGCACTACTTTGTGACACTACTAGTTTCAGAAATTTGAAAAACATATTTCTGGGGTGTTTTACCCCAAAATAAAGACATGGCTAGCATCCTCAGGGTCCGACTAGGTGAACACAAAAAAGAATTGCGCCCCTAGAGGGTCCCAAATTTAAATGCCAAGCATTTTTCTGATCACCAGCTGAAAACAAAATGGTGGATTTGCAACACTACTAGGGCCATTTGCAACACTAAAAAGTGCATTTGTGAAAGTGTTGAATATTTTAACTTTTCCCATTGACTTATAATGGGAACTTGTTTTTTGAATAACTTTTGAACCATTCAATATTGTTTTATGAAATCTTCAAAAGACACATTGAGAACCTCAGCCACATTTTCCCTGAAGTTTTCGAACTGGTCATGCAAACCGTGCTACCTGTAGGTGAGAGCAAAGAAATCACAAAAAAAAGCGTAATTGTGCAATTGGTTGTCACTTAATAACTTCGCAGCTGCATACCCAACCAGTACATAACCTTGCAGATCCCAAGACCTACCATGCCCAATTGTGTATACCAAATTTCAGGCAAATCTGTTGAACTGTGGCAAAGTTATTAAGGTGCAAAATTGGACCCTTATCCTTAAAAGTGCTACTCAACCCTAACTATGGTAGCACTACCGTGCTACCATTATATATATATATATATATATATATACACAATATATGTTTTGGGATAAAGGCAAGGATAAAAAGTGGTATCTCAGGCAAACTGTGGAGATATCACTGATATATCCATGTTCCTATATGTCATAGTGTTATCTCCATGCTCCTATACATCACGGAGATATCTTTATGTTCTTATACATCATCCTTATGAAAGTGAAAGGTTTTCACTTTCCATCCTTCAGCTGTCTCTTTTTTATAACTGGGATATCCAGAGAGACACACACACACACAGACACACACACACACACACACCTCTCATATGTGGTTGATCCTGCCACTACCATCAAACAAATAATTATTTAAAAAAAAATTATCTGATTGATCCAGCCACTTTCTTAACAGTACTTTCACTTCCCCCTGAAATGTAGGTTGACCGAGCGCTATCCCCTGAAATGTAGCGTGATCAAATGCTATGAATATTGAAACATGAGGTTCTGTTAGACCTTTATGATAAAGGAGCCTGTGTTGCAACACTTAGAAAAGTGTGTCTCTTTGCAAATTTTAGCAGTGTTTTCTTAAAAGAAGCTGCTGACTGTACTGAGAGGAGAGAGTCGGCAGCTTCAGAACACCCAGATGGAAGCGGGAGCATATGTTGCTATGGCTCTCCTCTCAGTACAGCTGGGGGCTTATTTTTAAGAAAATACTGCTAAAATTGGGAAAGATACACACTTTTCTAAGTCTTGCAACACAGGCTCCCCTATTCTAAAGGTCTAACAGAATCTCTTGTCTCAATGTCATAGGGTTCAGTCACATTGCATTTCAGGGAAGGATATGCTTGGCCATGCTACAGTTAGGAGGAATTTAAGTAATGTTAGGATAAAAGAAAGTCACAGGATCAACCATATATGTTTTGTTTAATAACTTAAAAGTGAAAAGGTCAAACAGACTTTTTTTTAAATAACATACAGGTATGTAATTTGTTGTGTTGAGGTGATATAGAGGGTTGTGTTGGGGTGGCCATGGCTGGATCAACCAGAATCCAGACAACTGTTTTTTTTTAAATAAGTTAAAGTGGCAGGATCAACCACATATTTTTTTAAAATGACATGGCATCTGTTGTGTTGGGAGAAATATGCAGAGTTGTGTTGGGACAGCCATCACCTCTATGTGGGGGATTGTATTGAGGGGATATATGTGGAATGTGCTAAGTAGGGCTCAAAACATATAGGATGGGATATTCAGATATGCGCCAGGCAGGTGCACAAGCTGGGCGCAGTGCAACTGGGATGTGCCAGGGCATGTACTGGGCGATATTCAACGGTGCTGCACCATGGCTCAGCACCGTAGAATATGGCAACTGGCCTCCCGCAGTGTGTATGGCATGCAAGTGGCAAGAGAGGAGCAGGGGGATGCCCCAGTGCAAGTGCAGTTGTGCTAGGTGCAGGAACTACGATATTCAGCAGTGGATATGCAAATGAGTCCATAATTAATGCAAGGCACAACTGGGTCCATTAGTATGTAATTATACAAACATACGAACATACAAAATTTGCAGCAGATAAAGGCCTAGAGGTCTATCAAGTCTGCTCGAATGTGCAGCTAGCACCCTTTATTCTGCAGCTGCCCCTCACTTCCACCCTTCTCCTTTATTGACCCTCCCCCTTGTCCTGTCCCATCCCCTTTTGAAGCAGTCCACTGTTCTATTGAATACCACTTCTGCAGTTAACGCAGTCTACCCAGCCACCACCCTCTCTGTAAAAAAGTGTCTCCTCATCTCCCTCCTGAACCTACCTCCCTCCAGTCTCATATCATGGCCCCTGGTGTCCCTCCCCTCCCTTACTTTGAAAAGCCCCTCTGTACCTGTCTTGTTTATTCCTTTCATGTACTTGAAGGTTTCAATCATGTCCCCGCGTCTCTCCTCCCCTCCAGCGAGCACATGTTCAACTCCCTAGCCTCCTCTTGTATGATAAGTCCCCCAGCCCCTTGATCATCATTGTCGCCCTGCACTACACCCCCTCCAGTAACTTAATGTCCCTCTTCAGATACAGGTGCCAGTACTGCACACAGTACTCCAGGTGCGGTCTAACTAATGACCTATACAGTGGCAGAATCACCTCCTCCCTCCTCGAGGATATACCCCTTGCAATACAACTCAGCATTTTGTTGGCCTTTGCAGCTGCCTTCCTACATTGTGCCGAGTTGCTCATTGACCCTGTAATGAGCACCCCCAGATCCTTCTCCTCCTCTGTCTGGGCTAGCTGCACTCCCCCCAAGCTGGTAGCTCCTCCTTGGGTTCTTCGTCCCATAATGCAACACTTTGCACTTTTTGGCATTAAACTCCAGTTGCCAGGTGTCTGACCAGGTTTTAAACTTTGCCAGATCATCCTGAAACCTCTGCCATCCCCCTAGGTCATCCACCACTGTTCCTACCTTGGTATCATCAGCAAACAGACTGATCTTGCTCTTGATGTCCAATGATATGTCTGCAATGAATATGCCAACACCGAGCCCTGTGGAACACCACTCATCACTACCCTTGGGTGTGAGAGTTCCCCACCCACCACCACCCTCTGTTGCCTTCCCTGAAGCCAGTTCCCTGCCCATCTCACCAGCTTTGCACCCGCCCCTGTGCCTTCTAGCTTACTTCCCAGCCTTCTATGCTGCACCGAGTCAAATGCCTTACTGAAGTCCAGATACAGGACATCAACTGCATGGCCCCTGTCCAGTTGCCTAGTTACCCAGTCATAGAACTCCATCAGGTTGGTTTAGCAGGATCTGCCATGTATGCAGCCATGCTGTCTGCTGTCCTGTAGTCCTTTGGCCTCTAGGAGGGCCACCAGCCTCTCCTTAAGGATCGTCTCCATTAGCTTATCTATGATGGATATGAGGCTCACTGGTCTGTAGTTTTCTGGTTTATCATTATGGCCCCATTTGTATGCAGGTGTGCTGATCCCCGGCGACTTGCACCTGGTACCCTGCCAGGCTGCAGCCTTCAGGAACTGATGCCCCATGCACAGCCTGGCAAGTGTACTAATGACCAATCGCTGGCATAAGTTTAACAGATAATACGTCCAATATCCCTGGTGGTCCAGTGGACCACTTCCATCCCGATGGTGGGCATAAGTATACTAAAAAATTTTTTAAATTATTCATGGTGGTCCAGTGGTATCTCCCTCCCAACCTGCCCACTGAGCCCAGCCACCCCGCTCCCACCGGGTCAGCTGCAGGCAGCAGATGCATGGGCCAGTGGGCATGCAGACCATACTACACAGTCCAGATATGTGAATGGATCCATTCACATGTGGACTATATAGCTATGTGGCTGTAATCTCACATGTCCATTGGCCCCGCTGTAGACCAATGAGCGTACATCTGTACTGTATGCAGTCAGTCAGCGAGTGGCCGAGCGGCTTCTGGGTGGAGATCTGCCACCCGCTGATGACCGGAGGGAGTGGGGTGGCAGGGCTCAGTGGGCAAGTGGGGAGGGGGGTACCGCTGGGCTACCTGGAATAATTTAAAATTTTGTTTTAGTATACTTATGCCCGCGATCGGGCTGGAAGTGGTCCACTGGACCACCAGGGATATTGGACGTGTTTTCTGTTATACTTATGCCCACGATCGGGCTGGAAGCAGTCCACTGGCCCACCAGGGATATTGGACATGTTCTACTTATACCCACGATCGGGCATGGGGGGGTGCAATGCCAACAGATCCTCGATCCGGAGCTTGGGTGGCCACCCACAGCTGGTGGCTGCCGTGTTGTGCCCTGAAATATGTCAGCTCACCTGTGGGTGGCCAGCCCTTGCTCCTATTTCTTTTTGGCTCAACTTTGAGCACCAGTGTGCGGTGCAAGTAGGGGTTGCACCAGCATATGTGCCACACATCCCAGGCTGAATATAGGGATGTGCGGAATATGCATGTACACGCCCCTTGCATTTGCACTGCATACATTACTGGTGCACCCTGGTGCATTGGAATCTGCGCATTGCCACATCCCCTTTTGAATATTGTGCCAGGGTGCATCAGTGGGTTGTGCATGGTGCAACAGTATTGCACCAAGTGCAACCCCTTTGAATATCCCACCCATGTTGTTTAAACAGAACATGACATGGCCTGACTGAAGATATCATATTTATTTTCACTTGAGGCCAATGACATCAAGAAATCTCACTTGTGGCTTCACCACTGATGAGATATCATGATATCATTGGCCTCTTTTGAAGATAAATATGATATCTTCATTTAGGCCATGTCATGTCATATCCCATATATATCTATCTATATCTATCTAGCTATCTATATACATATATATATATATATATATATATATACACACACACACATACATACATACATATATATATATATATTTGTATAGTACAGTGGTGTGATAGCGCTGCTATGCAGTATTTAGGTTTCAGTAGGGGCTTTCTATGTTAAACCCCAATATTTGCACTTTAATATCTTCACAACCATTCATAAAACTTGTACAAAATGTTTTCATGTGTGGTCTTGTGGAGTAAGTATCTTGGCATGCTAAGTTGTGTTCTGGTCAGATGTGCACATTCCTAGCTGCAGATAGTAAAAAATAATACAATAAATCACCATTTTTTGCATTTTTTTGTTTGCCATTGCGTTGCACCCAGATGGTTTGAAATTTTGCTCTGAAATTTTTAGGGTAGAAAGGACTTGCATCAGAAGGATTTCCTTTGCTGGTCTGGTGAAAAAAATATAAATTTGTTCCACAGTTAAAAAATTAAACAAATTCAGGTTCTGAGCATGCTCCTTCAGCTAAAACAAATAGCAGTATGAAGTTTTCATATAAGGAACCCTTTTCGTGAGTTTTTTGTGTATGCCACCATCTTCTTTTTCATTTTCATCCAAAAAAAATATTACAATACTCAGAAAATGACATGGTAGGGGGAGACCTACAGATGTATGTTGAACATTGGGAGTCCGTTAGATGGATTCTGCAGTTAACTGTTGGAAAAATGACACCAAGGTTGTTGTTTTTTTGTTCTTGATATGCTTTTTCCTGACTCGCTTGTGGGTTTCTATTCTGTGATATGAAAAATGTCCACTTAACAGTGTTTTGTTGCTGTTTTCTAACATTGCCTTCAAGCTAGACGGTTTTGAATTTTGGTCTAACATTTTCAGGGTAGAAAGGGACTGGCCCACAGATGTCTCCTTTGTTGGTTTGGCAAAACAAAAAATATGAAACTTTTCTAAAGTTCTGTAGTTCTAAATTTGTTTTTTTTAATCCTTTTTCATGACTCACTTTCCAGTTTTTCGTATTGTGTGAGCACGCTCCATACCCTCAATTTTAAAACTATATAACTTTAGAATGGATAAATATTTTTTCACCAAACTAGCAAAGGAAATGTCTGTAGGCTAAACCCTTTCCACCCTAAAAATTTGAAACCAAAATTCCAAGCCATCTGGCCCAAGTTGAAAGCAAAAAAAGCAAGAAAACACTAAACTCTGATTGCCATCATCTTGTTTTCCTGCTGTCTAGTGACACCCTCACTGTCTGATGACCATTGCCATCATTCTCTCTCTGGTGTTCAGTGGAACTCTCACCCACACAAACATCCCTTCTCCTAGGCACAATTGCCTGTTTTCATGGTCAACCCAGGAGCACTGGGGAGGTCAAATGACTTGCTCAGAGTCCCACAGTATTCAAGTGGAGGTTGTGGGAATCAAACCCATTGTCATCCCCTACTTCCTTAAATAGCCCCTGGTGTCTAATGGTGCCCCACACACTCCAATTGTCATTCCCCCATATTTTTTTATTTATTTTTTCGTTACACATTTGTTCTGCTGTACAGTGACCCCCCCATCCAATCACTGTGCCTGTGATCTTATTTTTCCTCCCTAATGTCTAGTGGAACCCCCACCCTCTGATGACCACTCCCATCATTCTTTAATTTCCCTGGTGTCCACTGGAACTCCCCTGATTGACATTTCCATACATAATAACCTATGAAGAAGGAAACCTTCCCTTGATGTCTCTTTCCTTGTAAAAAGAAAACTGTCCCTCGCTGATCTGACCCCCCCAACCTCCCACTGAACACGCACACAACCCACGCCCCCAACACACACTCCACACACCCTCACTAACCTGAAAAGGTCTCAGGCTGAAGATTCAGTCTCTGATAGAAGACACATCTTGCTGCTGGAATTGTAGACTGCAATATGAGACTATAAGGTAAGTGTGGTTTAATGTATTTCAATGGGGTTTTCAACTGTGCTGCATAAGTTTATAATTTTTAAAGATTTTGACACCATATTTTCAACATACCCTTTTTGAGACACCTAATCATGAACAATGTTGGTGGTATTTCACAAATACTGCCCAAAAGGTTGATTTTGCAGTCAGTTGGCGAAATCACCTTTCAAACTGGATTTCAAAATTTTCACCATGCTTGTTCATGAGGTGGAGTCATAAGAAAGCTCTGCTGAAAATTGTGGGTCAAAATGTGTTAAAAAACCGAAGTTGTGCACTTCTTTTTATATTTTGCTACCTCATTTGTAACTGGTAATTTTCAATATATTCACCCAAAGTTTCCCACACAGTGATTTCTTTATGCCATCTCATGAATGTGACAGCTGTAATTTTTTAAAATCTTGGCCTGTGACATTGAATAACACTGCCATGGTGCAAAATGATGTTTTGCTGGGATTTCATAATTTTTAGTACTGGATTCATTCGGTGGGGTAATAGGAAGGCTATGTTGACTATTTGGTTGGTGTTGTCCTACAAATGGAAGCACAGAGCCCTCCTGGCCCTGTGCTTTCACATAAACATGCATATACATATCTAAGGAGGGATGGGAGTACTCCCACATGAATCTATGTGACCACCAAAAGCAGCGAGACAGAGGTGTGGTGGCTGAAAAGTGTGCTGCTTGTGAGTACAGAGTGTGATTTCAATGTTGAGTGCAGTAGTAAGGTAGCGGGAAGCCTTCTATCTGCCTAGCAGAGGGTACTGATATTCCTGTATGGTTACACCTTAAAGTGGTTCTTTTATTGAAAGAGGTGACTAGTGCAGTAAGCACTTTTAGAGGGTATTAGGTAGGTTGTTACTGATTGGGGGAGTATCAGCAGAGGCCCGCAGAACTTCCACGTCCAGAAGGCTACTTAACCAGACGTTCACGCGAGCAGTGCGAGAGTGTGCGGCATGTGTCAGCACACTGAGATGCTCAGAGACACATGCATCTGCATCCATGTTTGCATGTTAGCATGGTAGCAGGGAGAAGGAGAAGAGGAAGAAAATAAAAGTTGAAAGGAAAATGGAGTAAATGGTTGGAAAAGAGCATAATGGTACACCTTCCTTATTAACATCAGAAGGGGACTTAATTGTATGTTGTGGCAGCTGTAGGATGTTTATAGTAGCTGAATTGGGGGTTGACTATAATTTATTTGAGTGTACAAAATGTGGAAATAATAAGGAGTTATGTTAAAATTTGGAAAGGGTAACTGAAAGGTTAGAAATATTGGAAAGAAGTCAGATAGAACTCACTGAACACTTGAACATTATGTCAAGTTTAAATAGAGGTGAGGCAGGTAAAAATAGTTTTGGGGTAGAAAATGCTACAGGAAAAAAGAAAATTAGGGAGGCTGAAGGAAATAACACTCGGGTGGATAAGAGAGTAAACAGTTGAAGAAAAAGGAAAAGAAGGGAGGGTTAGCCCATTACAACCAGTCCCAGGTGATATTAGAATGGAGCAGGAAATGAATGAGTTAAATGGAGAAAGGTAAGTATTGCAGAAGGCTGAATCAGGGACTGAAAGGGAGATAGTAGAAATGATAAATGAAGGGATACAAGTGAGAAATAGTTTTGAGATCTTAGGAGAGGTTAGTCAAAGTAATGGTGAGGGAAGAAAGTGTGTTGAGACTCAGGAAGAAATGGGGGAGAGAGGTGAGAGACAGGTGGTGGTTATCGGAGAAAATTCATTATAAAATACACAGATCAGTATATCTGTTGAAATGATAAGAAGAATAGGATGGTTAGTAGCTTTTCTGGTGCAGGGATTTTGGATTTGGTCGATATGGCTGATAATATTTTTAAAGAAGCTGGGGAAAGGACATTTGCTGTAACCCATTTAGGTATAAACATCATAGCAAATAAAACATTACCAGAAATGCAGAAAGATTATAAGATGTTGGCTGAAAAATTAGAGAAGAAGGGGAGTGAGATATTGACATCAGAAATATTACCTGAGCCCAGGGCATCAGTTTATAAACAAAAGAGGATAGCCTTAACAAATGAATGGCTGTTGAAGTGGGCTGATACAAGTGGATATAGGTTCATTAGGCATTAGAATACATTCAATAACAAAAATTAATTATATTGCAAGGATAGACTTCATTTAAATTTTAGGGGTAGTAGGATTTTGGGGATGAGATTGAAAAATGAGATTGAAAATAGTTTTAACTAAAAGGAAAGGGGACGAACAAAGTAGATAAGAGGAAAAGCGAGTTAAAAGGAAGTAAAGGTAGGAAGGTAAAATCCCTGAAGGTTATGTTTTTTAATGCTAGGAGTGTGTGTTGATGTGTCCAAAGCCTTTGATTTGGTTGACCATTTATTGTATGAGAGGATGGAGAGGATTGGTATCGCCCCTAGGTCATTATTATGGTTTAAATCATATTTGAGTCAAAGAAAACTAGCAAGTAGTAATAAATGGTCAATTTTCTGAAGTAGGTAGTATACTGGGAGGTGTCCCTCAAGGTTCAATTTTGGGGTCATTATTGTTTTTGTTATATATTAATGAACTACCTAACAAAATAAATAATACACAAATCAGGTTGTATGCAGATGATACAGTACTTTTAGCATCAGCCAAATCTCAAAATAAAATGATGGTTAAATTACAGATGGATTTTGATGTTCTACAGGATTGGTTTTCCAGCTCTAAATTAGTGATAAGTGATTAAAAAACTCAGGTTATGTTTTTCAATAAAAAAACAAAGGTTAATAAAAAACAGATCAAAGATAGGGAAATAATAATGAGGAATGGGAAAACATTGATAACCACAGATCAATATAAATATTTAGGTATAGAGATTGATTATACTTTATCTTTTTCATCTCATATTAATAAATAGAATAATAGATAGATGAGTGTCTATTACAAGGGAATAATACCATCAAGAGGTTCTGGGGACAAGAGAATCTCAAGAGCGAAGCTCAAGAGGTTCCCTTGTCCCCAGAACTGCAAGATGGTATTATTCACTTGTAATAGACACTCACATATGTTTTATTTTTTGTAATATATGGATGCGAGTTTTTTTTTAATAGCTGTTTATGTGGTGCTATGAAACTACATTCCCGCTGCAGTGAGGGATCACTCTGCATACACACCCCACTCGCTATCTGTCAACACACCCGCTAGCTTGGTTTGCTTCATGCCTTTTCTTTAGTAGTCAGTCTTACCTTTAGTTCTTTTTTGCTGAAGCGTGTGAAGGATAGGTAGAAGACAAGGCATGAGTAGTGAACTCAAGGAACGATTTTCTCTCACTAAGCAAGAGATGCCCGCCATGTTTTTTTTAAATAATTGGCCCACCCACAAAGAAACTGCATCCAATCAGGAGGTGCGGTTTTAGTAACATCATCACGCACAACTTTGGAGATGTCAGGAAGAAGCTTACGGTCTTTGCTCTTTAAGTTTTGTGATAATACTATAGTTCAGAGCTCAAATGATAGTATTACGAGCTCTGAACAATAGTATTATCACTTTTCAATGATAGTATTATCACTTTGGCTCCGGTGTATTACTGGAAATTTTTTGTATGCTTTTCCATTATATAATTTTCAGTATCCATATATTACAATACAATAAAGAAAATTAATAATACGATAGGGGCATTACATAGTTCTTCAAGGATATTAAATCTACAAACCCAGAGGATAATTGCAAATCAATTAATATTGCCTGTATTAGAATATGGAAATATGGTGTATAATTTTGTGGGTCAAACACATTTAAATAAATTATTCATATCATATAATCAATTGGCAAGATTTGTCCTGAACTGTAGCTATAATAATCATCATTGCATTTTGTATAAAGACCTAAACTGGGACAGTTTATCAGTACGATTTAGAAAACAATATTCAGTATTTAACTACAAAATAATAAATGGGATGATTGATGGAAACATGGAATTGCCTTCTGTTAGTAAATATTATCCATATCTTTTAAGGGATGTAAAGCATAGAGGTTACACTTTTCCAAAAACTAATACAAAATATGGTACTATGATACTTGAGGCTCAGACTGCAAATATTTGGAATAATATTCCCCCTGAATTAAGGAAAGCAACTAAACTATCCCAGTTTAAATTAGGATTGAGCACTGTATTTTATGATAAATGTACTTGTTTTTAAAATGTGATAAATGTATTAGTTGGTCTGATTGAGATTTTTGTCTTGTATAATGTCAAAAATTATTTATTAGAGGCATTAAGGGGAATGGGACAGGAATCAGGGGTTGAGGAACAGTGGGCAGTATTTAAAATGGGGATTACAAGAACAACAGAATTATGCATTAAGCAGGTTAGCAAGAGGAAAAGGAAGAGGAGACCATTATGGTTTTCCAAAGAGGTAGCAAAGAAAGTGAAAGCCAAAAAGATTGCATTCAGGCAATACAAAAAGACACAGGCAGAAGGGGATAGGGAGAAGTACCAGGAGAAGCAAAGGGAGTGTAGGAGGTCAGTAAGGAAGCCAAAGCTCAGACAGAAGAACACATTGCAAAATCAGTGGGTAAAGGGGACAAAACCTTTTACAGGTACATAAGTGAAAAAAGAAAGACAAAGGGAGGGATAGTGAGACTGAAGGGGGAGGATGGGAGCCACGTGAAGGATGACAACAGTAAAGCTGACATATTAAACAGGTATTTCTGCTCAGTCTTTACTGAGGAAGAGGGGGGTAATGGGTCTGAAGGGAGTACAAGGGGTGAGAATGGTGCAGAAATGGACACAAGTCCCTTTACATGAGAAAGGGTCCTGAAGAAACTGGAAGTAATAAGAGTTGATAAAGCAATGGGGCCAGATGGGGTGCACCCAGGGTCATAAAGAACTAAGAGAGGTGGTGGCTGAACCTCTGGCCATCCTGTTTAGCCGATCACTGGAAACAGGGAGGTACCCAAAGACTGAGGACAGCAGATGTAGTCCCTTATACAAAAGTGGGAACAAAGAGGAAGCAGGGAACTACAGACCAGCCAGCCCTCACCTCAGTAGTGGGAAGATCATGGAAGCACTACTGAAGGAGAGATTGGTGGAACATCTGGTTGTCAATGGACTACAGGACCCAAGGCAGCATGGTTTCACCAGGGAGGTCATGTCAGACCAACCTCGTTGAATTTTTGACTGGGTGACTGGGAGGTGGATCAGGGAGGGCAGTGGACATGGCCTATCTGGACTTCAGCAAGGCCTTTGACACTGTGTCACATAGAAGACTATTACACAAACTGGGGAATATGGGTGTGGGCAGGACAGTAGTGTGGGGGTAGGTAACTGGCTGGGTGGCAGGACACAGAGGGTGGTGGTAAATGGCTGTCACTCCACAGAGGGAAGAGTGACCAGTGGGGTACCACAGGAATCAGTGCTGGGACCGGTCCTATTCAACATCTTCATCAGTGACATTACGCAGGATCTAGAAGGCAGAATTTCACTGTTCACTGATGACACAAAGCTCTGTAACAGAGTAGACACACCAGAGGGTGTAGACAGAATGAGAAACGACCTGCAGAAACTTGAAGAATGGTCAGGGTTTGGCAGTTGAAATTCAATGCAAAAGAAGTGCAAGATAATGCATATGGGGCACAAAAACCCTGGCACAATATATCAGTTGGGGGATGAGGATATAGCATGCACCAAGCAGGAAAGGGATCTTGGGGTTATCATCTCTGATGACCTCAAGGTAGGAAACAGTGTGACAAGGCAGCAGGTAAAGCAAATAGGATGCTGGGATGTATGGGCAGAGGCATCACCAGCAGGAAAAAGGAGGTCATAATTCCGCTATACAAGACACTAGTGAGGCACCACCTGGAGTACAGTGTACAGTTCTGAGACCATACCACGTAAGGACATAGACAGGGTAGAGAAGGTTCAGAGGAGGGCAACAAAGATGGTGCATGGATTGCATCACAAGTCCTATGAAGACAGGTTGAAGGAACTGAACATGTATTCCCTGGAGGAAAGGAGGGAGAGAGGGGATATGATAGAGACATACAAGTATCTTACAGGGAGGAACAGGTGCAGGAAAACACTATTTTTAAGTGAAAAGATGTTCCAGGACTAGAGGGCATGGGATGAAGTTGGAGGGAGGACGATTCAGAGGAAACATGAGAAAGAATTTCTTCACAGAACGGGTGGTGGACAAGTGGAACACCCTGCCAGAGGAAGTGGTGGGGGCTGAAACAATCACGGGATTTAAGAATGCATGGGATAGACATAAAGGAATTCTAGAGGTCAGAAGTAAGGGGAAACAGACTTCTAGGAAAACAAACTGAACTTACAAGCTCAAATGGGCAGACTGGGTGGGCCATAGGCCCTTATCTGCCGACACTGTCTATGTATCTATGTATCTATGTTTTATGTAGTCTGAATTATTTGTATGTTATATTGAATGTAATTCGTTCTTGACACGGGCCAACTTTGAAAGTAGGTCTATGACCTAAAGTTTGCTATCCTGTATAAAAATAAACAATTTTACTACTACTACTACTACTTTAAATGAAGTAAGTAAATCAGAAATGGAAATCTTGATCAGTAAGGGGGAGTTGGATATGATAGGGGTTGTCAAAACTTGGTGGAAAGATGAAAATGGATGGTCTCAGAATATTCCTGGATATAAGTTGATTAATAGGAAAAGGAGGGAGAGAAGGGGAAGGAGTTGCTCTTTTTGTTCGGGAGGATCTGGAGATTAGGAAAATAGAGGAAACAGTGGAACTGGGGAAAGTAGAAATTATAACTATTGAACTAATAGAAACAAAAGGAAAAAAATGTAGTATTTCTGTATTTTACAGAGCACCAAATACAGATGTCATAGAGACAGAAGCATTTTTGGAATACTTGGGTACGATGGCAGAATATACTGATGTTGTTTTGATGGGAGATTTAAATATGCCAGAAATTAGATGGGGTGAAAATCAGAAAGGAAATAATATCTCAAGTAGATTCCAGGAAGAACTCCTGGGGGTAGGGATTACACAATGTATACAAGAAGCAACTAGGGGAGAAAATATATTGGATGTCATTCTTACAAACAGAAGCAAAATTATTAGACAGATAAAAATTCAACCACAAGTGGGTATGAGTGATCATAATTCTATATCATTTGAATTAAATTGGGAAATAGAATCAGTAATGGGTAATACTGTTCAATATCTGTATAAAAAAAAGGATTATAGGGCCATGAGAGAGGAATTTAGGAGTATAGATTGGGGTCATATGATAGATAATAACAAAACTTGAGAAAGCATGGGAAAAGTTCTTAAAAGTAATACATGAGATTAAGGAAAAATATTTTCTGAAGAAAAGAATATATAATAACAAAGGGAAAAAGCCCCCATGGTTGACAATGAATATAACTAGACTCTGCAGGAAAAAGAAAGTTTATTTTCGGAGGATGAAAAAGGATGGAACATCAGTAAATGAGGAAAGGTATAAAAAGATGTTAAAAAAGCTTAAGAGGGAAATAAGGAAATCTAAAACACGGCTTGAAACAAGATTGGCAATGAATAAAAATAAAAAATGCTTTTATGCTTATGTGAACAGGCAGGGGGAGGAAGTAATATGGGATATATTTTCCTTTTTTTAGTGCAAGTATGTATTTGTTTTTTTTACTTTCCTTTTTTACATTGTTATTAAGGTTTTCTTCTGTGCTAGTAAAAGAAAGGGAAAAATAATAGTGACGTCTGGTACACTGCTTTATGTATGCTTTGTGGTGCCTGATGACACTAATCTATTATAAAATGGCTAAGAATGGAGCACAGTTTTGGAATCAAATATGTTGGTATTGTATATAATTCTGAATTAATAATTTAATTCATCCCTTCTTCCCCTCCTCCTTCTTGTCTTGTATGATTTTTATGTTAAATATTTGAGTCTTTATAATATAGTTGCTATTTATATAAATCAATTTATGTTTATATAAGTTCAGTAACTGTTTTAACAATTTGGTGATTAAATCAGTGATGTCATTGTTAGTTAATTGGTATGAATATTAAAGGGTATGTTCACTTTAAGGGGTTAACCTTTGAGAAAGGATGCAGTAATCATCCGAAATGCATCGGGTGATATGGCTTATTTGTGATACTTCTGAATTAAAGTTGTTTATAGACCTGTGCCCTTGTATCAGAGGTGTGTGTGTTCTACTTTTCAAAGTTTTTTTTTTTTTTTAAATTTTACATTAGTATAGAAGCACCACTTCCTGATGCTCACTCCATTTTGGTCTTTTTTTGGAAATTATTGAGGGAGTTTGGAGCATAGGTTGCAGTGGGAGAAACATTTTTCCAAGCGTAAAACCTCACCTTAGGAGCACATATTGGTCTTTAAACTGTTTTTTACCATGTCGTTGGAAAATACACCAAATTTAATTTTTTGAGAAGATCCAAGACCGATGAGGTACATGAAAGATTTATTGGAGACTGAAGTGACAAACAATCCTTTTTTATTGGAAAACAGCCACAATGTCAGTTATACACCTGGTGGACATTCCCTGCTATTAGCCTTTCGTGAGTTAGAAAAAGTGACTTTGCAATGGAGAAAAACGTTTGGAAAACAGTAAACATGGAGGCTTATATTTCAGTACAGCGTATCCCAAGAGGGCTGAGGCTGGTGAAAAATCCAGCCTGTGGAACAGAAAATGAAGAATTTATGAAGGCTTGGGAAGAAATTCTAATGGAAACAAGTTTTAAATTAGTGACATTAATTATTAAATATAGTAAAGAAAGAGAGGAGATGTTGAAAGAGGAAATTAAAAAGAAGAAGATAGAGGTTTTACAACACAAAAATGATGCACATTTTGAAGGCTTGAATAACAAATTAAAAGATGCTATAAATAAATTGGACAATGAATTGAAAACAGCAAAACAGATCAAGTTTATTAGAGATAGGAATGACTATGCCAATGACAGAGTCTTCAATTGGAAAAATAATCTATTCGGAATTTTAAAAAACAAAATTGATTTCAGCAGTGCGAGTGAATCTGAAATAGAAGAAGAGGTTAATCAGCATCATTTTCAGTGAGAGAGGCAAGAGCCAGCACATCTGTATGTACCGCGAAGAAGCCCGAGATTTCAAGCCGGAAGAGAAGAGGGTCATGGCGAACAAACAGCAAGATACGGAGAACGCGGAGAGGAGAGATGGTGAGGAGGATGCAGAGGACGACAATTTACATGGAGCAAGTACAGCAGGAACAGGTGATGGTGAAGGAGACAGAAAAACAGGTAATCAATCTTTCAGATCATGTATTGACAAACACATGGAAGCGGGTTTTAAGTAAAGGTTTGGGGTTTGTACCCACGACATCTGCAAGCAAGTTTCAGACGATGGTGGATTGAAACATTGCATGCAGGAATTTGAATTTAAAAACATTTTTTTCTACTAAACATACCTCAATGGAAAATGTGGCAATCAAGAACAATAGATAGTTTTAGACCTAACATTTAACCCGCCACTCTGTCCAGCTGTTAAAGTATGTAAACAGTAGGTAGAAAAGGATTTGGAACAGTTATTTAATGATCCCCCAGTGTTTGGTTATAACAATTTAAGCAAAGAAGAACGAGAAGCATTACAAACTCTGCAAAATGACACATTTTTCTAGAAATTAAAAGAGCTGATAAAGGTAGATGTGTTGTCATTTTGAATAAAAAGGATTATATACGAGAAGCTGAAAGACAACTAAAAGACAGTAACTTTTATAAGAAATTAAGTTATGATCCCACAGCTGAATTCAAAAGCAGTATCGATGAGTTTGTAAAAGAAGCTGCACATAAGGGGGGAATTACTCAGAAAGAGTTATAGTTTTTGATAACAGAAAAACCTGTTAGGGCCACATTTTATTTGTTGCCCAAAATACATAAGACCTTGTTTAATCCACCAGGCAGACCAATAGTCAGTAGCATAGGTTCGTTAACTGACAGTTTATCACAGTTTGTAGATTTTCATTTAAATTCATTTGCTGTCTCCTTACCATCGTACTTAAAAGACACTTCTGATGTATTACAACTTGTACAAGATATGAATCTTAGCGATGCAGACTATTTGGTGACAATGGATGTTGAAGCGTTATACTCAAACATCCCACATGAAGGTGCCCTTGATGCAGCGGCTAGTTTCTTAAATCAGAGACACCAAACAGAAACACCAAATACAGCTTTCATTTTGAAATTGTTGGAGTATGTGTTAAAGGACAATGTTTTTTTGTTTAATGAAGAGTTGTTTTTACAAATTAAAGGGGCCACAATGGGGGCCACATGTGCTCCAACTATAGCTAATTTATATATGGGGATTTGGGAGAATGATATGGTATTAAATCCAGTTAATAATAAATACAGGGACAAAATTAGTGTTTGGAAATGATACATTTATGATTTATTTTTTATTTGGAGAGACACTTTAGAAGAATTAGTACAGTTTGTTGCTTTTTTGGAAAGCACTAACACCAATTTGAAATTCACTTATACTGCGTCTCAAGAGAGTATTTGCTTTTTGGATCTGAAAATCTATAAAGAGGGCAATTCAAAATTAAAAACTGCAATTTATAGGAAACCCACTGATGGCAACATGATATTACGGGCAGAAAGTTGCCATCTGAGACATACAGTAGATAATATTCAAAGGTCAGTTTTGAGAACTCGTCGCAACTGTAGTGAAGTGGAGGGATTTGATGAAGAAGCAGAAGAGTTAACCAGATGGTTCAAATTAAGAGGTTACAGTGAGAAGTGCATAAAAACAGGTAGAGAATATGCTGAAAGGACAGATAGAGCAGAATTGTTAAGCAAAAATGTTACGTTGCAGGAGAGTCAAGAAGAAAGGTTTAATTTTGTGACTACTTTCTCGACACAAGCTAGAGAGATAGAGAACATTATTAAAAATCATTGAAAGGTTTTATCTAGTGACACAGGTTTAAGAGAGATTACTGACACACCACTGAGAATGGCATACAGATGAGCTAACACCTTAGGAGATAGACTTATACATAGCCACTTCATTGATACGACTAGAGAGACTGACACGTGGTTAAATAAAGATGTAGCGGGTTGTTACCCTTGTAAAAATTGCAAAGTTTGCCCAGTGATTGAAAGATGTAAAGAATTCACTTGTAGCAATATGGAACGGATTTTTAATATTAGACAGTTAATCACCTGCAACACAGAAGGTTTAATATATATGGCAGTGTGTAGCTGTAATAGCTTTTACATTGGAAAAACGAAACATAATTTTAAAATCCGAGTGAAGGAACATTTAAAAGCTATCGAGAAAAAGGATTTAACATATGCACAGCTGCTCATGTAGTTATGGCAAAGAATGATGAAACACACGAGTTTCATTTTGTGGGTATAGACAAAGTTTATTGCAAACCACGAGGGGGGGAGTTTGATGACCTTTTATTAAAAAGGGAAGCATTCTGGATCATCAACCTGAACGCTACTAAAAATAAAGGATTAAATACTGAATTTGAATTAAAACCTTTCCTTAAACAAAAAAGAGTGAAGAAATGACTAAAGGAAGAGTTGCAATAGTTAACTGAGTGGGGAATTATTGATTTGAAAGGCTGTTATTATTAAGTTATAATACCTGTGCTGGAGTGATGTTTTTTCAAAACCCTTCCTCCCTCCCCCCCCCCTTGCTTTTAAGTTTTGTTATTGAATATTTTGATTGTGAAATGAAGGATTAAAGGTATTTGGATATATATGTATAATGTTATAACCATAGTAGTAATTATGATCGTTTATATATATATATATTTCCCTTTTTTTAGTGCAAGTATGTATTTGTTTTTTTTACTTTCCTCTTTTACATTGTTATTAAGATTTTCTTCTGTGCTAGTAAAAGAAAGGGAAAAATAATAGTGACGTCTGGTACACTGCTTTATGTATGCTTTGTGGTGCCTGATGACACTAATCTATTATAAAATGGCTAAGAATGGAGCACAGTTTTGGAATCAAATATGTTGGTATTGTATATAATTCTGAATTAATAATTTAATTCATCCCTTCTTCCCCTCCTCCTTCTTGTCTTGTATGATTTTTATGTTAACTATTTGAGTCTTTATAATATAGTTGCTATTTATATAAATCAATTTATGTTTATATAAGTTCAGTAACTGTTTTAACAATTTGGTGATTAAATCAGTGATGTCATTGTTAGTTAATTGGTATGAGTATTTAAGGGAATGTTCACTTTAAGGGGTTTAACCTTTGAGAAAGGATGCAGTAATCATCCGAAACGCGTCAGGTAATATGGCTTTTTTGTGATACTTCTGAATAAAAGTTGTTTATAGACCTGTGCCCTTGTATCAGAGGTGTGTGTGCTCTACTTTTCAAAGTTTTTTTTTTTGAATTTTACATTAGTATAGAAGCACCACTTCCTGATGCTCACTCCATTTTGGTCTTTTAATATGGGAGAGCCTTTAGTAGTCAATAGGGAGGTAATATTGGAACTGTTGGAGATGGCAGAGAAATTTGCCAAAAGTTTTGGTCCTGTATATAAGGAACACAATACTAGGCTGGAAAGTAGATTGGGAAATGATGATGATTTTGGTGTAAAGAAGATAATAACAGAGGAGAGAGTGATGAAAATGATTATGAGGTTAAAAGGGGATAAAACAGCAGGACCTGATGAAATTCACCCGTATATGGTAAAGGAGCTGAAACATGAGCTGGTAACTATTATTACCTTGTTGGGGCAAAGGTCACTCACTGAGGGTGTGGTGCCGAAGGAGTGGAGGAGGGCATATGTAGTGCCAATATATAAGAAGGGCAAAAGAGATCAGGTGGTAAATTATAGACCGGTGAGTTTTACGTCCGTGGTGGGGAAGATAAGTGAGGGGATAATAGGTGAAGAAATAAAGGACACAATGACCAAAAAGGGAATAAAAGACCAGTGTCACCATGGATTTCTTGAGGGTAGGTCATGCGAGACAAATCTTATAACATTTTATAAACATATATATAGATGGGTGAATGAGGAAAGGAGTGTGGATGTGGTGTTATTGGACTTTAGCAGAGCATTTGACACTGTGCCACATAATGAAATTGTGGAGAAAATGGGTAGGTTTGAGATAAATATTAGCATTATAACATGGGTGGAACAGTGGTTAACAAATAGAAAACAACAGGTTAGAGTTAGGGGTCTACTGTCAAAACCTAAAGGGGTGGGGAGTGGCATCCCACAGGGATCTGTGTTGGGTCCCCTATTGTTTTGATTCTTCATAAGTGAATTGGAAATAGTGGAAATAGGCTGGTAAAATTTGTCGATGATGTGAAAATAGGAAGGATTGTTGATACATTTGATGATAGATTAACATTTGGGAGAAATATGTTACAAATTCTGGAGTGGGCAGAGGGAAATGGAATTAAATTTAATGAAGATAAATGCATTATAATGCATTTGGGAAGGAAAAACATTCATCACACTTATTATATGAAGGGTATACAATTGAAGGTTTCTACATGTGAGAGGGACTTGAGGGTCTATGTTCAGAATGACTTAAAAAATAATATACAATGTAGAAATTTATCAAACAAAGCAATGTTTTTGGTAAACAGTATTAGAAGAGGTTACCACTCTAGAAGTGAAGAGATGTAAATGCCATTGTTTATGGCCTTGGTTAGGCCCTTATTGGACTACTGTTCAACTGTATGGAGTCCTTACATAGCAAGGGATGTTAAAATGGTGGAAAGGACACAGCGGACATATACAAAGTTGATTGTAGGGTGTAAGGATCTGGATTATGAGGGAAGATTGAAGAAGCTGGGACTGTGGACCTTAAGGGATAGAAGGACTAGAGGGGATATGTTGTGCCTCTTTAAAATTCTAAAGGATGAGAGTATGAGAAAGGAGATGGAAATAGAATTTGAAGAACAATTGCAATGTCTGTTAAGAAGTTGGGCAGACTAGGTGGGCCAAGTGGTCCTTATCTGCCATCAAATTCTATGTTTCTATTAAATTGATACTCAGACATTGGTTGGATAAGGAGGAAATATCCTATACAGAATGGCTCCAGGAGCTACAACTCAACCTATCGGTAGAAAGGATTGTCTCCAGTGTCAACAATTGCTTGCCTAGATTTGAAAAAAGGTGGAGTAAACTACATACATTATATTCGATGTGAACATTATTGATAATGGAAAACGCTGAAATATAGAAATGTCGGTGAAAGTGATGCCATGGGGAAGGGAAGGTAGGGGAAGGGCAGGACGTGGGTATGTATTTTGTATTAAAGTTGATATTGTGTTGTCATTTACGTTAATGTTCTGCACTTTCTTTGTTTGTCATGTGTATGTGATTAAAAAACTAATAAAGCATTTCAATACAAAAAAAGAATTTAAAGATCAAATATATCAGATGAGAGGGCATAATAGGCAATTGAGGGAAACAATATGTAGGACGGATATAAGAAAAAATGGTTTCAAGAATAGAGCAATCAGAATGTGAAATAGATTACCACAGGAAGTAGTGGATGTGGAAACTGCTGAGGTCTTTAAGGTTTGGGTAGATCAGTATCTAAATGATATTGGTAACCTAGGTTGCCACCACTGAATTGTGGGGAAAACTTACATGGGCTATGCCTTTTTGACTTTTCTATATTCCAGTATGAAATCCAGTATGAAATCAACTAAGGATACAATTACACTATCTGAAAAAGTATGCATGCTCCCACAGGAAAATAAGGATATGATTACACTATCTCAAAATGTAAGGAAATTCTTTGCAAAAAAAACTGCATTAATGCAACATTTAGGGTTCAGCCTAAAGCACCAAAAGTACAGAAGTGTAGCTTTAGGGTTTTAAACCCTAAAACCCCAACCCCACCCCTAGAGCAAATCAGGAACAGACTCTTCCTATGTATTGTCAACCCTAAAGCTCACACCTTTAGTTGTATATGATTTATTTATTTATGTATTTGTTAACTGGGTAAGCTAGCAGATCCAGAGTACCATTTTCAGTTATGATCTGGCCCACTTGGTGGCAGCCATAGCACTCAAATACAATATATCAAAATGGTAATTAATTATTGTATCATTTCCTGCTGAAGAAAGTTACTACAGCTTGCTGTGTACTGAAATCTGCTAGAGTAGGACTTTTTTGCACTGAAATCTGCTAGAGTATGACTTTTTTACATTAGTCCCCTTGCTTTGGTCCAGCTCCCTTTTCCCCTGAATTCAGATTGAGCTCCAACTTGGAAATGCAAGTTTGCTAGAGTGGGAAGTTTCTATGCTATGCTTTACTTGTCTCACTCCAGTCTGTGCACTGCTTATTTCACCCAGATGCTTAATTTGCTCTGTGTCCTTAGTCTGTCCCATCTCAACCCCCCCAGGCTTAAATTTATGTCCTACTCTCCCCCTCCCCCTACCTGCTTCTTTAAAATAAATTACTCACCTTTTTCTCCTTTCTCCACAGCACCACTAGCTGGGATTCCTGTGAGGGTCCACTGGAGGTAGTGAGGGCCTTGAACTCAGCAAGTTCACCCTCCCCCACCCCTGAAACAACAAGGTATGGATCAGCTCATGGAGGAACGCCACTCAGCTGCACACCAGCAATTGCTCTCCTGTGTTTGGCCCCACCGACGCTCTGCATTGGCTCCCCACCACCCTTGCTCAACTATCTCTCATATAGGGGATGTTGTAGGCTTTTCAATCAATCAGCCCATTTTGCCATCAGCAGGATATATCCTCCCACCACTAGTGGCCGCTCTTCTCTATTTCTGCTACCCTATTGATTGACATTTCCCCTTTGACAACTGCACACCCTTTATATGCTATGTTTCTGTTACTCATGTTGTCCACCCTGCTATCCCTTGATTTGATCCCCCACAAGCTGCTTCTCATGCATACATATCCCCACCATGTCATTGACTATCGCCCACCTGCCTGCCAGTCTAGCTTCATAGCAGCAACGGTGCGGATAAATTGCCAACACTCCCTGACCCCATATGATGATGCTTATGGATACATCACTATGGTCCTTCCCCACTTATCACTCCTAATGACTACCGCCCCAGGCATATCACCCTAGGTTCTCCCTGCTGCCCATGGCAGCCATCCCACATGGATTCTCTGCTGCAATCCACACCCCCCCTCACTTTGGCTCTTCTTTCTGGCCTCCCCCCATATATTAAACCTCCCTATCCCTACATTCTCTACCCAGAAAGGGCCCCTAGCTCACAAATCTCACCTGCTCAAAAGAATTGTGCTGGAATACAGCCCTCAGGGTCCTCCTACTCCTCCTCCTCATGTCTGGGAATGTCCACCCTAACCCTGGACCACTCCCACTCCCTGCATTGACCCGCTCCCTACACTATGGGCTGCACATTGCCATGCTAAACACTTGCAGTTTATTAAAGAAGTGGGACTCCTTCTAGTGATAGGGTACTACAACACTGGCCTGATGTTATTGCCGTGGGTGGAAAACCTGTCTCTCCCCCAGATTTTAGATGCATCTATAACTCTATCCAGGTATAAGTTATACAGAACTGACCAACTAAGTAAGCATGGGGGTGGCTGTGCCATTTACATCAAGGACTCACTACATGGACAGATACTCCCTGCCCCCCAGCTGGTGCCTGGATGACAGGCCCTCACTCTACAACTTACTGTAGGATGTTCATATACCCCCCTACTCATCACTGCAGTATACATTCCACCCAGAGACCAGAAGGCAGCCTTCCACTCAGTACTATTCTACCTGGCCACCCTCCCATCTCAAACTGAAGAAATCATGCTCAGGGATTTCAACATCAATTGGTTAAGCAAGGCAGCTGCTCCATTTATTGATGCAGCATCTGCCCAAGACCTAGCACAAGTAATCACATCCCCCACCCGTATGAACCAGCAGGGTCATCCTCATTGCTTGACCCCATTTTCACCAATCACCCCCACAAAATCAAAAGTCCACTGGTTCTCCTGAACACCTTTAGTGACCACTCCCCAGTTCTCTGACATTGGTCAGGCAAGGCACTCAAATCGCCTCCAAAATAATCCTACAGTGCAAACTTGGCCCTGGTAAACTTGCCCAACTTAAATCACATCTCACCACCATGGATTGGTCCTTCATAACAAACACCCCTGACCCTGACAAAGCCCTCAACCTCTTCATCCTCTCCTTCAACACCATATGTGACAAGTTTTTCCCTATTACTTAAAGGGTGATCAAAGGCAATTCATTGCCTTGGATCACCAACTGCCTCCTGGCCCTGTTACAGTTCAGATATTTACTATGGCACCTCTCTAATGAATCTGGCCTCCCTTCTAATAGACAAAAATACAGAGAGGCTAGGAACAAATGTACATGGGGCCTACACAAGGCCAAAGCAGAGTACTATAAATCCTCCTTAACAGCATCCTGGGGCTAGGGATGCAAATTCTGGAAAAACATCAAGGATATCTGTGGCAAAGTCCCTAAGCCTGTTCTGAATCAAATTATATAGATGGTTCCCTGTCCTCAGATCCATCCAGTATAGCCGCAGCCTTCAACGACACCTTCACTAACCTCAGCCACATTTTACCTCTTAATTTCTTTGACCCACCTCCAGCCAGCTCCTCCTCTCCCCCTGATGCCCCCCCTTTCGCCTATGTTGCATTGAGCCTAAGGTAGCCGAGTCATATCTTAAAAAAGCTTTTAGCCATTCATGTTTCAGTAGTGACACTATGGATGTGAAACTTTTCAGGCTCACCCTAAATGAGGTACTCAGCCCCCTCACCCATATTATTAATGGCTCCTTATGCCTAGGAAAATTCCCCACTAGGTGGAAATCTGCCTACATAACCCCTATTTTCAAAAGTGAGGACTGTACCATTACCAATAACTACCGCCCTATTTCCATTCTCCCTCCCCTATCCAAAGCCCTTGAGTGGATTGTCTCTGATCAACTCACGGACCACCTTAACAAATACAATCTACTTTGCCAGCAACAGCACAGTTTTCAGAAAGGTCACAGTACTACTACTGCTCTTCTGGAGTTATCAGCACACATCCAGTCTACATTGGATAGAGGTGATATTACTAGTGCGGTCTTCATATATCTCACTAAAGCATTTGACACCATCAAAAACTACCTCCTACTTACCACTCTTTCCAACTTTGGTCTCTCTCTCAAGATGCCCTTGGCTGGTTCTCAGATTGTCTCTGATCAAGTCTCGGACAACCTTAACAAATACAATCTACTTTGCCAGCAACATCATGGCTTTCGGAAAGGTCACAGTACTACTACTGCTCTTCTGGAGTTATCAGCACACATCCAATCTACAGTATCTTGGGTAGAGGTGATATTACTAGTACGGTCTTCATATATCTCTCTAAAGCATCTGACACCATCAAAAACTACCTCCTACTTACTACTTTCTCCAACTTTGGTCTCTCTCAAGATGCCCTTGGCTGGTTCTCAGATTCTCTCAAACCACTACCAGCAGGTCAAAATAAGTAACAACCTCTCCTCTAGAATGCTTGTCCTCTCTGGTGTTCCACAGAGGTCTATACTAGGACCACTTCTTTTTGGCCTTTTCCTTAACACCCCCCCCCCAAATTTTGCACTGGCAACCTACTATTATACGCAGATGATGCTGTCCTTTATTCCTCCCACGCTGACCCTGTTGTACTCCACCATTCCCTCCAATCTTCCTTTAGTTGCACTGAAAACTGGTTCTCCTCTCAACGCCTTATTCTCAACTATAAGAAGACCAAATTCATGCTATTCTCTCACCCTCGGAACTCACTGAAAGAGCTCTGTCCCCAAGTACTAACTACAAATCTTACCCCTTTGGAGCAAGTGGACTCTTTTAAATACCTTGGCATCACTCTAGAGACAGCCCTTAATTTCCACCAGCATATCCATCTCCTGTCCACTGCCCTCAATGTTAGGCTAGGGCTATTGTATCATTTCAAATACTGCCTTACCCCTGATGCCCTTAAGATCTCTATTTCCTCTTTAGCCCTCTTCTTCGTCCACTATGGCCTACTGATCTATAGTACAGCAAGCACCTAGGCCCTTGATAGACTCCACCTCTCCCTGAATAAAGCCTTCTGCCACATACTGGGATGCAATCATCTCACCAATACTTGCTCCCTCTATAATGACACTAACTGACCAAATCTCAACACTATAATCAGGTTCCACACTTGCTCGATGGCAAAGAAAACTGCCCTTGGCATCTCCCCCTCTGGGCGCACCACCATAGTACTCCCTGCCCCAGTAGTCAAACATACCCATAGATCTGGCAAGCAACTCCTCTCATTCCCCACTGCCGAACCTCCCAGTTCCATAGGTCTTTCAGCTACAGGGCCTCTTCTTGGTTGAACAACTTGCCCTTGTCAATCGTAAATGAAAACAGAATTGGCCCATACAAAAACTACCTTAGGGCCCTCATTCAGTCCTCTAATAGCTGTGACTGTCACTGATCCTGCACTACCCCCCTCTTTTTACTTTACTTGCCCAAGACTACAGCCTCTGGCTTGCTTTTTACCAAGGACCCCCACCTGAGTTGCTGATGAAGATATATATCTGAGTTAAACATATTTCTAAAGACTTGTACAAAGTAACTGACTGCCATCTGTTAGCCTTCACTCCTCTATGTAAATTATGCTGAACTGTATTGCTTGTTTAATTATCTTGTAAATTGTCTGTTTTGGTTGTTGTTTCTGTGTGACGTGGAACCTTTGTAAATGAATCTCTGACTCAAAGGTATATCTGAATTTCTCAATAAGATAAATAAAATAATAAGTAATCAATACAATACAGTTGTATGAAAATAAGACTGCTGAAAACAGTCTTCAGCATGAGGCTGAGTACATATCATAACATGTCAAAGAAAAACAAAACAATACAATACACTGTGTTCAAGACCTTAACATTATACAACAGTGCATACAAATGTATGAACAAACAGTCACAGGGAAACCTGGTAACTAGTAGGTAAAGCAATGGATCAGGTGTTAACAGAGACTAGCTTAATGAAAATTTCAGTACATCCTAACAGCTCAGTAGGATAGATGCTGGGTGGTGATTGCCTTGGTAGGTAGTGGGTACTAGGGCAGGTTACGGGCCTTGGATCTGTCTAGGAAACTATTAAAGTTACAAGTAGTCCTGGCCAGAAGCCATGCTTTTTGGTTTGATTTGATTTGAAGGACTGGTGGGAGGTGGACATTACAGATGTAGTTTCATATGTTTCTGGAGTGTATCGACTGGGTTGAGCTTTTCGGTTGACAACCCCTATGAAGAGTCTGCCCCAATTTGCTTTGGGTTGGGGTTGTGGTTTTAGGGTTGCAAACCAGAAAGCTACTTTTCCCTACTTTTGTCACTTTAGTCTGAACCCTAAATGTTGCATTAGCACAGATTTTTTTGCAAAGAATATTTATATGTCTATATTACAGTGTTGAAGTAGTGCCACTATAGTTAGGGTTGAGCAGAGGTTTCTATGTTAAACCTCAAATGTTGCAGTTTAATAACTTTGCAACGATTCAATGGGTTTTTGTGACATTATGCATGCACAGTCTTGTGTGGTAGATCCCTTTATTAAAGTTTTGTTTTGAACAGATTTGCATTTTCCGAGCTGTGCATAGTGCTAAAACATTAAAAATCACTGATATTTCTGCTTTTTTTTACCATCTCATGGTGCCCAGATGGTGTGGATCTTTGGTCTGACATTTTCAGGGTAGAAAGGGCTTGTCTCACAGAAATGCCTATCACTGGTTTGGTGAATAAATATTAATTTGTTCCAAAGTAATTTAATTTTAAGTTTTGAGCTCTGCACATGCTCAGTTCCATCTTTAAGGTAGCTTCCTGGAATGGAAAAGTAATTTGGTGTCATGAAAAAGGGTTCATTGTTGTGAGGGGTCAATCCTTTTTTGTGAAAAAAAAATGTTTTCATGAGATGCCATCTTTGCACTTTAACATCTTTGCAACCATTCAATGGATTTGCACAAAATGTATGTACATCCTTAGAGGGTAGATCTCTTGACTTACCAAGTTCTTTCCTGCCACATGTGCAGATTCTGAGATCTGGATAGTGAAAAAAGTAAAAAAAAAAATCAACATTTTTTGCTTATTGTTTTCATCATCTAGTACCCATGACAATTTGGAATTTGGTCTGAAATGTTCAGGGTAGAAAGGGCTTAGCCAACAGATGTGTCATTTACTGGTTTGGTGAAGACGTATTAATCTGTTGCCAAATAAAAAGGATTTGAAATTTTTATTCTGAGCATGCTCAGTAGGGTTTTTTGGATAGATGTTTGATACCTTACTGAGCATGTTCAGAATTGAAATTTCAAATGTTTATAACTTAGAAAAGGATTAATATATTTTTTTTTTACCAAGTGAATGAAAAGCATCATTCTACAGCATACCCTAAAATTATCAGACAAAATTTCCAAACCATCTGGGCTGTAGGTATGACAAAAAAAAGCAAAGAAAATCAGATTTTTTCTAAAAATACACTATTCAGATCATGGAATCATCACATCCAACTGGAACTAAACTTGGCAAATCAAGACACCTTGTCCCCCAGACTGTGGGTGCCAGATTAATGCAATTCCATTGAAAGGGGGCAAAGCGATCAATTATGGTGGTGCTGTAGCACCACTTTATTAGGGTTGAGCACTGTTTTTTTTAAGTTAAACCTCAAATTTTGCACTTTAATATCTTTGCAACCATTCAATGGATTTGCATGAATGTATGCATGCACAGTCTTGCCAGGTAGATCTCATGATGTGCAAAGTTTCATTCTGGTTGTCTGTGGGGTTTCAGAGATGTGGATAGTGAATAAATGTAAAAAAATTACTGGCTTTTGCTGTCTTTTTGTCACTGTCTTGGCCGCAGACTGTTTAGAGTTTTGGTCTGAAGTTTTCATGGAAGAAATTGCTTGGCCCACAAATGTGCCTTTCTCTGGTTTGGTGAAAAAAATATTAATCTGTTCTAAAATTATTAAATTAAAAAAAATAGATTCTGAGCATGTCAGTCAGCACTTCAAAATAGCTCTATGAAGTTTTCATCTGGGAACCTTTTTTGGATGTTTTTTTCTTTTGTTTCTTTGTATGGCCATCATCTTGTTTTCTGTTTTCACCTAAAAATTCTAATTTGGAAAACCACAAAAATAACACTCTGCAGAATGACCAGCACATATAGCTTGCCCATAAGCAGGATTCTGCACTTAACTGTAGTACAAATGCCTTTGACATATTGTTTTTTAAGATTACAAATCTTTTCTTGTGACTCATGATACAACAAAGGAGTCTTTTTCATATCTTAAGTCACAGAACAACCTTTTTTCATGAGGAAAACATTGTCTTTTATTTGCTGGCATCTGTTCTCTGGTGTCAAGTGACACTCCCACCCTCTGATTGGCATCCCCGTAACACCATTGTATTTCCCTGGTGTATAGAGGCACCCCCCCTTCCGATTGCCCTCCCCCTATTTTTTTTTCCTTATTATGCCATGTGTCTAGTGGCATCTCCAATGTCCGATCACCACCACTGTATTTCTCTTTCGTATTTGTGTTTATTTACTGTATTTTACCAGAAAAAAGCTCCATTGAGCAAAGCTCATTTACAAGGAGGTCATGGGTAGGACAGAGTACAATACAGTAAACAAGTTGAAAACATAGGAATAACAGCAAAACAGTAAGCAGTTTGATAGCATTGGAATAACAGCAAGTAAGTAAAGTTCAAATAGCATATAGGAAACCAAAAGGCAATGCACTGTATATCTCTATAACAGGTATTGTGGTACTGAGCAATAAGAAATAGCTTAGCATAACATAAAATATGAACATACGGACATATGAAAAGAGCCAGCAGAGGAAGACCACTCAGTCTATTCCATCTGCTCGGTAAGTGATGCAGGGTCTGACCTTACAACTTATGCCAGTGACTCTGCCCCCCAACTGTCCCTCTCTCCCCCCCTTCTCCCATTCCTTGCTCCCAAGGGTTCCCTTTTTTGCTTTTCACAGGTTCTCTTGAATGCTCCTCTGGCAGCTCATTCCAGCTCACTTGGGATGGTGGGGTGTTAGGGAAATACTTACATCTCATTTCCCAACTTTGGTCTCTTTGGCCCTAACTAAGCATTAACAAAGTTTTTTGCAACTTATTTCCTTACTTTGTAAGACAATATAATAGTATTCTTATTTTACTGTAGGAAAGCAGGGTCCTTTGGACTCCATGCTCCCATCCCTCCATAGATGTGTACATGTATGCATTTTTCTCATATTTTGACCCCAAATGTTCAACATAGCCTTCTTATGGCCCCACCTCATAAACAATATGACTGTCATTATGCAAATTCTGCCCGAAAGGTGAATTTCCCAAGGGAGCACAAAATCATCTTTTGTGCAGGAGTTGCTTTAATGACAATCCTAGTATTCATGAGGTATTGTCACCAAAAGGCCATGTTGAAATTTGGTGTAAAAATCTCAGAAACTGTTAGAGTTATGCATAAAGGTTGAAAGCCCCATTGAAATACATTTTACTGCATTTACCTTAGTTTCTCATATTGTAGTTTATTTATTTATTTAGTTTTTGTTGACCTGGTAAGTGCACTAGACAAATCCTGCCTATTTTCAGGTACGACCCAGGGAAGGGGATACAGATGAATGCCAACTGATCTTGAACCAGATTAAGATGGTGGTGGTATTTTTAGTGAATGAAGAAAATTTGGCCAGGACACTGGGGAAATTCCCTTACTCTTTTCGATAAGTGCCATGGGATCTTTAACATCCACCTGAACTGCCACCAATCCAGGCAGATGGGACCTCAGTTTAACATCTCATCTGAAAGATGGCACCTCAGAAGTGTAGCACCCCTCTCATGCTGCACTACAGTGTCAATACTGGGATATTAACCCAAGTGCCAGATGTGGGAACTGAACCCACAGCCCTCTGATCTCCCAGCCTCAGAGGCAAGTGTGCTACCTACTGAGCCACTGACACTCTGTTTCCAGCAACATGACATGTTTTTGATTGGAGAGAGTATCTTGAACCTGGTACCTGTTTAGGTAAATGAGGGTGTGTGGGGGTGTATTTGGGGTGTGGAGTAGTGGGTGTTGATTGGGAGGTGGGGGTGGGGGACTTATCAGTAAGGGACTGTTTTCTAAAAAAAAAACAAGGAACATTTTCTTTCTTACAGGCATGGAAGAGATCGAAGGTTGGGGGGGTAACACTAGACACCAGGGATTCTTTGCAAAACCATGAGGACAGTGAACAGAGGGTGGGGGTTGCCACTAGACACCAGGGAATCTATAAGTACATAACAGAGATGGTAATCGGTGGGTGGGAGGTATCACTAGACACCAGAAAAATGGGGAACAGAGGTCAGTGGGACTGAAACCAGCACCAGGAATTCAGCTGTTGCTGCAGAACTCAAGAAAATTTGCTGTTCTCATACAGAGAACACAGGAAAGCACTCCTCTCGCTAAGCGGGGCACCTGGGATGTTGGGTGCCAAGACAAAGTATTTCTGGTCTGAATTGTGAAAAACAAACATCAGACTCTAGCTAAATGGGGCCCGTTTAGCTAGGTTCTGGTGTTTGATTTTTAAAAAGACAACATTTTTATGTATTGTCCATGCTTTTTTGTGCGTGGAAAAAAAAAACAAGATGGTGGCTCATGAAAAATGAATTTTTGTGGTGAAAAAGGATTGGCCCCTCATGAAAAAGAATCATTTTTTTAAAGGCCAAATCCTTTGTTTGGCTTTCTCACTATATCCGGGAGAGTAATGTTCCCATTGAAAACAGTGGGAACTTAAAAATTGAATAACTTTGCAGAAGATGAATATTTTTTCACCAAACAAATGAAAGGCAGTCCTGTAACCCAAGCTGTTTCTACCATAAAAAATCATATCAAAATTCCATACTGTCTGGACTCAAGGTGATGATGAAAAATGTTTTTGCACTATCTGGATCTCATAATCCGCATACCCAACCAAAATAAAACTTGCCAAATCAAGAGATCTACCCCACAGGACAGTGCATGCCAAAATTGGCACAAATCCATTGATCAGTTGCAAAGTTCTTAAAGTGCAAAATGTGAGGTTTAAAATTAAACATGCTACTCAACCCTTACTATAGGGGCACAACCTTGCACCTATAATATAATATATATTAATTGCAAAAAAAAGTTGTTACTGCTCTAGCTAGGGTTAAAGTGGCAAAAGTAGGGAAATGTGTTGTTAAGATTTGAAATCTAAACACCCCACTCCCACACTGCGGGTAGCAGCAGGTGTGAGGTGTGCCGTGGGTTTGTCAACACTAACACTCACCCATTCTACTGTATGTAAAAGTAAGCTGAGGTAGGTACAGAATATGAGAATGGGGTGAGCATTAGTCATGACAGCCTCAGGGCACACCACACATGTGATGCCTGCAGTGTGTGTGTGGGTGGGGGTTTTAGGGTTAGAAACCCTAATGCCACATGTCCTCTCTTCTGTACTGATATAACATAAACATTTTAAAGTAAATGATGTTTAGCAAAGTTGTTTCCAAAAACCTTGTTTTCATCATTCCTTATGAAAGAGGAATGCCATAACATTGGCAGTTGGGTCTAAAGTCATGTCATTTCTGATGGCTGTTAAGAATTTGCCCCATGTCAGTAGTGACCAAAATGCTATTTCCAAAAAGTGGTTACTCAGTAGAGCTATGACATTAGTTCTAGAAAAGAACAAGACAAGTCAGACAATATACAGTCAACCTTGTGTTGGCACCATTAAAATTGCAGACTTTAGTTTAAAATGGTTTGCATCCCACAAACCAGTAAACTACAGAAGATGTACAGCTAAAAAGGGAAGGGGTGTGTGTGTGCAGAGGGGGACCAGAAAAAGGCAGACATCCTGAACAAATACTTTTGTTCAGTGATCATGGAGGAAGGAGAAGGGAAGGGGACACAAAAAGGTAACAAAAGATTTTGGAGGGAGGGTGGGAGGGAAGTGTAACTAGTCCTTTTTTGGAGGAAAGAGTACTTAAGGGTATTTCTAATCTGAAGGTAGATAAAGCAGCCAGAAGGGGTGCATCCAAGGTTATTGAGGGAGCTCAGGGAAATACTGGCTGCACCTTTGACAGGTCTGTTTAACAACTCACTGGAAACATGAGTTGTTCCAGAGGAGGGATGATGTAGTCCCACTTCACAAAGTTGTAGCATGTAGGAGGCTGGCAATGGCATACCCCTCAGACAGTGACATTTTGACAGTGACTGACACTACAGTGACTACAGCACCAGGTCACTGTAGTGTTGACACTGGAGCCCAAGACTGTTTTCTGGGGGTCTTGCACCCCCTCCACTAAGGTCCAACTTGAAGTTGATTTTATTTAGTGGGGAGGGGTGTGGGGGGCACAGTCTCCTATGTGGGGGGTTCAGGGGAAAATCCCCCTGAAGAAAACATGTTAGTGAGAAACCTTATACTGACCGCAAATGTGGTCAACATGATGGTTTTGCTGCATGGTCATTCCACAAAAAATTTGTCAATGACTAATTTTAGATCTCTTGCAATTATAGGCCAGTCAGCCGGACATCAGTGGTGGGAAAGTTAATGGAATCACTGTTGAAGGAAAGGATTGTGGAATATCTTGAATCAAGTGGGTTACAAGACCCAAGGCAGACCCAAGGCAGCATGGTTTCACAAGGGGGAGGTCATGCCATATGAATCTGATAGATTTCTTTGACTGGGTGAATAAGGAACTAGAGCAAGGTGGAGTTGTGGACATGGTCTACCTAGATTTCATTAAGGCATTCAACACCGTTCCACATAGGAGACTAGTTAGCACTCTGGGTAGCTTAGGAGTGAGTCCAAAGTTAATAAACTGGCTAAGAAATTGGGTAGTGGATGGATGACAGGATGTGATGGATAATGGAGTTCACTCCAAGGGAGGGAGGGTGACCAGTTACATGCCTCAGAGATCAGTGCTGGGACTGGTCCTCTTAAATATTTTTATAAGTGGCATTGTACAGGAGATGGAAGGGAGGATCTGCCTCTTTGCTTGATGACACCAAAATCTGAAATAAGGTAGACACTTCAGGGGGGTGGAAAGGATGAGCAGAGATCTGAGAAAACTAGAGGAGTGGTTAAGGGAATGGCAACTGGATTTCAATGAAAAAAGTGCAAAATAATGCACTTAGGGCACAGAAACCCAGAGGCAGAGTACAAAATGAGTGGATTGATACTGACCACCAAGCAGGAAAGAGACCGGTGGGTAGTCAAATCGAATGACCTAATGGTGGCCAGGCAGTGTAAAAAGGCAGTAGGGAGGGAAAGTGGGATGCTGGGGTGCATTGGGAGAGGTATCACTAGCAGAAAGAGGGAGGCAGTGTTGCCTCTGTATAGATTGCTGTTAAGACCCCAGATAGAGTATTGTGTCCAGTTCTGGAGACCACAGGCTTGATTTTCAAAGGGAAAACTATGACGCAAGGTTCCTGTGCCAAACAAGGGATGATGCAAGTGACTCATTGCATCATAGTTTGTGGCAATCCCAATTTTCAATTGCCAGCTGTAGTGAAATTGGGGATGCGGGGTGTTAAAACCCCTCTGCACTACCCTTGAGGCAAATGTGCCTGTGCACCAGGCACAAAGAAGCTTGCTCCATGGCAGGGCTGCACCATCCCTTTATTTGGGATTCTTTAAGTCCCACCATGGGCACAGCAAGGGGCTCGACATAGACCAGTCATGAGGTAGTCTAAGTGCCTTGCACCAGTGCCACATAATATGGTGAACTTGGAGGACTCTGAAGTGAGGTCTGGGCATAGTGGGTGCCATAGCGGGAGTTGGGGAGATTGCTGGCATGCAAGGGAGAGATATGGCACCCAGTGGGGGGTGCTCTTTATATAACTATAAAACCAATGGAAGGGTGCCATGGGGGAGGTTCACTGGACAAACAGTGCCATGGCCCCAGTGATGCCAAGGCAGTGCCCACCTGTGACAATGTCACTGTTTGTCCCTGGAACCCTTCCCTCAGTACCATCTCATTGGCTTTGTAGTTACATAAATGGCACCCTCACCAGGTGCCACATCACTCCATCGCATGCCCACTGTCTCTCCAACCCCCCATAGCAACACCATCCCCCTTCTGCTTCCAGACCCCTCATGGCTTACATGTCTCACCACCCCCTCAACCATCCCTGACCCTCTAGTGTTGCGCTGGGAGGTGGGGAACAGATACCTGTGGCATTTCCCATAAGTGAGCCAATTGATGGCACTAGCCTGTGAGTGCAGCAACTTCTGGGTTTTTTTGGTGCAAGGATCCCTGATTTTGCTCAATTGAGTGCGGGGTCACTGACACACCTGGAGTTCACTGCAGCCCTAGACCTCCATAAATTGCAGTGATCTAAGGGATCTTTGAAAATCAAGGCCAACAACTCCAGAACGACATAGAATAAAGGCAGTCCAGAGAAGGGCAACTAAATTGGTGCAGGGTCTGCATCAAAAGATCTATATGGAGAGACTAAAGGACCTCAATATGTACACCTTGAAACATAGGCGGGTCAGTGGGGGGAGATAAGATAGAGTTCTTTAAATACCACACAAGGCTAAATAAGGTACAGGAGGGGAGTATTCTTCTTAAGAAAAGGTGCTCAAGAATAAGGGGACATGCTATGAAGCTGGAGGGGGTAGATTGAGGAGAGATGTGGGGAAGTACTTCTTCACAGAAAGAGTGGTGGATTCCTGGAACAGCCTTCCAGTGGAGGTGGTGGGGGCAAAAACAGTGTTGGGGTTCAAGAATGCATGGGATAAGCACAAAGGAATCATTGTGGAATGGAAAGGTGAGGGATAAAGAGCTGCAGATAGTGCACTGTCTCATGTAATAATGTAGGCAGGAAGAAATGGGCAGACTGGATGGGCCAAGTGGTCCTTATCTGCTTTCAAATTCTGTTTCTATATTTCTATGACAATTTAGGTAGGTGGAGAGCTGAACCGTGGTTTAACTTTAATTTCCCACAGCACAGTGCCATAAATCAGGGTTCCTCCAACTTGATGAAACTGCAGCCATTTGCACATTGGCTGTCAGGCAGACCCAGTGTGTGTGGCATAAGCCTGAGGTAAGCCTTAGGGGACTGAGAATGTACTGTATAATGGAAACAGCCCATCTGAAGCCAGTGCTCATGATAGCAGTTGCAGTCATCAGCTCTGTGGAAAGTGTTAGCATAGGTGTCATCCTCATGGAGCAGACAATTCTATGGGTCAAGCAGGAGATGAGTATAGTAGCTAGGGGAATAAGGGAAAGGAAGAAAGAAAGAAAGAGAAAGAAAGAAAGAAAGAAAGAAAGAAAGAGAAAAAGAAAGAAAGAAAGAAAGATATTTGAATCCAGAGTACATAACAGAAAGAACAGTCATCAGCAGTAGCAGTTCAGGGCAGGGACAGGACTATGAAGGAAATGTTTTCAGGGCCAATAATTGAAAGATACTAAAAGCACTATGTAGCAGGAGGTGAAAGAGGAGCTTCTTACCTGGTGGCAGTTATAGCCCCCGAAACTGCCTCAGGTCAAGACAAAAGAAATTGTAAAATATGTTATCTAGGTCTCTGAGTTTCCAGAGAGTTTGAGAGATATGAATTTAAGAAAAAATAAATCCCTTTAAGGTTTTCCCCAACTTACTCAGTGAGTATACACTGTCCCCTTTCTTTCTTCATGGTATCAATCCAATTTGTGCTGCAAGGTACTGTAGAAACAGTGTTGACTGACACCACTTGTACTGAATGTCGGCTCCAAGCATCTGCCGCTTGTTCTGTATAGTGGTTCATTCTGACATTTCCCTTAACATTTAATGTTTGTTTTGTGGAAGGAGTTCAATTGTAAGGAAATTATTTACCTGGGGACATCAACATGACAAGTAACACAATGTATGAATCTTACAGCAGAAGAATGTCATTATGTTCTATTAAGTCTGTCCAATCAGAGTATCAGAATGCAGCCAAGCAGAGGCTGAAACATAGAAACATAGAAGTTGATGGCAGATAAGGACTGCAAAGCCCAACCAGTCTGCCCATGTCTTTTTCTACCTTATGAATGTGCCATCGGCCTTTGCTCTGTCAATGGCCTATCTATTCATACTCATTTGTATAGCTCCCATATGCCTATCCCATGCCTGTTTGGAGCCCTGCACTGTATTCATATCCACCACTTCCTGAGGTAGGCTGTTCCATGCATCCACCACCCTTTCTGTGAAAAAGAACTTCCTCACATTACCCATTATTCGGCCTCCCTCTAATCTCATGCTGTGTCCTCTTGTCCTGCTATTTTTCTTATATTTAAACGTTAGACTTTTTCACCTTGTTAACGCCCTTAAGATGTTTGAATGTTTCAATCATATCACCTCTCTCCCTCCTTTGCTCTAGGGTATACATATTGAGCTTCGTTAATCTGTCCTCATGTGTTCTGATGCAGTCCCTGCACCATTTTGGTTGCCGTTCTCTGGACTGCCTCAATTTGGTTAATGTCCTTGTGAAGGTGTGACCTCCAGTACTGCATGCAGTACTCCAGATGGGGCCTAACCAGAGTCTTGTAAAGAGGAATTATTACCTCCCTCTTTCAACTTGTGATACCCCTACTAATACACCCCAGCATCCCCCTAGCCTTACCTACTGCTTTGGTGGTCTGCTTGGATGATTTCAGATCATCTGTGATGATGATGCCCAAGTTTCTTTCTTCCATTGTGACTGCCAGCATCTCCCCTTCCAGCCTATAGGTGTCTTCAGGGTTTCTCTTCCCTATGTGCATGATCTTGAACTTCCTTGTGTTAAACCTGAGTTGCTATTCTTCTGACCATTTTACCAGTTTATCCAGATATCTTCTCATTCTTCCCACTCCTTCTGGATGATCTACTCTGTTGCAGTTGCAGTTCTTAGTGTCATCTGTAAACAGACAAACCTTACCCTCTAATCCCTCTGCAATGTCACTGATGAAGATATTGAAGAGGACTGGCCCCAGGACTGATCCCTGAGGTACCCCACTTGTGACTTGCATCTCTTCTGACTGTATACCATTTACCACCACTCTCTGTTTTCTGCCCATCAACCAATTTGCCACCAAGTTGACCAACTTATGACCTACCCTGAGCCTACCCAGCTTATAAATCAATCTTCTATGTGAAACAGTATCGAAAGCTTTGGTGAAGTCAAGATAGGCGACATCAACTGCTCCCCCTTGGTCCACCACTCTGGTTACCCAGCCAAAGAAATCTATGAAATTCGTTTGACAGGACCTTCTGTCTTGGATCCTGTGCTCCTATAGATTCCCGGTGTTATACTATCCTTTCCTTAAAGAGTGCCTCCATAATCTTGCCCACTACTGAGGTAAGATGGACTGGTCTGTAGTTCTTTACCTCCACCCTGCTACCACTTTTGTGAAGTGGGATCACATGAACCCTTTTCCAGTCTTCTGGGACCACTCCTGTGCTCAGAGACTCACTAAACAGTTATGATAATGGCTCTGCTAGTTCCACCCTTAGCTTCTTTAGTACCCTGGTATGTAAGCCATCAGGTCTCATTGCCTTGTCCTCCCTGAGCTTATTGATCTGTTATAGGACCCTTTCTTTTGTGAAGGGACTAGTGCACACCTCACTCCCCCCTGTGTCCATGGTGCTGAGCTGTGGGCCCTGCCCTACCTTCTCATCAGTAAATACTGAGCAGAAGTATCTATTTAGGATAGATGCTTTTACATGGTCCTCCTCCTCACATGCCCCCTTAACCCCTTTGATCTTAGCAATACCTCCTTTGGACTGTCTCCTTTCACTAATGTATCTATGGAAAGTCTTGTCATCTTCTTTTACTGTTTGTGCTAGTGCTTCCTCGGTTTGGGCTTTTGCCTGCCTTCCTGCCTTTCCTGATTCCCTTAGGGAAGTTTGGTATCCCTCTCTATCTTCATCCCACTGCATTCCCTTATATTTCTTGCAGGCCAGCCTTTTGGCTCTGACCTTTTCCACTACTGTTTTTGAGAACCAAAGTGTTTTCCTTCTTCTTTTGCACTTTCTTTTCTCTCTAACACAATGGGATGTTGCTTTAAGTATTGCATTCTTAATGCATGCCCACTTTTCTTGTACCCCCTCACCTGTATTTCTTTTTGCCAGTGCTAGCTTAACTCTGTTGGCCATCTTGTCAAAGTCAGCTCCTCTGAAGTCCTATATTTTTGCCTTGGAATGGGATGATTTAGTTCTAGTGGCCAAATTGAACCTGTTTCCAGGGTGACCCTCAGTTCTTCTGGCTCCTTCTGTGTATTCTGAATTTCTGTAGCTTTGATATTTTCATTGACATAAAGGGCCACTCCACCCCACCTTCTTTTTGCACCTTGGTCTCTTCTGAACAGTACATAGCCAGGTACTGAAGTCTCCCAAGTGTGGTTACTGGTAAACCATGTATTGCTAATGGCTTCTATGTCCAGTTTAGCCTCTGTCATTATTTCCTGCAGGTATGGGATCTTGTTTCCAAGACTGCAACCATTTGTGTACATGATTTTCCATTGGACAGATTTTGGTGTGATAGTCGCTGGGTGAGGTCTGGCGATTCTCCTGTGCATCATATGGGGAGCTGGATCTTTTCCCTTACCTGGTGATGCAAATGAACTACAAACATGCTGAACTCTTATTTGACCACTAGCTGAGGGGGGAGGGGTGTTCTTTCCATTCGACATATGGGGTGCTGCACCCCTCTCCCTAACTGCTAGTTTAAATATTCTGCAAAGACATCAAACATCTGCCCCAGTGCACTGACTCCCTCCTGAGTCAGATGCAGTCCATCAATTTAAAGAGCTTTCACTCCCAAAAGTGTTGCCAATTCCCTACAAATTTGTGTCCTTTTTCTTGGCACCAACCCTTGAGCCACATGTTTAGCTTCCCTATCTCCCCTTCTCTGACCTTCCGTCCATCTGTCCCCCTCTCCCAGACTGGCAGGATCTCAGAGAAGGAGATGCTGGATGAAATAGATGATAGTTTGTCACCCTGCCTGGTCAGGTGTTCCTTGGTCTCCACAACTGACTGGCTGGTGAGATTGTTAGTCCCTATGTGCACCAGGACATCAATGTTTTCTACTGCTTCCTGTACAGTTTAGCAATGTGATCAGTGTCTCTCCATGCTGATGTATTTGGGAAACATCTGACAATTACCCCTGGCTGGAGATAGTTATCAACTCCCTGAATCATGGAGTCTCCTATGATCAGAAGTTTTTTTGGGATTTAGTTTTTCCTTTTTTTGTTTTGGTTCCTGTTTTGGGTGAGTTTTGTTGTGCTAGCTCCTGTGCTGAAGTGTCCTGCTCTGCAGTGTCCTCTGCCCATTTGTTTGATTTCGGAGATAGAGGCAGATACCTGTTTGTAGTTTTTATATGGTTTGTGGAGGTGATATGTTGGAGAGCACCAAGTGATTGGGTACCCTATTTGCCCAGCCTAATCCCTTGCCAACTACCCTCTGCAGTTGAGGTGCTTCTATTGGATGTTGGGAAAATGGCAGGCGGTTCTTATAATATAATTCCTCCTGAATATGTAATTTGAGGTGCACAATCTCTGCCCATGCTGCCTGGAGCTGAGCCCTTAGATCTCCAATGGCCCAGCATGTTGGACAGTGTCCTAAATCCTGTAAAACTGCCCTTCTGAAAAGTGTCCCACAGTACCTGCAGTTAATGATATCCATTCCAGATAAGCTGCTGGGTTTATAACCTGGTCAGAGAAATTAGAAGGAGGAAACTGAAAGCAAAAGTTTGATTTTGTGTTTTGTTTGTTTTTGTATAACTTGTTATAATAAGTTAAATTACTTGTGCTCCTGTAAATGAGGTAACTGTGTGGCTACCACTTTGATCCACCCCTTCCTGCTTTGCTACAGGAAATGTCATGTTTGTGCTATCCTATAAAAGAAGTGCAGTGTGGGGTGGATGGGGATGGGGTGGGTGGCTGGGCTCTTCCCCTGCCAAAAAAGAAGAACCACAAATGAAAGAAACAAGGAGGTAAGAGCAGAAACAATCGGGCAGCAATAAATGCAGTAGACCTGAAAGCTTATCCTAATGACAGATAAAACTGTAAAACCTACAAAGCACTACAGGTAATAATTTCACAGAATATATATACCCTGTAAGAAACACTTTACTACAGAGAAATATAAAGCAGTACAAGAAGAAATACCTTGCAAAAGACAATTTGAATCAGAAGATTACAATAGTAATCTGTAAGCACACACCTGTAGGCACACCCTGTAATAATGCAGCAGAAGGTATACCCAGCAACAATAATTTGAATTGGTAGAAAAATAAAGCAATACAATGTTAGCAACAAACAGTAACAATCCCTGTGAGTTCAGCAGAAAATAATAACACACAGTAAATCTGCCTAACCAAAAGAAGCCTTAATCCTTTTCCTTGCTCTGGTAAGGTTCTTCGTTCTGTCCTTTCAAGCAACCTAGAAGAAAAGAGCTCAGGTGAAGCTTGGTGCCTTTGCCAACAAATCTAGTCTTCCACAGTTGTTACATCAACATACAGTTATATTTATAGGGATCTTCTAGAGGAATCACAGATCACAGTTCCAGTGTACATAGCTGAAACAACACTAATCAGCAGTAGCTGCTTAGATGATGGATAGTCTGAAAAATATGTAGTGCTTTCTTTTCTTTTTGTGCAAGAAGAAGGTCAGCCATGTTATAAACTAAAACTTTGCTATCAAAGTTACTTCACAGTGGTCAGCTTTGTAGTTTATGAAGCATTTACAAGTTTTAGGCTTCCAATCAAACTTTGCAAAACTTAACTTTGCCAAATGTAAAAAAAAAAGCATCTTTTTTCATAAAAAAAGTACTCCCTTCCCCCATCCTACCACCCTTGTCCCCAGCTAGACAACAAACATAAGTAAAAATACCCCTGTTCCCCCAACCCTCATAGCACTCCAGCCCACCACCTTTCCCCAGCCAACTGTCTTGTCTTGTTGAGTGTAGCATAAAAAGGCATGGGGGTAAGAAGACTTTAAAACAAAATTCTGATTGGACAATAATCAACACAAGCCATCCCACCTCCTCAGCTGGCTGATGTATGAGTGAATGAGAGAGTACAAATTAGTGAAAATTTGCACTCTCTTTCATTTAGATGGTGAGCAGCCGAGATTATAGTTGGTGTTGTGTGAGTCTCTGTTTGACTAGAAACATTTTTGTTTCAATTTTGAAAGCCAAACCTTACTATACATGACATAACTAGACTTGTTCTTGCTGTTATTGTTAATATATTTTTTTCATGTTAGCTGTTATTATCCCCATTAGTACGCTTGTCCCCGGGTTGCACCTAGAATTGAGCCTTGGCTCATTGGTGCTTTTCCTGGTTATCAACTTTTAAATAAATAATAAAAAAATAAGGTAATGTTCTATCCCCTTGTTTTCTCTGATCTAGCTCCTTTTCCTTTATTGTTTTTTCTATCAATTTACTCTTTGTGCTCTACAGGGACATTTAATGTTGATCCACTTTAAATCTGATAGTGCAGTGATTGTCCCTTGAATGTATTTTTAACATTTTTAGGACATTAGGAAATACTGCTATGAGCACCATTGCAGTATTTGCACTATTTTTACTTTAATATCAGTTATTGTAAGGGCTATGAGAGCTTTTTAGCAGACATACTGGTGGGTTATATACCATTAAGTAAATTACTATTTAACCTACCCCTCCAAAAAAAATATAAGTACTACATCTTGACAAAGTGCTTTTGTACATGCACAAAGCACTGATGATACATTTGTACCAATATTTATCTTCAGATAAAGGAAACTGCACATCAGTCATTTGTTCAGAGCCTAATTTGTCATGTGAAACCTGAGTGCCAATCTTCTTGTGAGGACTGTACTGTGTCATATGTTGTTGGCACCTTACATGGAATCTGGTATGGTACATGTGTATACTGCAACATAGTAACACAGGAAAGTGGTGCCCAGCATCTCGTTCCCTTGTTCCAGTCAGTATCCTGCGTGAGCAATAGTTGAGAATAGTCAAGACCATCAATTTGAACTTGCCTCTCTTCTTGCAGTTTGTCAGCTGACTATTAAAGCTTGCAGGCTACAGGGCTTGTCAAGGCACACACATGCACAGTACTGTTTCTGTTCAGTGCTACCTATTGACTCTATAGGAACCCTGCAGGTGACGATGTGTATTTTTAATATTCAAACACAGTGACTTCAAGTGACACCAAGTATTTCAACTAGTTGTGAGTGATTACACTGTGGCAGCAGTAGGCAGATATTTTTTAGTCATAATGATGAAATCAGATGCTGGACACCAATGACATTTACTGTGAAATTGGAAGGAACTATGCACCTTATTTACACTCCTCATGCTTCACAAGCATACTGTACATGAAATACATATGTTGTGCAAGCATCTACCAATTTATAGGGCTTCCCTATCAGCTCTACTACCCAGTGTACCCAGTGATTCCCTTAGGTAACAGAAGTTTGCCCAGGCTTATGTTAAAGGCCTGGATGATCTTCATACCCACTGTCTCCACTGGTAAGCTATTCCACAGGGTCACCATCTTGTGGAAGAAAACGTTCCTCCAAATGTTACCCCCAATTTACAACCTGTGAACTTCAAATGTCCTAGTGTCCTGCTGCAGGAACATCTTTGGCTGTTTTAACTTGTAAATACTCTGTAGTATGTGAATAACACAGACCAAGTCCCCGCTCATTCTTCTTTTCTCCAGAGTGAACATGTTAAGGACATCCAGCCTCCTCTCACAGATGTTGTTCACCATACTCATTATTATTTTGATAACCCTGTGCTGTACCCTCTTGATTACCTTGATGTCCTTTGAGCACGCAGGTGACCAATCCTACATGTAGTACTCAAGATGAGGTCTGATCAGGATCATGTAAAGTGGCAGGATTCCTTGCTCCTCTTCTGGTCCCCACCTTTTACTACAACCCAGCATTCTGCTAGCCTTCTTGACAGCAGCTATGCACTGCTTGTCCTTCTTCAGTCTCTTGTTTATTATGATCTCCAGATCCTTTTCTTCCTCAAATGTAGCAGTGAGCTGGTCCTACCTCTGTTTTCCTTCTTATGTGAGCAACATGTGTTTGGCTACATTGAATGTGAGACTCCACAAGTTAGACCAGCTGCCAGTGTTGTTCATGTCCTCCTCACATTTGTCACCATCCTCAATGGAGTCCACCATCCTGGCTAGCACAGAGTCATCCACAAACATAACAACCCTACTGGAGACCCCATTTTCCAGATCACTGATGAAGATGCTGAAGACCAAATGGCCCTGCACAAATTCCATCAGGATACCAATGGAGAGGGATTACTGCTCTTGGTGTCTTTAGAGCATTCAGGCTGTACAGCCATTATTGTTAATGTCTATTGTGTTGTTTATTACTAATTCAAATGGTTTACTGTTACTGTTAGGATGACACACTTCAGCCTCTACCCTACTTTGCATTCTATTCCATACTACAGAACAAACTTACTGGAGAAGTACTGTTTTCTCTATAGAACTCACACCTGGAGTCTGGACAGAGGATAAAATTGTGCTTTCAACATCAGCATTCAAATGCCATAGATGTCAAACCACCTTTAGGGGTAGGCTCAGATAGCACAGACCATGTTGTTCCCTCCTAATCAGAACTCTATTCCAAAACCCAAGCTTTTCTCTTTAAAAAGATTTCTTTGTCCACTACCCACACTACTATCCACACTCACTTTTGCCACTTACCACGACTATTAAAGATTATTGATTAAATATTATCTCCAGGAATGTACAGGGCCTGCCCTCCCCACTGAATGGAAGAAGATGCTCTCTCACTTCGAAAAATCAAACTGATATTGCCTTCTCACAGGAGACACACCTGCTTCTTCCCAAAACACAAAATGGAGGTTGACCTGATAGTAGAATGGTCCAACTCCCCTAAAGCTATTGGGGTGGCCATTTTGATATACAAGAACATTCCTCACAAGGTTCTTAAGACCGTGCATAGTGTAGAAACATTTTTGAGTGCTAACTAAATTTGAGGTCAACTCACAGACTCCTGACTGTGGGAAACTTACTACATACCTCCTGAGGAGCTCTACACTCTTCAAAATATTCAGGATAAATTTCATCTCCCTTAGTTGGACATCTGGAGGTATTTTCAAGTCATGCAGATGACCTGGATTTGGGTTGGAGATCCACTGCTAGCAGGGTGCTCCACTCCCTGTTATAATTTTACAGTGGATGAGAGCTCCCATGAGTCTGAGTAGAACAATATGTAACAATATCCTTACAACCCAATGCCCTTCTTTAGAGGAACAGTGAGCAAACTGGGAAAAGGAATTTGGACTCCCAATCCCAGAAAAGACCAGGAAGAAACTCCTATGCTTGGCACTTGAAGGGTTTTTGGAAAACTTTTATCATCTCATACAGGAAAAGATTCTGCATAGATGGTACTGAACCTTTAGGCTGCTAAGTAAGATGGGGGTGCTCCCCACCACACAGTGTTGGAGATGCAAAGAGTTCTTTGAATCTCTGACTCATACCTTGTGGTCTTGTCTGAAACTTGCATCTTTCTGATCAGTGATTGACACATATTGTAAAATTACCACAGGAGTCAACCTACCACATGACCCTAGACTGTGACACCTAGGTGACACTTCTACTTTGACAGGTGACACTCAGGGATACCAGCACTTGAATTTGCCAGCTGCATTGGATGCAAAACCAAAAACATTACTAAGGTAGCAAACTGACTACCATTCATCCCTCTCAGAATGGAAAACCACCCTGCTAAAGCTGGTAGAATATGAATGTATGTCTCATGCTGCAAACCATACCTGTCACAGATTTGCTGGAGTGTGGGGCCACTTTTTGCAGCATGCTATAGAGGCTAGCACAGCAGCTGTCTCCCACTAGCATCTGAAAACCTTCATCAGAAGTTCAGAAAAGGTATGTGCATTGCTGAAAATAAACTTCCAGTGATGTAACAAACTTAATGGCACACTCGAAGAAGGCCTCCATTGCAATAATTTAAGTTGTACCTGCACCATAGAGGCCTTAGTACAAATGACAAGTCTTCTGGGAGAAAACTGAAGAAGTAATGTGTGGATGAGGACAGATCAGGAGGCAAGCACTGCAAGTTCGAGATGTCCCAGCCAGGCCTCCAGTGTGGTGGCAACACAGGCTGCTTCACTGAGCAAGACAATCTGCATGCCTAAGAATGAGAAGACATTTTAATTAATTCTCAGAGAGGTACAGGCTGTTCAAGCAGAGATCCAAGATTTTATAGAAACAAAAGAGACTATAACTTGAATCATGGGCAAGGTAGCAGAGGCAGAAAAGCTGACTTGGAAGAAAGACTGGACCAGCTGCAAATGGCAATGAAGCATCTTGCTCCCTCACAGGTGGTTATTCAGGACCATCAGGATGATTTAGAGGTGCAAGCTTGGCTTAAAAACTTAAGGCTCTCCTGCATCCCTGTAGTGACTGAGAGCACAAACATTAACTTGTTTTTAGAGAGCTTCCTGCAAGAGTTCTTGGACTTGGAGATAGATAGTAATTTTGAAATCCAATGATCCCACCAGTCTCTGGGGCCAAGAGAAACCTCTCATTAACAGCGACCCCACTCCATTAATATGCTGTGATGGAAGATCACTTGCACAGGGAGTGGCAGGAATGGATCCTACGGTGGCAGGATTTCCAAGTCTATGTGGATAATGATTATCTACCGAAGACAATGCAGCGTCATCATTCTTATATCCCCTTGCTACAAATTTTAAGAAAGACACAGTTCAAATTTAAAACCCCCTACCCAGCTCATCTAGTTGTTCAATATCTGGATGGCCAAAAGATGTACAATTCTGTGGAAGAAACTTTCAAGCACATGACAGACCATGGCTTAGATATGACCAAGTAGACTCCACCAGACATCCCGCAGTGCCTCTCCTACACTGCACCCTGACAATGTCAATTATCAGCTTCAGTGAGAAACAACACTCAGTAGAAGCAATGGCTGCTATCATTGTGCAGCTACAGCCATTTTACTAGGGCCACTACCTGAACTATGTTCCTTTGAGCCCCAATGTTGATCTAAACCACACTGTAGAATGTTTCAGACACTAGATACTGGGGGGACAGGAGCAATTGCAATAACCCCTCTTTGGAGTGGGTGGGCTTCGGAGGAATGGGAGGAAAGGAAGATGTCTCTGTATTACAAGTCTTGATTCATCTGGTATCCAGACACCCTTGTTGGGGACCACATAGCTTCATGAGACCTATTATATTGTAAGTGGTTGCAGTGGGGAATATGGACCTCTAATGGAGAGGAGTGGAGAGCCACATTTTTCAGATTTTAGAAAAGGTGTGCTTGGTTGCCAAACAATGGAGCCACATAGCTAGAAATCACTGTATTGGAATGGCAGAACATGTTTTTGTATTGGGATCACTTTTGGTCTTCTCCACAGCCACCCTCTGTCTCTTTACCTTGTAACTTTTTGGATGCACTCCCCTCTTCCTTATCCCTTTTGAAGTTTCTGTGCATCCTTAAAGTTCTAATTGAATCACATGGACCAGGTCCATATAGGAGGATTAGACTGCTAATTTCCTGAAACATTTGGATCTCTGTATTTTTCCTTTCACTTTTCCTTGGGTACTGATTTCATACTTTAGTCTCAGTGTGGACTTTTCCTTGCCATGGCACTGGGCTGTAAATCTAGAAGCCAAATTAAGAAGGGGTGAAGTATTCCCACATGGACATATTCAGACAGACTTTCCTTTGCTCCACTGGAAATATAGTCTCCTTAAGCAATGTTAAAGATTCTTTTTTTCTACTATTTCTTTATTCAATTTTTTCCCTTTTTCATCCATCTCTACCTGCTTGTTCTTGTTGCAGACGTGCACATGTGGAGGCACACACATGCCACACACTGCAGGATGCTGCACCCCTAGTACCTTCCCCTTCCACCTGCTTATGCCACCACCAGACCTCCAGCTTGTGGTGACAGGACTATGGGAGGGACAGTGTCCTCCCCAGGAGAGGAGAGCTGCCAGTAGGTGGCTCAATCCTGCTCCCACCCTCCTCCCTGGCTGGTTCCCTAATGACCTAAAGTCACTGCCAAACCCAGGTCGCAGGTGAGATGTGAGGTAAGGCTAGATGCCTCATCCTTCAGCACCACTGGGCCAGCTCTATAAAAAATTCGTTTGACTGGCCTGGTTATGCACTTGGGGGCCTGAGGAAGTTAACTTTTCTCTTTTGATTTGATGTGGTACATCCTACAGTACTAGGCGGTCACTCTCCTGCCCCATTTCACTGTATTTTCTTAATTGTTGTGGGGAAAGGTGGGACTCAGGGCTATCCTAGAAGAGTTCAGAAGGCATTTTGAAGAAACTATGGGGGTGGCACGATCTTGCTTTTGGCTATGCTGCTCATTGACGTTGGTTTCTATTTCTTGCAGTCATCCTGCTGTTTTATTTTTCCCTTTTTTATTTCTATGCTGTTCCTTTCCCTCCTTACTGTTATAGGGCCCCTACAAGGACAACAGGGAGCCTGGAAGGAAACAACCTTCAGTCTTCTCCCTGATGTATCGCAAGATGCATCACAAGGGTGAGTGTTTATACCCACATGTACTTGGAAGTCCATTGCTGCTATGCTGCTGGGGTCTGTGGCATTTTCCCCACTCATATACCTCTATGGGTGGCATCATTGCACCCAAAGCATATCACTCCCTGCTTTGCACAAGTTCAGGGGATTGCAGGGACTCAGCCACCAGTCTCACAATTCTGCTCGCTATCAATTTGGTCCAGTTGGCCAGATTTATTAGTGCTAGACTCTGTTGGTTTTCAGCACATTCAGTTATGTGGAGCAGTCTGATTTTGCAACTTGACTGGTCATAGTTCACAAATTCTAGTAACTGGCTTCCCATATAAAGAAGACATCAGCACATGTCATAGTATATTGCTTGAAAAATGGTGAAGAGGGAGACAGATGGGGTTGACTATACTTACGCAGATGATGGATAATGTTATTTGTTTATACAGTTTGATACATTCAGCAGGGTTTTCATATGTGGGTATATCCAATAGATATGGCAGGGACTTTTAAGATAATCTTCCAGAATGTGAATGGCCTCTCAGACATGATACAATTGTACAAAAATCTTGTAGGCCTTGAAGAAGCACTGCACACCTCTCATTCTGCTTCAGGACACTCATTTGCTCAGAGTGGAACATGCTCAATTGCTTAAGTCTGGTTCTGATCATGTCATACAATCCTCATATCAGAAAGGGAGGCATAGTGAGACAGATATTTTATTTATTTATTTGTTTTTGGTAACCGGGTGGGTGTACTAGGCATAGGGATGCCTATTTTCAGGCATGACCCAGGAGGATACAAGGCAAATACATGAGCAATACAATGTGACGCAGCACATAGAAAAGGCAAACAATGGGAAAGAGGTTAAAAATACAACAGTTTAGCAACTGAGAGAAATACAGAGTTGGACAATGTCAAAATATAAACAATAAAGTTAGGAAAAAGTCAAAAATATAAACAAGTGCCAAACAAGTACAGTATTTTAATTCTGATACATTTACTATTCTGTTTAACTATGTCCTATACAGATAAAGAATGCCATCTGGAGTTAACTATGGGTTCCATTTATGATTGCCCAATAATGATGGGAAGTGTCTACATTATTCCCTGTAGGGACGTGTCATCTATTCAGCACCTGGTAGATGTAGCCCTGACACTCCAGTTTGGGACTTTGCTGTTGGGGGGGGATTTACTGTTCTCATGAACCAGTTAATAGACGCTATTAATTTTCACTTGTCTAAGCCAACATCCAGACAGACACATCTGAGGAGATTGTTGAAAAAGATTGGCCTAGTGGATGCATGGCTTTGTGACCATGTAATGGATAGGAAGTATATGTTTTACTCACATTCGCAACATAGCTATTCTAGATTAGATATATATATATATATATATATATATATATATATCAAGGTGATAGACTAGCTACTAGATACACCCATTGATAACATCCTACTCTCTGATCATGCTCCTATCACTATTAGCTTGACTACCCCAACAGAACCTAGGCAAACTCTCTGGAGGTGTAATCCCTCCTTGTTGTGGGATCCAGAGTTTAAGAAGCTGCTGAAAGAGTTAAGAAACTTCTGGAAGACAGAATCCCACAGATCATAAGGGAGAATGAGTACCAAGATATCTCACCTGTGACCCTGAGGGATATGGTGAAGACTGTGCTGCTGGGGGACATTATAGCATTTGCTTTTCAGTGCAAGACGCAATCAGGGGAACAACTCCAAAATTTGTAGGACCACCTGAATTTTTTACAGACAGCTCAAGTGCGGGGTGATGTCTCCCTACTGACAATCAAAATACATATTAAAATTCAGGATATTCTTAACTGTAAGATGGAGCAGGCTCTGCTCTGGTTCTGCCAGTCTTTCTATGAAGGAGCTTTCCTTGATTCCAAAGTCTTAGCACATGGATTATGATAAAGACACAAAATGAGTACAATAACCAGGATACAGCACCTGAACATGGAAGCTGTTGCATCCACCACCATCTTAGTGATTCTTGAATCCCTTAAAACCAATTACCAGTCCCTTTATAGTCAAACAGATACCCAAACTACAGAGGAGATTTGATTGTGCAAAGAGGCAGTATAGCGCAGTGGTTTAAGGCTCTGAGCTGCAAATCTGGAGACCTGGGTTTGAATCCCACAGCCCCCACTTGCATACTGTGTGACCCTGAGCAAGTCACTTAACTTCCCTGTGCTCCCAGGTTGCACCTGTAAACAAGTTTCAGCTTAGTGAGTCTCACCTGGTTAAACAATTGGAAAAAAAAATAATCTTTCTCTCCCAACCATAACAGAAGCACAACAAGCTAGCCTTACTGCCCCAATCACCTCACAGGATCTGATCAGGAGTATAAAAGCTTTGAAAAATTGCAAAAGCCCTTTTCTAGATGGCTAGGAAGCCACATTTTTCCAGACCCTGCTTGAACCCTTCCATACCATTCTGCTTAAGACTTTTCAACACTCCCATGCCACTGCCCAATGTCTAGTCACTTGGTGATGTGCAACATTTTAAGTGATTTTAAAGCCATAAACAGATCCTTCAATTTGCAATTCATATAATCTAATTCCAGTCCTAAGTTGTGCTAGGCCATCTGAGTGTTCCATTGGCCTCTACTATCCACCTTTTGTAATCTCCTTGATGTACTCTTCTACCCCTAGCCTCCAAATGTCGTGTTGTCTGCTATACTCAGCCAAAGATCGGCCTCCTATGTACGATGTTATGATCTTCCTACCACAGGGCAGGTAAGGTCCTCTAGTGTTGCTGCATTTATCATGTTTAAGTTTATGACTGATGCCCTTACTTGTACCTGCTCCTATTGTCTGCCTGTTGTACCTGAATGTATCCTTGTTGTCATGTATGTATCTCTGTAATCTCCCGGGTCACACCTGAAAATAGGCACCTGGTTGTCTAGTGTGCTTACCTGGTAAACAAAAACAAATAAATAAATAATAAAATGTGAACTATAAAGTTTTCACCAGCATTCTGGCCCATAGATTTGATAATATTCTTCCCATGATAATAGATCCTTATCAGTCAGGATTTATTAGAAATAGGCAGATGGTCAATACTGTTAAACTGACACTATTAATCATATATAAAGTCCTTCTACATGAAAAACTAACCCTTATTCTCAGTTTTGATGCCCAGAAGGCATTCAATAGGGCCTTGTGGCTTTTTCTTCACCATACTCTAGTACAATTTCAGTTTCTTCTACAACTCTAGAACAATTTCAGTTTCTTCTAGAATTTCTTGAACTATGGGGTTGGGGGTTATATAACTGCCATAGGGCAACTGTAAAGGCAAATGGCTTGGTTTTGGAATGCTTTTCCCTCTTAAGAGGCACGAGACAGGGCTTCCCACTCTCCCTGTACCTATTTGTTTTTTACATGAAGCTGCTGGTGCAACACCTCAGACAGATGGAAGACCTGAAGGAAGAAGACGTTAATAGCCCCACTCGTAAGGTTGCATGCTATGCAGAAGACCTCTGTTGTACTGTATGTTTCTGACCTAGAACCCTCCTTACAGTTCCTATCTCAATGCCTTCAACAGATGGAAAGTTTAGCAGGACATAAAATAAATGAAGATAAGACTGAGGATCTGCAGATCCATTACACACACACACACACACACACACACATGAAGTTCAAGAGCAAAACCCATTTCTCTGGAATAAAGTTGGACTCCAGATCAGCTCAGACATGCACACCCTGTATCATTTCAATTACACCCCTCAAGAACAGGCAGTCCAGGATGATCTCTAAAGCTGGACCACATTCCCCTAGATCTGATTAACAAAGTACATACTGTAATGATGAACATGTTACCTAGGTTTCTTATTTGTCCGGGACTGTTTCCCTCCCCCCAGGTTCAGGTGATTACCAGTGATGGAATAAATGGATGTCTGGCTTTCTTTAGGGGGAGGTCAACTCCGGATTGTGTATCGTAATCTTCAGTTGCCTAAGAACAAAGGGTCTAGTATTATTGAACCTCTTTTTGTATGCCCAAGCAGATCTGCCATGTCATATCCTGGATGACAGAAATGGTGCATCCTCCCTGGGTTTCCATTGCAACCATGGATATGATGCAAGTGTTTAAGGCACTCATTTTGTTCCAAAGACTGACTAGACATCCAAATTCCATTCTCCTGTATCACGGTAATCGTGCTTAAAGGATGGCATCAACTACTGACACAGAAACAATATATTCAAAAGTGCATGTTGGCTTAACATCCCTGCACACAATATAAGCTTTATGTCAGCCTGATTAGTTCATAAATTTAGGGACTAGGCATGAAGGGAACTAGTATACTGTACATGTACCAGTTTTGCATTGACAGTCATGTTAAGTCCTTTCCCCAGCTACAGGAAGAATATAGCCTGGAACAGCAGGACCACTATAGATACATTAGAGCCCACTTGTAAGAACATCAAATATAAGAACATTCTAGGTATAATCACATTTTGCCCATGTGCCAATCTTGGTCCATTGTTTTCAGTGGGATGTAGCCCATTTATAAGAACAGGTAGATCAGTTATAATCACAATTTTTTCTAGCCTTCTCAGTACTCCTTGTTTTCTGAGACATGTTTTTTACACTCAGAGCAGGCAATCAGTGCATTTTTACACTTGCCAGTCACAGCTCATTAGCTCATTAGCGCTGTAACAGCAGTAGCTCTTCTGTGTGCATTCCTGTTTTGATCTTTATCTGTGCTGCCACTGTTGTCATTAGTTTCAGTGGCAACCCAGGATGAACTCTTATGTTTTAATTAAATGTTAAACTCCTCATTGGCAAACTTGTTTATCCCTCACAGTCATTCCTCTGAGTGTTATGACTTCCCTATTAAGTTTGGCATTGGGAAACACTACGAGGAGCACTAAGGGGCAATTAAGCTAACTGACTCCTAACTTTACACAGACATACCTCCATGGCTAATTTTACAAAAGCTGGTGTAGTTTCTGTATTAGCAAAGTGCTACCCTACCTTAGCTGCTGACATGAAGAAAAACAAATGGATAGAAAATTCAGATTATCGAGCGTCTTAGGTTCCCGGCAGTAAATGCTCTGAGGTAGCCAAAGATTTCAACATTAGTGTCTGCACAATTTCAAAAATGCTTTCTAACAAAGAGACACTGTATGCAGACTATCAGAGGGGGTTTAACAAACAATAAACGTTTTGATGCTTAAACTTTGTGTGCTTAGTGTGTCATGCCAAGTGGGGGGGGGTTGGCGCCACCTAGTGGTTACTGATATAATTGAATTCAAAGGCAGCCCGCTTTTAGTAACTGCCCGCTTATAAGAGCATTTTGTCTTGGCAAATTAAGTTTTCTTATAAGCGGGCTCTACTGTATCTGTAAATTCACTATTTCTTGAATACACAACTTGGACTCCAAGCAGATGAGTACCAACTTGCTCCCTGGTCAGGTTTCATAATTACAATATGGAGAGGTGGGCTGGCCAGAACACTTTTTCTCTCTTATCATGTTCTCCAATGACACACACCAGTGGACATTATGTGGGTGAAAAACAAGTGGGAGGTGGAGCTGACAGTCAGTCTAACAGCAGCAGAAAGGGCAACGGTATGGTTCAGGCAACACAAGGTCACAGGTTGCTGTAAATGGAAACAGTATAGTTGGAAAATGGCAATTAGATATTTTTGGACTCTCCAAATCACTACAAAATTTTTGGCCACCCATGATACCTCTTGTTGGAGAGGTTGTGGCTGTGAAGTGTCCTTTAATCCTGTCCTTCCCTTCACTCTTTTTGGATAGGTTTAGAGCAAGAGCGTAATGGTGTAATACTGAATTATTGTAGCCTGACTCCACAGGCTGCCATACTTTCACATTACCCACTCCATATTACAAATAATGTTGCTCAATACTTTCTGAGAATACTCCATACGGCAGCCAAGTAAGCAATAATACCTGACAAGGTGGTCGGTATTGCCCAATACCGCCTACCCTGAAGGGTAATATTGTGCTTAGAAAATGGCCCATAGGTGACAGTTTTGAAAAAAAATATATATGCAAATAATAATACATATTAAAAAAAAGGAGTGGAGCCAGAGAGAGATATGGAGTTACAGAAGTGGAGCCGGTGTGAGATAGGAAGTTACGGGACTGGATCTGGCATGAGACAGGGACATCGGGCATTATGTTTGGGGAGCAGCAACAAAAAACACACAAAAAAATACAGTAGTAATAAAGAAATAGAGTTTTTACTTTTTTTGTGTGGCAAGCTGGAAGAGAGCCAGTGTTACCCTCTCATACTTCACGGCGAGACCACTGACTTCAGACTGCTGTGCAGTGGGGCTGTACTGGCAGTATTGTGGCAACAAAAAATATTTTTTTTTTGGTTAAAAAACACATTTAAAATACTAGTGGCTTTGTGATGGTGTACTACAGGGTCTGTGGGGGATGTGACTTGTGTGTGTGTTGGGGGGGGCTGTCTCGCTCGGTCTCCCATTAGCAAAGCAGAAAACATGGCAGCTGCTCTGTTTGAGAATTTTGGGTGCCCAAGAATATCCCAAGTAATGTGGCACCCTGAAAGAGAACTTGTTTGTTAGTGGGCTGTGTTGAAAAATACCCGCCCGCTGAGATCAGTGTCCAAGACAATCAGAAAGCTAGGATTGTCTTACCCATTTTCTAAAATTTTCTTAGTTCATCTAGTTTACTGTTGACTTTTCAAGTTAGGTCTGTGTGCATGGAAAATTCAATAAAGATTTATCTAAAAAAATCCACTAGGAATGACACTGTGTACTAGTCTTTACTCTGTAGTGTCCTTCCACCACCACCCTCCACCTCCTGCCCACAGGCCAATGAGTAGAGCCCTGTAAAATTCTTTTAACTTTTTATAATTTTTCTTTTTCTTTTTCTAGAATTTCTTATTTCTTTTTATTCATTGAAAATGTAGTTTTATTTTTTGTTACCACATTTGCATTCATAAAATACCTCAAGAAAAACCTTATATACACCACAAATCACATTCTTAGCATACTACATTGCATTAAGCAGCATTATGCTATGGTCTTGAAAAGTTTTGTGAATCAGACAATTTTGCTGCTGCTTCCTGTGAACTGTCTCTATGGTAACAACAGAACCTAAACAACAACTGCTGCAAGCATTTATTTAGTTTTTGCAAAAAACAATGCAATTTTGTTTACTTTTTTCATATTCTTGTTTTCGTTTTATTTCTTTTTATACCTTGAGATTCTTGTTATTTCTTATTTAGGAAAAACACAGGTCTCTGCAAAAAGCAGTCCATCTTGTATATGTCTTGTGTGCACCATGGTGGTTAACTTTGTGAATAAACATGTCGTGCATCCCAATATCGAAGGTCTTGCTGATGTCCAGATAGACATTGTCTTTGGCCCTTCCTTTGTCCACCTGCATGGTTGACATCAAACAGAAGGTGTTCTGGTTCTGCATAATTTGCCCCTTTTAGAGACAGGGCAAGAATTTTGGACTCAAACAGATACTCTGTTATGCTGTTCTTGATAATGGCATTCAGGATTTTGTCCAGCACTGCTAACAGACTGCCTGGTTTGTAATTGCTCAGGTCTGACCTTGTCCCTTCTTAAAGAAGGTGCCAAAATGACCATTTTTCAGTTCTTTGTCAACACCACTGTTGGGACAAACTTCTGAAAGATTGTGGCAAGTGACAAATTGTTTCTTTATCTCCACAATGATCTTTGTGGGAATCCCACCTGCACAAAGAGACTTTCCTGGCTAGGTTTTTGCCAGGTGATCACCTACTGTAGCAGAGCAAGCATGATGTTTAGTGTCTGCTTTGAGGGTAATCTAGATTTGATGAGCCCTCCTAATGACCTGTAAATCAGATTTCTGCTTACTCAATGGAAATCCATGGAAGTTCTGTGTGGAAATTTTCATGGAATCGCAGACCTCCATGGAGTATTTGCCAGTGTATCATCAATGTAATACCTGTGCCTGTAAAGATTCATTTGTGCATCTATCCATGTATTTTTGAGGAGGAACATCTCAGCAGAAGACATGCTTCCATAATGTTCCACAACATTACACAGGCTGTCTATGGTTTTCCATGAAATTACAGGCCCTGACATCCAAGGAGCTTTTGTGGAAATCTGACATAAGGCAAGCCCCCTCCACCCACTAGGGGCCCTTGGTGAACACTGATGTGAAGCATTTATTAAGCTTTCCAGTCATCACTTCTGGCTCTCTAACAAGATTCCCCTGCCCTATTTGTATGGCTCAATCCACTCCTTGTGCTTCCTACTGCCATTAAAGTGCATATTAGAAACATAGAACATAGAAACATAGAATTTGATGGCAGATAAGGACCGCTCAGCCCACCCAGTCTGCCCCATTCCCTACCTGATGGATACTGATGGATAAGCTGCAGATTCTAGTTAATCAACAGCTTACTTCCTCCTGCTCCCCAATAGAATTGCCTTATGCCTGCCCCATGCATTCTTGAATTCTCTCACTGTTCCTGACTCCACAACCTCCTCAGGAAGGCTGTTCCATGCATCCACAACTCTCTTTGTGAAAAAATACTTTCTAACATTACCTCTAAGCCACCCCCCATCTTCGAATTGTGCCCCCTTCTTCTTGCACATCTCTTCTTCTGAAAGATACTACCCTCTTGTACCTTGTTAATTCCTTGAGATATACTTGAGTTTCTATCATGTCCCCCCTTTCCTCCTTTCCTTAAGGGTATACATATTAAGCTGCTTTAGTCTCTCCTCGTATGTCTTCTGGTGCAGACATTGCACCATTTTGGTTGCCCTCTTCTGAACAGCCTCCCCTCTGTCTATGTCTTTGCGGAGATGGGGTCTCCAGAATTGCACGCAGTACTCCAGATGGGGTCTCACTAACTGTCTGTAGAGAGGGATAACAACTTCCTGTTTTCTACTGTTGATGCCTCTCCCTATTCATCCCAGTATCCCACCAGCTCTCCTTACAGCCTTCTCATATTGCTTGCCCACCTTTAGGTCATCTGAAATAATTACTCCTAGGTCTCTTTTGATTTTTGTGGTTGTTATATACTTACTCCCCATTGTGTACTCTTCCCCTGGGTTTTTGTTTCCCAGATGCATTACCTTGCACTTCTTTGCATTGAATCTGAGCTGCCATGTATTTGACCATTCCTCCAACCTTGCCAAGTCCCTTTTCATTCTTTCCACCCCACCTTGTGCATCAACCCTGTTACAGATCTTTGTGTCATCTGCAAAGAGACATACCTTTTCTTCCACGTGCTCTCCAAAGTCACTTATGAAGACATTAAAGAGGACCGGTCCCAGTACCGAATGCTGCGGTACCCTTCTTTCTTCACTGTGGACTCCGTTTACTATTACCTTTTGTGTCCTGTTGTCCAGCCAGTTTTTTTATCCAGGCTACCACCTTGAGACCCACTCCAAGGCTGGCTAACTTGTATATTAATCTTTTGGGTGAGACTGTGTCGAATGCCTTGCTAAAATCTAGATAGGCCATATCCACAGCCCCTCTCTGATCTACTACTTTGGTCACCCAGTCAAAGAAATCTATTAGGTTTGTATGACATGACCTTCCTGCTGTGAAACCATGCTGCCTTGGGTCCTGTGCCTCACTGGCCTCTAGGTACTCAACAATTCTTTCCTTCAGAAGTGATTCCATAATTTTTCCTACCATTGAAGTCAAACTAACTGGTCTGTAGTTTCCTGCCTCTGCCCTGCTCTCACTTTTGTGAAGTGGAATCACATTTACCCTCCTCCAGTCTGCAGGTACCACTCCATCCTCCCATGATTTTTTAAAGAGAGTAGTCAGTGGTGTTACTAGTTCTACCCTTAGTTCTTTTAGTATTCTTGGGTGAATCCCATCAGGCCCCATTGCTTTGACCACCCTCAGTTTCAAGAGTTCTTTCAAAACCCTTTCTTCTGTGAATGGACTGGTATCGACCCCCTATTAAGAGTTTCTCCCTTGTTTGGTTTAGGCACCTCCCCCTTCTCATCTGTTGTGAATACTGAGCAGAAATACTTGTTCAGTATCCCTGCTTTTCACTGTCACCCTCTGCCCACATTCCCTCCGTTTTATTAAGTCTCTGCATCCCTCCCTTGGACTTTCTTTGCTCCCTAATGTGCCTATAAAAGGTTTTATCCCCCTTCTTAACAGAGTTGGCTATCTTTTCCTCAGTTTCTGCCTTTGCTATTCTGACTGCTTTCCCTGCTTCCTTCTGCTTTAACTGATAATGTTCTCTGTCCTGCTCCTTCTGTGTTTCCTTATATTTCCTGAATGCTATCCTTTTCTGCTTAACCATCCCTGCCACCTCTTTTGAGAACTATAATGTTTTTTCCCTTTGTTTTGTTTTATTGGTTTGCTTCACACAAAGGCTTGTTGCCTCTCCAATGGCTATTTCGATTATTCCCCATTGTTCCTCCACCCCTCCTTCTTGCCCATTTGCTAGTGCTTTTCTAAGGCATTCTCTCATTTTCCCAAAGTCAGCCTTCCTAAAGTCCAATACTTTTGTTTTTGTATGGCTTGACTCTATGGCTGTGTTTATCGTGAACCACACTGGTTGGTGGTCACTTGTTCCCAGGTGGCTACTCCCTTCTAAATCTGAGATCCTTTCTCCTTCCCCATTTGAGAGTACCAGGTCTAAGATTGCTCCCTTCTGAGTGGGTTCCAACACTAGTTGTCTGAGGCATGCCCCCTGTAGGGCATTAAGAATGACCCTGCTCTTGGATGTGCCTGCAGCAAAGGTACTCCAGTTAACATCTGGCATATTCAGGTCCCCCATCAACAATATCTCCCCTTTTTCTGCCATTTTAAGGATGCCTTCTATCATTTCCTTGTCCATTTCCTCCCCCTGAGATGGGGGTCTGTACACAACTCCCATGCGGATTGTGGTGCCATTTCCTATCTCCAGGGTGACCCATAGTGACTCATCAACTTCCTGTTTACTCTTTAGTTCTCTTGCTTTAATCCCTTCCCTTTTATAGAGAACTACTCCTTCTCCTCTTTTACTGACCCTGTCCCTCCTGTTGACTGTGTATCCTGGTATGTTGACTTCCCACACATGGTTCTCTGTGTACCAAGTTTCAGTGACTGCCACAATATCTAGGCATCCCTCTTCCATTAAGGCCACTAGTTCAGGGAACTTGTTGCACAGACTATGGGCACTGGTACTCATCACCTTCCATTTATTTTTAATGGCCTTACCCCTTTTAGCCCTATCCATATCCTTAATACCTTTTTCTGCATTTATCCCTGTCCTGCTCCCTACTGACTTCTCTGCCTTGGTGTTTACCTCTCTAACTACTGCTCTTTGTGGGGGGAGGCTGGGATTTCCCTGCGCCTTTTCAGTGCCTCCCCCCTTGCCTAGTTTAAATGCTTGCCAATGAAGCATTTAAACCTGTCACCTAAGATTCTGGATCCCCCCTGGACAGATGCAGACCATCACACCAGTATAAGCCTGCATCCCTCCAGGTGGCTCCCCAGTCCCCAGTGAAGCCAAAACCCTGAGCTCCACACCAGTTTTTCAACCATTCATTGAATCCCATGGTGTGGAATACCCTAGCATCATCCATGCTATAGACAGGCAGCACCTCTGAGAAGGTTACTGTACATGTTACTTGTCTAAAGCTCCACCCCAACCCCACAAACTCCTCTTGCACTGCTCTGATCCCATTTACAGCCAGATCATTTGTCCCTAGATGGACAATGACATCCAACTCCCTCCCTCGTGCAGCTGCTCCCACGATCCTGAGGATTTGCTTCCTGTCCCTCCAAGCCGTGGTGCCAGGCAGTCACCTTTTCCTCCCTATCTCCTTCCTCCCCCATGTCTACCCCCCTAATGATTGAGTCCCCCACCAGGAGTTGTTTCCTTCTCCTGTGGGGTCTTGTGCCACCCTCCTGTGGATTTTCTTTGTGGAGGTTCCCAGCATCCTCCTTGGTCTCCACTGCAGGTGCCTCCATAGAAGAACCACTCTTTGCCAGAAGAGCATATGAATTGTGGAGAGCTACAACTGGAGGGATGCACCTCTGTTCCAGCACCCTCTCCTTCCCTGAGCCCACCTTGGTCCAACCACTCCTCTTTTTTGGCAAACTCTGAGGTAACTTTGGTGGCCCTGGTGGTCTCTGGGTGGGGGGAGAGATTTCACAAATCCTAGCCAGGTCAGCCTGGAGATGGGCAACTTCCTCCCTCAGACCAGAGAGGTGCCTGCAAACAGGGCAGCATTGCAGCCTCCAGAATGTCTTCCAGAACACTGCTGCTCGACAGCCATTGCATTGCACCACTCCAATCTTGACTTATTTGTGTCCCCTCTCCTGTTGCTTTGTATGCTTATTGTCTCCTCCCTCTATGTATTATCACACTTACTTTCCTACTGCCTGTGTGCCCATATAACTCTCACCTTCCTGTTCTGGGACAGGAACTTCCGTAGTCTTCAGTAGTCTCCTTCCTCTGTGCTTGGATCGGACCTCCAGCAGCCGGGGGGGGGGTTTGAGTTTTTTTTTAGGTTCCTTCAAGGTTGCTGAAACTAATGTGTCTCGGAGATCCTTCCCTTCATACTGCCAAACAGGAAGTTCCTGTTGTCAGTCAAATTCAATGGCTATAAAACTAGAACTGGCTTTGGGTGGGAAGGAGGGAAATTAGTAAAATATCAGTAGTTCTGGACTTCTGTTTCTTGCTCTGCAACCAATTTTCTTCTGCCAGAAACAGCCGGAAGCTGTAATTGGAGACAGCTGCTTTTGTACGCCTAAGCTGCTAAGCCACACCCCCAATTAGATTCACTCTCTGCTCTCAGTAAGTTAAGGTGATACTGCCCCCTTCCTCAGAAAAAAACACTTTTTTTTCCTTAAAAGAGACCCCCTTCTTCTAATAAAGTAGCTGTTTGCCGAATCCAAACAGGTACTACTCCTGCTGAGATAGAAGTGATTAATTAGTAAAAAAATCTGTAGTTCTGGACTTCTGTTTCTTGCTCTGCAACCAGTTATCTTCTGTCAGAAACAGTTGGAAGCTGTAATGGAGACAGCTGCTTTTGTACACATAAGCTGCTAAGCCACAGCCCCAATTAGATTCACTCTCTGCTCTCAGTAAATTAAGGTGATACTGCCCCTTCTTCAGAAAAAACACTTTTTTTTACTTAAATCAGACCCCCTTCTTCTAAAAAAGTATCTGTTTGCTTAATCCAAACAGGTACTACTCCTGCTGAGACAGAAGTGATTAATTAGTAAAAAATCTGTAGTTCTGGACTTCTGTTTCTTGCTGTGCAGCCAGTTCTCTTCTGCCATAAACAGCTGGGAGGTGTAATTGGAGACAGCTACTTTTGTATACCTAAGCTGCTAAGCCACACCCCTAATTAGATTCACTCTCTGCTCTCAGTAAATTAAGGTAATACTGCCACTTCCTCAGAAAAAACACTTTTTTTTTTTACTTAAATGAGACCCCTTCTTCTAATAAAGTATATGTTTGCTTAATCCAAACAGGTACTACTCCTGCTGAGACAGAAGTGATTAATTAGTAAAAAATCTGTAGTTCTGGACTTCTGTTTCTTGCTCTGCAACCAGTTCTCTTCCGCCAGAAAAGCACAGTGAAAGAAAAATGGTGTTGTCTGCTCCATATGTTGTCCAGACTTTCAAACATTCCTTTGCTGTCTTAATTCTAGTTTTACAGTCCTCTGTGCTTCTCTATGGCCTTGAAACAATCCTTCTCTTTCCAGTAGTCTTAGACTTTCTTTTTATTCAGAACCAGTTGCCTTAGGTCCCTGTGTAGCTAAGGGGGCATGTTTTGGACCATTTTTACTTTTACATAGAAACATAGAAACACAGAATTTGACGGCAGATAAGGACCGCTTGGCCCACCCAGTCTGCCCATTTCCCTACCTGATGGATACGCTGCAGATCCTAGTTACACAGCATCCTACTTCTTCCTACCCCCACCCCCTAGAATTGCCTTATGACTGTCCCATGCATGCTTGAATTCCACCACTGTTTTTGACTCCACAACCTCCTCTGGAAGGCTGTTCCATGCATCCACAACCCTCTCTGAAAAAATACTTCTTAAATTACCTCTGAGCTGCCCCCTTCTATCTTCAAATTGTGCCCCTTGTTCTTGCACCTCTTTTTTGAAAGATGCTACCCTCTTGGACTTTGTTGATTCCCTTGAGGTACTTGAATGTATCTATCATGTCCCCCCTCTCCCTCCTTTTCTCGAGGCTATACATATTAAGCTCCTTAAGTCTCACTTCATATGTCTTCCGGTGCAGACCCTGCACCGTTTTAGTTGCCCTCCTCTGGACAGCTTCCATCCTGTCTATGTCTTTGCGGAGATTGGGTCTCCAGAACTGCATGCAGTACTCAGATGTGGTCTCACCAGCTGTCTGTACAGAGGGATAATAACTTCTTGTTTTCTGCTGGTGATGCCTCTCCCTATGCATCCCAGTATCCCCCAACCCTCCTTGCTGCCCTCTCACATTGCTTGCCCACCTTTAGGTCATCTGATATGACTACCCCAGGTCCCTTTCCATTTTTTTTGTTGTTAGTATCTCACCCCCCATTGTGTACTCTTGCCCTGGGTTTTTGTTTCCCAGGTGCATTATCTTGCACTTCTTAGCATTGAATCTAAACTGCCATACATTTGACCATTCCTCTAACCTTGCCAAGTCCCTTCTCATCCTTTCCACCCCACCTTGCCTTGTGCATCAACTCTGTTGCAGATCTTTGTGTCATCTGCAAAGAGACATACTTTTCCTTCCAGTCCCTCTGCAATGTCGCTTATAAAGACATTGAAGAGGACGGTCCATATTGAACCCTGTGGTACCCCACTGCTAACCCCCTTTTCAGAGTGGACTCCATTTACTATTACTCTGTGTCCTATTCTCCAGCCAATTCTTTACCCAGGCTATCATCTTGGGACCCACTCCCAGGCTGGCTAACTTGTATATTAATCTTTTGTGTGGGACTGTGTCAAATGCCTTGTAAAGTCTAGGTAGGCCATGTCCACAGCCCTCCCAGATCTACTACTTTGGTCACCCAGTCAAAGAAATCTATCAGATTTGTCTGGCATGACCTTCCACTGTGAATCCATGCTGCCTTGGGTCTGTGCCCCTCTGGCCTCTAGATACGTAACAATTCTTTCCTTCAGAGTGATTCCATCATTTCCCTACCACTGAGGTTAAACTAACAGGTCTTAGTTTCCTGCTTCTGCCTTGCTCCCACTTTTTAGGGGAATCACATCTGCCCTCCTCCAGTCCTCAGGTACCACCCCATCCTCCCATGATTTGTTAAAGAGGGTAGTCAGTGGTGTCACTAGTTCTATCCTTAGTTCTTTTAGAATTCTGGGATGAATCCCATCAGGCCACATTGCTTTGTCCACCTTCAGTTTTAGAGCTCTTTCAGAACTCTTTCTTCTGTAAATGGGCTGGTATCAACTTCTGTATCCAGAGTGTTTCTACTGTTTGTTTTAGGTACCTCCCCTCTTCCTTTGTAAATACTGAGCAAAAACATTTGTTTAATATCTCTGCCTTTTCACAGTCACCTCTGCCCACCCTCCCTCCCTTTATTAAGCCTCACTATCCCTACCTTGGTCTTCCTTTGCTCCTGATGTACCTATAAAGGTTTTATCCCCTTCTTAACTGAGTTGGCTATCTTTTCCTCAGTTTGGGCCTTTGCTGTTCTGACTGCCTTTCCAGCTTCCTTTTGCTTTAACTGATACAGTTCTCTGTTCTGTTCCTTCTGTGATTCCTTGTACTTCCTGAATGCTTTCTTTTCTCTTGAACCTTCACTGCCACTTCCTTTAAGAACCATAGTGGTTTCTTACCTTGTTTCGTTTGTTTATTTGCTTTACATAAAGGCTTGTTACCTCTGTGATGGCAGTTTTATTATTCCCCATTGTTCTTCCACCCCTCCTTCCTGCCCATTTGCTAGTGCATTCCTTAGGCACTCACCCATTTGGCAAAGTCAGCCCTCCTAAAATCCAGTACCTTTGTCTTTGTATGGCTTGACTCTATTGCTGTGTTTATTCTGAACCATACTGTTCGATGGTCGCTAGTTCCCAGATGGCTACCCACTTTTACATCTGTGATCCTCTCTTCATCTCCGTTTGAGAGAACCAGGTCTAAGATTGCTCCCTCTCGAGTAGGCTCCAATACTAGTTGTCTAAGGCATGCCCCCTGTAGGGCATCCAGAATAACCCCACTCTTAGAAGTGGCTGCTGCAACTGCACTCCAGTTAACATCTAGCATATTCAGATCACCCATCAGCAATATCTACCCTTTATCTGCCATTCTAAGTATACTTTCTATCATTTCCTTGTCCATTTCCTCCCCCTGAGAGGGGGGTCTGTATACAACCCCTGTGCGGATTGTGGTGCCATTGCCTGCCTCCAAATTGACCCAAAGTGCTTCTTCTCCTCCCTGTTTACCCTTTTGTTCTGTTGCTTTGATTTCTTCTCTTATGTAGAGAGCTACTCCTCCTCTTCTTTTACCCTCCCTGTCCCTCCTGTAGATAGTGTATACTGGTATGTTTACGTCCCAGTCATGGTTCTGTGTGTACCATGTTTCTGTGACTGCCACAATATCCAGATTTTCCTCCTCCATCAAGGCCACTAATTCAGGAAGCTTGTTACCCAGACTACGAGCATTGGTACTCATTGGTCTCCATTTTTTGATAGCTTTACCTTCTGTAGCGGCAACCCTCACTGACCTTTCTACCTTGGTCTTTTTCTCATTTAGTACCCTGTTTTGTAGGGAGAGGCTGGGATTTTCCTTCTGTTTATCAATGCCTCCCCCCTTGACTAGTTTAAAGGCTTGCCAAAGATGCATTTAAACCGATTGCCCAAAAGACTTGTTCCCTTCCTGGACAGATGCAGACCATCCTGCCAGTATAGGCTGGTGTCCCTCCAGGTTGAACCCCAGTCCCCAATGAAGCCAAACACCTGTGCTCCACACCATTTTTTTAACCATTTGTTAAACTGCATGGTGCAAAGTACCCTCGCCTCACTCATGCCACTGACAGGCAGCACCTCTGAGAAGGATACTGTGTGTGCTACTTGTCTTAAGCCCCTCCCCAACTCTACAAAGTCCTTTTGCACTGCTCTGATCTCATGATGAGCCAACTCATTTGTCCCTAGGTGGACAATGATGTCAACCTCAGACTCCTGCAGCTGTTCTCGCGATCCTAAGGATGTGCTTCCTGTCCCTCAAGCCATGGCACCAGGCAGGCACCTTGCTTCAGTTTCCCTGCTCCCCCAGTTCTATCCCCTAAAATTGAGTCCCCCACCAGGAGCTGCTTTTTTCCTGTGGTGCCCTCTGCCTCCTTCCTGAGGGCCTCCTTGTGACAGTTGTCTGCACCCTCTTAGTCTCCTCTGTGGTGCATCCATAGGAACTATGCTCCCCAAGGAGTGGTGTATGGATTGTGGAGTGTAACAACTGACTGGGTGTGCCTCTGTTCCACCACCCTTACCCTCCCTGAGCCCACTGTGGTCCAACTGCTGTGCTTTCTTCACAACCTCTGAGGTAGTGGTGGTGGCTGTGGTGCTCCCTGGATGGGGGAGGTTCCCTTGCCACTGTCCAGTGCGGCCTGAAGATGGGCAACTTCCTCCCTCAGGGCAGATAGTTGTCTGAAAACAGGGCAGCATCTCAGCCTCCAGAAAGACTCCCGGAAGACTGCTGCCCCACAGCCATTACATTGTACTACTCCCCACATAACTGTCTACCTTGTTTAGTTTTTTTTTTGTTGGTGTGTGTGTGTGATTGGTGCATTATATAGAAATATATGTATTTATATAATGTGTATGCTTATATTGTCAGTGCAGTGTGCTAGACAGGATATGACAGTGATGTGTACCTTGCCCTCTTGAGGAAATGATGTCAGAACCCCAGGTATAAATTAACTATTTCCAGGGGTGGGTGGGGTGAGGGTGGGAAGGGTTGGGCCTAAACTGTGCCCTCACGAAACAATCAGCTAAACACTCTGACCTACCGATGAGATGACCTACCGATTTGCTTACAGGAATGTAAATCTCTCCTCTGCTTTGAGCACTTTCTTCAACAAGTACCACATATTCTCTTCAACACTAGCCTTTAGCAGCTGATCCAGACAGTTGGATACCCAGCCCCTTTATCATAGCAAAGTCTGCCTTTTGAAATTTTCTGGCTCTGGTGCCTAAGATCTGGCGAGTTTTCCCTGTCAGCAGGGGAAGGTGATCCAATTTTGGGTTGGCAGAACCCACCGCTGTTTAGGGTTCTGGTTCTAGTCTAGAACATTTGAAAATTTCTAGGATTCTAATTTTTTTCTGACATTTTTAGAACTTGAACCCCATTTTTAGTTGTGTTGCCAATAGTGACAATAATAGTGAAAAACATGTCATAGATTTGTGAACAAAAAGAAATAAAATCTGTTCAATATAAGGGAAGAGAGGTGATCATGTGTGACTTTGAAATGACTATAGCTAGGTTTATCTGTGATACATTCTCCTGTTTGCTAAGGCCAGGCCAGCCACTTACAGCTGCTAACAGGGCCACCCACCCACCCATGCATTAAAAGTTTTCCTGTGGCAGCTGCACTAGATTTCCTGAGTGCAAAAAACAAGAAAATATCAATAACTACATTTATTTACTCACTTATATCCTTCTCATCATTCTTCAATGAAGTATGAATAGAAATGTTAATAGACATTAGCTAAACTCAGCTACTCAATGCTGTTGCTTTTAAGTAAGTATCCCAGAAATCGCTTTGTCTCAGTCTTTCTATAGGTAACAAAGCTAAGGTACTGCAGCTGAAGCCTGTGGAATTGGTGCACTTGTTACACACATAAGTGCAATCGGTCATTAGTCATTTAAATAAAAAAAAACACACCAATCATTATTGTTGGCAAACAGCAAGAATACATATAACCTTCTAAGATAATGCATCAACTGCTATATAAGTAAAATCCCTACCACCAGAGATCACAGTCCCTGCCATCCTCCTTTCTATGCTATCTGTAACTACCAGCATCTACTCCAAGGCACAGTGCCCATGTCCATGGCCTCCTGTCCCCTCAGTGCCTAGAACCCATGTCCATAATCTCCTCTCCCCTCATCCCCAGCTGACTTCTTTCTGTCTTCCCTGCACCCTGCGGCCTGGTTGGGGGGCAGGGTGGAATAGATTGGTGATAAACAGAGTTTACTCTGAGGAAGGGAGTGTGACCAGTAGAGTGCCTCAGGGATTAAGTGTTGGAGTCTGTGTCCCATACAGTAGAGAAGCCCCAGTTTTGACAGACTTTTTGCTCTACCCACTGTTTCAGATCTTGGGGCTTTGATTGGCAGCTACTATTGGGAGGCAGCACAGATTCAAGATGTCCATTTGGGGTGGGATTGCAGGCAGAGAGGGCTTCTGGTTGTGACTAGATGTCTGGCAGAAAGTAAGAACATGTAAAATTGACTCAACATGCAACCCCTGGCTGTCTGATTGTTGACTGTTTCCCAAAACGACAAGGGTAAGGTGTTTAATACTGTTCAGGTTATTGTTTCACTGCCTAGTTCACTTCATGGAAAACTGTGAGAAGCACTTCAAAATTTATTTGCAAGTGAAGTTGAGTCACCTTGCACATCTCTAGTTGCTCTGAGGAAGGCACTCACTGGGGGAAGGTGAGAGAAAGTCTTAGACATTAGAAGTCTTTTTAAGATTCCCTCATCCCTTGTCTGACAAGCCAAATCCATTATGGGATATATCTGTTTAGTAGCCTCCCCTCCTGACCCAGATTCATGTTTGCATGGCAATATTAGATTATATATCTAGGCAGTATCCCTCTCTAACCCTTTGTATGCTCCTTTTCATTTAATGTGCTATCACCAACTGACCACTGTAGTATGCCCTGAAGAAGGAGAGTGAGCAGTAGTTTGCATGTCATTGAGTGAAGTTAGGTAGACTAACCAATCATAGATCAGCAGTCAGAGGAGAGACAAATTAACCGATATGGCCCATAGGATCAATGGGAAGTTGGACTATACAGAGGGGACATCTTAATTAGACATGTATGGGAGCTCATTTTGTACTGTATATATACAGCTGTATCATTTCTTTCTTTCTTTCTTTCTTTCTTTCTTTCTTTCTTTCTTTCTTTCTTTCTTCCAACCTTCCTTCCTTCCTCTTGCTTTTTTCTTTCAAAATTTTAACCATGACAGACATACTGAGCTGCTAATAGCTCATTTCCAGATACATCCTGGGTGGATCAGGATGGGGCATAAACAATACAAAATGTGCAAGTGAAAATAACATACAGAAAGGTGCAATAGTATTAAAAATAAAATACAATACAATGAAAATGCAATACAATAAAATTAACAGTAACATCTATTACAGTTTTGCAGTCACAAGATAATACTAATATTAAGTAGCACTACACCACTGAGGGTGTGGGGTCTCACTTTGGCTACCTCTGGATGTCTGGAAGGAATTTTTATACATTTTTTTTATTACTGGAAATGATTACTTAAGGTAATGGAAAATATTCAGTATTGTGTACTACAATAACACATATTTAATTATTTGTGGTATAAGTGAGTTAATATTCATTACTCAGTCAGCTCTACCCTGGAGACATCTCTTATAATAAGACAGTTGAAGAAACGTCTTATTTTGGAGTATCCTAATTCAGTCAAACAAATGCAAACTGTTTCATTAACAGGTAGGGATGATGACACACATCTGTTAGAACAGTAATAACAAAATGAGTCCAACATTGTGGCTAGATGCAGTCACCAGAACAATGTTGTATAGCCACAGATGCAAGTAGAGGTCGAATTAAAAAGTCATGAAACTAGAAATTTCTCACCTTACTCAAATAAAGGAGTTTCATTTTAATGGATTGGGAAGCATTTACATAATTTACTGTAAACATTTTGGAGAAAGATTAATTTTACCTGGGAAATTGGGGCCAAAAACATAAAGAGTGATTCCATTATTGGGTTCTACTGGTCACACCATGAGATCACCATGATTTGAGACTTAAGATCTACCTGCTCTAGTAAAATCTCAGATCACAGAACCAAAGTGCAAACCTAAAACAACACTTACTGGCAGCTTAGAGAACAGAAGTATGACAAAGGAAATGCTAATAGGCCCCAAAAGAAACAATGAAAGACTATAAGCATTGTAAAGAATGAGTGAAAAGATGAAGATGGTGGTGGACATAAACCTCCCAGATTACAGTATTGCATGGCAAAAAAACTAAACTCAAGCCGTTTTTAATTTTATTTTGAGTTTCCAAAGACACTTTGAGATATGTATGTACAGTATATGTGTCATCCAGTGAGCAATATTCTGTAGCATGCTACAGTACATCGGCATCATTTTTCTCTTCCATAAACCACTTTTTTCACTACTTGTGCCTTACCCCCAGGGGCAACCTCCTGCTCCCCATCCCCTCCCCAAAGGCATCAATACATCCCATCTCCCCCTGTGCCTAACCCAACATCAGAGCATCACCTCTCCCATCCCCCCATGATAGTGAGATCACCCCCCCACACACATAGTCACACTTTCCTCTTATAACCCTGTTAGAGGTAATCCGTGCCCTCAAATCACTAAATTCATCCAACAGAGTCCAGATGGAATCAATCCCATCCTATTGAAAATCTCTGCTCCTGTCATATTACCACCAATCACACATCTGTTCAACCTCTTACTCTATGCTAGCTCCTTACCCAAGGCTTGGAAACTGGCCAAGGTCATCCCTCTATACAAAAGGGGTGATCCTTCCATCCATCCCTGACAACTACAGGCCAATCTTTCTCCTCCCCTCCCTCTCAAAAATGCTTGAATCCCTCATCTCTAAAAGGCTGAATTACTTCCTCTCCTCAAAAGACATTTTGACTCAGTACCAGTCTGGCTTCTGTAGTTTCCACTACACCTTCTCATCTCTTCTTCACCTCACTAACCACATCCACTCGGCTATGGACAAGGGTCACCTGATGGCTATTTTCATCAATCTAGCCAAGGTCTTTGATTCAGTTGCCCACAAATTGCTCATAGATGACCATTCTTCTATAGGCTTCTCACCCTCTGACACTGAATGGTTGAAGGCCTACCTTTTTGACAGGTTCCAGCTTGCACAACTTGGGGAATCCAAATTGTCCCCCTCCCCATCCATGCCAAAAAGCTGTAGGGGTTGATCCTTGGCCCCACCCTTTTTTTCAATATTCATAAACAACCTCCTTTCTGTCAGCTAAGTATCCCATAGTCACATGTATGCTGATAACATGGTGGTTTTCACTTCCGGTCCCTGCCTAGCCCACACTGAATCCTTCCCCCAAACCGATTTTGAGAACACATTGCACTGGCTAGGCTCCAAATCACTCAAGTGCAATACCAAGAAAATGGTCACCAGGGCTTTTGGCTCAGCCCAGAAACTGACCAAACTGCCTCCCCTTCCTCTTTCTATGCCCTAGATGGTTCCAAAATTGTGGCGATCAAATTCTTCAGCTATCTGGATGTATGGCTTGACCCCAAATTAGACTTCTCACTACACGTTGATGCCATTCATAACAAGCTTTAATCTAAACTTGGCATGCTGTACAGGCACAAGGACAGTCTCTCCCTCCCCATCAGGAAGGAATTAGTCACTAAGCTTTTCCTCCCTGCCATTGTTTATGCAGACATGATATGCAGCTCTGTGCCACAATCCTCCCTCACCAAACTTGCCCACTGTTTCATGCCTTCTGTCCATTTGCCACAAACCTCCCATACCGTACTCATTACTGCCTCTTTTACCACACCATTTCCCTTCCACCACTATCAAACTGCTGCCTTGCACATTATGCATCCTTCGTAGTCAAGTTCTAGCTCAGTACTCTCCCATCCTACCTCTCCTCCCTAGTAGCACCAGCTCCTGGTACTGACTACAGCCTACAATCCCACGACCAATGCTCTTTCGCCTTAACCATTACACACTCTCTGGCTAGGAAACAAGCCTTCACATACCAGCTACCTGCCCTTTGGAACACTCGACCCCTCAATGTATGCAGTCTGCCTACTGCTGGCTCCATCAAAGAGTACTTCAAATGCCTTCCCCTCCCCCTCGCCTATGTTCCCTCCCTCCCAAGTTGCCTGTCTCCACTGTTTCATCCCCATTTGCTCCTACCCCTTCTTCCTCTAACCCCAATGTGTTCTTGCCACACACCAACTCCTGCTCTTATTTATGTAGTATTTCTGTAGTATCGTAGATTATTCTATGTCTGACCTATCTGAAGCTGCACATAAACTTTTCCATGCATTAGATAGTGCTCCACCTTAGTCTGGACCATTGTTGTAGTCCTCGATGTTGTTATTTTGGGTGTAGCCTTATCTGCTCCAATGTGATTCTAATATGTCTCCTGTCTCACTGTAATCTACTGTAAACTGCTGCTGATTTAATTCCAGCACAGTTTGTAACAACTGTGATCTCATTCCTGTACCATGTATAAACTATGTATTGTATTCAACTGTAAATTGCAATGCTTTCTTTCCATATAAGCTGCATCATTTGTAAACCACTGTGATTTCTGTATCATGTGTATCTTATGTAAACTATTTCTCCTTGCCCCTTGTCCCACGTCACACCAGGAAACTATCTTTGGCTCAGTGTGCCTTTCTTGGTTACCAACTTTTGAATAAATACATTTCCGGGCCCACTGGTAGCCTACACTGCGGGTTGCTGCATCACCTGCTACAACTGATTGGAATAGAAAAATCTTACTAACAATGGTCAGTCTGGCCTAAAAGTAGTAGTGTACTCCATCAAATTAAACAAACAAGTTGCTAGAAACAGGCTCATGCCACAAAACTGATATGGCCATTATTCCATATGTAATGGGAGTGTTATGGTATGTGTGGAACTTCTGGCAGTGCAGTGACGACATCCAATGCAGAATTCATGGGGGTACATGTATCCAGTAGCACACAGCTACAAAAAGGGATGGGATATACCACACAAAGTTTGCATGTCCACATTTATTTAGTGTTTATTTACAAGGTAAGTGCACTATACAAATAAATGCCGATTTTCTGGAATGACCTGGGAAGTTACAACAGAGATGGCAATACAATAGCATCAGTATACACATATATTAAGCATGGGCATTGACTGTGTTACAAGAACAAATGTTGCAAGGAGTATAATACAGGCCAGCCACCAGTGCAGCAGCAAGGCATCTGTCTGTGGCGCTGACATCCTGGGTTCAGGGGTGGACTTGGGAGTCAGAGGGACGGCTGGGGTGGGAAAGATTGAGCATCCTAGAGACTTCACTCCTTCTCTGGGGGGAGGTGGGAGGAGTGTCTGGCACAATGCAGGCCTCTGGTGGAGGCTGAGGATACCACAGCGGTTGGCACCGCACATCGGGGGGGGCAGGGCGGATGCTGGCATCATTACACATCCCCACCCCCAGGGAAAACTGGCTGAAAAAAATGCCATCTGCTAATGATAGCCTCCACTTCCACCACCGCTCCCTCTCAGACCATAGTCCATGGGGGGTCCCTCTCCTGTGACCTAGCCCTGTGCAGCAAGCCTGGGCTAGAGACCCATGTTCCCTGGAGGGTTCACCTGCCCAGTGGCTCCTCCAGGGGGTAAGCCAGGGGATAGGGTTGCAGTGAGAGGAATGAGGGACCAGAACCCCCATAGGGGGACGAAACTGGAACAGAAAAAGGAGTATAATACAATAAATGGGGAAAATAGTAGCATGTGCATAATGATGTGAGCATATACTAACCTAAACTAACTCAGTTAGGACTGCATAACAGTGTATAACAATGTCCCAGGGCTAAGCATCCTGACACCCAGGCATAAATGTCTGATGTGCATACAGTATCTGCCAGGAATGGTAGACTGGTGTGTTTGCAGCTGCCCCCACACCCATGCAAGGATGTACACATGACAAAGTACACAGAAAATAAGCATACAAGAAGTCATATTATGGTGCAAAATCAGAGTTCGCTAAACCAAAAGTGTTATTCATACACACAGGCCCCCTGACACATAATCAGACCCCCAAGAATGGTCCCGGTCAACAAATCTCCATTATTCCATAGAGGTTACACCACAGAAAGCAGGCATTGTTGCCCTCATCCTCTCATCTAGTGGTGACTGTGGTGACACAGGATTCACATCAACCTCTCTGCAGTCCCTGGCATTTTTAGGATAAGATGATGGTCAGGGCAATGATATTTCTGCAAAGTGACAAGGAAGACGGTGTCAAAGATGAGTAGACAGCTGTAGCAGCACAAGCACAGAACCAAACAATAGGTGGCAATCAGGCAGAGAATATCCACCCATTCTGGAGTGAAGCAGCACTCCAACACAGAGTGCTCACCCTCTATGAGTGACACAACACTCAGACACCATAATGCACATGCTGGATATGTAAACAGAAACATATCTGACATTCATGATGGCATCTATGACCTGTCCTTTACCACCTCACTCACCTCTGACGAAAACTCCACATACTATAGGGTGCCAGTGATGTCTACATATAGGATATAGTTCTGTTCCAAATTTTCTTAAAAGCACTTGTTCCATGACACTTTGGGATCACCATTTGCTAGCACCACTCCCATTCACAAATCACCTCTTTCCAGACAGAATTGAGCTGGATGACCCCTGAATGGCTAGAATGAAATTAAAGCAGTGTATCATTAAAGGAACATGAATTATATGACTGAAGGCAAATGCTAAACAGATGACCAAAACACTCACTGTGATGGTCAAGTAACATATATGCCCATCAGTGTCTTCATACCTCAGGGAACCTGTCCTGCCGATTGACTATGGAAACCCATGGACCACTGCCACCTCCCACCCTGCACAAGCACTGTGCTCCTCCATAGCTCATCCTGCACAGGTTTGCGAATGAGCTTGGGTTGTTGGGAGTTGGCAAGGGCAGGAGAAGATTGAGCAACTGGAGGACTGCTCTCCTCTCCTGGGGGTGGGTGGGTAGTGCTTGCCACAGTATTAATGGCGCCTAATGGAGACTAGGGGCAGCGCAACTTGTGGTGCACTCTTACAGGGATGGGGATGTCAGCAGATGCCTTATGCATGGGTGCGGGAGCGCACCCATCGCGTGCAGGGCATCATTGCATGTCTGCACCCCCAGGAGCAACCAGAACACAGGGTAAAACCCAGTCCCAGGGAGGACGATGAAGGGACCTGCTAGTCAGCCCCCCAGTGCCAGACTCTGCTCACTCTTGGACTCCAGCTCCTGTCCCATTTCAATGCCTGTAGTCTGGATTCTGAGAAAGGGCGTCAACCCAGTGGCCCTACAGAAACCACTACAGCTCAACTTCTTCAACATTGATGAATGGTTCCTGAAGCAAAAATTGCTCATGAACTATAAAAAAAACAAGTTATGGGGCCAGATTTTCAAAACCTGGTCACAAGCTGCAACAATGGCAGCTTGTGCTGCTTGCCGGTGTGTCCGGAACCTTGTGCCTGATTTTCCATCAAACAGGGTCCCATGCCTAAGTCCCATGGCTTGCAGCAACAGTGGCAGTGTGCCACAGAGATGGCGCACCCATGAGGAATGCTACAGCAGCTGCAGGACAGATGGAGGCAAGAGCTGCATCCTTGGATGAAGACATGTTAGTGGCTCATGCCCCCCCCACACCACCAACCCTGATCTGCCTGTAAAGGATATTGATACATAAGCAACCCCTGGTGATCTAGTGCCCTCCACTCCCCGCTCAGATCCCCAATAAAGTGTAATAAGTGGTCAAATCCCTGGTGATCCAGTGGCCCCCCCACCACTCCCACTTGGCAGGTAGTGCCCATCACCCTACCCCATCCAGACCCCAGATTGGATGACCAGTACATCCATCCACATACCCCCATGTCCGGCCACTGAATGAACTGTCAGAGCATGTACTGTATACAGTATGCACTCTGACAGTTCATTCGGTGGTCAGCTGTGGTGGTGTGCAGGTGAGATGTGCTGGTCACTGAATCTGGGGTCTGAATGGGGGGGTGGGCACAACCTGCTGGGTTGGTGGGGTGGGGATCCACTGGATCACCAGGGGTGACCACTTATTACACTTACCAAGGATCGAGGAGCGGGAGGAGATCACCGAGATATAATGGTAATACCCTTACAGGCAGAATGGTGGACTTGGCAGGGGGCACAGGATCACCAGGGATTCTACTGTGATGGACACATCAGAGCCGGGGGGTGGGACTGCATACCGGGGTATTGTGGGGGGGTCGACACAGTGCACAACACAGTTGATGCCCTTTCACCCTCCCAAGGGCTGTCTAAGTTCCGTTAATGGTACTTAGTCCTTTATCCCTGGGAAGAGTTTGGAAAATAGGAACTTCAGGGTTCTGGCAGCCTGTGTCTGCTGCCAACCACCTATCACGATGCCACAGCCACTTTTGTGGTGCAAGGCTGGTGCTAGCATACTATGGTGCAAGCAGCATGCTGATTGATGCAGGCTGCTTTCAAAAATAGCTTGGGGCGCTACCCTTTGTGCAAGGTGCTTGTTCCATTCAACATGTTGTACGCAAGCATCTTGTGCCATTCTAAGGGCTTTGAAAATCTGGACCATGACATTTACCAACCTGCACAGTAAGAGCAAAACTCATCAACTCTCAATTCTAAATAACTAAAACACCATGTTGGAGCAGGTTTACACCTTCAAGTACCTTGGTGTTACCCTTGACAGCAACTTATGATATGTAAAGCATGTGGAACAGGTTTCTAAGGCCATCAACAAAAAAATTGGCCTGATACATAGACATAAACACTGCCTACCAACAGTGGCATTGCAGACTATTGTAGGTAGTGTGATTATCCCCATAATTGACTATAGGTTGACTATATATGGGGCTGCATCAGACACAACCCTCAAAAGGGTCACAATAGCATTAAATAAGGCCTGCAGGCTCATAACTGGAGTCCAACTCTCCTACACACGTGTGAATTGTATAGGCAAGCAGGCTAGCTTAACCTAATGAGGAGGCTGAAGTATCAGACCTGCCTGTTTGCCAAAAAGACCTCATTGCTGTTTACTCCTCCATCTATTCAAAACCTTCTCTGCCATACAATTAACTCTCGCTGTACCCAAGGATCAGACAAACAGATCTTCAAAGTACATTTCTGTCGGACAATGCAGGGGCAGAGATTGTTTGTACATCGTGCCCCTCTATGGTTAAATACCACATGTGGGGACTTTCTGTCTGAGCCTAAGCTTGGTTCCTTCAAACACTTATTGTGGGAACACCTACTAGCACTTGGGGTCTATGATTGCCCTACCTATGCTCAGGAATGGGGTGTTCTAATCTCCATACCTCTGACCTGCTATTTTTATTCCCCTTCACTCTTGTGTTGGAATTTAACATTGTTTCTGTGCTTCTCATCTTATACCCTTCCCCCCCTTCCACTTCCCATATCCATAACACCTGCTCTGGCCTTGGGATTAGGTGCCCTCCCCCACCCGTCTCATCATTTCTACTCTCACCCTTTTATTTCCACCCTTCTTCTCTTCTACTTATTCTTCATATTTTCTTTTTTTTTAACTAACCTTGGCTACACCTGCCCTCTCCACTTTTTCAATCACTGTACTCATCAATTGATTTTAATATGACCCACTAGGCTAAGACCCCACTACTTCCTTACTGGTTATACTATGTTCTTCAAGTAAGGTATGTCTCATAACTGTCTCCTTGTATGACCTGCGTTAGCTACTTTGATCAACTTTTGGCACCTTTTACTCCATCTTGGTGATATGTTATCTTGTTAAACCTCTGCCAGTGGCAGTTGTATACTGACCACATGTAAGATTTCTGTAACTAATGAATTTCTATGCACTTGCTCAGTGTTTTTGCTGTACTTCAGATGTTTGTATGTGTAATTTTGATGCAGAACCTTTGAAAAAGAGCCTGTACTCATAAGTGTCATCCTAGAATTTGAAATAAATGGCTGGTGCAGCGGCTCCATCTCGAGGTATACAAGCCAGGGGGATCAGCAGGCTGAGTGGGTAGTAGGAGGCTAGGAAGATGGCCTACCTGGGCAGAGAAAGTTTCAGGCCAGGCAGGAGAAAGATCAATGAACTAGGGCCTCATCTGAGGGAGATCCCAGTGGGGCTTATGACCGGGGGGAAACAAAGTTCACAAAAACAAAAAAAGGCATGATGCATGTCAGCTGACAGAAAAGGACAGGGTAATAAAGAACAATGAGCAGAAGGAAGCTATTTTAAACTACTACCTTTGCTCTGTGTTCACAGTAATGATTACTGGGCCCTTGCCTGAAAGTGGCATAAAGCCTGAGCAAGACGGATCCCATAAATGAGGCAGGTGGTATTTATGGGAGAAAAGTTCAGAAAAGGGCTAGCAGCCATAAAAATAGATAAGGCTGCAGGGCCGGGTGGGATGTACCTCAGGGTGATTAGAGAACTGGCTCAGGAACTTTCTGAGCCCCCAACAGAGCTATTTGGTACCCCCCCCCACAGTCTGGGGGGTGCTCCTAAATATCGGAGGGTAGCAGACATAGTACCACTCTACAAGGGGTGAGAAAAAGAGCAATCATGAAACTACAAACCCATTAGTTTTAAATCCATAGCAGGTAAACTAATGGAGTCACTAGTCAAAGAGGACCTAGTGGACTACCTGGAGAGAAATGAGCTCCAGGATAGTTCGAGGCATGGGTTTATGGCAGGGAGATCTTGTCAGACCAACATGATAATATTATTTGATTGGTTAACTAGGGCACTGGACAATGGACAAGCAATGGATTTGATTTACTTTGACTTCAGCAAGACATTCAACTCTGTGCCATATGGAAGGTTGCTGAAGGTGTTAAAAGATGTGGTAACAGTTAGGGATCTAGTTAGATGGGTGGGTAGATAACTGTGGGGGAGACAAAAGTGTAATGATATATAGGGTCAACTCATGGAAGAGGGAGGTCACAAGTGGGGTGCTACAGGACTCAGTCCTGGGGCTGGCCCTTTTTAATATATTCATCAGTGACATGGGAAAAGGAATACATGGCAAGATTTATCTCTTTACAAATGATACTAAGCTTTATGGCAGGGTAGACAGTGAAGAAGTGATAGGGGGCACAGAGTGATCTGCAAAGCTTAGAGAGGTGGTCAGAAGTTTGGCAATTGAAATTCAACACCAAAATCTGCAAAGCGATGCAGATGAGGAACAAAAATCCTAGGAAAAAATATTGGATGGCAGGAGTTAACTTACTCATTACCACTAAGGAGTGGGTGGAGTCAACATAAGCATCTCCTTAAAACAATCTAATCAATGTGGCAAGGCCTATTGCAAGGCAGCCAATACATTGGGGTATCAAGAGGGGGTTTCACAACAGGAAGAAGGAAGTGATTCTGCCACTCTATACATCACTGGTGAGGCTGCATCTGGAATACTCTGCCAGTTCTGGAGTCACCACCTAAAAAAAGATAAAACCAGGCTAGAGGTGGTACAGCATAGAGCAACCCAAATGATTCAAGGCCAGCAGGGCAGATCCTATGAGGATTGGCTTAAGGTCCTGAACATGTTCTCAATAGAAACCAGAAGGAATAGGGGAGATATGACAGAGATCTTCATGTTCCTGAAGGAATGAACAAGGTACATAGCAAGGAAATATGAGTGGAAGCTGGCAGGGGGAGATTCAGGAGGAATATGATAATATTTTATTTTACAGAGAGAGTGGTTGAGCCATGGAATAGCCTACCAGTAGAGGTGGTAGTTGCAAGAACTATTAATGATTTCTGACATGGATGGCACTGAGTAAAAGGCTTAATAATTACACAGAGTGAAAGCAGTAAGGCAGAGGGCAAGGTTGGGAGGTGAGGGCAATAATCAGGACTAGACATTATGTTCCAGGGTAATGAAGGATAGGGTAAAACAGGGAAGACTGGATGGACCAATGGCCTTTTTCTTCCAACATTTTCTGTGTTTCTATTCCCTGCTGATGCATAGAAACACAGAAACACAGAATTTGTCATCAGAAAAGGACCACTTGGTCCACCAGGTCTGCCCATTTTCCTTACTTACTGTAACATCCCAGGCCCTACTTGATCTCTGACTTTCCCCAACCCCATTCCTTACCACTAAGGTTCTGTTATGTCCATCCCATGCATTCCTGAATCCCATTATGGTTTATGCCCCCCCACACTTCCTCTGGGAGACTGTTCCAGGCATTCACCACTTTTTCTGTGAAGAAGTACTTCCTCACATCTCCCCTGAGTCTACCCCCCAGCTTTATAGCATATACCCTTGTTCTTGAGCATCTTTTTCTTTTCAACCTTACTTATATCCATGAGGCATTTGAAAGTCTTTGTCATATCTCCCCTCACCCTCCTTTCCTCCAGGGTATACATATGGATGTCCTTTAGCCTCTCCTCATAGGGCTTTTGATACAGCCCCTACACCATTTTATTTGCCCTCCTCTTGACCAACTCTACTCTGTCTATGTTCTCCTGGAGATGTGGTGTCCACAACCGGACACAGTAATCCAGATGAGGTCTCACCAGTGATCTATACAGAGGTAACATCACTTCTCTCTTTCTTCTGGTTATACCCCTCCCAATGCACCCTAGCATCCCACTAGCTATCCTTGTTTCCTAGTCGCACTGCCTGACCACCTTTAGGTAATCAGATATGATTACCCCCAGGTCTCTTTCCTAGTTGATGTTTGTTAATACTACTCACCCAATTTTGTGCTCCGCCCCTGGGTTTCTGTGCCTCAAGTACATGATTTTGCACTTCTTCGCATTGAAACTTGGCTGCCACACTCTTGACCACTCCTCTAGCTTTCTTCAATTTCAATTTTATTTTTTTATTCTGGAAAGTATGTGAGCAAAAACACCCATTTTCACAAATGTCCAGTGGTACAGAAATTCAATGATACAGAGAAAAAGGTAAAACCAATATTTGCAAAATGTTGTGGTATTTACAATAGGAACAGTGTACGAGAGAAGCATGTAGATTAGAAAAAAAATAACACTACAGCACACACTACAATAGAGCTAATATACAGATACATATAAACTCTAAGGTAACTCAAGGGATGGTGGGAATTCAGGGGGGTTACTTACCAGGGCAGATACAGGTGGTGGATTGGAGTAGGTGGTCCTCGAGGGAGGGGATGAATGAGCAAATTGAACTACAGGCCTGAAGTTCAGTGGGCAGTTTATTGTAAAACTTAGGGCCCTGGTGTGTGATGGAGTTCTGTGCATGCTTGGTGCGATAGCGGTGTCAAAGATATAACAGGTGGCCCCTTTTGTACTGCACTTGGGAACTGATTAGGGGAAAAGGGAGTTAATGTTGATCAGCAGCAGGTTACAGTGAACTTTGTGTAGGAAAGAGAGCATTTTAAGTTGGAACCTGCCTTGAAAGGTGAGCCAGTTGAGGGAGGCATGGAGGATACAGTGATGGGTCATACTGGAGAGGCGGGTCACGAAGCATATGATATTGTTGTATGTAGTCCTGAGTTTGCAGAAAAGGGGGAAGGTGTTGGGGGGAGTAGACAATAGAGCCATAATCAAGGAGGGGCAGGAGAAGGGAGCTGGTGAGGCTTAGTCTGGAGACAGGGATAAAGAACTTTTTGATTCAGTGTAAGAGACCTAACCTCATATGGATTTTCTTGATGCGTCTGGTAATATGGATTTTGTAGTTCAGGTCAGGGTTTAAGTACAGTCCAAGATATTTGAATTCGTAGATTTGTTCTATGATGTTACCAAGATTGTCTGAGAGGGATCAGCCCATGACTGATGCTTTTCTTGGGCCAGAGAAGATCATAAACTTGGTTTTCTTGGAGTTGAGAACCAAGCCTTTGGCAGAGAACCAAGTGTGTAGCTTGCTGAAGTCAGCCTGCAAGTTAATGAGCATTGTGTCCATGTTAGTGTCGCTGCAGTAGAGGGCCATGTTGTCAGCCTAAAGAACTAGTTGGGTGGTTTGGCAGATGGAAGAGAGGTTATTGATGAAGAGCAAGAACACGAGCTGGCCCAGGATGGAGCCCTAGGGTACTCCATATTTAATCAGACATTCAGCAGAAAAAAGACCATTGATATTAGTTTTCTGCAATCTGCTGGAGAGGTAGTTTCTTACCCATTTGATGACATTTTCAAATATGTGCAAGCCCTTGATCTTTTACATCACTTAGATCTTAGATTTTTAGATCTCTGTTCATTTTTTCTATCCCCCAGAGTATCTACCCTATTGCAGATGTTAGTGACATCTTCAAAAAGGCACACCTTCACTTCTAGCACCTCTACAATGTTGATAATAAAGACATTAAAGAGGACCAGTCCCAGTAATGATCCCTGTGGTACCCAGCTGGTCACCCTCCCTCCCTTCCTCGGAGTGAACTGCCACACAGAGACATGCTCCATAGTAACGTATACCACTAAAGGGAACTGGAAGGTCAGAATGACTGCACAGTGACACTCACCATCGCAGAGACACAAGTGGTGCCATAGCTTATGTGAAAGTCATAATCTTGTTCCAGACATATGTGAAAAATCACAGTTGTCAATACTTAGTATTTATTTATTGAACTTTGGTAACCGGGTGGGTCCACTGAGGCAATGCAGTCCCTTTTTCAGGGTCGACCCGGGACAAGACAACATAAACAACATATGTATTCTTTATACAGAGAATAGGGTTAACAAGTGTATAGCAATAAAGTGCTTAGAACAGATGTGTACAATGTTTATGCTCATAAAGAGTTACAGAGGTTGTATCAAGACAGCATAATGAAATCATAAGAAACAATTGATTCAATTAAGTGCAAGACATTGCATAAGACAACACTGTTAGAAAAAAAATAGATGCATAATATGCCACACAACAGAGGACTCACCATGCCAGCTAATATATATATATATATATATATATGTGACAATGTGTAATAATCTGTATATGCATTAATCACTACTAGTGTGTTCATGAGGACAGTTGGGGTGTTCTGTATGTTGGCCATGTACAATGGTACAGTAAAGCCTGCAGGGTGAAGGTATGCAGAGTATATAGGATGGCATCACTAATGTATGGCACAGTATCACAAACACACAGAGATATGTTAAGAATGTGCAAAACAGATACAGGAAGTCACAAGGATATGTCTGTAATGGCTCAGGAATTTCCTGATATGGGTGGTTAAGTTAGCCAGAGAATAAGATGAAAGTGCAGGTCCTTGGCCATGCATGTTCAGTCCAACTTTGAGCCCAGACATTATGAGGGGCACATACTCCCAGGAGGGGTTCCATTTGGATTCTAGCACCATCACTGAACACTGTGAGCTGCTAGGTGACCAGCTGCAGTCCAGTACCAAGCAATAAAATGACATGTAGAAGTATTGTGTGTCCTACCATATTATGCAGCGGGCTCCTTCCCACTAGTGGTAGTTGACATGACTGGGGTCAGATAGTCATTAGTGTCATGTGCATTGTGGCTGGTCACTATTGAACTACTTACAAATGTGGAGAAACTCATTAAGTTTCCTTTAACTGAGCTGGAGTTGAGGGATACTAAAAAGGAAATTTATTGACAAAATGAAATCCTACCGATAATATGTGTCATTTATTGCACCCTGGTGTCAATATTAAAAAAACATATCAAAGATGAGGCCTAAATAAATCAAAAGGGTTATCACAAAATGAGCATGGAGGTAGTGTTGAATGCTGTGGACCTCATCAACAGTATGTAAGCAAACTACACAGGACCATCGCATGACTCACATGGAGCTACACAACATGACAGCAATCAAAACCTATTTTTTATGATTAGTACAGGTAACAGTAGACACCGATTTAGGTCATCCCTCTGACACCATTCCTGACACCAGATGGCCATTGGAAGCAGTGCTACAATGAATCCCACAGGAAGACCTGGGTCACTGTGGAGCAGATGTTTGGACTGCTGAAAATGCATTTCTGCTGTCTTGACTAGGCTGTCGGTACTGTGATGTTTTCTTTCTTTCTTTCTTTCTTTCTTTCTTTCTTTCTTTCTTTCTTTCTTTCTTTCTTTCTTTCTTTCTTTCTTTCTTTCTTCCTTCCTTTCTTTCATAGAAACATATAAACATAGACTTTGACCACAGATAAGGACTGCTTGGCCCACCTTGTCTGCACATTTCCCTACCTAAAGGGTAAGATGCAGATCCTATTTAACCAACAGCCTATTTCTTCCTACCCCCCACAAAAATTGCCTTATGTCTGTCCCATGCATTCTTTGATTCTTCCACAGTTTTAGACCCCATAACCTCATCAGGAAGGCTGTTCCATGTATCCACCACCCTCTCTGTGAAAAAATAATTCCTCACATTGCCCCTCAGCCGCCCCTTCCATCTTCAAATTGTGGCCCATTGTTCTTGCTCATCTCTTTTTCTGAAAGATGCTACCCTCTTGGACTTTGTTGATTCCACTGAGGTACTTAAACATTTCTATCATGTCCCCCCCTCCCTCCTTTCCTCAAGGATGTACATATTAAGCTCCTTTAGTCTGTCCTCATACAGCTTCTTTTGCAGACCCTGCACCATTTTAGTTGCCCTCCTCTGAACTGCCTCCACCCTGTCTATGTCCTTGCAGAGATGGGGTCTCCAGAACTGGACGAAGTACTCCAGATGGGGTCTCGCCAACTGTCTGTACAGGGGGATAACAACTTCCTGTTTTCTGCTGGTGATGCCTCTCCCTAAATATTGCAGTATCCCCCCAGCCATCCCTACCACCTTCTCACATTGCTTGCCAACCTTAAGGTAATCTGATATGATTACCCCCAGGTCCCTTTCCATTTTTGTTGTTTTTACTACCTCCCCCCATTGTGTAATCTTCCCCTGGGTTTTTGTTTCCCAGGTGCATTATTTTGCACTTCTTTGCATTGAATCCAAGCTGCCATACTTCTGACCATTCTTCCAGCCTTGCCAAGTCCCTTCTCATCCTTTCCACGCCTCCTTGTGTATCAACCCTGTTGCAGATCTTTGTGTCATCTGCATAGAGACATACTTTTCCTTCCAGTCTCTCTGCAATGTCACTTATAAAGACATTAAAAAGGACTGGACCCAGTACTGAACCCTGCACTACCCCACTAGTAACCCCTCTTTCTTTAGATTGGACTCCATTTACAATTACTGTCTGTGTCCTGTTCTTTCTTTCTTTCTTTCTTTCTTTCTTTCTTTCTTTCTTTCTTTCTTTCTTTCTTTCTTTCTTTCTTTCTTTCTTTCACCAGGACAGCACAATGAGCAGAGTAATGCTTGATTACAGGTGTTGGCACCCAGTAGAGAGTGTCATGTGTACATTGCATGTGGCATCCTGCATAATCTGGCAACATCAACAAAAAAGAATGTCAACAACATGACATACCTAATGTCCAGGAGCAAGAGAGGATTCATGGATATCCAGAGAACACTGTTGCAGATATCTGTAAATGCAAAGCACTGAGTTTGAGGTGGTGGTGGTGGGGGGGGGGAGCCAGACATTAGGTGGTTCAATGTGTTCGGTATGGATGTAGTGTGATGTGTGGGAGCCATAAATGTTTTGTTATGCTGTTTTGGGATGCTGTCTAGAGCTGCTGAACATTTTGTGTAGTACATTCCACCAGCATGTACAGTATGCATGCGAGTCTGTGTTGTATGCATGTGTGGATGTGTGAGGAGCCTTGTGTTTATTTTTGGCCTTATGTAGTTGTGTGCTGTGTCTTTGCTGTTGCCTTGCCAGATTGCCCACGTGCACACTTATCCATTTGCACAGGTTCCTTCAGGTTGCACACCATCAGTAGACTGTGCCTGTGTCTATGCTGGAATGGCACCAGAATTTGTGCCAGCTGTTGTAACCACCAGCTGGTGTTGTGTGCAGGTGTTGCACTGACTGTGTTACTAATGTCTGTACTGCTATATGGCTGTGCTGTCTGGTAATATAGCACTCTTTCCAGTACATCCCCCACTTGTACAACCTCTGTCCATGTATCTCGGATCTCAGATGTTAATACCCTGAGCTGTTGGTTATTTGCCTTGCTGGTCATTAGATGTTCCTGCTCTAGTTCAGCATGTTTGCCACAACAATCTTCCTCCCATACTGGTCTGTCCTGTTTGAGGGGGATTCATCTCAGCTAGCCTGTCCCGGATCCTTTAGTCTGACATTCATGTGTGGTGTAAAGCTGGATGTAAGCATCTGCTATTTTGTAGACCCATGATGTGCCATAATACTGATTTACCTGTGTCCTTAGCTGGTGTACCATGTACAAGGACATATTCTCTTCTGTTACACTGCAGGCTGAGTTCCAACTTACTATACTTTAGGAGGAGATTGAAATTCCCCAACCAGTATGAACTTGATGTTTGATTTAATATTTTTTCTGCACATTATCTATTGTCCACTGTTTATTTGCATGTTTTAATTGTTAATTGCTTTATATGCTAATGCTGAAAAAGTGTCTGTGCACACTCCCCTTGTACTTGTACTTGTTCTTGTTAAGTGCCTGCATACACTTTGTTTTGCTTCCCTTGTTACCCCTACACCGGGTCACCCCTGAAAAATGGACCTTGTCTCAGTGGGCCCACCTGGTTACCAAAATTCAAATAAATTAAATAAATAATTGAGAACTGTGAAATGCTACTGTTATAGATGTCAGCTATGAACATTGTTTTGTTTTCATTTGCTACTGGTGCTGCTGGAATGAATGCCCCGGTGCTCCCTGTGTGGTATGTGTTCCATGTTATGGGTGCAGTGCTGGTGGGTTTGGGGGTTGTCAGTGCTGATTAGCTCAGGTAGGAATTCTGATGGGAAATTATAACTGGTCCTCTTGACATAAATGTCCTTATCCGTGTCCACTGGTGGGGTCTGTTGGGTTCCCTGGGAACTGGACTGACACCTACAGTTGCAGTCATAGCTGCTTTTACATACTTCCAGATATTTCTTAATATATCTAAATAGATTATCTCTGTGGCCCACAGTGGTACTATAGGCAGGCAGGGAATTTTTCTAGAGATAGCACAGAAATGTTAGGAAATATATGACCATTTATTTCGCTGCAAGTGTACTGTATATAGCAAAAGGAAGACAGCTGTTACTGGTACATCATTTGGTGGTCAGTTATGAAATTTCATTCATGTCCTCAGTGCACCTACCTTGTGTGGGCTGCCTATCCTGAGTCACCACAAGTGATGTGATCTGTGATGTCGTCTGTTGTGTTCTTGTCTTGGTATCTGCAACTTTTCACATCAAAATTGGAAATGTCATCCTCCTGGTTCTCATCAGACCCAGCTGGGATATAACCTGTGTGGGGATAGGCTGATCAGAGCTGGTCATGTCTCTGGGACTCAGTAGTCACTGTGGGTTATATTGTGATTTGCATACACTGTATAAAGCTACCTGGTATGGTATTGAGCCCATCATCTTCACTATCCAGCATTGTCTGGGATAAGGTAACAGCTACCGTCTCCTTTATTGGGGTCAGGTCTAGGGTGTAGATGGTCCTCCATCAATTCATGGACAGTCATCCCTGTACCAGCTTTCACTTGACCACTGTCCTTAGGTCTCTCCATTTGTCTTTTGGTGGCACCTATTGACCTGAGTAAAGGGCATGAGGCATTCGCTGATTTATAGATTTCCTTCCAAATCCATGTCTTCTCCTGTTAGGCAGATAGCACTGCCAGTTCATATAGAGTGCCATACAGAGATACTGTGAATTTAAACTCTTCCAGAAGTGGCCTCAAAGTAACAGAAATTTGCAAAACATTTCAAAGTTTCCGTGAACCCTAGGAACTTTAACTATGCAGAAATTGTTACATTTGTACCATGAATTAACAATTATTCAGTGAAGTAGCCTCTTTGCAAGCAAATTTTGGTAAATTTTCTGAAAAAATTGCAACTTCACTTATCAAAACTTTGCAAGTTATGCAAATTCATACTTTGCAAATTCCAACAAATTCATTAATTAATTCGTTAAATAAATCTTGCCCTCCTTGCCCATCCCTAGTGCTATATTGTGCATGGATTTCAGTAATAGCAACTGAGATCAGCTAGATCTGCACAGTTATAAAGTTCTGTGCATGGCTATGGTTATTGCTGGTGATATGTACCCTGCCCGTAGTATCTGAATATTTCCATCCTTGGACAGACTCTATTATTCCTCATGTGAACATTGCCCCCCTTTCATGGTCAGTGGACCTCAGTGGAGTGCTTTGATCCCTTATAGGGAATATAAGCTCTTGTAAGGTGCCCCTATCTTTTTGGGTTCAGAAGGCACTCTTGTGGTGACCCTCCCCCTAGTGGATTCAGCTGTCACTCTTGTGATCTTCCACCTTGAGAGTTCATTTACTACTCTGTGGTGGCCTTTCCTGTTATGGGGGTCAGTGTCTACTCCTGAGGTGGCCCTCATCCTTGTAGGATAGGTTGTCCATCCTCTTCAGTTCAATTCAATTTTATTTTTACCAGGATAACACCATTGAGACAGCTCATTTGCGAGGCAGTCCTACAAGGACTAACATACATAGGAGGTACATAGAATTAATAATCACAATGGCAGATTCAACAACAGTGGTAACAAAACCAGTGGTACAAAACAAGTGACATGCAAGTACAGCTTTCTTAGATTCCATACATAAAATTCAGGGCAGCAGATACAAAAACATTGCTAACTGTAGGAGGGATATGAGGCAGATAATGTGCAGGTACAACTCAAAATAATTACAGAAAGGAAACTAACTCTAAAAAGAGTGGGAGAACAGGAAGAGTTGCTGGAATGGGGTTTGAGAGTATGGGAGGGGGCAACAAGACAGCAAGAGACAAATAGTGGAAAGGGGCGGGTAAAAAATGGTGGAAGAGTAGAGGGATAAGCAAAATTGGGAAAATGAAGGCACGTAGAATAGGGAGTAAGTAGAAGGTATTTAGGATTAGTGTAAGAAGCAGGATAGGAAAAGAGGAATGTACTATGGGATCCCTCCATCAGAAAAGAAAAGAAGAACAGGTAGAGCATGGAACACACATCACCAAATCAGCAATAAGTGCAGGAGAGCCTCTTTAGGAGATGAGGCTATTATTTTGCAAAAAAAGTGTACTTGTCCTTTGTCTACAAAGTGAGCTTAAGCAGAGACTTAAAGGTACACATCCCAACAGTATGCATAACTTTTAGTGTATTTTGCAATGACTTCCACAGAGTGGGTAGTGAAGATCCCACAGATGCAAATCCAAAATGGGTTATCTTATGGGTGTCAAATGTAATATAGGAGAGTTTTCTGAGGGAATACCTGCAAGGGGAATATTTAAAAAAGTTGCAAATGTAAGGTTGAAGATTCAGCGTGATGTCTCTATATACCCAGAGGGATGCATTGCACCACCTCCTAGTATTGAGAGAAGGTAAATTAATCTGTAGATAAAGGGAACAGTGGTGGGTGTTGAAAGGTGGATTTATGATAAATCTCAAGGCTCTGTTATAGTGTGTCTGGGATGGATAGGGAGAGGCATCAACAGTAGAAAACAAGAAGTTGTTATCCTTCTGTACATACAGTTGGTGATACCCCCATTTGGAGTACTGTGTGCAATTCTGGAGACCCCATCTCCGCAAGGACATAGACAGAGTGGAGGCTGTTCAGAAGAGGGTAACCAAAATGGTGCAGGGTCTGCACTAGAAGACATATGAGGAGAGACTAAAGCAGCTTAATATGTATACCCTTGAGGAAAGGAAGGGGGGTACATGATAGAAATTTTCAAGTGTCTCAAGGGAATTAAAAAAGTACAGGAGGGTAGCATCTTTCAGAAGAAGAGATGCACCAGAACAAGGGGGCACAATTTGAAGATAATGGGGGGACAGCTCAGAGGTAATGTTAGAACATATTTTTTCACAGAGAGCACTGTGGATGCATGGAACAGCCTTCCTGAGAAGGTTGTGGAGTCAGGAACAGTGGGAGAATCCAAGAATGCATAGAACAGGCATAAGGCAATTCTAGTGGGGTGGTAGGAGGAAGTAAGCTGTAGATTAACTAGAATCTGCAGCTTATCCATTAGGTAGGGAAATGGGCAGACTAGGTGGCCAAGTGGCTCTTATCTGTTGTCAAATTCTATGCTTTTATGTTTCTGTGTTAACCGAGAACTGTTTTAGGGCATTGGCTGTAGAGGAAATCCACATAGTCAATAGGGAGAGGAAGGTTAACTGGACCGATCTTACTTTGACTTCACAAGTACGTAGGTGCTTTATGCAGTAGAAGAATCCAAGGGCAGGATTCACAAAGAAAGCTGAAATTCCCACAGCTATGGGAAAAAGGCTTGCTGCAGTACGGAACTGCAGCTGCACTGTATTCTCAAAGAAAACCAGCGCAGCAGCAGATTTTCGTAAAAAGTGCCGCAGGTGTGGTAATTTAGCTGCTGCAGGACTTGCACAAGTACTGCGAATCTGCAGCTGTGGAGGCTGTGAAGGCACAGCAATAGGGAACCACAGTAGCTGAAGAAGCAGAATGTAACAGTGCTGCTATAATATGAAGCTGACAGCACACACAGAGACCAGTAATCAATCCCCAACTGGGACCACAGCAGCACCACAGGTACCTGTGATACCTTGGCACTACAGTGGCTGACTGTCCCTGCTGGTTGTCCCTCCCTGGGGTGTTCCTGTAGCCTGCGGGGGAGGGGGTAGCACTCGCTGCTGGCTGGTCAGGCTCTACTGCTTGTGGAGCTCTGTCATGGGCTGCACTGGATCTAGTGGTTGATGCCTGTTGCCATAGAATGGCAATGTGTGCTTTCAGTGCTGTAACATCAGCCACTGCTATACTGTCTGAAATGCTATTACCTGTGGTACACCTCCACCTTAGTTGACTCCAATTGCTGGGGCACTACTACAGTGTGCTGAGGGAGAGTTACACCTCATTCCACTGTGCATAACATTCTTTCCTCAGCTGCAGGAAAAACCTGGCTGTAAATAGCCTTTCAGGGGCTGTGCCTTATTTATCTCATACCTTTTTGTCCTGAGGGACTTCCGCAGCTGCACTTTTTACCACAGTCTATAGTGGTTTTTTCTACAGCTGTAGGGGTTTTTGTGAATAGCACTTGGAGCAAACTCTCCTTTTTTTCCATAGCTGAGGGAGTTTTGGGGACTTAGGGAAGGTTTTGCACCTTCTGAGAGCTTTGAGAATCCTGACCCATGTCTTTGGCATAGTTTTTTAGCTAGTTCCTCGATATGGGTAACAAAGGAAAGTTTACAATCCAGCTAGAAACATAGATAATTGAACTTCTCTATTAGTTCGAGTGATTCCCCCAGAATTGTGACAATCTGTGGATTTGTATTTGAGGAGTGGGGAGTTGGATTTTTGGTGTATGGGGACAGCAGCATAACTTTGTTCTTTTGGGCATGGAGTAGTAGTTTCAGTTTAAGTAGATTTTGTTGGAGGAGCTCAAATTCTTGCTGCAGTTCAATGCAGGCAAGATTTAAGGAGGGCCTTGCAATGTAGAGCATGGTGTCATCCACAAATAGGTGGATGCTTGCAGTGTTAATATTAAAGTCAGTGTCATTGATATAAATAGCTAATAATAATGGCCCCAGGAAGGACCCACGAGGAACTCCTCTTTGTAAAGGTTTTAGAGGAGAGAATGTGCTATGACCTTTTACCCTTTGTTGTCTACCAGTAAGTTAGCAGGAGAACCATTTTATAGCAATGTCATCCAACCCAGGATTATATAGCATTGCTAAAAGTATTTGATGGTCAACAGTGTCAGAAGTCTTGCTCAAATCTAAAAAGACAGCACAGACATAATTGTTGACATCAAGGGAGGTTTGCTAATCATTGGTGACTTTTGCCAGAGCCAACACTGTGCTATGTTTAGGCCTGAATCCGGACTGGAGGGGGTTCAGTAGGTTTGCGGATTCAAGGTGATCTCTAAGTTGGCAGTTAACCAGTTTTTCTAGAAGTTTGGATAGGATGGGCAGCAAGGAGATTAGTATATAATTATTAAGATCACTTGGTTCACCAGATTTGAAAAGGGCAATAACGTACTATTTTCCAATCGAAGGGAAGTGCACCTTGAACAAGAGAGAAATTGAAGAAGTTGGTAATAGGTGGGGACAGAGTGTGGTAGCCTAATTTTAGGAAAAAAAAGGTTGAAGCTGGTCAGTCCCCGCACTTTTCTTTTCATCCAGGGCAATTAAAAGATCTTCGACCTGTTTGAGAATAACTGGCTTGAAATGGTTTTGGAGATGATGGAGAAGTTGTGTTAACAGGGTGTGCTTAGAAACAACTGAGAAGCTGCATGGGATGTATTATATTGGACTAGATATCAGCAACAAAACTCTCTCTTGCTTACATCTGAGGGAAGTTTTTCTTACTTTACAGTCTTATACTGGTATTACTTTGTGTTTAATTATTTTAGTTTTTAATTCAGGAAGGGGGTTTTCAAAACTGCTTATCTTGTGAGCATCTTCAGAAGGGCTGAAATAACTGCATATTTGATTTTCCTTTGCGGTTAACAAACCACCAGGCAGTTTTGGGGATGGGGAGGTTTACCTGTGTCTGACTTGGATGTCTGGATTTTTCTCCGTTTGATTAACAGGGTATTTTCTCAGTCAAATTGTTGTGTAGGGCATCTTGCTGACAGGAAGGCACTCATCACAGTGGTGGGTCAGAGCTTTTAGCTGATTGTTTCATGAGAGCACAGTTTAGGCCCAACCTTCCCAGCCCTCACCACCCACCCCTGAAATAGTTCCTTTATATCTAGGGTTCTGACATAATTTCCTCAAGAGTGCAAGGTGCATATCACTGTCATTTCCTCTCTAGCACAATGCACTGACAATATAAGCATACACATTGTATAATATATATATTTCTATATCACAAACCAATCACACACGCACACACACACACACACACACACAAAACTAAACAAAAAAAAGTAGATAAACATGTGGGGAGTAGTGCAATGTAATGGCTATGGGGCAGCAGTCTTCCGGGAGTCTTTCTGGAGGCTGAGATGCTGCCCTATTTGCAGACAACTCTCTGCCCTGAGGAAGGAAGTTGCCCATCTTCAGGCCACACTGGACAGTAGTAAGGGAACCTTCCCCATCCAGGGAGCACCAGAGCCACCACCACTACCTCAGAGGTTGCAAATAAAGCACAACAGTTGGACCACAGTGCGCTCAGGTACAGTGAGAATGGTGGAACAGAGGCACACTCAGTCAGTTGTTCCACTCCACAATCCATACACCATTCTGGGGGAGCATAGCTATCCTATGGATGCACCCACAGAGGAGACTAAGGAGGCTGAGGACAACTGTCACAAGGGAGGCCCACAGGATGGAGGCAGAGGACACCACAGGGAAATGAAGCAGCTCCTGGTGGGGGACTCAATGATTAGGGGGATAGAAATGGAGGGAGCAGGGAAAACTGAAGTAAAGTGCTCGCCTGGTGCCATGGCTTGGAGGGACAGGAAGCGCATCCTCGGGATCACGAGAACAGCTGCACGGGAGTCTGAGCTGGACATCATTGTCCACCTAGGGACAAATGACTTGGCTCATCATGAGATTAGAGCAGTGCAGAAGGACTTTGTAGAGTTGGGAAGGGGCCTAAGACAAGTAGCACACACAGTGTCCTTCTCAGAGGTGCTGCCTGTCAATGGCATGGGGGAAGCAAGAGTACTTTGCACCATGCAGTTTAATGAATGGTTGAAAAAATGGGGTGGAGCACAGGGGTTTAGCTTCATTGGGGACTGGGGTTCCATCTGACAAGACACCAGCCCATACTGGCAGGATGGTCTGCATCTGTCCAGGAAGGGAACAAGTCTTTTGAGCAATCAGTTTAAATATTTCATTGGCAAGCTTTTAAACTAGTCAACGGGGGAGGCATTGACAAGCAGCAGGAAAATCCCAGCCTCTCCCTACAAAGCAGGGTACTAAATGAGAAAAAGACCAAGGTAGAAAGGTCAGTGGGGGATGCTGCAACAGAAGGTAAAGCTATCAAAAAATGGAGACCAATGAGTACCAATGCCCGTAGTCTGGGTAACAAGCTTCCTGAATTAGTGGCCTTGATGGAGGAGGAACATCTGGATATCATGGCAGTCTAAAAACATGGTACACACAAAACCATGACTGGGACGTAAACATACCAGGATACACATCTACAGGAGGGACAGGAGGGTAAAAGAGGAGGAGGAGTAGCTCTTTACATAGGGAAGGAATCAAAGCAACAGAACAAAAGGGTAAACAGGAAGGAGAAGAAGCACTGTGGGTAAATTTGGAGACAGGCAATGGCACCACAATCCACACAGGGGTTGTATACAGACCTCCTTCCCAGGGGGGAGGAAATGGACAAAGAAATGATAGAAAGTATACTTAGAATGGCAGAAAAAGGGGAGATATTGCTGAAGGGTGATCTGAATATGCCAGATGTTAACTGGAGTGCAGTTGCAGCAGCCATTTTGAAGAGTGGGGTTATTCTAGATGCCCTACAGAGGGCATATCTTAGACAACTAGTATTGGAGCCCACTCGAGAGGGAGCAATCTTAGACCTGGTTCTCTCAAATGGAGATGGAGAGAGGATCACAGATGTAGAAGTGGGTAGCCATCTGTGAACTAGCGACCATCGAACAGTATGGTTCACAATAAACACAGCAATAGAGTCAAGCCATACAAATGCAAAAGTACTGGACTTTAGGAGGGCTGACTTTGCCAAATGGGTGAGTTCTAAGGAATGCACTAGCAAATGGGCAGGAAGGAGGGTGGAAGAACAATGGGGAGTAATAAAAACTGCCATCACAGAGGTAACGAGCCTTTGTGTGAAGCAAATAAACAAAACAAAACGATGTAAGAAACCACTATGGTTCTCAAAGGAAGTGGCAGTGAAGGTTCAAGAGATAAAGAAAGCATTCAGGAAGTACAAGGAATCACAGAAGGAGCAGGACAGAGAACTGTATCAGTTAAAGCAAAAGGAAGCTGTGAAGGCAGTCAGAACAGCAAAGGCCCAAACCGAGGAAAAGATAACCAAATCAGTTAAGAAGGGGGATAAAACCTTTTATCGGTGCATCAGGGAGCGAAGCAAGACCAAGGGAGGGATAGTGAGGCTTAATAAAGGGAGGGAGGGTGGGCAGAGGAGACTGTGAAAAGGCAGAGATACTAAACAAATATTTTTGCTGAGTATTTACAAATGAAGAGGGGGAGGTACCTAAAACAAACAGTAGAAACACTCTGGAAACAGAAGTTGATACCAGCCCATTTACAGAAGAAAGGGTTCTGAAAGAACTCTTCAAACTGAAGGTAGACAAAGCAATGGGGCCTGATGTGATTCATCCCAGAATTCTAAAAGAACTAAGGGAAGAACAAGTGACACCACTGACTACCCTCTTTAACAAATCATGGGAAGATGGGGTGGTACCTGAGGACTGGAGGAGGGCAGATGTGATTCCCCTTCACAAAAGTGGGAGCAAGGCAGAAGCAGGAAACTACAGACCTGATAGTTTAACCTCAGTGATAGGGAAAATGATGGAATCACTTCTGAAGGAAAGAATTGTCGAGTATCTAGAGGCCAGAGGAAACAGGACCCAAGGCAGCATGGATTCACAGTGGGAAGGTCATGCCAGACGAATCTGATAGACTTCTTTGACTGGGTGACCAAAGTAGTAGATCAGGGAGGGGCTGAGGACATGGCCTACCTAGACTTTAGCAAGGCATTTGACACAATCCCACACAAAAGATTAATATACAAGTTAGCCAGGCTGGGAGTGGGTCCCAATATGACAGCCTGGGTAAAGAATTGGCTGGAGAATAGGACAGAGAGTAACAGTAAATGGAGTCCACTCTGAAGAAAGGAGGGTTACTAATGGGGTACCTCAGGGTTCAGTATTAGGACCGGTCCTCTTCAATGTCTTTATAAGTGACATTGTAGAGGGACTGGTAGGAAAAGTATGTCTCTTTGCAGATGACACAAAGATCTGCAACAGGGTTGATACACACAAGGTGGGGTGGAAAGGATGAGAAGGGACTTGGCAAGGTTAGAGGAATGGTCAAATGTATGGCAGCTTAGATGCAACGCTAAGAAGTGCAAGGTAATGCACCTGGGAAATAAAAACCCAGGGGAAGAGTACACAATGGGGGGTGAGATGCTAACAACAACAAAAATGGAAAGGGACCTGGGGGTAGTCATATCAGATGACCTAAAGGTGGGCAAGCAATGTGAGAGGGCAGCAAGGAGGGCTGGGGGGGATACTGGGATGCATAGGGAGAGGCATCACCAGTAGAAAACAGGAAGTTATTATCCGTCTGTACAGACAGCTGGTCAGACCCCATCTGGAGTACTGTGTGCAGTTTTGGAGACCCAATCTCTGCAAAGACATAGACAGGATGGAAGCTGTCCAGAAGAGTGCAACTAAAATGGTGCAGGGTCTGCACCGGAAGACATATGAAGAGAGACTAAAGGAGCTTAATATGTATAGCCTCGAGGAAAGGAGGGAGAGGGGGGGACATGATTGAAATTTTCAAGTACCTCAAGGGAATCAACAAAGTCCAAGAGGGTAGCATCTTTCAAAAAAAGAGGTGTGCAAGAACAAGGGGGCACAATTTGAAGATGGGGGGGCAGCTCAGTGGTAATTCAAGGAAGTATTTTTTCACAGAGAGGGTTGTGGATGTATGAAACAGCCTTCCAGAGGAGGTTGTGGAGTCAAAGACAGTGGTGGAATTCAAGCATGCATGGGACAGTCATAAGGCCATTCTAGGGGTTGGGGGTAGGAAGAAGTAGGCTGCTGGTTAACTAGGATCTGCAGCTTATCCAGTAGGTAGTTAAATGGGCAGACTGGGTGGGCCAAGCGGTCCTTATCTGCCATCAAATTCTATGTTTCTATGTGCATAGGGTCACCAAAAGAGGGTGGGGGGAGATTCTTGCTAGCGGGTTAAACATCAAAAGCTCTTGTAGTAGCCTTGCCTCATGTGGGGCCAGTAACCACACTTGAGGTGCCCCTTCCCCTTGTCAATTCAATTGGCACTCATGAGATAGTGTCTTTGTCTCATTGCTGCATGTGCTGATGTTCACCCACTGCTATGATACGTGTCACCCTTGCTCTCTTGTATAGTCTGTCTCATTGCCATCACATCCTCTCAGTCCAGTTTATCAACCAAACTAGGAGGGTTTGTCATGGTATTTACTACTGCTGTGTGTTTCTTACGTGCACCTGTACACACATGTCCTTTTATGGCAGGATCAAGAGGCATGCCACCACTTTATCCAGACTGCCCATGATTCTTGTTTGCTTCATAATTCATAGGGATGCTCAGATTGTATTTACACACTGCATGTCCATCACTGGTGAACACTACTTTGTCATATGCATTTTTCATCGACTTACCTGTGTATCATTATTACACTACTTTTCTATTCAATTGCAGCACATTTGTGCATGATGCACAATATTTATAAATTATTTTCTGTGAACTATCCCCCCTCCCCCCACACCGGTCAATTTTCAATTAAATAAATAAATACATTTTTGCAACTGATTGGGAAAGTCTCTCTATGCAGTATGCCTTCTTCTTTCCCTGTCCAGCCAGTAAATGCCATGGGCATTACTTTGTTGTGGATACACAGTCAAAAACATTGAATTTATATATAGAACCATTTCAATAGTTCTGAAACAGCCCTGCAACCCTTCCCAGTTCCACCACCTTGCAATTTTCAATCAGAACCTCATCAATAAATATTGGTATCACCTCCACAGTCTGGAATACTGTATCATGGCTATGGGTATTTATCTGTCTGCTTGATTATTTTTTGATGAAAATAGTGAAAAGAAATACATATGCAATAAATAATGCAGTGAATTAACTGTGACCTTTTTGAGGATTTTTTCACATTCAAATCAAACTGAACTTGAAAAACCTTAGTAGGATTTACTTTAAACATTTAGAGGTCTGCACAGCTCTACTATTTAGCTGCATGTGTGAAAGAGTTGTGGTGGCCTCTTTCCATTTCCAAATTGACAGATGAATGTGTTTCAAAACTGTGTTACATGTTGGCATTAATTGCCATTTCTTGGGCAGTCATCCATGATAGGCCAAGCATTTAATTTGCATAAAGTCTCAACCACCGTTCATCTGCTGGATTTTTTCCCTGCGTAGGACCAGGATGAGATGCATTGGTAGTACAGTGTAAGGAAGCTTCCATTACATGTATTGTAGCTATAACTGCCACATAGATAAACAAAGGGCTTGGCAATATGACATTTTGTCAACCTGTCATGCTCACTATAGTAATGAAAAGTCCAGTTCCGTGGCACTAGGCAGCATCAGAATGTCTAGCATGAAGATGACCTGCATCCATGTCTTAGTCACTGTATTAGGGTCTCTAGAGGGACGCTGGAGCATCCACCTAGATGTACATTATCTCCAGGGAGATGGATGGTTGTTCTGACACCTGGTGGCCTCAGGGGCTTGTAGTATCAGCATAAGATGCAACTCTATTAGAGGCAATATCATCCAGATGTCTGTACAGTGATTGATTGGTACACTCTGTCCATGGCCTCAAGGGAGAGAAAAATGGAAAAAAGCTGAGGTTCATGAGAAAGGCCTTACCAAGCTCAACCATCTGATCACATTGTCCTGGGTTCCCTCCCCTCTCTGACATCATGTGCTGGACCGTGGTGGAGGAGTAATAATAAAGGTGGACTGGCCAGTCTGTAGCATATTGCAGTCAGGCAGAAATTGCTGCTAGGGGTAACTAAATTGGGATTCCCTATACTTATTGTAACAGCCCCTTGTAAGCAGGGAAGTGCAGTTTCACATGCTGGCTCAGCAGGGACCTGCTTAGTGGATGTTGGACATACTCAGATTGCATGACCAGGCAAAAGGCCATGCAGGGGACGCTTAGGAGGGACAGGCTCAGATGGGAGGGTAGGAATGATGAAAAAAAGCTAAAGGAATGGATGAGGGGCCAAGGGGACCCTTCCCCTGAGTATACATTGAGGTGAGGTGCAAGTAGGAACCAGCCTTACACTGGTGACTTGCAGGCATGCTCTGTTTTTTTTTCTCAATTGTTTTACCAGGTGAGACACACTAAGCTGAAAGCTCGTTTACAGATGCAACCTGGGAGCACAGGAAAGTTAAGTGACTTTCTCAGGGTCACACAGTATGCAAGTGGGGGCTGTGGGATTCAAACCCAGGTCTCCAGATTTGCAACTCAGAGCCTTAAACCACTGTGCTATGCTGCCTCCCTGTTGTACATCTTCACACAGCCCGAAGAAAATGGGTGAAGGTGAAAGGTGGGGCACTCAACAGGGTTAGAGATAAGATGCATGATTAAAAAATAGCTAATGTAAATGCAATGTGAATATGAGATAAAAAATGTTGAATTATGTAGAAGTGATTAATTCATCTAAATGTACGAGATGCAGATGTAAAGAATTCAAATATGAATGTAAGTCATAAGATGATTTATGTTAATAAAACTGTGATAATGGTGAACTCTACTGGAGTGTCACTAGTGGAAAATTATGGGGTGCAAGGGTAAAAGGGGTACCAGGGTAAATGGGGGAGCTCCAAGTACAAGGCAGGTTAAGCTACATTACTTTTGTTTTCCAGTGAGATGGTCTGGTCCTTCCCCTGCCAGATTCATCACTGCTTGTTATGAGGATTTGTTCTTCTCTCCCGACATGAAGTAGTTGCTTGTTTCCCAGCTTTGGGGGCCATGTCATGGGGCCTGGGATGTAGTAGTGTTGCCTGTGCAGAGGGCAGGTAAGATGGAGTCTGAATAGTCTTGATGGGATGAGGAAAGTGTATAGAAGGGGATCCTATTCAAGCAGCAAGGTGGGATGACAGAGAATATACAACTCAAGCTGGAATACAAGAAACCTAAATATCTCTGGGAAAAGCATTTTTTTAGAAAATATGAAAGTTAGGCTTGCACAAACCATATAGTAGCTACCATTTTTGTTGTAAAGTGACTTCTTTCTCCTAAGTCATGTCAAGGAGATGACTAACAGATATGAGAGTTCAACAGCAACATGGAAAATCCTAACACCCTGAAGTCATTCTTTTATGCTCAATCTTTTTGGTGGCTGGGGAACACTAACACATGGATATTTTAGGGTGCAGTGTGAGCTGTATCTTGAAGTGCGTTGTACTGTTTATATGCAAACTGCTTATCTCAGAAGATAATTAAAGATAATATTTAGTTTACATTACCGTATTCAGTAAGAGTACTTAGCTCCCATTGTAGTCTTAAGTTTACTTCAAGATCATCTGAAAAATAAATTATTCTGTTAACTATTGATTTCATCATAACTTCAGATACACAAATTATATATTTTTCATAAATATCTGTCTTCGATACCTTTTTATTTTCAATTTATTTGTGTTCCCTTCACTGCTTGGCTGACTCCTATCACCAGTATCCCCTCAGTCCTGTCACCCATTAACTTTGGCACTTACAGCCAGCCATTGCAGTGCCCAGAGATTATCCCCTCTAGTAGAGCCTCTGACCTAGATGTCATGGCAGGCATCCCAGCTGGCTATCCAAGGTCAAGCAGTATTGTTTCATTTTTGTCTCTTCCTCTTTCCCTGGACACCTCATGATCAGGGCCTAAGTGGAAATGAACATCATGAGGGTGATCACATCCTAATCAGGAGGTGCCCAGCCTCTTATCATGGCTGCAGCCTGCACTGCCATCTCTGGTCACCCAGGTAGCAGTAGCTTGGCAAAGCACATGAATTTCCATCCCTGGGAAGGAGGAGTGTTCTCTGAAATGCACCCTGATGAGCTGGACTTGCTTCTGAACCCAGGTGACCAGCGTAATGAGTAAAAGCATTATTGCTGTTCCAACAGCCCACCTTCATCTCAATACAGTACTGTAACAGTGTGTCTATGCTCTCTGTAACTTCTTTGTACACCAAAAGTTTTTATCAGCGACTCAAAGGGGAACAGATACAGGATTCTATTGGACAGACTCTTGAAGGCAGCAAGCCAGCATTCAGGGAACTGGGTGAAAGCAGTCAGTCTTTAATTAAATAATTAAGATCAACATTTTGGTGGCTGGGGGAACTGGATTCAGACTTAAGTGTATGTTTAGGCACCAACCAGAAGCCTCTGCAGAATTCATGTTTTAAAGTATTTTTTTCAACATATATGGTTGAGATTTATGTAAAAGGGATTCTTTTTAGTTGGCCCTTTTAAAAGGACTTATACAGGCTAACAGTGTTGAAGGATTCCAATTTAGGCAAGCTGAACTGCAGCTGGCAGTGGTTTTCAGTGGATAAGGGCATGCCTCAACCCAAAGCAAGGGGACAGGAAGCCAGTTTCCCACTGGCAAGGGAACCACAGAAGCTCTAACTCAGAGGGAACTGAGTCAATAGCCTGTATTAGGTTATGCAACTCAATGTTAAGGATTAGAAGATGAAGTTCAAAGCAAGACCTGCAACATACATTTGGGCTGCATTTACAAAGTGGACTTCAAGGGGATAGTTTCAAAAGGGGGAGGGGGTGATTCCATAGGAAATGAACAATCCTTAGTTTTACTCCAAGCTGCTTTTCCCGATGTGCTGTGAATGTAGAACAGTTTCTGACTTCAGAACAGGGGTTGGGGGGCTCTGAACAAATAATACTGCAAACAGATGTATCCAAGTCCAAATAAAATCTTTTTTATTTTAATACGGCCAACACCTCAATGTTTCACTTACGATGTAGGCTTTTTCAAGAGATATTTTTTCTAAATAAATAAATATACATTAATTAAAATACTGTCCACAGACAACAAGAAAGTTCAACAAGATAGTAATCCCAAACAACCATTGGTGCTACTCACATTATATTGCTTCTAGTTATTTAAAAATTCATTAATTCTGCCTCTCATTTCTTTATTTAAATGATTCTGAAAAAATGTGGAAATCATTATTTCAGCCTTTCCATCTAGATCCACCAGAGTTTCATATTCTAATTAGTATCATCTAGCACCAAACACCATATAAATATGTTTAATAGAACATTCTAAGGACATTAAGCATGCTATAAGTCCAGTACTTCGTTATACCTGTATTACAGATGTAAACACATCTAAGTTCTATCACACTTCCAAATTCTCATTTTCTCATTTTTTTACTCCATTTTATACAATTTCATTATTTGTCCCCTCAGGTTTCTATTCAAAAATCAAATAAGAAAAACTACTTGGGGGATTCCCAATGGTGTACATACAGTAGCAGCATCATATTCACTTCATTTGATTCATTATTTACCCCCTCAGGTTCTCATCTCTACATCATAAAGGAAGAACTGTTTAGAAAATTCACAGCAGTGTGCACAACAGCATAACATTCATTTTATTTTATTTTAAGCCTCTTGGAGACTGTTACAAGCTGATGTACAGGCAGGTATCATTGGGTCTGTGTCTTTAAGGAAGTTAGCGAGTGGTGTAAGAGACCTAGTGCCTCTCAAGGTTAAATGAGAGCAATGGCTTTTTAGTAAAACACACAAGGAAAAAAGTTAGCATCTGGCACAGGAGAAGCATGCTGAAACTATCAGGGTAAGAACTCTGAAAATCACATTTCTCTTTTGAATATAGGAGAAAATAAGATAACAAAATGCTAAAGGTTTGTAACAAGAGCTGGCTTTGAAGCTACATTGCACATGGACTTAGAAAGAAGTGAATGGACCTAATGTTAAAGCTTTAGACAGGAGACAGTGGTTAAAGTTATAAACACTATTTTGTTTTCTGTGGGTTCAAAGGATAGGAAAAATTAGTAAGAGCGAGTAGATGCTGAAAGTTAATAATTAGAACCTGAGAGCAACGGTAACAGTCTGAATATGAATAAACATGACTCAATATCTGCGATAGCTGTGAATAAATCATGATGGTTAAAATGAGGACCTTGATATCACAAAAATATTTTTTTTTCTAAAAAGTAGAAGTGGCAAGCAAGAAAAAGTGTATTTTACTCCCTATAAAGGAAGTTGATTTAGAAAGTGATTTCAATAGCTAAAATATAGGCAAAGTGACTTGAAGTAAAATAAAATAAATGTTATGCTGTTGTGCACACTGCTGTGAATTTTCTAAACAGTTCCTCCTATATGATGTAGAGATGGGAACCTGAGGGGATAAATAATGAATGAAATGAAGTGAATATGATGCTGCCCCAAGTAGTTTTTCTTGTTTGATTTTTGAATAGGAACCAGAGGGGACAAATAATGAAATCATATAAAATGAAGTAAAAAATTAGAAAAAGAGAATTTGGAGATGTGATAGAATTTAGATGTGTTTACTTCTGGTAATACAGGTATAACAATGTTCTGGACTTGTAGCATGCTTTATGTCCTTTGAATGTTCTATTAAGCACATTTGTATGGTGTTTGGTGCTGGATGATACTTATTAGAATATGAGTCTCTGGTGGATCTAGGGGGAAAGGCTGAAATAATGATTTTCACATTTTTTCAGAATCATTTAAATAAAGAAATGAGAGACAGAATGAAGGATTTTTTAAATAACTAGAAGCAATATAATGCGAGTAGCACCAATGGTTGTTTGGGATTACTATCTTGTTGAACTTTCTTGTTGTCTGTGGACAGTATTTTAATTAATGTACATTTATTTATTTGTTTAGAAAAAGGCAACTCTTGAAAAATCCTACATTGTGGGTGAAATGTTAAAGTGTTGGCCTTTTCAATGGGATAGGCCTGAAAAGAATGTACAAGTGAATACTACAGGCCAGCATAGAGATGGGCAAAGTTTGCACAACTGCTGCATTGAGCTAGGAAAAGCTCCCTTTAAAACAGAGTGTAGAGTTGGTCAAAGGTAAGACAGCTGCAACTTGGAGATGGAAAAGGATCCCTTCAAAACATAGCACAGAGAAGGCCAGAGTTAGAACAGCTTGAACCAGGAGCTGGCTGAAATTCACTTTAAAACAGGTACTAGAGAAGGCCAGAGTTAGGACAGCTGCAACTTGGAGCTGGGAAAGCTCCCTTGAAAACAGAGTATAGAGAAGGTGAAAGTTATGACAGCTGCCACCTGTAGCTGGGAAAAGCTCCATTCAGAACTAGAGAAGGCTGAGGTTTGGAGTCTAGGAAAGCTAATGCCTGGGGCTACTGCAGAAAAAGCTCCCATTGAAACAGGGTAAACAGATGGCCAGTGTGAAGACAGCTGCTGTTTGTAGCTTTGAATAGCTACCTTCAAAACTGTGTATGAAGAATCTGGGAATACAGTAGTAAGAAGGAGCTGGTGTGGAGAAGGATAGAGCTAGACAGCTGTTGTTTGGGCTAGGAAAAGTTCATATTAAAGGAGTGGTGCAATGTAAATTTGCAAAAAAAAGTATCTTGTTCCGAGTGTTTTGATTTGTATGTGTAGTCCTGGTGTGCCTTTGCTATTAGGAGTTTTTTTTTTCTAAATTTGCCTACTACTTTTATGGCCATTGGGGTTCTCAATGTTAGCATGGTTTATTGCTCTTCTTTCTCCTACTATGCATCCTGTCTCATGTGATAATGATGCATCCAGGACCACTGACTGAGATGACTGACAAGACTAACAGAGATGGGAGAAGTCACTAAACTTCGCTGCCCAAATTAATATGTGAAATTCATGCAATTCATGGAGTACAGATTGACTGTGAAGTGTGAAGTTTTGCTGCAAAGTATGTAATTCTGAGGTTGGAATTCTGCACTTTGCTGCAGAATTTCACAATCTGCAGCAAAAGCTTGAGGATTCAGGTGAAGCTGAAGTTTCTCAGGTTTAGGGAAACTTTGCGAAGCTATGCAATGTGCAAATTTTTGTCACTTCATACAAAGTTAGCCAGCAAAGTTAAACTTCACCACATCTCTGCCACTCTGTGAGGAAAAGTACTTCAGCAGTATCCTGAAAATAGGAGCATGATGTTCTGGACTCTGCTAAATAACTCCAATTCAATATTTTTGTTTTCTATGAGTGTGTCTAGGTCTAGCCAGCAGTGGTAAATATTTTGCTTTTAAACGTTTTTATTTTATCAAACTACACACAGCCATAAAAAGCATAGAAATCACCCCAGGTCAGCTATGCTATAATTAGTAAAGATTTTGTTTTCTTACAGAATAGCCCACCCAATTAGCCCTCACATGTTTGCTAAACTGCAAATGTAACCTTCAGTGCTCATTAGATAATGAAAGTTACTTAAAATCACTGTTCTACTGCTTTAACATTGACTCTAAACTAGTACATGCTGAATCTATGATTCCAGATGTATCACTGTCACATGAGATAGGAGGCATTGTAGGAAAAGAAGAGCAATAAACCATGTTAACAAGGAGATCATCAAGGGTCATAAACCTGTCAGGCTAAATTAATAAAAACTCCTAAAAGCAGACAATGGGAAGGACACACTAGGGCTACACACACACACATTAAAACAATCTGAACAATATACGTTGTTGTGCAAATTCTGACTGTAGTACTCCTTTAATTAAGAGATTCCTAGTGCTAGAGCTAAGAGTTTAATCCAAAATTTCAGTTGGAAAGAGCAAAGGTAGAGTCTACAGCTGGTTTAAATCTGCAGAGACTCGGGTTGGGGGGACTGCCTTGAGAAAGACAGAGAGAGAGAAAGAAAGAAAAAAAATATTCCCCCAAACTACAGGTACAGTTGAATCCTGAAAGCTCTGAGACTAAAACAAAGGTTTAACTGTTGTACATAGATACATAGATACATAGATACATACATAGACAGTGTCGGCAGATAAGGGCCTATGGCCCACCAAGTCTGCCCATTTGAGCTTGTAAGTTCAGTTTGTTTTCCTAGAAGTCTGTTTCCCCTTACCCCTGACCTCTAGAATTCCTTTATGTCTATCCCATGCATTCTTAAATCCTGTGATTGTTTCAGCCCCCACCACTTCCTCTGGCAGGGTGTTCCCTTGTCCACCACCCGTTCTGTGAAGAAATTCTTTCTCATGTTTCCTCTGAATCATCCTCCTCCAACTTCATCCCATGCCTCTAGTCCTGGAACATCTTTTCGCTTAAAAATAGTGTTTTCCTGCACCCTGTTCCTCCCTGTAAGATACTTGTATGTCTCTATCATATCCCCTCTCTCCCTCCTCTCCTCCAGGGAGTACATGTTCATTTCCTTCAACCTGTCTTCATAGGACTTGTGATGCAATCCATGCACCATCTTTGTTGCCCTCCTCTGAACCTTCTCTACCCTGTCTACATCCATACGTAGGTATGGTCTCCAGAACTGTACACTGTACTCCAGGTGGGGCCTCACTAGTGTCTTGTATAGCGGAATTATGACCTCCCTTTTCCTGCTGGTGATGCCCCTGCCTATACATCCCAGCATCCTATTTGCTTTACCTGATGCCTTGTCACACTGTTTCCCTACCTTGAGGTCATCAGAGATGACAACCCCAAGATCCCTTTCCTGCTTGGTGCATGTTATATCCTCACCCCCCAACTGATATATTGTGCCAGGGTTTTTGTGCCCCATATGCATTATCTTGCACTTCTTTGCATTGAATTTCAACTGCCAAACCCTTGACCATTCTTCAAGTTTCTGCAGGTCCTTCTCATTCTGTCTACACCCTCTGGTGTCTACTCTGTTACAGAGCTTTGTGTCATCAGCGAACAGTGAAATTCTGCCTTCTAGATCCTGTGCAATGTCACTGATTAAGATGTTGAATAGGACGGTCCCAGCACTGATCCCTGTGGTACCCCACTGGTCACTCTTCCTCCGTGGAGTGACAGCCATTACCACCACCCTCTGTGTCCTGCCACCCAGCCAGTTACCTACCCACCACACTACTGTCCTGCCCACACCCATATTCCCCAGTTTGTGTAATAGTCTTCTATGTGGCACAGTGTCAAAGGCCTTGCTGAAGTCCAGATAGGCCATGTCCACTGCCCTCCCTGATCCACCTCCCTAGTCACCCAGTCAAAAATTCAATGAGGTTGGTCTGACATGACCTCCCTGATGAAACCATGCTGCCTTGGGTCCTGTAGTCCATTGACAACCAGATGTTACACCAATCTCTCCTTCAGTAGTGCTTCCATGATCTTTCCCACTACCGAGGGTGAGGCTGACTGGTCTGTAGTTCCTGCTTCCTCTTTGTTCCCACTTTGTATAAAGGGACTACATCTGCTGTCCTCCAGTCTTTGGGTACCTCCCTGTTTCCAGTGATTGGCTAAACAGGATAGCCAGAGGTTCAGCCACCATCTCTCTTAGTTCTTTAAGGACCTAGGGTGCACCCATCTGGCCCATTGCTTTGTCACTCTTGTACTTCCAGTTCCTTCAGGACCCTTTCTCGTGTAAAGGGACTTGTGTCCATTTCTGCACCATTCTCACCCTTTGTACTCCCTTCAGACCCATTACCCCTCTTCTCGGTAAAGACTGAGCAGAAATACCTGTTCAATATGTCAGCTTTACTGTTGTCATCCTCCACGTGGCTCCCATCCTCCCCTTCAGTCTCACTATCCTCCCTTTGTCTTTCTTTTTCACTTATGTACCTGTAAAAGGTTTTGTCCCTTTACCACTGATTTTGCAATGTGTTCTTCTGTCTGAGCTTTGGCTTCCCTTACTGACTTCCCTGCCTCCCTTTGTTTCTCCTGGTACTTCTCCCTATCCCCTTATGCCTGTGTCTTTTTGTAGTGCCTGAATGCAATCTTTTTGGCTTTCACTTTCTTTGCTACCTCTTTGGAAAACCACAATGGTCTCCTCTTACTTTTCCTCTTGCTAACCTGCTTAATGCATAATTCTGTTGTTCTTATAATCCCCATTTTAAATACTGCCCACTGTTCCTCAAACCCTGATTCCTGTCCCATTCCCTTAATGCCTCTTTCAAGTATCTCCCCATTTTCCCAAAGTCTGCCCCCTAAAATCCAGGATACGTGTTTTGTGTGGTTTGGTTCTGCTCTTTCTGTGATTTCAAACCACAATGACTGGTGGTCACTGTTACCCAGGTGCTCCCCCACTGTACCCCATCACACTGTCCCTGTTTGTGAGCAGAAGGTCCAGTATTGCCTTCTGCCGAGTTGGTTCCATGACCAGTTGCTTGAGGAAGGCACCTGAAGAGGAGTCCAGGATAAATCTGCTCTAGTTGATGCTGCTGCTGGGATGCTCCAGTCCACATCTGGAATATTGAAGTCTCCAACCAGTACTACCTCACCTGTGTCTGCCATCCTTTGGATGGCTAGCATCAACTCCTATCTGTTTCTTCCTCCTGGGCTGGTGGTCTATAGACCACACCTGTGCAGATAGCTGGCCCCATTTTCCTTTCCAGCTAACCCACAGTATCTCTCCCCATTTTGTTCCTCCTGGATCTCTGTGGCCCTTATGTCATTTTTCACATACAGTGCCACTCCTCCTCCCTTCCTGCCTGCTCTGTCTCTTCTGAATATGTTGTAGCCAGGTATGGCCATCTCCCAGTCATGGTTATCATTACACTAGGTTTCAGTGATGGCCACAATGTCCAGGTCTGACTGTACCATGACAGCCTCCAGATCTTCCATCTTGTTGCTAAGGCTCCTGGCATTTGCACACATGGCTTTCCATGATTTGACCTCCCTAGACTGAGTTGTGTTTTGTAAGAACTGCTGAAGTAAGCAACATGTAGTATTTTACTATTTGTTGAAAGAAACCTTGCTTAAAGAAACAATGTAAAATAAAGATTTATGTCTTTAAACTTTGAAGCCCTGCTTAACCAAATATTTTGAATATTCCTGAATAGCCTAGGCCATGTAGTTACACACCACCTGTCAGACATAGACCTGTGTATAATGTAAAATTCCACTGGCATAATTATGACAGTGTGTCCATTCTCATTTCATGAAATTTCATGAAATTTCCACTAACATTCTGTGGAATTTATATAAAATTTTAATTTCTGTTTTGTTGGTCTAATTTTAAAAGTATGGATCCATACCACATTTGCTGGCAGGTGCATGGGTCAAAAGCACATTTAAGTACTGTATACTACATTCCATAATTTGAACTTTACATGGGACTAAGATATAGGTGGGCATAGATTTTGACAAAATGTAAATTTCAGTTATTTCCATCAAATTTAAAAATTTCTTATCTAAATCTTTTCTCAATTTCAAGATTTGAAGAACCTAATAACATGGGCATGTGTGCTGTGATTTAGAACTCAAGCTTAAAGCAGGCTGTGTTATACTATGCAGTCCAACAGTTTGCCAAATTTTTACTTTCAGTTATTTCAGTATAAATTTTAAAGCACCCATCTAAATGTTGCAAAAGTATGCATGTACAGTATACAAATGCAGTGTATACCGTGGCCCAGATATTCAAAAGGATTGCACGTGGTGCAACAGTGTTGCACCATGCGCAACCCTCTGATGCACCCCGGCGCAATACTCAAAAGGGAAAAGTGCGCTTCACAAATCCCAATCTGCCAGAGCGCATCAGTAATGTATGCGGCACAGGTGGCGGGGGGGGACGTGCCCATGCATAACCTACAAAGCCTGATATTCAGCCCGAGATGTGCAGAGCCATGCATGCACAACCCCTACCTGCACCAGCACAAAGTTAAGCCAAAAAAAAAAGGAACAACTGATGGGCACCCACAGGTGAGCTGCCACATTGCAGGGTGCAACACGGCAGCTGCAACCTGTGGGTGGCCACCCGAGTTCCTGACACACCTGGCAGTGCCCCCCCATGCCCCATTGTGGGCATCTGTTTAAATAATCCCCCCGACCAATATCCCTGGTGGTCCAGTGGACCATTATGTGCCCGATCACAGGCATCTGTTTTAAGAAAGAGAACCCCCCTCCTTATATCCCTGGTGGTCCAGTGGACTGATTTCCGCCCAATCGTGGGCATCTGTTTTAAGAAAGAGAATCCCCCCCTGCCAACATCTCTGGTGGTCCAGTGGACCACACACTGCCTGATCGTGGGCATCAGTACAACAGAAAATGTCCTATTATCTTGGTGGTCTAGGGTACCCCCTCCCCACTGGCCCACTGAGCCCCACCACCCTACTTCCCCCTGGTCAGCTGGCCGGCGGCAGCACCCCACCCACCTGCCACCCCGCTGCCCACCGACTGACACCTCAGTAGGACTGCACACCCATTAGTTCACAGCATGAGCCAATGGGTGTGCAGCCCATACCGTACTACACATTCCAGATATGTGAATGATTTCATTCACATATCTGGAATGAATGCTGAGTATGAGTCACATGCCCATTGACTCACGCCTGTGAACCAATGGATGTGCAGCCCTACCAAGGTGTCAGTCCGGTGAGTGGCAGGGTGGCAGGTGGGTGGCGCCGCCCACCAGCTGACGGGGAGCGGCAGTGAAGCCCAGCGGGCTGGTGGATGGGGTGCCTTAGACCACCAGGGCACTAGGACATTTTCCATGTACCTGATGCCCACGATCACCAGAGGTGGTCCACTGGACCTCCAGGATATAGGACAGGGCTCCTTTCTTTCTTAAAATAGATGCCTCGATCAGGCAGCACTCGGTCCACTGGACCACCAGGGATATTAGATTTTTTTCATATTTACAGATGCCCTAGATCAGGCTGCAGGGGCATCGGTCCCCGACGGCTGCTGCCTGGCAGGGCGCTAGGCACAAGTCGTCGGGGATCGGCGCACCTGCATGCTAATGGGATGCAAATGAGGCAATAATGACATGCAAATAGCCCAATGTGTGCCTTACATAAATTATGTCCCCATTTGCACATCCCCTTTTGCATATCACAGGTTCTGTGAATGGTGTAATGGCACTTGTGCTAGCGCATCTCCATGCTCCACTCTGGCCACTTGCGTGGGGGTGGTCAGGGTGCAATATTTAAAGCTGCTGAGCCATAGCACAGCTCCGTTGAATATCGCCCAGGCCACACCCCTGCGCAGCCAAGTTGAACTACGCCCAGGCTTGCGCCACAGCCTGGCGCAGTTTGAATATCTGGGCCCATGTGCATAAATCTCCCAGATTTCAGATTCATAGCTTTAAAGAGGATTGAGATATAAGCAGCCAAGCCTGTTGACAAACTTTAAATTTCAGTTATTTCAATTTAATTTTAAAACAACTTTTTAAGGACTGAGTTACTGTAAAGAACACAGAAGATATCAAAGGATATGGTCCCATCCTTGCATTCTGTGGTTCTTCGGGCTGGCCACCCTAGGACAGGTACATAGTTCCTATTCTGAAGCACAGACACTGTTAGCCTGGTTGGATATTAAGGGGACCAGCAGTTCTACTGAGTCTATCTGGTTAAGTTAAGAGGGAAAGGGGCAAAACAGTTATCATGGGAGGAACCGCAGAACTATAAAAAGGCTTTGCCCAGCCTTTCAGAGAAAGTAGTGATATGTGCTTTGTGATTTGTAAATTTCACATGAGGGATTCAGACAGCATCACATATTATGCTACCTAAAATATATGCCAAAATGTTTGGCAGTAATAATGTTTGGTATTTCCACTGTAAATTTAAATGGCTAGACCCATTTTTTTTTCAGTTTTGTTAGATATCAGGATTCATTGGCATTGAATATGCATGAAGCATGTCAGGTCTGTAACTGCAATAGTAGAGAAGTGACAAACATTCACAAATAAATACACAGTGAAATTTGGAATTGCTGTAACTTAAGCATTTCAGAACCAAATCTCTTCATTTTTAGCCAATTATATGACCCTTATAAAGCATTAACCATTCTGATGTTCACATACTGTATCTAGCTGCAAAGGTGGCTGATTTATAATCAGATAAACAATGTCACAAAATCTTTCCCCAAAAATCAACTTCCAGAATTTGAGCACTATAATTTTGAAACAATTCTGTTCAGTGTTATGATATTTGGTATGTCATTAGGGCATATTCCAACATGCTATCTTGCCAAATTGAAAGTCAATAGTTCACTAAAAATCTAAGTTACAACCAATTAAAGTCATTTCAAAAATTACACAAACTTCCAATGAAATTCCATGGAATTTGGTGGAATTTTACATAATTCCATCAGGATTCTGTGAATTTGGAATATTCTAATTCTGCATAATTCTAGTCACACACCAACACTGACTGTAAGAAAAAGAAGTTAAGCAATTTATAAGTAATATACAAGGATTGTGAAATGCAGATGTTGGGATCACAGACATATAGCCTTCACTGCATTTTTTGACAGGTTACAAATCTATTCTTTAGAATATGTAGTAAATAAATAATTTTCAAGTGAGGCCATTGTCTGGCAATTTGTAGCATGTAAGTCATCCAATGGAATAACTAGTGTACTGTTAACTTACCATTATACGTTTCCTGGGTATTTTCATAATCATCTTCATCACCTTTAGATGTTTGAGTTTTCTGTGCAATCTGTATGCAGCCATTATTAGAAATATCATTCCAGACTTTTATACATCTTTTTCTATTTAGATTTGGGCATCTACATGCATTTTGTAGCTCATTCCATGCTGATAAACACTGTTTTCCTATGTCTAGGTGACTGCACTGTCCTGCTTTCTCATCACACTGTTGCTTAAAGTTCTTATATAAAGCAAAACAGTAATGTGGTTCCTGGCACTTCTGCTTTGTTACAAGGCAATCCATTTCCATCTCATTGGATGCTGCGGTGCCTTTTGAGCTCAGTTGTTTGCTGTGGTTCACTCGAGCTTTCGGTGTTGGTGAAGGTCTGACATGCTCTGTAAAACACAATTATAGTCAACTGTTTATACAAGAATGACTATGTGGAGAGATTTCAAACTCCAGTAGGCCTTAACTACTTTAGGACTGTTTCTAAACACACACACACACACACACACACAATCTCTCTCTCTCTCTCTCGCTCTCTCTAACTGGCAAAATGAACTATCTGGTCTACTTGAAATATGAGAACACATAGATAGTGCCACTATCTGGTAGATACATTAGCCATATCTGCCTTACATATACCCCATTTAAAAAGTTGGGCAGAAATACCCTCCCTAACTGAAGCTAAACCAATCCAAACCAACCCTCTGATCCAATTTAGAAAAGCAAGCTAGGTCCTGTCTAAATGGTTTATGCATGGTTTAAGATCAGTCATTGCTCCATCTTTTAAAACACCATGTTCTAAGACTGAAAAAGGAAAATCTGACTTTGCATGTAAGTAATCTTCAGTAACTCCGGGAAAAACTGTCACTGAATAGTAGACTAGTGACCTGCATTTATACTTTTAGAGCTAATGTACTATACAAAGACTTAGGTAAGACCAAGGGGCATAAAAAGAGTACGGTCATCACAAAATATAGTCCTAAAGCAAAAGAAGTTGAAAATGGTTTGCAAAACAGTTGGCACATTGTGAGTAAAGGCAAGGCAAGAAACTTTACTTGTTTGGCACCTATTCTAGGCTCTACATCTCATACAGACAGCAAAATAAAACATTTTGTACACCCAAAAATAAGACAATGAAAAGGTCAAGAGCAGGTGGTAAAGCATATAAACAGAATCACTCCAGATCTTCACAACAAGTCTAGATGGGTGGTAACAAAAGCATGCACTAGTGTTTCCAGATCAGAGTGGGCAAAACAGGCTCACATTTGGGCAATATTTCACAGATGGTAAAAAGACTGTGAACAACAGGTAACACCTGATGCTCTAGCATCAGTCTACTGTCCACAATGACACCCACATTCTTTTGCATATGAACATACGAAAGAGCCAGCAGAAGAAGGCCAAAACTTTCTATTCAGTCTATTAATTAGTAATGCAATGTCCTTGGCTTATACAATCAATCCCTCCCACCACCTTCCACCCTTCCTTTATAAGTCTCCCCCCACAGTCCCATGGATTCCCTTTATGCCTATCCCAGGCCCTCTTAAAGCCACCTGCCATCTTCACTGATACCACCTCTTCTGGCAGTGCATTCCATTTGTCTACCACCCTATCTGTGAAAAAATGCTTCTTAATATACCTCTTAAACCTCCACCACCAACTTCAAACTGTGCCCCCTTCCTGGATCTGTTGTTACTCAGCTAGAAGGGACCTTCCCTATCCACTTTATTTATTCCCTTCAGATACGTAAAGCTCCCTATCAAATCCCCCTATCTCTCCCTCCCCTCTGACTATGTGGAGAGATTTCAAACTCCAGTAGGCCTTAACTACTTTAGGACTGTTTCTAAACACACACAGGCATACACACACACACACACACACACACACACACACACACACACACACACACACACAAAATCTCTCTCTTTCTCTCTCTCGCTCTCTCTCTAACTGGTAAAAATGAACTATCTGGTCTACTTGAAATATGAGAACACATAGATAGTGCCACTATCTGGTAGATACATTAGCCATAACTGCCTTACGTATACTCCATTTAAAAAGTTGGGCAGAAATACCCTCCCTAATTGAAGCTAAACCAATCCAAACCAACCCTCTGATCCAATTTAGAAAAGCAAGATAGGTCATGTCCAAATGGTTATGTATGGTTTAAGATCAGTCATTGCTCCATCTTTTAAAACACCATGTTCTAAGACTGAAAAAGAAAAATCTGACTTTGCATGTAAGTAATCTTCAGTAACTCCGGGAAAAATTATCACTGAATAGTAGACTAGTGACCTGCATTTATACTTTTAGAGCTAATGTACTATACAAAGACTTAGGTAAGACCAAGGGGCATAAAAAGAGCACGGTCATCGCAAAATATAGTCCTAAAGCAAAACAAGTTGAAAATGGTTTGCAAAACAGTTGGCACATTGTGAGTAAAGGCAAGGTAAGAAAGTTTACTTGTTTGGCACCTATCCTAGGCTCTACACCTCATACAGACAGCAAAATAAAACATTTTGTACACCCAAAAATAAGACAATGAAAAGGTCAAGAGCAGGTGGTAAAACATATAAACAGAATCACTCCAGATCTTCACAACAAGTCTAGATGGGTGGTAACAAAAGCATGAACTAGTGTTTCCAGATCAGAGTGGGCAAAACAGGCTCACATTTGGGCAATATTTCACAGATGGTAAAAAGACTGTGAACAACAGGTAACACCTGATGCTCTAGCATCAGTCTACTGTCCACAATGACACCCACATTCTTTTGCATATGAACATACGAAAGAGTCAATAGAAGAAGGCCAAAACTTTCTATTCAGTCTATTCATTAGTAATGCAATGTCCTTGGCTTATACAATTAACCCTGCCCACCACCGTTCACCCTTCCTTCATAAGTCTCCCCCCACAGTCCCATGGATTCCCTTTATGCCTATCCCAGGCCCTCTTAAAGCCACCTGCCATCTTCACTGATACCACCTCTTCTGGCAGTGCATTCCATTTGTCTACCACCCTATCTGTGAAAACATGCTTCCTAATATACCTCTTAAACCTCCCCCACCAACTTCAAACTGTGCCCCCTTCCTGGATCTGTTGTTACTCAGCTTGAAGGGACCTTCCCTATCCACTCTATTTATTCCCTTCAGGTACATAAAGCTCTCTATCAAATCCCCCTCTCTCTCTCTCTCCTCCTGAGAATACATTCTCAGGGGTCCCAGCCTCTCCTCATTATACTTCCCCTGCTATCCCCCTATCATCTTGGTTGCCCTCCTTTGGACCCTCTCTAACAAGCTGATGTCCCTCTTCTGATACATATACCAGTACCTTACTCCATATTCTAAATGCAGTCTCACCAGTGATCTGTACAAGGGCATTATGACGTCACTCTGCCTACTGCTGAATCCCCTAGCTATACACCCCAACATCCTGTTTGCCTTTGCTGCTGCCTTCCTGCTTTGAATGGAGTGCTTTAGGTTACTGGTGATTACCACCCCCAGATCTTTTTCTTCCTCCAATGCTGCTACTTGGGCCCCCCAGGTAATACTTGGTCCTAGGATTTCTGGCCCCAGTGTGAATCACTTTGCTTTTCTTGGCATTGTAGCCAAGTTGCCAGATTCCTGACCATCTCTCAAGTTTTCTAAGGTCCTCCCATAGGTCTTGTATCCCTTCAACTGTATGCACCCTCCCACAGAATTTGATGTAATCGACAAACAGGCACATCTTGCCCTTTATGCCTTTCCCAATGTCGTTTATGAAGAAACTGAACATCACCATCCCCAGCACTGATCCCTGTGGGACTCTACTTGTTACCTCCTTGGTACTGGATAACTCTCCCTCCACCACTACCCTGTGGGATCTGCCACTTAGCCAGCTTGCTACCCACCTTGTCAGTTTCTTCCCGACCCTCAGGTCCTTCAGCTTACTGATCAACCTCTTATGTGACATGGAAAAGAAGACCCTGCTAAATCCAGGCAAATGACATCTTCTGCTCTGCTCCCATCCACCTGCCTCATGACCCAATCAAAAAAGTCAGTCAGGTTCATCTGACCAGGTCTTCTCTCCACAAAAATGGTTCATGCAATTGTCTAGGCTGTGTGTGGGTGTGGATGTGCAATATGGCTTGTAGAGCACTTTAAGATACATTGTGTATGAAAAGTGCTATATAAATGCTGATTCTTCTTCTTCAAGCCTATGCTGCCTCTTGTCCGTGAGACCATTCTCATCTATGTATCTTACCAACCTGTTCTTGAGTATTGTCTCTATGAATTGTCTCATGATCTAAGTCAGACATACCAGTCTACAGTTCCTCAGATCATTCCTGGGTCTGCTCTTTTGGAGAGGCCCCACATGTGACATTTTCTAGTCCTTCGGCACCACTCCCGATTCTAGGGTTGCACTGAAAAGTTTTGCCAGTGGCTGCGTGAACTCTTATGCTAACTCCTTCAGTCCTGTCAGGAGTATGCCATCCAGTCCTGGGGATTTGTCTGCCTTCAGTGCCAGCAGTCCTTCCCTTGGTCTATCTACCTCAATAACCACGTCTGTGGCACCTCCCCTTGTGGAACCAGACCATCTTTTTCTCTAGTGAAGATAGAGCAGAAGTACTCGTTCAGTACCTCTGCCTTGCTCACTTCCTCCTCCACCCATCTGTCCCACTTCCTCAGCTTAAATATCACTTCCTTCCTGGCCCTCTTCTCACTTTTGTAGAGAAAAAAGGCATTCTTCTTTGTCTTGAGCCCTTCTGCTACTTGTAGTTCTTTCTGTTCCTTTGCTTGCTGCACAACCTTGCTTGTCACTTTAGCTAACCTAAGGTATTCCTCCATATCCCTTCACCATAGTCCTCATATATGTCTTGTAGGTCACTCTCTTGTCCCTCACTACCCAGGCAACCTCAGAGTTGAACCAGATGGGTGGTATGGCCCCCAATTGTTTTCTCTCTAAGCCTAACACAGTTCATTGTTGCTGCTATTATTACATCTCTGATGATGGCACATTGTCTGTCCAACCCCATGTCCACTCCTATTTCCTCTAGATGTTTCCTCAGCACCTGCACCATTTTCTGGAAATCTGCTCTTCTGCAGCCCAGTGTCCCAGTCTTGGTGTCAAAGCTTTCCCTTCTCATGTCCAAACTAAACCACACTGTGCTTTGGTTGTTACCTCCCAGGGGTTCCTTGACCATTATCTCATGGACGAGCTCCACATTTGTGAGCCATCCACTGCTTAACCTGGCCAAAATGGCTGCACAAGATAGAATGAGTTAAATGAAACACATTAGGAGTGTTATAGGAGCTACACCACACATTGTTTGCTGTGAACATTGCTGTTTGCACAAATGAAAAGACTATACCTAAATACTTGGTGCTTGTGTGGCTACTTAGTGTAGCTGTATTTGCTGCATACTGTAAGTAAACAAAGGGCTTGCCCATATAGAATATTTGACATCCTTTCATGCTTTTTACAACAATTAAAATGTAATCCAGCTCCATGGCTGTAGGTAGCATGGGGATGTCTGGCATGCTGGTGACCTGAGTTCATATCCCCACCCCAGGACATAAGGATTGGGCATGTAGAGGAAGGATGGAGCTTTCACACAGATGTATATTATCTCTGGGGAGGTGGACCATTGGTGGCACATATGGTGGCCTAAGTAGCTTGTGGTGTCAGCACAAGATACAACACCTCTTGGAGATGAAAAAGGTAAAGGAGGGAAGTATTTTTCAGAATAACAGGAGCATGAGAACAAGAGGGCATGCTGTTAAGCAGGAGGGGGAATTTAGGAGGGATATGAGGAAGTACTTCTTCACTTAAAGAGTGGTGGATGCTTGGAACAGTATTCCACTAGAAGTAATGGGGTCAAATCAGTGGTAAGCTTCAAGTATGGATGAAATAGGCACACATGAATCTTGGTAGGAAAGTGTCATGGGTGAGTAGTCAGAGACTAGGTAGGATCTGCAGTAACAGTATTGGCAGGGACAAAATGGACATGCTGGGTGGGGTAATAGGTTCTTATGTGCCAGCAGTTCTACATTTCCTGTCCAAACATGAAGTAGCCAGTTGGATCCCAGCTTTAGGAGCCAAGTAATAGGACTTGCACAGTACCACTGTTGGCTGTGCAAACGCAGTCAAGATGGAGTTCAATTACTGGTGATGGGCAGCAGGGCACACAGGTAAAATGCAGTCCCAATCAGGTCACAGAGTGGCACAAAAAAATTTAAAAATCAGATAGGACTACATAAATACTAAATATTTCTGAGAAAGAGTTTGAGAAAATATAAAGGTTAAGCTTGGGCAACCCACATCTTCCATTTTTGTTGCAAAGTGACTCTTCTTCCTCCATCCTGGGAGGCACAGGTATGAGGAGAGAGCAATTTTGGGATACAGATTTTATGATGATGTCAAGGATCCTGACTTCCTGAGGTGACTCTTTATGCATAACCATTTTTGGGTTAGGGACACTGACAAAAAAGGATTTTTTTAGGATATGGTACATGTTGTAACTTGACATTTTTGGTATAGTGTCTTTAAATCTATCACTATACAATATAAGGCAAATGTTCGTGTGGGCCACCAACATTTCAGAAATCATACTAAATACACAAAACACGTTAAGAGTGTTGTGGGAGTTAGCCTGCACATTGTTAACTGTGAAGATTGCTGAAATAAAAAGAAATGCACCTTAATACTTGATGGTTGTTTGTTGTGAAGGTTGCTGCTTGCACAAATAAAAAAAACTGCACCTTAATACCTTGTGCCTGTTTTCTTAATAAACAGGAAGGGGTGACAGATACCCATCTTTTCTTTTGACTTCAGTGCTGTTTTAACTTGGTGCTGTCACTCCTGTTGCAGTCTCTACCTTTTGCTTTATATATTTATTTTGCAGTCTCCACCATCTGCACTCTTCACCATTTGGACATGTGCATTATCAGCTGGTTACCAATTTGAATAATGGACTATATAAGAAGGGTCCCTAAAGTAGTGGGGCAGTCCTCAGCCAAAGCCCAACACTGCATAATTTCAGGTCATGATCCTGAGTGGCATTTTTTATTTCTAATGCTGTAATTTATCTGCTCATGTTTTTCTTTGAACCTGTAAACACCAACAGAATAAATGTAGTTTTGAAGTACATCTTTACTTGGGAGGCCGCACATTCACTGAAGCACAGCAACATCATGTCTGGAGTGATTTTTCCTTATGGGATTGTTCTGAAAATTATTGACCTTCATGAGAGATCAGTTTACAAAATATTTAGCAATAGATCACAATGGCAGGTAACATTTATATTGTTTCATTATAATAGGAACTAATTTCTCTTACAATCAAGACTTTTATTTCACCAGCCAATGTCCAATTTGTAAGTGCAATGGACCACCTGAGGGGTTATGGGGTGGTGCTCTAATATCCAGCTTTAGGGGTGGTTGAAGCAACTCAGCTTTGATGTTTGACTCCAGTGCACCCACAGAATGAGTTTTCAAAGTAGATCCCACACTTCTCTCATGGTCTATTGCTTACATAAATACCTATAACTAAAATGAAGAAGAGGGTGGCACCAGAGACATTTAATGAGACCAATAGTTCAGAATGTCTTTCTAATGTAATACGAAAATGGGCAGAGGTCATTTTTTTCATCAAGGACTGTCTTTTTGGAATCTATTACCAGTGGAAATCAGGACTAGGGATGGTAGAAGAAGGGTGGGATAGATTAAGAATTGGTTCGGTTTAAGGAAAGTAAAGGAATCTTCAAGGATAAAAGGAAAAAAAAATATTGTAACAGTCCTGATAGTGCAAGATAGTGCAATATTATGCTGCATGATATGTGTGTATTGTTGATGTATTGTTTGTATGCTTGTATATTTGTATTATGTTGAATTTTGTGTCTATTCATTATTGTATATGTGGAATTGTAATTTATAAATGTGGAATTTTAATGGATCTCACCAGAATGAATTTTGACTCAGCTGAGTAATCAATTCATTATTCATAATGAATAAAATGTTTAGTTTACTTTACTGCTAACATCAGCCCCTACCACAACTAATTCAACTATATCTGATGATGTCACTAACACAGCGAATGCCTCCAAATCTATTTTGTCATATTTACGATATATTTGTGGTCTTAGAGCACCACCTACTGCCATTAGGTACACTGTCATAGTCAGCATAAAATATAACTGTTCTATTGTTCTAATACAACTGAAGTCAACAAAAAACATTATACTTTGTATAATACCAAAATGCCAAGGTTATGTTCTGAGCGGCCCACCTTTTGGACCAATAGAAATGTTTTGTAGAGTATAACACACTTTGTGCACACATAAGCAAACTGTCAGAGTAACGAGACTAATGTTATCTAACTATAACATCTTGTTGTTCCTGTAATCTAATTGAGAAGGATAAATGATTATACCTGGTGTTGAGAGTTTCAGACTCCCGGTAATGTATAATTATATTTACTGTCCTTATGTACAAGCCTTTGGGGAATACACCTTTAGTTTGCAGCTACTATCTTCAGAGTGTTATATTGCCTGACCACCTGGTTTAGAATCTGCTAGATTTACACGCAAATCTAAGAATGCTTCCATGACACGGACCACATCAGTGTGAACTGAACAGTTAAGACAGATTTGTGTTCTTACAAGGGAATGGACTGGGATCACTCAGGTAGACCATGACCCATCTGTTAGACCAGTATGGCTTACTCAACAGACCTGCAACACCTAGAATGGGACAAGGAAGCACTTCAGTGTCTCTCCCTCATTCAGTAGCAACTACAGTCTGTGGAGCCCCATATTCTGAAGCTTGTAAACTGCCTAGATATGGAGATAAGGGTGGATCGATATATTTTTGACTCTTGACTAGTGCCGGTAGAGGGAAACTCTCACAATGGCGATCAGTGCTGAATTAAAATTGGACAGTTCAAATTTTCTAAACTTGCAAGGAGGTTGGGGGGACTTCATGCTGGACACAAAAACACATGGTCACCCAATACAGTACATGTGCACGCTGTATTCAGAGACCAAACAGATGGTAAAGAAAAAGCAGGATCAAAAAGGAATGATAGTTGCCGCTCTGTATTCTACACTTCATGCAGATGAAATAGAGGTCTTAGCTCTGAAACAGGAGCTGGGGTCCAAAACCAAGGAGCTATGCTCCAGATCCAAAGAAGTGGGTGAGCAACAGATAGAGTTGGAAACAGAAATGGAAAGGCTTAAAAGTGAGTCTAATCATGTATTGCAATGTACTGTACAAGAAAAAGACAGATAAATTGCCAGACTGATTCAGGAATGTCAAAGGATACAGCAAGATAAGAAACATGTTTTGAGGTGAATGACCGGTTGATTGAGTTGAAAGTGTTGATACAGAATGATTGTGTTGAAATGGAAGAAGAACAAGCAATTAGTAGAGACAATTTGGAAAGGGAGCTTAAGAAAAAAGATGAAGTGAGTGCCGCATACAGAGTATTGCAAGATCATCTTAGCAAAGGGCAGTTTAACGGTAGAACAAGCCTTGTAAATGTAGAATGAAATTGAAATGGTATGTGAGAAAGGGTCATATAGAAGCTTTACCATATGTATCGCATATCAACCTGGTGTCATCAGAGAATGACGAAGTTGACAATGAGGAATCTGCCAAGCCCTTCCAAGATGGCAGACCATGGTGTACCGGAGAGAGGGGGGGACCTCATCCACCTCCGGTGACTGTCATAAGCAAAAAGGACAGGATTGTGATCCAGGGAATGATTGATGAATTGGTTTCAAGATATGGAATTGCTGATGCCAGTGCCGAAGTATCCCAAAAAGCCATGGCTGATTTTTTTTTGCAGATTAAGGCCAAGAAACAAAAACTCCTAGAGGGCATGGCCACTGCCATGGTCGAGGCCATTGTTTGAACCATAGACCTGCAATGACCACAGACCCCAAATGATTTGAAGTCCAACTATGCCATCCAAATCATTGGGAAAAATATAGGCCGCATGCCCTGAGACGACAGTCATAGTTGCCATGGAAAACATGCAAGGTCACTGTGAAATGCTCTGCCTTTCACCTGAGTACAGAATGCAGGTTTTGAAGCAAACCATCAACCCTACGTTGTAGGCCAAGCTATGGAAATGATATGTAACCAATCAAGGATCACATTTTATGCAGTTGCTGTTGCCCTTTTACAGGTGCCGAACCCCAACCTAGTTGGCGTTTCGCTTGCCCACACAATCAAGCAGCTCATCAAGGAAACACTGGCCCAGTACAACAGCAGGTTGTGGCTTGCATAATGAGCAGAAAAGAAATTGGTGAGGGAAATGTCAGATCCTAATTCATGTGAGTACAAATGTTTATTTTTGAAAAATTTGAAACCAGCCTTCAGGGAAAAGGTAAAATCAATGGTTGATCCAAGGGCGGATCCAATAGCTTCCATCATGGAGATGGTGGAACATGTGTGCCAAATTTACATATGGGACCTGGGATCAGGTTCCAAGTCCAAGGTGGCTGCAGTCCAGGCCAGCATGGAACCCTCCACCTAGTTCATGGTAGAGGTAAAATCACAAGACTCCAAGCAAGCCCTAGACTTCTACCAAAAGCAGGGATGCCCAAACAAAAATAAACAGCAATAAAACAAAAACAAAAACCAGCAGTATTGGAAAGGAAACAATGGACAAAAAAGGTACGTTCTTACATACAAGGAGTTGACAGCAGAAGTTAACCAGCTCCCTGAAGGGAAGGCCATGGTTCAATCAGTTACAGGAGCACCTCTATTCCAGTCTATAGTTGCCTTCACGTCCACACCTCACATTTAGGACCAGGCCCAAGGGATCAGGCCTACCACAGGCCTGCACTCTGAAATAATAATAATAATATTCTTAATTTTTATGACGCCTTTCAAAAACCATGGCGCCTAACAAATATAAAATAACATATCAGACAATCCAAACATTTTAAAATAGAAATAATGGGACAGCCCCAACCAGTAAGCCCCCACCACAATTGAAACAGAAAGGATCAGACTGACACTGTCAGGCCCTGATCTGCATCATCACCATCCTGGTGACTGATTGTTCTGGCTGCCCTTACATAGAAGTGCTAGTAGGGGGCCACCAGCTTGAATTATTTCTAGAAATGGGTGCTGTGGTTTTAGTGCTGCATCAAGAAGATAAACAGCTATCTCCCTGGTCAACAGGAAAGGCAAATTCTGCCTGTACCTTTGAAGGGACCGTAGTCATAATGTACTGGTCCAAACTCTTACCAATCACTTTTGGTATTTTAAAAACGGAACACTGCTTTGACCTAATGGTGTTACATCATCACCAAAGCATTCTAGGAATTGATGTTCTTACCTGCTGCAGCTGTGTTGAAGGTTTAGCCAACAGGCTATTGTTTCAAATCCCAGGCCATCATTGCATGCTCTTTATCTCTGACTGGTATGTGGTAGCAGCAGTCAGGCCCAGTGACTAGGAGTATGATGTCATCTTCATGCTTCAACACCACACATGTTTTCTTCAACCAAGGTCAATTTTGGAAAGGCATCAAAAAGCCTTTGCCAAAAACAAGCATGATTGAGGGAGAATGAACATTCTCATACAGGTTCCTGGACATGAACCACATGCCAGAACACAATACTCTCTTCCTGCAGAAGCCAAACCCTCTTTGAGGGCCACTATTCATTCCCTTACAAAACAAGGGGTCATCAGTCCTCGTGTATCTACAGTCACCTCTCCCATTTCACCAGTGAAAAAACCCAGCAATAGTTGGAGGCTCATAATTGATTACATAAGACTTAATCATGTCATCTCAAATTGTGCAACCACAGTGGTGTCTGCCTCAGATGTACTAAAACTTTTGAAGCCTGAACACTAATGGTTCTGCACATTGGATATCTCCAATGGTTTTTGGTCACTCCCTCTGGCCCCAGCAAGTCAATGCAAGTTTGCCTTCGCCTTTGAAGGATGTCAGTACACAAGGAACTGTCTGCCCCAGGGGTTCCACAACTCCCCTTCCCTCTTCCATATCCACATGAGGGGTAGCATACATGACTTTTCCACAACAGAATGCCTCCTTCAATATGTGGATGGCCTTCTCTTGGCCACAAAAGGCCTAGAAACACACCTGGAGCTACTAAGTGAGCGCCTACAAAAGGCAGGCCTCAAAGGAAATCCTGTCAAGGTACAATTGTGTCTTCCAGAAGTATCCTTTTTGGGCGTGTGTATCTCTGCAGGGGACAGAATCCCAGCCTTGTTTAAGGTCCAAGACTTACAAGATTTGCCACTACCTGCTAATGTAGCTACTCTGAGATGTTTCCTGGTAATGGTTAACAATTCCAGGGACTTCATTTGCAATTTTGCACAGAAGACTGCATTACTATATGAGCTTCTAAAAAAGGATGCCCCCCTGGCTATCAGGGCCTGAATACACAGCAGCCATCACTTCGCTGAAGAAAGCCTTTGCCTCTCCTCTAGCATTGGTCAGTCTAAACCAAACCCTCCCATTCCATTTGGAAACTGCCTCTGCTGAGGTAGGAATGTCAGCAGTCCTGGCACAAAAGGCAAATGGCACCCTCAGGCCTATTGTCTATGTATCATAAACACTTTCCCCTGTACATCAAACGTGCTCTCTATGTGAAAGAAACCTGTTGGCAACCTTTGGGGCATTCAAGCATTTTGCCTACCTGATATGGTTTTACCCTGTCATACTGCACACTAACCTCACCCCCATCAGCTTTTTGTTGTCAGGTAGGATCAAGGATGGCAATGTGTCTAATACCAGACATACCCATTGGTCTCTCCTGTTACAGGATAGAGACATCACTGTACTTCCCACCAAAATGCCCTTCATTTTGGCATATGGTCTCCTATATCGAGGAGACCCACGAGTGTGGCCTAGAGCCACCCAAACTGCCTGATCCATGCCCTTTCCTCCCCGCCACTGAAAGTAATTTAAATGACTCAGCTTTATGCCATGTCTTTAGAGATGGACCTGCCTCTTACAATGAGGGAGAACCAATTGCAGGTTTTGGGGTCCTTGTCATTCTCCCAGCAGGTAACAACTTCAAGATATCAAGGAAGTGCATTGTTAAATCTGCTCAATATGCAGAACTTGCAGCAGTTGCCTGTGCTCTGGAAATCATCCAAAACCAGAAGGAAATCGATATCATCATCTTCACTGATTTTGTATTTGTGTGCAGTTCCCTCACAAATGTTTCTCCCTTCTGGAAGGTACATGACTTTGCCTCTTCAACTGGCACTCCTTTGAAATGTAGGAATCTGTTCTTTCCCATCATTAGGATGTACCGTTGTAACAGTGATGCTCTTACAGCAATGTTGTTACAGTGACAGCAACCCACCGACACCTGCAGTATTGACAGGGTTACCGGAGTGATGACCGAATCATCGACTCTGGAGTTTGGCCTCTCTTCCCTGAGATCTGCCCACCCCCCCAGAGTTGGAATCCTGAAGTCCGGGGAGAGCACCAGACAAGGGGGGGTGCAGCTCCCCCCATGAATACCATCGGGTGTGGGTGCATTCTCCGATCAGGGAATGGAGTCAAAGGCATCGGGGATGTCAGCAACCATGTGTAGCTGTAAGGTACGTCACCAACATTCCTGTCACCATGGCATGGTGGATCCCATAGTTAGCATAGCTGACAAATTCATTTTCAAACTGTACATGCACAAAGTCAAGGCCCACTCCAAATCAGAACCCTTCATGAACAAAATGACTGAGCAGACACTTTGGCCAAAGATGGAGCTTGAGGAGAGGACTCGTGGATCATGCCCCCTCCCACTGCTGAAGTATTACTCCAAGTGGCAGCCAAAAAGAGGACCAATGTGTTCCCCCTGGATCTCAATGCTGCAGAAACAGCAGAGTCAGAAATAAAAAGAGGTGTAGCAATACCTCTCAAAAGACACAGAGAACAAAATGCCTCAGAACTACCCATTCAAAAGGTATTCTGTAAATCTGCATCTTTCACAGGATCAGAAACTAGTCCTATTTCATACAGATAATCAACAACTGTTGGTAATCCCCAATGCACTCCAATCCAGATTTATTCATCAGGTTCATGACATCCCAACAGGAAGACACCAATGGGTGGAAAAGACTCTGTAATGACTAAAAGCTGTAGGATGGTGGCCTGGTATTACAAAAGATGTCCATCACTATGTGTACAATTGCATTACCTGTGCTCAAAACAACACAATTCCTGGCACGAAAAATGCCAAATTGCTTCTGGTAAAGGCAAACAGGGCATTGCAATGCAATTCCAATTGATTTCATTGGACTCATGACCAACCGCAGCAGAAATAACAAGTATGCTCTTGTGATCACTGATCTATTTTCTAAATTTGTAAAGGCCTCCCCAGTCAAGGCAGCCATGACAAAACCAACTGCCAAAATCCTGGTAGAAGAGGTATTCACCAGATGGGGTCAACCCTTCAAGGTAGACTCTGACCAACAATGCATTTTCACAGGTACAGTAATGCAAGAATGTTTGGAGTTACTGGGAGTCAGCCAAAAGTTTCATATACTGTAGCTTATCATTCTCAGTTCTCAGGACAGGCAGAGAGAGCTAACAGGGTGATTAAGTTAATGTTGTGTAAATGTACTGATGAAAATCCTAAAACTTGGGATACTCTGTTGCCCTTTATCCTAATAGCAATTAGGGCTACCCCATCTGCATCTAATCAATTGATTTCATTGGACTCATGACCAACCACAGCAGAAATAACAAGTATGCGCTTGTGATCACTGATCTATTTTCTAAATTTGTAGAGGCCTCCCCAGTCAAGGCAGCCATGAAAAAAACCAACTGCCAAAATCCTGGTAGAAGAGGTATTCACCAGATGGGGTCTACCCTTCAAGGTAGACTCTGACCAACAATGCATTATCACAGGTACAGTAATGCAAGAATGTTTGGAGTTACTGGGAGTCAGCCAAAAGTTTCATATACTGTAGCTTACCATTCTCAGTCATCAGTACAGGCAGAGAGAGCTAACAGGGTGATTAAGTTAATGTTGTGTAAATGTACTGAAGAAAATCCTAAAACTTGGGATACTCTGTTGCCCTTTATCCTAAAAGCAATTAGGGCTACCCCATCTGCATCTAATCAATGTATACCCTTTGTGGTAATGGCTGACAGACAAGTGAGACTGCCAGAACACCTGTGGATTAATCTGAACACCCCCTGAAGACAGAGTGTCAACAGAAACCAATATTGCACAACTGAAAGACAGTCTTCTATAGGTTCACCTGTTTGCTGCAAGAAATCTGGGCCATGCACAGCAGCAATCCAAAATGTACTCTGATGAAAATGTAAAAAAAGTCGACTGGAAAGTAGGTGATCAAATAATGGTACTGAAATTCTCCCCAGCCCTCCCATTCACAAGTAAATGGGCAGAACCCTGTGAAATTGTTAACAAACTGAGCCCTGTTGAGTGTCAAGTATGATTTCTACTCAACAAAGATATAAAGTCAATTGATATGTGGTTTCATGCAAACCAGCTGAAACTGTACAAAGGTGATTAGTTTACCTTTACTGCTCCTTCCCCTGGCCAGAGGACGGAGGCCTATATGTTTACCTTTTTTTTTGTGATTTCAGAAGTAAAAAAAAAAACAAAAAACAAAATGAAAGATCGTGGAGGAGCACATTCCTAGGGACCTGATCTTTGAAGTGGGAGAATTTGTGGTAAAACTAGACATTCCAGTCCAAGACGAGTACCAGAGGAACCTTCATTCTGTCCTCCATGTCATAATGCCCTGGGATCCAGTGTGCCTACCAATACCCTGTCATACCCATTTCCCTCTCCAGGAGTAGTCATTACCCTCCCATCCACTCACATCACTGTCCAAGAAGAAAATGATGCTCAGCTTGATGCTATGGTGGTGTACCCAGATCAATAAATTTACAAATTGAATGGAAAGTAAGACTACTCAATCAATCAATCAATCAATCAAATCTTTATTTATTCAGGCAAACATCATTGAGCACAGCTCATTTGCAAGATGGACCTGATAAGGTCAAGGTTCAATATTTGGTACTTATACAGGTATATTTAAAACACTTATATACAGTATTCAAAAGCAAAAATTGTCTAAAACATAACAAGACAAGGTAGGAACATATGAATGCACACTAACTAATTCAATATATTCATATCAACATTGGAAATATCATGGGATATATTCAAAATAAAGCAATCAAAATTTCAATGTTCCAAGGTAAGTCATTTTGGACAAGGAGACACAGTGATTGAATGACTGAAAGATGGTGGTCATAGACTGTGATAAGTGTCATGGTAGGAAAGTGTACAAGTGACTTGAACAGGGGCTGGGGCTAGTACTAGGAGGTGTATGGTAGGGATAAGGGCTAAGGTAAGTGCCAGGAATTAATGGGAGAAGATTATAGACAGGAGGTACGGTGTCTATGGAGAAAGTTATAGGGAAGTGTATTGCCATGTTATGTTGGCTGCCTGAAAAGGGGAAGGTTAGGAATACGAATAAACTAGAACTTATGGAAGCAATTGCATTTTTCTGGGAAGAGACTTAGATATAGATGCTTAAAGGATGCTAATGATATAAAGTTGTTCAGCTTCAGGGTCTTTTGTATCGTATTCCATAAAATAGCTAGTGCATAGCTGATAGCAGATCTCCCATGCCGGGTGTTGAATTTAGGCACTTTGAGCATGATGAAATTATGGCTTCTTAGGGAATAGATACTAGCTGTAGCCTGTGAAAAGCAGTCTAAAATATATTTTGGGATCATCTTAGTCAATGCTCTGTATGTTCATACTGCAGCATTTCTGTTTCTTCTGAGATGTAGAGACGTCCATCCGACTGCAGCATACAGAGAGCAATTTGTAAAAAAACAAAGACAAGGCGCTGCGTCAGCATGTGGTCTAAAAGCAAAACAAAATGGTTATATTAAATGCACGCTGAAAATAGAAAATAGAGTTAAAAATCTACGTTTTGACCTTAGGTCTTCTTCAGGAAATATCTAAAAGAGAAAAAAAAACAAGTTAGTATAGAGGAGGTAAAATGAGATATATATATATATATATATATATATATATATATATATATATGTGGAGAAAGAAGAAGGGGAGGCTAAGGCAGAAGAAGTGATAAATGGTAAGATTAAGAGAGAATCTGAGAAACAAAAAGGTGATGATGGGAAAGATAAAACATAATGGGAGAGAAAGAGCTGGGAAGTTCCCAGGTAGAGACTGATTAACAGGGCCTTGTAAGAAGGCTGAAAGGTGACAAATGTGTGAGAAGGAGACAGAAATGGAGACATATGGTGAAAATGAAAAATAAATGAGTACAAAAACAAATTGACTTTAGGGAAAAAAAGGGATGGCTGAAAGATGTTAGTGGAAAATAAGTCTATCATTTAAACCAGAGGGCTGCTGGGAGCCAAGGCGGATGATCAGCTTGGCTTCCATGTTTTTTCTATGGTCAGGATCCCGGAAGAGATCCCGGAAGAGAGCAATGGTGAGTGCTAAATGGCAGATCTGTTATGAACCTCAGTGCTCTGTGGTATAGTGTATCCAATTTGTTTAGGTAGAAGATAGGGCAGTGACTGTAAAGGAAATCTGCATAGTCAAATACTGAGAGAAATGTGGCCTGGACCAACCTCTTCTTGGAGTCTCTGGTTAGAAAGTGCCTTATTCTGAGAAATAGAACAAGCCTCTGGCGAAGTTTTTTTAGAAGTTCTTCAATGTGATCTGTGTAGCCAAGTCTGCTGTCTATCCACCCCCCCAAATACTTGAATTTTTCTCCATAATCAAGGCTTTCACCAAGGATAGTGGATAGCTGGGGGAGATTGTTTAGTGAGGAGGGACTTGTCTGGCTTTGGGTTGAAAAAAACATTGCTTTTGTTTTTTTTTGCATTTAAAAGAAGCTTTTTTTCCAATAGTTGATGTAGTTTATAGAATTCCACTTGTAGAACTTCACAAGCTGTAGCAGGCGATGGGTTGCTGACATATAAAACAGTGTCATCTGCAAACAAGTGTACAGTGGCTTTGGTAAGATTTGAATCAATATTATTAATATAAATGGCAAAGAGGATATGGCCCAGAATAGATCCTTGTGGAACTCCTCTTAGTAGTGGTTTGAGTGGAGATAGGTCTCCTTCAGCTTTTACTTGCTGTGTCCTTCCCGTGAGATAACATCTGAACCATGTAAGGGAGGATGGATCTAAACCTATGGAATGCAAAGAAGAGAGTAGCAGTTCGTGGTCCACCGTATCAAATGCCTTGCTTAGGTCTAGGAATACAGCACAAACACTATTCTTTTTATCCAGTTCAGTTTGCCAATCGTTTGTTACTTTAGCCAGCGCAGAAATAGTACTATGCTTAGTTCTAAACCCAGATTGTGCTGGATTTAAGAGATTAGCTTCTTCAAGATATTCTCTTAGTTGGATGCTCACTAATTTTTCTAGCATCTTGGATAGCACTGGAAGGATAGAGATTGGTCTATAGTTGTTAAGGTCCATAGGGTCCCCTGATTTCAGTAGAGGGAAAACTTGGGCTGTTTTCCATGTTGCAGGAATAGAACCAGATATTAATGACAGATTAAAAAGGTGTGCTAATGGAACTGCGAGTGTGTGTATTGCAATCTTTAGAAAATAGGGGTCAAGAGAGTCTGCACCTGCACTTTTTCTGATATCCATCTGCGAAAGTAGATCCTCCACTTGTTTCAACAAGACCGGTTTGAAGGAGAAGGAGGATTCAGTTATCCGAGTTCCAGTGTTCAGGTAGCTTAGCTGAGCAATGAGTAGGTTAGCTGGAGAGGTATCAAAAGGCCAGCAGTTGTAAAATGATTATTGAATGCATCCAGTATTTCCATCCTGTCTGAGATTGTTCCCTTGTTGTGATGTATTTGAGCTGGTAGTGTAGTGCTAGGATCTTGTCCTATTATGCCCTTTATGGTGCTCCAGAACTTGGCAGGACTGTGGTAGGACGAGTCGAGTTCAGCCATATAATAGGCAGCCTTTGCATCCCGTAGTTTCCTGGTACAGCTATTTTTGGCTTTCTTAAATATCATCCAGTCATTTGGGTTCTTAGTCTTCCTTAACTTTTTCCATAGCTTATCCCTCTCAAGAAGGGCAGATTTCAGGTCAGGTGTAAACCAGCGGAAAGTTTTGTTTTTTATTCGAACACTAGTAATTGGTGCATGAGTGTTAAGGGCACCTAGTACTATGTCATTTAACATCTCATGTGCTTTTTCCACAGAGTCTGCTAGGTAGAACTCTTGCCATCTTGTAGAGTGATTTAGATCTTCAAGATATGCCTCAATATTGAAATTTTTCTTAGATCTCCTCAGTAGGAATTTAGCTGGGGTGTTAGTTTGCCAGATGATCTTATTCCAGCAATAAGGCAGTGGTCACTTATATCACTGAAAAGCACTCCAGCATGCGTGAAAAGGTGGGGTTTATTCATCAATATGATGTCAAGTAATGTGCTGTTGCTCAGATTCTTTTTGTTGATTCTGGTTGGTTCATTTATAAGTTGTGTAAACCCATATGAATCACAGAATGATATTAAGGGTGCTGCTGCCTTGGATAGCCAATTTAGGTTTAGGTCAGCTAGGATTATGGTTTCTTCTGTACCCATCTTGATTAGGTTTCCCAGGTGGGCTAGAAGCTTAAAATCAGCTGAGGGGGGCCTGTAGCAGCCAATTAGCTTAAATGCTGCAGTGTTGGAGAGAGCCACTTTGAGGGATAGACATTCGAGTTATTTGGGCATAGATGTTACATCTAAGCAAGTTACATATATATTGTATTTTACATATATAGCTACTCCCCCGCCCCTTGTCTGGCTATCCGCTCTGAATATTTGATAATTGGGTAAGTTTATGTTTTTATCTGCTGTGTCGGGTCTGAGCCATGTCTCTGACACCACTAGAAAGTCTGGCAAAGTATGATTAACCCAGGCTTGTATCATCGTAAACTTTTTTAGCAGGCTTCAGGCATTGATAAGGAGAAAGCTTAGTCCTTTGATCAAGGCTAAATCTGCTGGTGAGATAATGCACTTTGGAGGGCCTGGGTTAATTTCCACATTTCCAACGCAAATCAAGATAAAAATTAAGAGTTTCATAAGGGCTTCAAGAGATAAAATGAGGAGACTATCTTTGGCCCTCCTTTTACTTTTCAGGGGCCTCTGTTTTAAGGTATGCCAGTTGATTAAGGGGTTATGGGTTCGTGCCAAGTCACTAAATAGCAGTCTGGTGGTCAGGCATAATGGGGAACTGTATACCCAGTAACGGAGCACTGACCCATATGTAGGTAGAAAAGTTTGAGTTCCTTCATGGAGGTTGACCCACTGGTTGTGCTGCAGCATAGGTAGGGCATATATGAGGATCCGGTCCTTCTTTAATAATGGTATAATAGAGAGAGTAGGAAAGTGAGTCACACTTCCCAAAGTGACAGTGACAGGGAGGATATCTTTCTCCCTAGTCACCATGAATAGCAGAGCCAGAAATATCCAGAGGGATCCCCCCATTATGAAAGCAAAGCTGATGATTAATTCAAGCTAAAATACGACAATGTAGTTATAGAGAGAACATTGAGGAAGGGCTGCTGATTTGATGACACAGCAGTGGTAATGAGGCAGATTACTGGTCAGCGCGGCGCTGCAGGCGGGAATTGTAATTCGGCGGGAAGATACCTATAAAATAACACAAGGAGGGGGAAGGGCAGGTGGGCATAAATTTTGCGGCTTTCCCGTACCTTCCCTCCCTGTCCCTCCCGGTTTGCTGGTCCCTGGAGGCGGCTAGGCGGTTGCCGACTGTCCACTGGTGGAGCATAGCCCTGGTGCTCAAATGAGGGCTTCAAGCAGGGAGCTTCAACTGGGAAGAGACAGAGGATGGCACTGATATTAATACTTTAGCAGGAACAAACATTTCTGCTGGGCAGTGAAACTTAAATTATCACAACAAAAGGCTGTGGGGGGCTGGGGCGCCGTAGCGTCTGGCCCACTTTAAGGTATCAACAAAAGGCTGTAATCACTTAACCACGATTTACAAGTTACAATAGCCCCAAAGAATTCACAATTTCATGAAGACAGCTCTTTTTAGTAGAATTTAACAATTTAGACACTTCCCAAAAACAGCTTTTGCAGTGAAAATCAAGCAATGATAGTGAATGGAGCAAGGGGACCAATCGGCTGTGAGGCCACGCGAGCGCATGCCTTCCGATTGTTCGTGGCTTTCCCATACCTTCCCTCACTGTCCCTCCTGGTTTGCTGGTCCCTGGAAGCGGCTAGGCAGTTGCCGACTGCCCACTGGCGGAGCATAGCCCCGGCTCTCAAATGAGGGCTTCAAGCAGGAATCTTCAACTTCCCTCGCTGTCCCTCCTGGTTTGCTGGTCCCTGGAGGCAGCTAGGTGGTTGCCGACCGCCCGCTGGCAGAGCGTAGCCCCAGCGCTCAAATGAGGGCTTCAAGCAGGGAGCTTCAACTGAGTAGATTCAACTACTTGAAAACAGACCCCAGTGGCCCACCTTGCCAAAGGAACTTTTCAAGGCTGGTCTAACACTCATATTTTACCTAACGGAATGTTAACCATACACCAGGTTACCCAACAGACCACTGGTCTTTACACCCTCACAGTCATGATGAACATTGACTTTAGTACACATTTTTACACTACCAGGCGTAAACTCTGTTTGACACATACTACCACCTCACACACTCTTTTTCTTTCAGTTATTCCAAAGGTTTCAACAGAAGATTCTCCACAATGCCCAAAACTGGAATCAGGTCCACTCATCAGCCTGGCAAATGCTTATATTTCTGGGACTGCGATTAACAATGTGCAGATTATGCATGTACCTGTTATTTTAAACCTCACACACTGGAATATGGCTGAATTTGGTCATTGTTCCGAAGCAAATAGTTCTAAATTTCATACTGTTATTAGAGATGGGCAAAATCCACAAATTTCATTCTGCAAAATTTTTTGCAAAATTCACACATTTTGCAAAATATTTCAAGGGTACAAAATGTAAAATTCTTCTGGCAAAATGCAGAATATTGCCTGCAAATGGCAGAATTTTGCTACTCACGGGTGAAATTCCACCATTCGTGGGTAAAATTCAGCATTTTTCAAGTGAAATTTTGCTTTTTGCACCCACAAAATATTTAGCAGAATACTCAAATTTTGTGAAATATTTCACGTAGTGGAATTTGATAATTTCAGTGGAATTTTGTTGGCAAAATTGAATTTCACTGCATCTCTAACTGTTATGTTATTAGATATAATGGCAGCATATCAGGTATGTTCACAAGACCTTGTAGCTTGGCATCACTCAACTGAACAGCAAGGAGTGTTCAGTCCCAAATGACAAAAGAGAAGTTTGAGTGTATGTGGCGCAGCAGGTGTACTAGGATCTGCCACAGGCGTATTTGGCTCAGGAATGTCAATCTAGAACTAAGCTGATTTAGCTAAAATTAGGAGACATAAAAAATGGTTCCATTCCAAATCAAGCCAAGATGTAATACAACCCATGCTACATAGTATTACTGGTTTAGCTCAAGAAGAAAGGTATGCATCATTCATATTGCACATTTGTTCAACCAAACTAGACATTAAACTGATTCAACTATTACAGTTTAGCAATAAGGAAGCTAGGAAGCAACATATTGGCAGAGAAATACTATATTCTGCATATGGTAATTTTGCAATAACTACCATTACAAATCTCTTCTGGGATTTGAAATCTGGGAGGATCACAGATTTTATTAATGATAGACGTATGGCTAAAGTATTGCCCCTCCTGTAAAATCTTATCATGTACTATCAAGTGCATGGACAGGACTGTATTCTTTTCTCTGGCCACTGTAAGGAAATTGGGCTATGAGACACCTCATCCTAATCAAGGCCCCTGCTACATTATGGGCCAATGTGATATCAAATATACTATGTATGTTACATTTACAGTTTTGCCTTCTTTACTTCATAAATTACCATCAGAAATCCAAGACTTAGAAAATAATGACAGTTTTAAACTTTCTTTAAAGAAATATTATATAGACTCATATGCAAGTGTTAGTCTATTTGTAATTATATGTTTAGTGTATTGTAGCTGTAATTTTTTTGTATTTGAAATGTTTATTGTGTAAACATCTTGACAGTATTTTATGGTCCTGGGTTGTGTTTGAAAAAGGGCCTTGGCCCATAACACTTACCGGGTTAACAAAAGTAAAATAAAAAAAATAAAAAAAGGCACTGCTGTTTTAGATAAGGTTGTAGCAATCAACTCCATGGGACATTAAGAAGAAGACATCTTTCGTGAAAGGATTAACTTACCTTGTTTGCTGATTTTTTATCATAAACAGGATGCATGGGTTTCCCCACATACTGACTGTTGTGCCAAATGGATTTACCATTACCTGTTCAGATGTGACATATTTGGTGTAACCACACCAATTTGTGGTTACTCAGTTGAACAAATGAACTGGTCATATATGTTTGATAATGACCAATTTTCAAATGACAGTATTAATAAAACTATCAATGTGAATGCTTCTTCAGTCAAGAAAAATGTCAACTTTGCCTCAACAGAAGATGGACAACACCTTACCAGCCAACTGACCAATGCCTCTGTCACTTGTCCAGTCAAAGTTATCATGTGGCAGCCTACTGAAGTTTGTGTAGCATACCATTCAGATGGACAATACCACGTTGTAACCAACTTTGAGACCTTTGCCCTGGGAGCGCTTGTCTGTAATGACACTAGTTTCAATTTTTGTTTTGTACCAAATGAGTGCACTATCATTGGCCATATGGTTATCACCCCTGTTCCCACCCCAGAACAAGGTTACATAGATAGTCACCCAAACTATTGCAATGATATGAAGCCAAATTTACCAATTTTCAATGTTTAGATTGATCACCTTACACTGCATCTTAGAAGGTTTTTACAAAGAAAAGATACTCATCTTATTGATATTAGTAATACTGTTAATAAAGCCCATGATTCATTAAAGTCATAATTTCATGATGGTGATCTTAGTGCAACCCTATCAAACATGTGGTTGGAACTGACATTTAAAACATTTATCGCTATTCAAGTTATTCTAATTTTTATTCTTATTGTATCAATGTACTGTCTATGTAAAACACTAAAATTCCACAATACTCAATTGAAATTTTTATATGCAACCCATGCTGCCAAACTATAACTAACTTACTTACCTCATTAGTGTTTCCTATTTAAACAGGAAACAAGGACGGGATATGTAGGCCTGCGTGACCTGCAGTCCCTTATGTGGACTATTTAAGCAATAATGCACGAGAGGGTGTGTGTTGTGCTGGGATAACGTCACACCTGGGGTGATTAGGCACAGGCCGAGGCCGAAAGCACTAATCATCCCAGAAGTGACGTTATCCCAGCACAACACACACCCTGGAGTGCATTATTGCTATATACAATGGCTCGCTTAGTAAAAGTAAGAAAAAATGATGGAAAACTACATTTAAAGCAGATTTTTCTGTCATTTTTGGCATGAGTAGGGTTACTTCAAGGAAAATTAGTGCCGATTTAGCCAGCAGGTGGAGCTAATGTGTTTTTTGGGCAGTTGTGAAGTCCCTATAGGAGGGTTTCAACCTTTGTGCTACTCTTTGTTAATATGACCTATTGCCAAGGACCCCAGCATGGTGGTGTGTGGATCTCTGTAATCAAAGGAAAGGAGGTAGGGAGATCATTCGTTTTACTTGTTTAAAATATTTAGAAACGGGGAAAAAAGGTGAGCGAGTGAGGCTAACTGTAATGCGGTCTGTGTGAACACTCGCTTCCGCTGTCATGTTGTTGTACAGAGCGAGTTGTTCTGGCTGTTTGTTCCAGCACAGGTTTCGGCGGGACAGCTGTGAGAACTTGCTGAGGGAGTGGAAAAAATATTTGTTTTGCTGCCACACTGTTCTATGTGTTTTACCGAACTGCTGTGTCACGCGCTTACTGTGTTTCGTGAGAAGCAGTGAGAAGTGTTGAGGGCGATCGCAGTAATGGCAGGTTACTTTTGTTTTAAATGTGTCTGAAAATGCAAAGCTACGAGGGAAGGCTATAGTGTGGTAATGTTACTGTGGACAGTTTCAATTTATGGTGGGTGTGTTGGGTTTCTAGTGGCTGTTGGAAGGAGTGATTTAAAAAAACACAAAAAAACGAGCAAGTACTGGCAAAAGCCACAGCAGCCATGCCAAGTGTGGGCAACTTGGACATGGGCTGTGGCATGATTCTTATTACATTTGATACGGTCTGTTGTGTGCTGGGACTAGACCCGTGATGTTGTACTGGGATAACATCACGGGTCCAGTCTCAGACTGACCAATCAGAGCACAACATTTTTTCTTGCCATTGTATAATATGATATCACTATCTAGCAATTTATGTAGAGTATATTGTGCTAGTTTTTTTGCTTATATTTACTTATGATTTACTGAGAAACTGCCATGCCATAAATGCAATCCTTTTAGATATAATTACTGTCTAAGTGTATTACAAGAAGTTACTGATCATGTTTACACATTTGTGGCCTTAGAGTGCCACCTGCAGCAATAAGCTATAGCTATAATTATTAGTATATTTTTGCCATATTTATGATATATTTGTGGTCTTAGAGCACCACCTACTGCCATTAGGTACACTGCTGTAGTCAGCATATAATATGACTGTACTATTGCTCTAATATAACCTAAGTCAACATAAAACTTTATACTGTGTATAATACCAAAATGCCAAGGTTATTTTCCAAGCAGCCCACCTTTCGGACCAATAGAAATGTGCATACATGAGCTCATTGTCAGAGTAATGGGACTGATGTTATCTAACTATTATAGCTTGTTGTTCCCACAAGCTAGTTGAGAAAGACTGATGAATGCACCTGGTGTAGAAAATTTCAGGCTCCTGGTAATGAATAATTGTACTTACTATCCTTATCTACAAGTCTTTTGGGAATAAACCCTTAGTTTGCAACAACTGTCTTCTGAATAGTGTATTGTCTGGCCACCTGGTATAGAATCTGCTAGATTTATATGCAAATCCAACATAGGAACATGACTGAAAATGGAATATGTCCTACACCACCCTTCCTAGTCAAAAATTGTAAATAAATAAACAGATATGTATTTATTATTTTATTTTCTTAGATTTTACAAAGCAAAATAGCTTCTTTTGTGTTAGACACATATATTCCAAGATGGTCCCTGGGGGCAGCTACAGCTGCAGATTTGATACAGAAAGGTTAAAAATATGATGGTTATGGGGAGTGGCTTGGGCACTGACTAAGATGGTCATCTCATCTCAGATTCCACCCCAGCTCTCACAAGCATTCATAAGTTGCTTCACATATACCTTTACTTGTTTTCTGTGTGATTGAAGTAGTGGTTCTGGTCCTATGGCTTGTAAGGTATATCCCATTCAGTTTGCTGTTCTGTAATGAATGGTGGACTCTTCTCAATTGTTGACAGTTTCTAAACTTGCAGCACCCTTATCACTCCACCCTCCCAGTGAGTGGTGACATGAAGCATGGCCTGTAAATGTGGGAGCACATAATGACCCACCTAGCAGCCACAGCACCTCATACCTGGGCTACATTATATGGCTTTTGGAGGCCTTGGGAGCTTATATGGTTAATTCTTAGACAGTGGCTGTTGCTACATCCAAGGATGTCCACTACCTAATGAAGTGGACAAAACATCGGTAACATGGATGACATACAGCAGCACATCCTAAGGTGGATGAATGACCACAAACACTGCCTTGAAAGTCTCTGGCAGCTTGTCAAGTATCAGAAAAACAGTGGGAGATGAAATAACATCAGGTTCCTCAGCATTCTAGAAGGTGCAGAAGGCAGCAAAAAGGAGCAGTTTTACAAGATTTACTGCCACAGTGTTTGGCCGCAGAATAACAGGGCCCAACTGAAGTAGAGATCCCACTGGAAAACAGAGGCTACCTATACTAGCAGTCACACTGATGTGCCTACTTGGGGGACGTCATCAGAATTTCAAATGAGGAGGTGCGGCTATTTTGTGACTTCAGTCTTCCAGATGTGGATTGACACCATCCAGCTGCAGCTTCAGCAAGGAGCAGGGCCATCCCTGACTCTCTACAAGGGCATTTGTGAGCCAGCTAGTCAGTGTGCCCACTAGGGAATGGGAAGTGCTGGACCTGGTACTTATAAACAAGGATAACATTGCAGACATCACAGGAGGCAGTCCACTAAGTACCAATGATTACCGTACAGAGTGGTTTAAAATCAAGACAGAAGCAGAGCAATCCACATGAGGACAAGGGTCATGGACTTTGAGAGGGGTAGGTGGATATTAAAGAAATAGGATAGTGGCTCAGAAACTGCTAGTAGGAAGGAATGCCAGTGAGAGGTAGGGGAACAGTGCTGGATGAATAAGGAAGGAAATAATTAAGGCAACCAGCCTCTGCATGCAGTGAGTAAAAGCAAAAAGAAAAAGAGCACGTTATGGCACTCTAGATAAGTGGCCATTGAGGTGAAGGAAGAAAGGGTGTCATTCAGGAAGCATAATGTGACACAGAGGGGTGATGCCAGGGAGGTGCACCAGGTAAAATGGAGGGAAGCAGGTAAGACAGTGAGTGGAGCAAGGGGAGCAAAGTTGCAGAGGAAAGGATAACAAGAGGGGTAGCAAATGGGGATAAGATTTTCTTCTGGTACAAAAGTGAGAAGAAAAGAGCAAGGGAGGGATGGTGAGGATAAAGAGGGCAGTAGAGGGAGGCTGTGCAAAACTGAACCAAGGTAAAAGCAGACATTCTGCACAGATGCTTCTCAAGCTTCACAGTGGAGGGAAGATTGACAGACAGCCTGTGATTTGTGGGAAAAAGGGGAAATGAAGGCAGTCTCAAGTCCATTTTCAGAGGAAATAGTCATGAAGTTATTTGCAGCTCAGAAAGTTGGCAAGACTATGGGACTGGATGGAATAAACCCAAGGATATTGAAATAACTCACAAAGGTGTAAATGCTTTATTGGCAAGCATTAAAACTAGCCAAGGGGAGAGGCACTGCTTCCCCCTCACAAAACACGGTAATTAGTGAAGTAAACACCAAGGTAAAGAAGTCATTAGGGAGAAGGACAGAGGTAAATGTAAAAAAAGGCGAAGGCAGTAAGTACAGGAATGGGGCTAAAAGGAGTAAGGACATCAAAAAGTGGAGGGTGACGAGTACCAATGTCCATAGTATGTGTAACAAGCTCCCTGAACTAGTGGCCTTGATGGAAGAGGGTTGTCTGGATATTGTGGCAGTCACAGAAACATGGTACACAGAGAACCATGACTGGGATGTCAACATACCAGGATACACAATCTACAGGAGGGATAGGGAGGGTAAAAGAGGAGGAGGAGTAGCTCTCTATGTTACGGAAGAGATCAAAGCAACAGAAATAAAGAGTAAACAGGGAGCAGATGAGACACTCTGGGTCACCCTGGAGACAGGAACTGCACCACAATCTGCATGGGGGTTGCATACAGACCCACATCTCGGGGGAGGGAATGGACAAGGAAATGATAGAAGGCTTCTTTAGAATGGCAGAAAAAGGGGAGATACTGTTGATGAGGGACCTGAATATGCCAGATGTTAACTGGAGCACCTTTGCTGCAGGAACATCCAAGAGCATTGTCATTCTTGATGCCCTACTGGGGGCATGCCTCAGACAGCTAGTATCGGAACCCACTTGGGAGGTTGCAGTCTTGGACCTGGTACTCTCAAATTGAGATGGAGAAAGAATCTCAGATTTAGAAGTGGGAAGCCATCTAGGAACAAGTGACCACCAAACAGTGTGGTCCATGATAAACACAGCCATACAATCAAGCTATACAAAAGCAAGAGTATTGAACTTTAGGAGGGCTGACTTTGGGAAAATGAGAGAGTGCCTCAGAAAAGCACTAGCAAACAGGCAAGAAAGAGCAGTGGGGGAACAATGCGGAGTAATCAAAACAGCCATCACAAGGGCAACAAGCCTTTGTGTAAAGCAAATCAACAAAACACAATGAAGGAAAAAAAATGCTATGGCTCTCAAAAGAGGTGGCAGAGAAGGCTTAGGAGAAAAGGATAGCATTCAGTAAATATAAGGAAACACAGAAGGAGCAGGACAGAGAAATTTATCAGTCAAAGCAGAAAGAGGCTGAGAAGGCAGTCAAAATAGCAAAGGCCCAAACCGAGGAAAGGATAGCCAACTCTGTTAAGAAGTGGGATAAGACCTTTTATAGGTACATTAAGGAGTGAAGAAAGACCAAACGAGGGATACTAAGGTTTAATATAGGAGAGGGAATGTGGGTAGAGGGTGACAGTGAAAAAGCAGAGATACTGAATGAATATTTCTGCTCAGTATTCACAAAGGAAGAGGAGGGGGAGGTACTAAAACCAAACAAGAGAAACACTCTGAAGACAGGGGTCAATACCAGTCCATTTACAGAAGAAAGGGTTCTGAAAGAACTAATAAAATTGAAGGTGGACAAAGCAATGGAGCCTGATGGAATTCACCCAAGAATTCTAAAGGAACTAAGGGTAGAACTAGTGACACCGCTGACTACTCTCTTTAACAAATCATGGGTGGATGGGCTGGTACATGAGGACTGGAGGAGGGCAGATGTGATTCCTCTTCACAAAAGTGGGAGCAGGACAGAGGCAGGAAACTACAGACCAGTTAGTTTGACCTCAGTGGTAGGGAAAATGATGGAATCACTTGTGAAGGAAAGAATTGTTGAGTACCTAGAGGCCAGTGGGGCACAGGACCCAAGACAGCATGGATTCACAATGGGAAGGTCATGTCAGACAAATCTAATAGATTTCTTTGACTGGGTGACCAAAGTAGTAGACCAGGGAGGGGCTGTGGACATGGCCTGCCTAGATTTTAGCAAGGCATTTGATACAGTCCCACACAAAAGATTAATACACAAGTTAGCCAGCCTTGGAGTGGGTCCCAAGGTGGTAGCCTAGATAAAAAATTGGCTAGACAACAGGATGCAAAGGGTAGTAGTAAATGAAGTCCACAGTGAAGAAAGGAGGGTTACTAGCAGGGTACAGCAGGGTTCACTACTAGGACCAGTCCTTTTTAATGTTTTTATATGTGACATTGCAGAGGAACTAGAAGGAAAGGTTTGTCTCTTTGCAGATGACACAAAGATCTGCAACAGGGTTGATACACAAGATGGAGGGGAAAGGATAAGACGTGACTTGGCAAGGTTGGAGGAATGGTCAAATGCATGGCAGCTCAGATTCAATGCAAAGAAGTTCAAGGTAATGATCCTGGGAAACAAAAACCCAGGGGAAGAGTACACAGTGGGGGGGGGTGAGATACTGACAACAGTAAAAATGAAAAGGGGCCTGGGGGTAATTATATCAGATGACCTGAAGGTGGGCAAGCAATGTGAGAAGGCAGTAAGGAAGGCTGGGGGGATAATGGGATGCATAGGGAGAGGCATCAATAGTAGAAAACAGGAAGTTGTTATCCCTCTGTATAGACAGTTGGTGAGACCCCATCTAGAGTACTGTGTGCAGTTCTGGAGACCCCATATCCAAGACATAGACAGAGTGGAGGCTGTCCAGAGGAGACAACCAAAATGGTGCAGGGTCTACACCAGAAGACATACGAAGAAAGACTAAGGAGCTTAATATGCATACCCTTGAGGAAAGAAGGGAGAGAGGGGCATGATAGAAATGTTCAAGTACCTCAAGGGAATCAACAAAGTCCAAGAGGGTAGCATCTTTCAGAAAAAGAGATGTGCAAGAACAAGGGGGCACAATTTGAAGACAGAGGGAGGATGGCTCAGAGGTAATGTGAGGAATTATTTTTTCACAGAGATGGTTGTGGATACATGGAGCAGCCTCCCTGAGGAGGTTGTGGAGTCAAGAACAGTGGGGGAATTCAAGAATGCATGGTTCATAGGTATATTATGTGATTGAAGGACATGCCCAATTTGATCACGCCACCTAAGCTAGGTGGACTACATATTTTAAGTCATTCATGTATGAATCAAGCTTAGATTTAAACTGTGTTGAATTATCACAATGCACAATGTCATCTGGTAGTGAATTCCATATCAGGATTATCCTCTGTGTAAAAAATGTATTTCTCTTTGATGTTTATAATAGCTCTCAGTTTTAAATTATGTGATCTAGTATGACAAGAAGTTGGATGCCAAGTCAGATAAATAGTTTCAAACAGGACTTCATCCTTCATGGCTCTAAAAAGCAGACAAAGGTCTGCTCTCAATGACTGATATTTCATACTATAAAGATGTAACTTTTTTAATCTTTCATTATCAGATAAAGAACAAATGCCAGTAATATGCTTGGTAAGTCTCCTTTAAATTCTTTCTCTAGATAATCTATCATGAATTAACAGTGGAGCACTAAACGAGGAACAATTATCAAAGTTAGATTTAACAATGCTGGTAAATAATGGGAGTAATACAGTTGACTCCCTACTTTTAATATTTTTTAATATACAGTTAGTCAATCGGGTACATTATTTAACTGTAATATTTAAATGTTCAGAAAATTTTTAATTATTTGAGATAATGTCATCTAAATCCTTTTCAGAACTAGTTATACATAAGAGTTGATTATTAATAGAATAATTGGCACACATAATGTTTTGCCCAAAATGCATAACTTTACATTTAGTATAATTAAAGTTCAGTTTTTGTGTAGTGGCCCAGTCTGAGATTAAATTCAAATTATCCTGTAATTTTGAAATAAATTTCATATTATTGACAATTCCACCCAATTTAGCATCATCTGCATACTTTGTTAGCCATATTCCATCCCTAGTGTTCATACTAGCTATTAAGATATTGAACAAAATTGGACCCAGGACTGAACCCTGTGGTACACCACTCGTAACCTCAGCCCATGTAGATGTATACCTACGTAGTGTCACCTGCTGACTTCTATCTGTTAACCATTACAAAATCCAGGCAATAATATATTTATTAAACTTCATTTTTTTAAAACATTTGTTTAAAACTATGTGTGATACAGAGTCAAAAGCCTTTTCAAAGTCTAGATAAATGACATCCACTGGAAGACCTTTGTCCAGGCATCACTTACTGGCTCAAAGAAGTTTATTAGGTAAGTATGACATGATCTACCAGGTTGAAAACCGTACTGTAAAATATCTGATTGCCCTTTCTCCACAATATGGGAGTTAATCTTATTAGATATTAATTTTTCCATTAGTTTACATATGGAGGAAGTCAGGCTTATAGGCCTGTAGTGTTTTATCTCTTGCTTTGAACCACTCTTATGTATAGGAATGACTAAAGCATCTTTCCACTCCTTAATGACAATACCCTTAGCTATAGATTCATTAAAAAGGAATGTCAATATGCCAGCTAATTCATATGAAACATTTTTCAAAAATATTGAAGGGATGTTATCAGGTCCAACTGATGTAGAAGATTTATATGAATTAATAATGGAGTAAATTTCGGAAACAGTGAATTTAACCACAGGATCTAACAGAGTGCAGTTTTCATTTAAAAATATATCCTTTTTTTTGAATATACTAGCAAAATATTGATTAAATTTATTTGCCATAAGTTGTTCATCACTTATTATCTCATCATATATTTTTAGCAGGCCAATTGTGTTAGTTGTAGATTTTAAAGAACTGAAGAACTTTTTTTTGTTGTCACCCTGATTGCTAACTTGATTATATTCTAAATATGTTTTAGCCTTCTTTATTGCATATTTTGCTTTTTTTGCTTTTAGAATAAATTTTTGACCAATTTATTTTGGTTTTATTTTTGTTATATTTATTAAAGGCCTTTTTTTTAGCCAATACCGATCTTTGAATGGATGTAGACTACCAAGGTACCATGGGACAGACATAAGGCAGTCCTAGTGGGGGTAGGAGGAAGTAAGCTGTTGGTTAACTAGGATATGCAGCTTATCTGTTAGGTAGGAAAATGGGCAGACTTGGTGGGCCAAGCAGTCCTTCTCTGCCGTTACATTCTATGTTTCTATGTAAAGGTACTGACTGTTCCATTGATGGCCTTATTCAACAACTCTTTAGAATAAATTGCAGTTTTGGAGGACTGTAAAAGAGCAGATGTGGTCCCTCTACATAAAGATGGTAGCAGAGAAAAAGCTAGTAACTATAGGCTGGTGAATCTCACCTCAGTGGTGGGGAATTTAATGGAAACACTGTTAAAGTAAAATTTGGTAAAGTATCTTTAATCCAATAGGCTGCAAGATTAAAGGCATCATGGATTCATGAGTGAGGGTAATGCCCAAAAAATCTGATTGAGGTCTTTGACTGAGTAACCAGGGAAATACATAAAGGGAGGACAGTGGACATGGCCTCTTTGGGCTTAAGTAAGGCTTTCAACACTCTACCACACAGCAGAGTGATTAAGAAATAAAGCAGCCTAGGGATGGGATCCAAAGTGGAGGACTGGGTTAGAACTAGCTACTGGATAGGAAACAGAGGGTTGTGATTTATGACATTCACTCAAAAGTGAGATGGTGACAAGTGGGGTGCTGCAGTGCTCAGTAGTGGGACTGGTCCTCTTTAATGTCTTCATCGGTGTCATTGTAGATGACCTAGAAGGGAAAACATGCCTTTTAGCAGATGAAACTACAATTTGTAATAGCATAGCCAATAAGGAAGAGATGCAAGGGATGCATAGGAATCTGGGGTAACTTGAAGAGTGGTCAAGAGCACAGCAGCTGGGGTTCAATGCCAAAAATTATAAAATCATGCACATAGGGCACAGAAACACAAGAATTGAGTATAAAATGAGAGGGAGGTACTGTCAGTACCTAATTAGGAAAGGGATCTTGGGATTATCATATTTGGTGACCTCAGTGGTGGCAGAGCAGTGTGATAATGCAGTAGTTAGGGGCACTGGGATGCTTGGATGCATAGGGAGAGGCACAGGGTATCATTAGCAAGAGGAGGGAGGTGGTGATGCCACCATATCGCTCACTGGTGAGATGCCACCTGGAGTATTGTGTCCAGTTCTGAAGGCTGTATCTCAGAAGGGATATAGACTGGGTGGAGGCAGTCCAGAGGGGGCAACCAACATGGTGCAGAGGTTGCACCAAATGCCATATGAGGAGAGACTGAATGATCTCAAAATATACACCCTTGAAGACAGAAGAGCAAGAAGTGACATAATAAAGGCCTACAAATTCCTCACAGGCGTGAACACCATGCAGTTGGGGATTGTCTTTCTTTTTTTTTTTTTTGCATTATTTGTTTTTTCCACCCCCTGTGTGAGGGCTGATCACTCCTTCAGGCCCCTCAGAGGATCTTCCCAGCCCGACAGTCTCCCAACCCCACTGCCCCACATTGTAGCCTGCCCAGGTATCCCTGATGTATCCCTTCATCAGGTGGGTCCCTTACATATGTGAGGGATGATCCTTCCAGACGTACTTCATGACCTTGGGTGCTGCTGAGGTGGCTGATGGAGGTCTGAGAGCCAAGAGCTGGAGATCCAGGGAGGCCATCACCTGATTGGCCCTGGCACCATTTTTCCCATTTTCTCCAGAGGAGCAATGTGCCACTGATGTCACAGCAAACGCCAGATGTCCGTCGCTCCATAGACATCATGGGTTGAGCATCGCTCTGTACCCTCAGCCTTTGCTAGGGGTCAGCAGACACCGACCACATCCCCACCCTCCCTGCCTGAGAAGACGAGCCACTGGTGGATGCTCCTTTCTTCTCCCCCTGACCAGCCCTCCAGCGACCCAAATCTCTTCCCGAACATGGGTCACCAGCATCGCAGATGGAAATCCAATCGCTGCACCAACAGGCTGGCCGGGGAGTGTCTTTCAAATGACGAAGAGCACCAGAACCAGAGGGCATGTAATGCAGCTGGAGTGAGGGATGTTGAGGAGGAAAATGATGAAGTTCTACATCACTGACAGTGAAAGTGGTGGAGGCAAAGACAGTAGCCTCTGCAGGTTTGTCTCCTCCATCACGGGCCAGCATTGTTTGGAATAATTATGATATGAACACCTCCCTTGAATGTCCTGGTGGAGCCAGTGGTCAAATCCTTAATGGATATGTAAGCAGCAAATCATATTTGATATCTGGGACTATCCTGTTGCATAGCCTTTAAAAAAATGGCTCTGCCACTAGCCAGGGCAGTGAATTATTTAACTGTATTTTTGTTTCTTTTATTTTTCATTATAGCGATGTGGAACTTATAGGGATTTTTGGGCACTATGGGGGCCTGACACATCCACAGGAGGCAATGACAAGGAAATGATAGAAGGCATCCTTAGAATGGCAGAAAAAGGGGAGATATTGTTGATGGGGGACCTGAATATGCCAGATGTTAACTGGAGCACCTTTGCTGCAGCTACATCCAAGAGCCGGGTTATTCTTAATGCCCTATGGGGGGGCATGCCTTAGACAGCTAGTGGCGGAACTCACTTGGGAGGGAGCAATCTTAGACCTGGTACTGACAAATGGGAATGGAGAAAGGATCTCTGATTTATAAGTGGGTAGCCATCTAGGAACAAGCGACCACCAAACAGTGTGGTTTACAATAAACACAGCCATAGTGTCAAGTCACACAAAAGCTAGAGTATTGGACTTTAGGAAGGCTGACTTGGGGAAAATGGGAGAGTGTCTCAGAAAAGCACAAGCAAATGAGCAAGAAGGAGGGGTGGAGGAACAATCCAGAAAAAATCAAAACAACCATCACAGAGGAAGCAAGCCTTAGTGTGAAGCAAATCAACAAAGCAAAACAAAGGAAAAAAAAACACTATGGTTCTCAAAAGAGGTGTGGTGGGGAAGGTGAAGGAGAAAAAGGTAGCATTCAGGATGTATAAGGAAACACAAAAGGAGCAGGACAGATAACTGTACCAAATAAAGCAGAAGGAAGCGGGGAAGGCAGTCAGAATAGCAAAGGCTCAAACTAAGGAAAAGATAGCCAACTCAGTTAAGAAGGGGGATAAAACCTTTTATAGGTACATTAGGGAGTGAAGAAAACCAAAGGAGGGATAGTGAGGCTTAATGAAGGGAAGGGAGGGTGGGAAGAGGGTGACAGTGAAAATAGGGATACTGAATGCATACCTCTGCTCAGTATTCACAAAAGAAGAGGAGGGAAAGGTAAAGCATTCTCAGTAGGGAGGCTGATACCAGTTCAGTCACAGAAGAAAGGGTTCTGAAAGAACTCTTAAAATTGAAGGTGGACAAAGTAATGGGGCCTGATGGGATTCACCCCAGAATTCTAAAAGAACTAAGGGGAGATCTAATGACACCACTGACTACTCTTTTTAGCAAATCATGGGAAGATGGTGTGGTACCTGAGAACTGGATGAGGACATATGTGATTCCACTTCACAAAAGTGGGAGCAGGACAGAGGCAGGAAACAATAGACCTGTTAGTTTGACCTCAGTGGTAGGGAAAATAATGGAATCACTTGTGAAGGAAAGAATTGTTGAGTTCCTAGAGGCCAGTGGGGCACACGACCCAAGGCAGCATTGATTCACAGCAGGAAGGTCATGTCAGATGAATCAAATATATGTCTTTGACTGGGTGATCAAAGTAGTAGTAATAATAATAATAATAATATCTTTATTTGTTGAGCGCCTTTCAAGATTATCAAGGTGCTTCACACAGTTACAAACAACACATTAAAACAGTTAAAATCATAACAAATCAAGGAATGCCTTAATCCATAAAAACGTTTTTAGTGCCTGCTTAAAGCCCCCCACAGTCACAGTCCTGCACTCTCGAAGCTGATGGGGTAGAGAGTTCCAGATGGTTGGGGCAGCAAACATAAAGGCACGTGCCTCAGAAGAATTCAGAGCAATCCTCGGAATCTCCAGCAACACCTTGTCAGCCGAACGAAGCTGTTGCATAGGGGAGTAAGGAGTCAGAAGCTCCTTCAGGTAGTCAGGACCAAGTCCATGTAGGGCTTTGTAGGTTAATAAACCTACCTTGAAGGTGATCTGCCACTGAATCAGCAGCCAGTACAGATCATGCAGCACTGGGGCAATATGAGATATCCAAGGAACCCCAGTCAGTAAACAAGCAGCAGCGTTCTGCATCAGCTGCAAGTGGCAGATATCAACCCCAGGGAAACCTAGGTAAATGGAGTTGCAGCAGTCAAGGCATGAGGTCACAAAGGCACTGGACGGAAGAAGGCGCTTGATCCTGGCAATGTTTCTGAGATGGTAATAGGCTGTCTTCATGACTGCTGACACCTGATGATGGAGGGTCAGCCCATCATCACGTACCACTCCCAGGTCATGCACATGGTCAGAAGTAAGGATCTGAGCACCCCCAGAAATATACCGAAGGGCCAGTCAGTCCTCAACCCCTCTATCCTACGTCTCAGGTCCACCACTAAAACCTCAGCTTTACCTGCCTTCATCTTTAACCCACTCGAATTCATCCAGTCTTGGATTTCAGAGAGGCAGCTGTTAAATTCTGAGAAAGCACTAACCTGGTCGGGGCCAAAAGCCAGGTAGAGCTGGGTATCATCAGCATAGCAGTGAAACCTCAGCCCATACCATCTTACAATGTCTCTGAGAGGCAGCATTGACACTGCAAACAACATGGGGGACAATACCAAGCCCTGGGGGACCCTACACAACAGAGAAAAAGACTCAGAAGAAAAAATTCCAGAGAAAACTCTCTGAGTTTCACCATTGAGGAAGGATGAAATCCATCTAAGCACTGTTCCAGTCAGTCCACAGGTGGACCTCAGGAGCTCAATCAGTACCCCATGGTCTACAGTGTCGAAAGCTGAAAAGAGATTAAGGAGTACCAAGATGAAATGGTTTCTCTGATCTCTCGCCATAAGGAGATCACTAAGCACCCAAACCAGAACTGTCTCAGTACTATGCATCTTACAAAAACCAGATTGGAGAGGTTTGTAAATACTATGGATGGTCAAATGGTTCTCCAGTTGGGTTGCCACAACTTTCTCAATAACCTTTCTCACAAAAGGAAAGTTCAAGATGGGTCTGTAGTTAGCTAGAGTATCCTGGTCCAATAAAGCTTTTTTCAGGAGGAGTGTCACCTTTGCCTCCTTCAGGGATCTTGGAAATTCACCTGATTCCAAAGAGCACCAGATAATTTGAGCCAAGACTAGGCCAATGATTTTGCTACAACCCAAGATCAGGAAAGTAGGGCCTGGATCTAAACTACAGCAAGTGGGGTGCATCCCCTGTACAATCCTCATAATATCAATGAACTCTAGGAGTTCAAAGGTACTCCAGGAAACAAGAGGCATAGTGGCTGAACACCGACCAACCGCATCCCCAATAGAATGAGTCTCACAGATCTCTAACATGATGTCGGCCACCTTATTCACATAGAATCAAGCAATCTCATCACACTCCATTTGCGAAAAGGCTCGACTGAGCTGCAGACAGGTTGGATTGCACAATCTGTTGACAGTTCAGAAGAGGCGGGACGGTTGATTCTGAGAAACAGAGATCTCCCTGGACAGGAATTTCACCTTCTTATGGGAGATCACTGATTGGCAGAGATGATAATGCTCTAAAAAAATAAGGTGTTCAGCATCCAAGACAGATTTTCACCAGCGACATTCTAACCTATGTCCCACTCTCTGCAACTCCATCAAAGACCCATCAAACCAGTAGGCCCAAGGGCAAAGTGGAAGGGGGGTGAATGTGGACAGGTGCAATCAAGTCAAGAGCCAAGGAAATGGCCTTATTATCGGCCTGAATCAATGGCTCTGGACTTGAGCAGGCATCAACAAATTCTGGTAGTAGACCAGGGAGAGGCTGTGGACATGGCCTACCTAGACTTTAGCAAGGCATTTGACAGAGTCCCACACAAAAGACTAACATACAAATTAGCCAGCCTTGGGGGGGTCCCAAAGTGGTAGCCTGGGTAAAAAAAATTGGCTGGACAACAGGACGTAGAGGGTAATAGTAAAGACAGTTCACTCTGAAGAAAGGGGGGTTACTAGCGGGGTGCCGCAGGATTCAGTACTGGGATCGGTCCTCTTTAATGTCTCTATAAGTGACATTGCAGAGGGACTGGAAGGAAAACTATGTCTCTTTGCAGACGACACAAAGATCTGCAACAGGGTTGAAACAGAAAGTGGGATGGAAAGGATGCAAAGGAACTTGGCAAGGTTGGAGGAACAGTCAAATGTATGGCAGCTTAGATTCAATGCAAAAGAAGTGCAAAGTAATGCATCGGGGAAGCAAAAACCCAGGGGAAGAGTACACAATGGGTGGTGAGATACTAATGACAGCAAAAATAGAAAGGGGTCTGGGGGTAGTCATATAAGATAACCTTAAGGTGGGCAAGCAATGTGAGAAGACAGTAAGGAGGGCTGGTAGGATACTGGGATGCATAGGGAGAGGCATCACCAGTAGATTAGGTGGGAAAAGCTGCCCTTTTCTGACATCAAATTCTATGTTTCTATGTTCTTGGCTCCTTTTTAAAAGCTGTAATAACTGGGAAACACTGTAATAACCTGTTATTATGGCTTTGGCAGTTCGTGCTCTGCAGTGTAGTTGAAAGCAAAAGCGTGAGCAGCCCACTCTTGAGTGCATCTTTTAAAAGGTAGGGAAAATGTTGAGCCATGTGTGAGGAAAGACCGGCAAGAGGAGAAAGAGCGGCAGGGAAAGGGGTGGTCACCATTTGTGAGGAGAGACTGGCCATGATTTGAGAAACAGTTCTTTGTTAAAAAAAAAGTAAAGACTGTGAGCAGTCAGTTTTTTTGAGGTTCCTGGTGCTGACTGGAGATCATGAGAGAAGACAAGGGAGCTAATGAGAGACCGGTACTGTACAATGGGTTGTGGGTGAGAACAACAAGAAATATGCCCCATTTTTATCACTATTTTGTTTTAAGGAGAGGAGTGGATGCCAAAGCACAGCAACAGGACTCCCTGATGTTTGATGGGGAGAGATATAACTTGGACAGTGGTGATTGTTTTTGAAATTTAAAGTGCATTTTGTTGTGTGATCTGCAAAGTTTCTGTTTACATAAATGGATGGTGGCACAGTTCCTGCACCAGTAATTATAAAAAAATAAAGCATAGGTGACTGTGTGTTTCATTAAGTTTTTTTACACACCCTCTGTGTGTGATTCTCTTATAAACCGATCAAGCCTCTCTCTCGAGTTTTATGGCACATCACACACCTCAGGTGTGTAATAAAACTTCTTAACACACAGTTGTCTATGCATTATTCTTTATATAATTAATGGTCTCCATTTTTTCGCATACAAAAAACGTGTATTAAATACCATAACACCTAAGTAGGTGTTATGGCATTCTCGCGCTCCCTTTTCCTAGCAAAGCACTCGAGACACACACTAAAGAAATGGAGCGTGCGCTTTCAACTGTCCCTTTAACTTCACACATCACTGACCAGAAAAATTAACTTACTTGCTGGCGTTACCTCCATCTTACATATTCACCACCAGCTTCACATCACTAGGCCGAAAAAAAACGTTTTATTCTATTAAACTCACTTCTACAGTTCACCCTTTTCCCACGATCCCTAACTGCTCTCCCTTTCAACCCTAACCTTTCCTCTGCAGGTCAAAGGACAATGAAACTCTACCGGAAGGGTTGTAAACTTTCAAGTGTTTATTTTGTTTATTCCGATAACCAGTTTAAATAATTAAATGTTGAAGCAGAGTTCTATTTTTTTCACACAAACAAAACGTTCATCTCCAAGGTAAGATTCCAGGTCTTTTTTCAAACCATAGAAAAAACGGAGCCCTTCAATGATATAAAACAAAGTATGGGGTGCAGTGTGTTTACTGGTGACCCGCCCTTTAAAGAATGTTTCTTGGCTCTTTTCAAAAGCCTTAATAACTGGCAAATGCCAAAAAAAAAAAATTATTATTATGGTTTCTGACAGCTCATGCTCTGCAGTGTTGTTGAAAGCAAAACCATGAGCAGCCCACTCTAGGGGAAGCAGATAAGCAAAGTTTGTATTTGCCCACACCATGTAAACTAAAAGCAATGATAGTTCATCCTAACATGATGAGCTCTAAAGCATATACCGTATAATATAATATTACAGTTTATACTAGTTGCAGACTTGTTTCAAGAATATGAACAAATGTGTGCAGGAGTAATTTTACAAAGACTTCATTCAATGACTCCTGTCATTTGTTTGTGAAAAAAACATCAATATCATAACACTTGTCATAAAGTACATAATGTACTGTACTGTCACCTATAAGCATTAACACTGCCCTCATCTGTCATGAGCAGATAGCTCATCACTAAAATGTAAACAGTAAAACAAAATGGTTGATGAGTAATGAATACACAAAGCACCTGATATATACAGCTCTTTGGGGAACTATCAGAGTGGTATTTTCCACAGAAAGGATGACCCATTATTCCTTATTATCTAAATATAAAATAATTGCTTTTTACAGCAGTCATTTACACATGTGTTATCTGGTGGTCATGTGATGCACTAATGGCTTGCAGTTTAAACAAAACAAGATGGGACTAGGATTAGTGTTACTATTTTCTTATCTTTGTGTATTAGGCAAGAGGCCTGACAAATTTCCCACACAGAAAAAAAGGATGTGGAAACTACAACCAATGCAAACATCTCTGGGCATTGGGTCTGTTTTAACATTACTGTATGTGTGCCAGCACAGACAGGAAACCACTGTGAAGAAGTTTACAGTTTATAAAAAAAAGGCTTCAATACTGCATTTTAATGTGGTCTGCCAAAAATTAGGTAAGAAAGTAGAAGTATGGAGACAAAAAAAATTTGAAATAGAAGAGCTGTATGCATATTAATAATAAGGTTGCAGTCATGCTCCCAGGGTTTGCTTGGAACATGACAGAGAAGGTGGGGATGCAGCTTAACACTTTTGAGTGCTTGGCATGGGATAAGGAGAGGGCAAGGATGCTGCTGAAAACCAATGTGTGCTTGTCATGGAATGGGGAGAGGGTATGACTCTTATTGAATACCAGTGAGTTCTTTTCATGGGATGGGGATGTTGCTGCTGTACACCAGTGAGTGCTTGGCATAGTATGGGGAGTAGAGATGTGTGAAGTCAGGAAACTTTATTTTAAACAATAATTTGCATAGCTTCCAAACTTCAGTGAGTGTCAAGTTCCAGTTCACATAGTACACTGCTTAGTGAAATGCCAACTTTATTGAGCAAAGTAGCTCTTCAGTCACAAAGTACTATACAAAGATGTGTGACTTTATTTATTTATTTTATTAACAAGATATAAAACCATGCCTCAGACACCTTATGAGGAAAGAGACTAGGGAGTTATCATAAGTGACTCCCTAAAACAATCCAGCAATTGCAACAAGGCCTACAGCAAGGTAACCAGAATGTTATGATGCAATGGGAGGGGTTTTGATAGCAGAAGTAATGAAGTAATGCTACCTCCTTATAGATCAGTTGAAGCTACATTTGGAATACTGTGTGCACAGTTCTGGAGTCACTGCCTAAGGAAACATACAGACAGTCTGGAGACAGTGCAACATGAATTAACCAAAATGATTCGGGGTCAACAGACTAGATCCTATGAGGAATGGCCTGCAGGTCTGAACATGTACTTTCTGGGGGTCACAAGGGTGAGGAGAGACATTTTAGAGACCTTCAAGTTCCCAAAAGGAATGAATGAGGCCAACTGTGAGTAGCAATTTAGCATGAGTGACAAGTCAAAAACATGGGGACATGAATGGAATCTGATGGAGCTATACTCAGGAGGGATGTGAGAAGGTTGTAATTTACAGAGTGAGTGGTTGAACTGTGGAACAGGCTACCAGCTAAATAGGTAGACACAAAAATCATCAATGGTTTCAGGCCACCTGGGATAGATTTAAGGGATTAATAGTAAGGGATATAATAGTAATGCAATGGGTATGGGGGGAAGCAGGGGTATAATCCCTATCTAGAGAATAGGTCTGGAGTAGCACAGGGTATAATAGGGCAGACTGGCTGGAACATTGGTCATTTTCTGTCAACATAGTCTATTTTTCTATGTTTCTAGTGCAACTGGTCAGGGAAACTCACAAGGCAGGCTACCATTTTTAACATGGGGCTTACCACTTAAAAATGACAGGCAGACTAAGATTTGGGGAATAGCAGGGGTCCAGTGAAATAACACTACATTGTTTAAAGTGAACCTGGCTACCAGAATACCCCCATCATAGCCTGAGGTTATGGATTTTAGACAAGCAGACTTAGACCTCATTAGGGAATTATTCCATGATCAGTTGGTTGGTGCAGACAAAATCAGGGGGTTGGAGAATTGGTGGAGATTAATTAAAAGGTCCACTCTCATGGCAACTAAGTCATGCTTGAGAACAGTTACTATGAGTAGCAGGAACAAGAGAGACCAATCTGGCTCTATAAGAAGGTATAGAAGGCAATCAGTAGGATGTAATGAAGAAGTAGACTTTATTCCCTATATTAAAGAAGTGTAATCAGAAATGTAAGCTTAAATGTATCATTAAATGGACACTGCTCAGTGAGCTCCTTCTCATCTGTGTTAATTGTATTTGTGTGTTGTAGAGATATATGTAGAAAAGAATATTACAAATGTATCAACAGTGATAAAAAATAAGCTAAATTTGTAAAAATTGCAAACTAATGAATGAATTAATTACAGTTTCCTTTATTCTTAGTTTCCCATAGGTCATGACGATGACAGGAATATGAACTGTCACAATGGGGACCTTCCTGTTTGATATCTTGAATTTGGAAATGGGCCTCATTCACACAAAAACCTATAGTAAAAAGAAATTTATAATCCTGTGAACTTTATTTCCAATAAGTTGAAATCTTGATTTATGTAGTACACTGAAAGCTACCTGAGAAGTAGAGACATCCCTACCTTATCTATTTTCATATTGTTTGTCACAATCCTTCTCCCCTCCCTCCTTTTCTATCATCCCCCCAGTGTTTACCAAATCCTTCCCAACCGCCCCCCCTTTCACGTCAGTCTCTTATTTACTTAGGTCTTAAAGTAATTTGAGTGTTTAATATTTCCCTTTTGTATATAATTGTTTAAAAAGCACCAATAATATAACATGGATTTAAAAAATGTTTGTGAAATGAGTTACCATGTAAATATATATTTCTGAGTGTACAACTTTAAAAAATTATTTGCTTTAAAAAAGTAGCACCTGACACAGTTGAACACACCCTCTTATGAAGGCTTGATTGTTGGGCCAAGGTGCTAATGGAGCACAAGCCTTAAAGGAATTAAATTCCTCTTTTTGCACCACAACTCTGCCTGCTGTCTTTATTTAGACCTGGAGTGCTTCTAATATTTGAGGTATAGTATGATAACACAGGGAGAAGCTCTCCCAATTTCAGAGCACCCTGGATTAAAACTGTGATGCACCTGCTTTCTACTTTTGAACTTATTCTAAGGTCATGCCTGTTCAAATGGATCTGGAACAAATTGGGCAGTGACCCCCAGGAGTGTAGAAGGCACAGAACTGCAAAATAAATATGTTCCGTATAGCAATCCATGAGACTAGGGGTGGGAGCTGGAGAGCCCAACATTATTTTAGTCACAACAAAAGCTCTAGAATTGATCAAAAGTGCTGTAATGATGAAGATTTACATCATGTAGGCTTGAAAAAAAGTAGCCTGAATTTCTTGTAGATGCAGGCTGAGGTTGTTATTGTGATAGTAATGGCAGAGGTGAGTCAGAGGACTGTGATGGACACAGACAATGTAGGAGGATAGATTGGATTCCCGTGGGATGAGCTGGATGACTTAATTCAGGTAATTGTCTTGAAAACTGGGCATGAAAAGAGTGATACAAAGTGATATCAAGAGTTGCATTGCAGTATGATGTGGTCAGGTGAAAGAGAGGAGGGAAGCAAAGAAGGAGAGGGAGGGAGCCAAGACACTGTTTGGAGACGAAAGAGGCACAATGGATGATGGTCTGGCATCAAGGGAGGGGAGGGAGAAGGAGGTGCACTTGGAGTAGTGTTTGGGGGGGGGATTTCAGTGCAAAGTGGCAAAAGGAGTGAACAAAGGTGTACAGTCTGGCCAGGGGGGACATGGAAGCAGCACATATACTATGTCACAATAGTCAAAGATGGGAAGTATCATCTTTGAGACAGTCTATCAACATGCAGGAAGTGGTATGCATAGTTTATTTCTGCAGCATGTACCAGGTTTGGGGTGCAACTTCTTCTGGATAGTGTCCCCATGTGCTGAAAAATCGATATGCTAGTCCAGCCAGACCCTTAATTATTTGAATGAAGGAACATCCTTTATTGCTGCAACATTATGCATATGGATGGAGGGGAGAATGGTGAGTCTATTGAGGCTCTACCTAGTGCCAAAGGTCATAGAGTTGTTTTCTTGCCATTGAGTGACAACTGATTGGCCAGGAACCAGTGCTGGATTTTAATAAATTCCATTTGGAGTCTGGCCATAAAATCAGAGGCAGAGGAGCCAGAGGCACTGTGTATCATATACTCTGCAAACATATTGATAGATGTAGAGGAGCGGGCAGTGGTGAGGTTATTAAGGAAGAAGGAGAAGAGCAATTCATCTAGAACAGACCCTAGGGGATGCCTGAGCTGATGGGGAGGGAGAGAAAATTCTCCAATACATTCAGTTTGAGACCTGCCTTCAAGGTAGGAGTGGAAACAACTGACCGAGGAGTCAGAGAGCCCTGCTACCTGGAGCTTGTCCTGGAGGAGGGGGTGAGCAACAGAGTTGAAAGCTTTAGTAAAGTCAACAATTTTGTGGAGATGAGTAAGCCCTTATCCCTACAAGAGACAATGGAACCAGTAAGCCAGAGGAGGGAGGTAGTGATGGAGTTGGATTTCCAGTAACCAGACAGGAAAGGGGTGAAGAAGGAGGCTGAATTGAGGAAGAGGAGAGCTGACACAGCACAAGATGTTCTTGGATCTGAACCAGAATAAGGAGCAGAGAGATAGGGTGGTAGTTGCCAGGAGAGGTGGAGATGCCCCTTTTTGGATGTGGGATGACCATGGCCTGTTTCCAAGTAACAGAGATGGAGGCAAAACAGAAGGATAGGTTGATAAGGAAGATAATAGGTAGAGCAAAGGCACTGGCAGAGAGATAAAGCAGTTTAGGGTCAAGTACGTAAGGGCTCACACCTTTGTGGGGGTCTAGAATGAAGAGGGTTTGAGGGAAGCAATGGGACTGGTGGAAGAGAAGAAGAAGAAGTGGCTTGTGATGCTAGGAAGGGGAAGGGGAAGGAGAGGAGGGAATAAGCACAAGAGGTGAAGAAAGTGTTGAAAGTGGAGGAGACAAAAAAGGGTTCAGAAATAGGAGTTTAACCCATCTTTAGGATGGAGGGAGAGGACTGGTTTGGGGGGTGCCATGGATAGCCTCCCCCCAGAACTTAGAGGGATGATGATGGTTGCTCTGGAATGTAGAAACAAAGTATTCAGATTTGGCAAACCTGGTATCTCTACTGCTGGCATTACAAAAGATCCGGTACTTGATTAGGTTGGCAAGATAGCCTAAGGACTTGTGGGTACACCAGGCATGGTTACGTGCATGGAAGCAAGCCAGAAACTTAATTTAAATCAATGTGTGATGGGATCCTCTGAGCTTGTTTTTTTCTAAGTTGGGCACAGAGGAGGGGCATGGTCGAATGGATGAAGATGATGGAGGCCTAAAGGCACAGGTTCCACAGCAACAAGCTCTGTCTCGGTCATATCGGTGGCATCTGACAATGTAAAACCAAACTAAGTATCTGGACAGCAAGTTGGGAGGCTGGAGCATGTCTAATGCTCAGAAGAAACAAATGCAGCTCACCTTCAGTGGTCACAATAAGGTTACAGACCTGCCAGAAATCAGAGCCATGGGCAGCAGCATGGCTCCTGAGTGGGAAGCCAGAGCACCAGCAGAGACTGAAAATGCAGACTAATTGAAATCCCTCCTCAGTGCAATGAGCACTAAAATAAGAACTGGGTTCACAAACATGAATGCTCTTCCACATGCAGTCTATAGTGGAAACACTGAGTGAGACCACAAGCAGCCACTCATCCAGTATCACAGAAGGTGAACCCCGAGTGAGTGCAGTGGAGGACCTGATTGCTGGGTGGCATAGAGAATGGACTTGCCTCATGGAGCTAGTGGAGCAGCTTTGCATCTACATTGACAATCAAGTAAACAGAGACAGGTGATGCAAAATATGCATCATTGGTCTACTGGAGGAATTGGCAGGCAGAAAACCTAAGGAGTTCATCTCTAAATGGCTCATCCATCACATGAAACTGGAGGCTACTGGCCATTCCTTTGAGGTTGAGAGGGCCCGCCACACCCTGGGGAGCCATCCATGGCCTGGAGACAGACCAAGACATTTACTGTCAAAATTCAAAATTCTGTACATACCAGGATAAGGAGGCAGTTTTAAGGGCAGCCAGAGCAAAGGGTGTCATTACGAGTGGCATGTCCAAGATACTGTACTCATTTTCCTTCACTACAGCAGGAAAGTACAGCGAGAAAGACATCAATTCAATGACATCTAAGTCAAACTACAGGCACCAGGATGGTAACACCTCTACCTCTACCCATCCAAGCTGAAGATTCTGAAGCCAGGCCAACACTTGAGAGTGTTGTCCAGCCCCAATGAAGCAGAGCAATATCTGAACCAGGAGGAGTCATCCACAGCAGAAAGATTGACAGAAAGGTCTACAGTACCTGCAAAATAATCTGTTTCACCACTCCTCTAATAGGTGCTGTCCTCTTTTTCTTACAGGTTGGTCCACTAGGACCCTTTCCCTCACCGATGTCAAACATTCCCCCAGACATGCCTAATACATTTGAGGGGGCATGGGTTGGAATCCTCTGGTGAGATGCTTAGTAACAGAGGGTAAACCCTATACAATATACAGTCTTTAATGATACCACAGAGTCAACATTACTTTTAACTGTCTGGCTCCTTGTTCTCCCTGTGTTTAAGATGGCCTTGTGGCAAATGGTACCAATCTGGCTCCGAACACATATTTGATGCTCTGTCTGCTTGGCTGGTGGGGGACTAACTCTGCTTTGGGGGGGACCTATGAAGATCACTTAACTGGGACATCACCATTTGGCATGAGATGACCCAAGCAAGTTGCTTGGAGGCTAAGGGATGAATATCAGTTAAACTGTTGTAGATGAGATGTTTGTTTGAGGAGATGAACTGGAGGTCACAGTGGAGAATGTTGCACACAGGGGACTACAAAAGACTGAATGGCCCTCTCTCTATGCAATGGTAGAAAATTCAGCAGTAACCATTATTCATGTATTTTTCACTGCAAGTTAAAATGTTTGTCTTCCTATAGTTTGATCCAGGGGTTGCTTGGGCTTTTGAGATGTTTGAGACAGGTAGCTTATTACAAAGCAAGGGGTTATCTCACCTCAGAAAACAGGAGGGCCCCCATATACCAAATCGTAATCCTGTCACACAGATTGTAGCATTCAGGTGCTGGGTACCTGTGAACCAAGCAGTTGGCTCAATCTGATATGCCCTTGCTGGAATTAGTGGAAGGGGGGGACCTTGGCTGGTGCAAACAATATGCTCTGGTTTCAGGGAAAGTCTTACAACCCTTTGCAGAAAAAAACATGCCTGGCCATTCAGATTAGAGGATGTGTGTGTGTTGGGGGGGGGGGTCTCAGAGCTGATCTCTTGGTGAGGTAAAAAAGTGGCTCCACCATGCTTATAGGTTTATATCCCATAGATCAAATTTGAACAGTTATTATGTTGTCTCATATTTGGGGTAGATGACAGAAGACATTGTGGATTTCCCTAGTGCAAGTGATCAATTACATGGCACTGGCATAGCGACATCTTTCAGACAGACCAACTTGTGGGAATTGGAGGGGCAGTTCCTTATACTATAACTTACTTTAGGCAACAGTCTGGGATAGGCGGATGAGCACAGAGGAATGTGACTCACAGTTACCTCAGTCAGGCACAGGGAGAGGGCAAGATGCGCTGTTTAACTTAACCACTGGGCTGTGCCCTTAGTGGTGGCCTAGGCTGGGGTACAGTACTGCCCATAAGCAGTAGGCGCAGAGGTGGGCATTACAAGTTGCCCAGGTGAAGTGGAAATCTCCTACTGAGGGCTCTCACCACTTAAGTCCATATCACAATGGCATCAAGGGGGGTTGTATTTTGCAATATCCCATGATCTGAGCGAGTGAATAATAAAAAGTAAATTTGATCAAAGTCAAAAGAGCGAATGTTACAAGGGTTACCATGATGCCACAGTGAGTGTAAATGTTAGCAGGTTTCTAGTGGTAGGAAGATGTTGAGGAACGTGATTAGTACAGATAAATTCCATCCTCAAAGGTAAAACTTCCAGCTGCTCTGACTCGCTTACATCAAAGTACAAAATATTATCAGACCTAGCATCAATAGCTGATGGTTTTAACCATTTCTTTACAGACCTTAGCAATTATGTATCCCACTTCACTACCAATCAAGTCAACCAACCCACTCCAGTCACAGTTCCATCTAGGTCCGCGTCAGTGCAATTCTACATCAAACTAGCTACCCGAAAAGAGGTTCTCAGGCTACTCCAAAACTTCAAGGATCATGAATCTCCTGTCCAAGACACACTCAAGCCTAGGTTCTCAAAATAGAGAGCACCAGCACTAGCAGCACCAGATAGAAACTTGATTAATAGATCCTTTCTTGAAGGAATTGTACCCTCAAAATGGAAAACGGCACTAGTAACCCCAATCCACAAAGGAGGGCCATTCACACCCGTTGAAAATTACAAGCTGATTTCAATTCTCTGCCACCTTGCTAAGGTTAAAGAAAGAGTTCTTTATAACCAACTGAAGTACTACCTTGAACATTACCAACTCATGTTACCCTGCCAGCATGGTTTTCACGAAAAGCACTGTACCCTTTCTGCACTTATCAAAGTCACCTCAGACATTTACCAAGCCTTTGACCTAGGACTTGCAACGGGGACAGTCTTCGTTGACCTCACCAAGGCTTTCAAATGTGTAAACTATGCACTGCTGTTAATGAAGTTAGAATCCCTGGCTCTTGATTAGAGATACAGCGAAGTTTTAATCCACAGGTGAATATGTGGCGAAGTCGCCAAATTCATCCAATGGTGCACTTCACGTAATATCTTTAAATTACCCCAAATTCGCCATTTGAGACTTTGCCTTGATTTTGGGGTTTTTAAATGCAAATTGCACTTAAAAGACCCAAAGCAAGTAGAGGTGACAAATGGGGAATACCACAACACAACCCCCACTCTATCCCTGGTGTTTAGTGCCGCCCCACCCCACCAATCACTGGCCCCACTAATTAAATATTTTTTTCCTCATCTCTAGTGTCTTGTGGCCCCCCACTCCACAGATTGCTGGTCCCATTAAACATTTTTTACCACATTCCTGGTGTCTACTAGACCCCCAACCCCATGGATCACTGGCTCAAATCATGAAAATTGTGTTCCCACATCCCTGGTGTCTAGTGGACTCCCACCCCACCCCACCGATCACCAGCCAGGCCCTCAATTATGAAAATATTTTTCCCACATTCTTGGTGTCCAGTGAACCCCCCACCCCTTCTAGTAATGTCCCCCTGCTGCCACTCTGCTCTCCCCCCGCCGTTGCTCCGACCCAGTCCCCGAACAGGCCACAGGCACAGTGCTCCACTCACCTCCATGGCTGTCAGCACAACTGAAATACTGTGAATGAATAAGTGTGTGCTTGTACAAGCACACACTCACTCATTCAGTTAGCTAGCTTTTCAACTAAGGGAATGTTTTTTATGTGGCTAGAGAAGAGAGGGGGTGCTGTTCTGGGCTTTGCCGGGGGGCAGGATGGGGAAAATGGCATTGTGGATCCCTCTGGGGTCCACAACACCATTCCCCATCCCACCCTCCCATGGAAGACTGGAGCAGCCCCCTCTATTCTCAAGCCCCAGGAAAAATGTCCTGTTAGTTGACAAACTGGCTGGCTGACTGAATGAATGAATGAATGAGAGCATACTTGTACAAGCACATGCTCATTCATTCAGAGCACGTCAGTTGGGCTGCCAGCCACAGAAGTGAGTGGAGGGCTATGCGGTGGCCTGCTTGGGGACCAGATTGGGGCGACTGAGGGGAGAACATAGTGGTGGTGGGGGGGGCACTACCTGACAGGGTGGGAGTATCCACTAGACAACAGGGATGTGGGAAAAATATTTTCATTATTGGGGGTTGGGCCGGTGTTTGGGGGGGTTCAATAGATGTCAGGGATGTGGGAAAAATTTTCTATATTGGGGCTAGCAATCGGCAGGGTGTGGGGTTCACTACAGACACTGGGGATTTGGGGAACATGTGCAAAGTGTGGAATTTCGCATGTGAAATTCCATACTTTCACCATCAGCTCGCACTCCCCGAAGTGGCAGATTTTATGAATTGTGCTCCACGAATTGAGTGCTATTTGCAAAATACTCCGGGGAGTAAATTTAGTTGACTTTGGCCACCTCCAGTCTAGATCCTATATCTACATCCTGGCTCTTTAACTACCTATCTGGTTGCACCCAAAGTGTCAAATGGGGTAACTGTAAGTCTCCATTCAGATTGATTACCAATGGAGACCCACAGGGATCCATCCTGGGCCCCCTACACTTCTCTTTATACATTAATGAGCTGCCTGGTTTCTGAGGGGGGGGGGGGTCCATTCAGCTTTATGCTGATGATGCCATCCTATACCGTTCCTCAGCTGACCCTCAATGGCTCAGTCATCACCTGGAATCTGACTTCTGCCAACCTGAAATAGGGTTCTTCAAAAATAACTTACTACTAAACACAAAAAAAAAAAAGTCAATGATTTTCCATCCTCTCTTCTATAAAACTGTTCTTAACCAGCAGCTCTACATCCACTCTAGCAATGGGGAACCCCTTGAAAAGTTCATTCCTTTAAATAGCTGGGCATTCTGGTGGATCCTACCCTCTCCTTCTAGGCCCACGTCCATTGACACAGCTCTCTCCTTCTCTACCCAAACTTTTAATAATGCCTGTGATATCTTTGCCCCAATGTTGACCCACCGTTCTAAAAGGCAGAATGCCCCCTGGGTAACCCCAGCTTTGATCCACCAACTCAAACATAGGGACAACCTATGGCACCATGCCATTGAGACTGGCTGGCCCAGTGACAGGCAGTTATATGCTGCCACTTGAAACAAATTGCACTCAGGGCCATCAGAAGAGCCAAGTCTGAGCACTATCGGTCCTCACTCACTGCCTCATGGGGAACCCAAGAACCTTCTGGGTTAAATGGGAGTGCACTCTCCCCACCCTCCCAGATCAACATTAATGATGTGATCTCCTCAGACCCAGCCCTCATAGCCAACCACCTCAACACCTCATTCACTGACCTTAGCCCTATCCTCCCTACAAATTTTTTTGACCCTCCTCCCCCAGCGCCTGCCGTAAATCTTTCTCACCCTTATTTTCTCCTCCGCCGTGTTTCTGCCCAAGAACTTAGGCCGCACCTTGTCACTGCCCTCAAGAGTAATAGTACGGGCAGTGACACCCTGGATCCGTGTATGCTATGGCTGGTCTTAGACACAGTCCTTACCCTGATCTCGTGCCTCATCAACCACTCTCTTTGCCTAGGGAAGGTTCCAGCTGCCTGGAAAGTCGCCACTGTCACCCCTATCTTTAAAGGTGGTGATAGGACTGTGGCTGGAAACTATCGACCAATCTCCATTTTCTCTCCTCTCTCCAAGGCCTTGGAAAAAGTGGTGGCCTCTCAAATCTCTGACTACCTCTCCACCTACAATGTCCTTTGTCCTGAGCAGCATGGCTTCCGAGCGGGCCACAGTACCAACACAGCCCTCCTAGAGTTCTCCAACTTTCTCCCTCCTCCTTAGACACTGGTTCTCTGGCTGGTATCGGTCTTCATTGACCTCTCTAAAGCTTTTGACACTGTCTCCCACCCCTCCTTCTTGATGCCCTTAGTCTCTCTGGTTTTGCTGCTGGGCCTATCTCCTGATGCACCAGTTATCTGTCTGACTGCTCACAGTGTAAAATTAATGGGACCTACTCAGACATCTGTCCCATCTTTTCTGGGGTTCCCCAGGGCTCCATTCTGGCCCCTTACTATTCTCCTTTACCTTAACACCCTTCCACGCTCTTGCTGGGGAACATTCTATTGCGCTGATGATGCAGTCATCTTTGCCTCAAGTCGTAACCCTATTGCCCTCCAGGACTCGCTGCAGAAGTCCTTCGCCGAAGTCGAGGGCTGGTTCAAGGAACATAGATTGGTGATAAATCTTAAAAAAACAAAAACCATGTTCTTCACTCATCCTCAAAACAAGTCCTGCAACTTCAAACTCCTGATTCACTCCTCTTTCCCACTCGAACAAGTTTGCTCCTATAAATACCTAGGGATCCATTTTGACCCCTCCCTCTTCTTCCATGGACACATCGCTGCCCTAGCCACTGCCACTAATATCCGATTGGGCGTCTTACATCGGTATAAACACTGCCTCCCCCCGGAGGCTCTTCGACTCGCAGTCACCTCCTCTATCCTGTCCCTAGTGGACTGTCGGTGTATGGTGCTGCTGATCAGACCGCACTCCATAAAATTCGCACTACTCTGAATAAGGCCTGCAGGTTAATTACTGGGGCAGCTAGGCTAACACACACCTGTCAACTGTACGCTAAAGTGCTGGTACTTGATCTTGACAAGCGCCTCAAATATGTGACCTGTACCCTTACAAAAAAGACCCTCCTTGGGCTATCCCCACCAGGATTGACCACCACCATCTGGCGCTCTGTCCCACTAGTTCATACTCGGACCTCTGGGAAAACCTCTCTTGTTATCCCTAGAGCTAGGACCTCTCACGGCTGAAGAGCATTCAGCTTTAGGGCCCCCTCCTGGTTCAACACACTGCCCCTCCTCCATCTCCGTAGCTCCAACTATATCGTGCTTCAAAACGTCCCTACCGAACCACCTTGTTAACACCAAGCTGTAATTGCACTAGTCAGCCGTGACTAATACTTATGACAAAGCTACTACTAAGCTGCTAAGGACAACATAACTCTGGTATTGTTTGCATCAATCCTACCTGTACCAGCTTGTTTGTATCTATGTCTTAAGTTACTGTTATACTGTGTTATACTGTTATACTGTGTATTTTCGTTTGTCTTACTGTGACAAGGTACCTTTGTAAATGAGCCTATGGCTACAAGGTTTTCCAAACTGCTGTCTAAATAAATAAATAAATAAAACTGCCAAAACCATACACCCAAAAAATGGTCTGCTATATCGTCTTCATCCCCTGCCATATTCAGCATCCAGTCTTAAAATTGATACCACCTCATTTCTACCTCTGGTATATTATGGGGCTCCACTATTCCTATCAATCAATGCCTCTCTAACAAACCAACTGATGCAACTATATCACAAGACTGGATGCTTTGCTCTTGGAGTAGCCCCCCCTCCTTCCGCCAACACCATTACACTGAACTAGCATCTCTGGGCTGGCTAAAATTCGAACACCAAGATCAGTACTCCGCTCTATGCCTTACCTATAAGCTCATGCAACTCCACTCTACACCTAGCCTTTCTGACATCATAGTTTGAAAACAGTCCAGCCAGTCTGTTCACTCTATTTCTTTTCCACTGCTAGACATACTGTACCTAAGGCACATCTATCAGCAGGCAGAAGATCCTTCGCTTATGCTTCTCCATTGGCTTGGAACTCCCTCCTCCATCTATCCTCTCATTCTCTACCCTCCCTGGCTTCAAACTTGCCTTGCATAACTATTTAGCTGTCTCAGGAACCTTTATCTGCCTCTCTTGATTTACAGGCTCCTGCTCTTATCCTGGTCCTCCTACAACTCCTAAACTTAATTCTCTTAACCACCATGACCATTGTACTGTAACTGCATTACAGTGGGGACACTGTTTTAGATATGTTATACGGTGACTCTAAATGTATCTCAGCCCTGCTTATTGCATAATGTTGAAACATTAGTTCTTATGTTAATCTTCATTTTGTATAGTTTCTGTGCCTCTGTGTTTGATGTATACTATTTTGTCCTACGTACCCTCCCCTGGGTCTCCCCTAAAAAGTGACTGCATGGTCTCAGTGGGCTTACCCAGTTATCAAAATTCAGATAAATAAATAAATAAATAGTAAAGGATGTAGGCATTGATATCTCAAGATGGTTGCCTAGTGTAGAAGATAGAGTCACTGCCCATGAGCCTGGCAGACCTGGGTTTGATACTGGGTCTGCAGAGTTTGCTTTTATTTTGGGGACTTTGATTCATTTAGGGGAATATTTCATTCCTGCTGTTCTGCCCACCCATCTTTGTTCACTCACGGGTTTTCCCCTTTCCCCGTGTTTCATCCCACCTTGTGTTTATTTAAAGTTTTGGGTGGGGGGGGGCAATCAAAAAAGAATAGCTGTTTTCTGCAGAAAAACATTAACACTGTCGCTGACTTTGCAGCGTGATTTAGTGCTGGTCACTGTAATGACAATCAGTGTTCTTTATTTGCTCATTTTTTGGTGCTGTTTTGCAGTCGCCTCTATCACAAAGAACCGATTTTGCAATTCTAATCTGCCACAAGTGTGGGGAATCAGGAGGTCCAGATTTGGGTATGACATCAGGTGTAAGGGTGATCCTGGGGGCAGGATAGGAGGGTAGAGGGAACGAATTCACTGAAGTTGTGGTGTGGTGCAGTAAATTAAAGCAGGAAACAAACATGCCATGCTCTGATGGATATTATCAGTCACCTTTTGCCCTGTATAGGCAGTCTAGCTCATTTCAACTGTCTAGCCTGAATGCAGGTTTGTTCGGTGCTTAGGTTAGCACCTATGGCTGAGTAAATGAAACCCACGTCCTGGAATGTAAATGGTTTAAAGTCACTGATAAAGTAGACAAAAGTCCTTAGGGGCAATCAAGTGGCTTAACTCCAACATAATGTGTTTCCAGGAAACACATGGCCATGGACCAAGTTTCAGCCCAGGGCAAGAGGTACCACTGTCTGGCTCCATCCCCACATGATGGTAAGTGTGATTCAAACCACTGATGATCCATAAGGGAGTCATTACATCATGCAGCTCCAGCACAGCTCAGGGAAAATGTTTGCTGTAGATTTATTTTATGGTCCTACCTACCACTGTACAGACCTTTACAATAACTTGTCCCTAGAGATGGAACAATATGAGGGGGGAATGGTTCCTGGGGAGTCTTTACCTGTGGCTGGATGGAGTCCATGACTTCTCAAGATTCCCCTACAAGCCCATGAAGAGTGCCACTGCCCTGAAGAAATTAATAACATACTTTGTGCTATTTGACGTGTGGCATTACACATATTGCTCACATGCTTACAGTTCCCATGTCAGAATTGACATGATCTTGGACAGTAAAGAGGTGCTCCAAAGGTCATTCAGAGCTGAACATGGGAATACCATGGTCTTTGACCATATGCTGGGGTTCTTCAAGGGCAGTACTGGTGGTTCAGCACAGCATTGCTTCATGCTCCAAGCAATGTAAGTTAGATCCCACTATTCTGAGAGACCATCAATTCAAGGTACACATGGCCAAGCTAACACCTAAACCTTCTTCCCATAGATGATCCCCTGAACTAGGTGGCTTTCAGTGGTGGTGCGGCGCTCCTCAACTATACTGCTGCCCACCTCAACGTCCTGCTGCCAGAGCTCCCTCCCTGCAAGACGAGCCCCTGAACTGGGTGGCTTTCAGCAGTGGTGCAGTGCTCCTCGACTCTATCAATCAATCAAATACTTTATTTAACCAGGCTTGTCAACATTGAGAGAGCTCATTTGCAAGATGCTCCTGGACAAAACAATATACACAGATACACCTCCAGGCATGATATATGCACAATGTGACAACGAATAATGTAATACAGAGAAGGAGAACATAACAATGCATAAACATGGTTTAAGAGAGCAGACACAAAACATCCTAAAATCTTAAAGAGGTATTACAAGCATCTCATGACAGTTCTACTATTAGTTTTAACTATGGATATGTCTACTGTTGTCCCAACCTTCTAGTTGCCTCACTTTTCTCTGTCACTGAGTTCTCCTCTCCTCCATCTCCTCCCTTGTCATCCCTGGTGAACTCTTCCTCCTAGGAGATTTCAATATAAATTGGCTGTCCAGTCCACAGTCCAAAGTCTGAAACCATGTCTCATCACTAAACGTAAAGCAACTCATTACAAACCCAATGCACCTAAATCATGAACTTGACAATCATAACCTAACTGACTGGGTACTGACCTTGCACCTGCACCATGTCATAAATTCTGGAATACTCCCTGATGCACTCAGCAATCACCATATGGTCTAGTGTGTGCGCAAAATCCACCGTGCTAAGTTCCTGCCAGTCTCTCTCAACTTTCACTTGTTCCCCTCCCTTGATCTGTCTTCCCTTCACATTGACTCAACCAATAATGCAGCGTCAAGCCACTTCAGCTCACAATTCCTTAATGTTTGTAACTGGCATGCGCCATTGCAAGGGTTCGTGGAAGTCACCTCCCCTGGGTCTCTGCCAAACTCATCACTTGTCAACATGCTAGAGACTAAGCCTGGGCAGCATATAAAACTTCCAGTTCCCACCATGACCTTCATCACTAACACACTCTACACAACCAGAGTCATCTGCCTTGCCAAGGTGGAATACTTCCAAGCTTCCTTCCAGAAAAGCATGAACAATACATCAAATTTCCAGAAGGTTATCCATGCATTACTCATCCCCCTGCCCATTCCCCTTCTCCAATCCTAAAAATTGGTTCCTGCACAATAAATAACCCCCCTGTGGCTGCAGATTTCAACACCTATTTAACTTCCTGTGCCTCCTCCTTCCTTGCCTCTCCCCCCCGATACTACCAATAATTCTATGTGTCCCCTCTCAGCCACCTTTAACTCACAACCCCCATCTGACTCATGCTTCTTCTTTATACCTGTACTCCCTGAGGACACCATGCGTGTACTACCTTCACTGAATCCTTACAAGAGAAAAAGCTCAGCTTGCCTCAATCCCAAACTACTCCACCTTTCTGCATACACCATTGCTCTTCCTTTGACTCATCTTCTGAACCTCTCATTCTTACATGCAACAGTCTCTGATGCCTGGAAGTCTGCTATTGTAATCTCCCTCCCTAGAAGTGGGGACCTCTCCAACTAGTGGTGGTCGAAGTAGCTAAAATAACTCATGAATATTATGCTGGATTCCAAGATGGTGGCCACGCTGGGTCAGCCACTGAGAGCTACTGAGAGCCATGGAATTTAGTTATTTAGTTAATTTAGTTTTATAAGTTTTGCAAGTTAATAAGTTAAAGTTCATCAGTTTAATTTGTGGTCTGTTTATCAACTGCATTGATTGCACTTTTTGGACACCTGATATTTGCTGGAAACCAAGGGCTGATTACACCAGCTGTATATGCTAGGTGTAGCGTTGTTTGATCAGAGTTGAAGATCGAGGGGATTGGTGTTGGCTTGTCTCGACCGACCAGCCTTGGACTCTCACTGACTCTCAATGTCGTTGCCAGGACCTGTGGAGTTGTGGATTTGTGTTGTTGTTTCGCCACAAGAAGTGAAGAAGCATGGTTGGACTAGCGGGCTCAAGCGGGGCTCGCTGTGGGCAAGTAGTGCTGGGTGGAGATCTGCCTGTGCCTCCGGGAGCTGTGGGAGCTGCGACCGCCGTTTCGGTCCTCGACCAGGCAGGAGTCACCTTGTTTGATCCCTAGGGAGCTAGGGGAAACTGAGGCCTCTCCTAAGCCACCTTAGGGGTCAGCCACAGAGCTGGGTCACTGAGGCGTCTGTAGCTGTTGGTCGTCGACTGATTGGGGGGCATTTGGCTTCTGGTGGAGAAGGGGTCTGTTTGATCATCTGTGATTGTACTCCTGGAGCTATTTGCCTGTCCTGAGTTTCCTTGAACATTTTAAGATCGAACTGTGAGGATTCGCTGCCGAGAGGACTGTGTTGAATGCCATCTAAACTTCCTGCTCAGATTTAATTTGGAATCAGTGGAGAAACTGACTTGCTCTTCCCTTGCCCTGTCCTGGATATGGGGTGGTGAGAGTGCTGTGCACATTGTTTTATTTTTCTTCAGACAGTTATGGATTAACTTGTGGATTAATTTATAAAGGGTCCCCCACCATGTGAGAGGTGGTGTTGGGGGTGTACACAGTACATTTTAAGTCTTCTGATATACTGGTGATTTTGCTGGATTTGCATGCACATGAGAGGTGCTGCATTGAAGTCAAAATACAGATTTCTTCATTTATTTTAATTATCAGTTTTAGTTATTTTTAGTTTTCTTCACTACTACTCTTTGTTGCGGTAGTGAGAGCATCATATTCTCTCAGCCCGGGTTTGTTATTCAGCAACTTTCGAAGACACTGGACATTGTGTCCTATTGGACAATAACTGATGCTTTAATTTGTTATTGTATTTTATTGTTATTTTGGGGTTATATCTTGGGTTGGGGTTTTATTTTATTTTTTCTTTTTCAAATTTGTAATATTGTTTGTTTTATTTGTTCCCCCTCTGTGAGAGAGAGTTGAGGAGTGATTTTACATATAGCTTTTGATATTGATAGGTTTATTTTTGTTTTTATATTTTTGTTTTCTTTTTAGTTAATTTGTTTAATTATAAATGTGTTGGAGAGGTTTAGTGACAGTTGGACATTATTCCCCCACCAGGCTCAGGGAATTACGTCCTTTTGAATGCCCACCGTTGTCATCCGACACTTATTTTAGGTGTCGCACGTTGGGCATCTTTAGGAAAGCGTGGGCGAAGGTGGAGAGCTGGGCCTGGTGGGGGTGAGGAAAGGGGAGGGCGAATTGGGGTTTTGGGGTCCAGGAGATGCCCTGGGATGAAATGGGGTTACTCCTGTCTTGTCCCCATACCCAAGGGTTCCGATGTTACTGGAAGGTGCCGAGATCTTCCCCGACAGCTCATCCCACCTTGGTGGTGTTATGCAATGCCAGAGCTATTAAAAACAAGACAGCTATTATAGCTGATCTTGTTGGATCAACCGATCTGGCTTGCATCACTGAGACCTGGCTGGATGAAAATACAAGCCCTATTTTGGCCTCGGCAACTCCAGCCGGGTTCTCGGTGATACACCGCCCAAGGTTGGATTGTAGGGAAGGGGGTGTGGCCATTATGTTTAAGACTGAGCTGGGCCTTGTGGATGTGCCACTGGGAAGTACCACATCCTTTGAATATATCTGGGAGAGGGTGTAGGCTGTGGGATTCTCCTCATCTACTGTCCACCAGGAGATGGTGGAGAATTCCTGCAGGAGATAGCAGACTTCATTGTCGACTTGGTGTTGAGGTTCCCCAGATTGATATTTCTGGGGGACTTCAATGCCTGGGTCGATGATGAACTCTCATATTTTGGTCAAAATCTCCTCCAGCTGATGAATACGCTAAGCCTAACACAGGTGGTTACCTCCTTGACCCATGTAGGGGGTCATTCACTGGATCTGGTCTTTCTTTTGGGTATGGAGATCATTGACTTGGGGGTGGAACCTGTCAGTTGGTCTGACCATCACACCATAAGGTTCAGTTTCAGGGCCCCTCCAATAGGTCTGCCCCTATGGAGATGGTTTGGTACAGCCCTTTAAGGGGTATTAACCCCACTGACCTAATGGCGGTACTGGATCTATCAAGTTTGTCGGGTAAATGCATGAGTCCAGATGATCTTGTATTAGTCTATAATAAGGCTGTGGGAGATGCTCTGGACAAAATTGCTTCTGTTCGTGTTCGGCCTCTTGCCCTCCATCCAAGGAGCCCTTGGTTTGATGGCTCCTTGAAGGAGTTAAGGCGAGTTGGCCAAAGACTGGAGAGAGAGCCTGGCAGAAGTCGGGCCTTGATGCTGACAGGCTTAGGTTGATGGCATATTATGATAGCTATTAATCAGAAATCACTTGTAAGAAGGCAGAATTCCTGTCCAGAGAGATTTCTGCTGCACAAAATCGACCAGCTCAGCTTTTCCGGACTGTGGACAGATTGTGCAATCCAATCTGTCTTCAGCCCAGAGAAGCTTTTTCTCAGCTAAGATGCGAGGAGTTTGCTGGTTTTTTTGCAGATAAGGTTGCCAGCATCAGGTCCGGCATCAGACTGACCTCTCCTATGGGGGACTGCAGTGGTCGGCAAGAAGTGGCATGTCCTCGGTCTGTCTGGTCAGATTTTCATTGGTTGGAGTTCAGGGACATTGTAAAGATTATCCAAACAATTTGACTTCTAGAACCAGTCATATTATGCCTGTGCTCCGCGAACTGCACTGGCTGCCTGTTTGGTGGCGGATTACCTTTAAGGTTGGTTTACTAACCTTTAAAGCCCTACATGATCAGGGACCCAGTTACCTGAAAGATCTCCTGATTCCCTACTGCCCCCTCCGTCCTCTCCGTTCCACCAATGAGGGATTGCTGGAGATTCCCAGGGTTCGATTAAAGACATCAGGATCTCGTGCTTTTGCTTTTTCAGCACCAACCCTGTGGAATTCTCTACCTCATTGGTTGAGAAAATGCCCAACTGTCGATAGTTTTAAGGTTGCTTTAAAAACATATTTATTCAATTTAGCTTTTATTTAGTCATGGCTGATATATTTTAATGTATGGAAATTTTATTACTTTGTATATGTTTTATGTACAGTGCCTTGGATTCGAAACGCGCTATATAAATAAAGTTGGATTGGATTGGATTAAAATTAGCTATGCATAGTATTTCACGTAGAATCCGAATTTCACATAATTTTCTGCATAGTGAAGAAAAAAACTTTGCATCCCAAAGTAAAGCAAAGTTCCCATTACTCTGTATGGACTTCATGTTACTTCGCCTTGTTTTTTTGCTCTTTAAGGTGAAGTTTGCAGTGATTTATGGGATTTAAGGTCACATGGGATCTATATTGCTTTACACAGCCTCAGTTCAGCACAGTGTGTGTAGTGGAATGCTACAAACAGTTCTCAGATCTCTGAGATTAAAACCATTGAAAAATCTTTAAAAATGTATTTTTGCCACAAAATTTTATGTCAAAATTGAGTGCATCTATTGTAGAAAACCCTTATGTGTTTATATCATTGAGCATGTATTTTTTTGTGTAAATATTTTTTTTAATTTGGTACATTCAGTCTCTAGACAGGCAGTGTAGAAGTGTGCTTTGGGGAAGGTGCGGACCTGTGGTGTAGAAGGGAGATTAGAGAGAAAGGCAGGTTTTCCAACTTTTCTTGGCCAGTTTTTTATTATTTGTGTGTTCTGGTACACACAGAACAACTTTGCTTAATTTTTTAGGGTTTTTCTGTTTGCTAGGCATTTTTTCAGTTATTTTAAAAGACTGTCTGTATTGTAGTTTACTGAACAGTTAAAGTTTCTGTGGTTAACCTTTAATGTGTGTGCGTTGTGTAAATTGATACACACTTCATTGTGGCAACACAGTAGCAAAACTCTAAATTTTGCAGCCTGTCTGGAATTTTTTTCCCTGCTTCTGTCTATGTAGCTAAAGCTGTATACCCCCCTCCCCTTCAAAACAAGGTATTGTTTTGTGACTTTTGGGTATTTGAAGACTGGTTCAGGACTTGCATTACTTGTGCATGTGCAGCTGCATCTCTTCCATTTTTTGCTTTCCATAACCCAAAAACAGCTGAAATAATAAGTTGCTGTTAATTGTTTGTGTAACCTTTAAAACACCTGTGAAGAGATGTTCATGAAAAGCTGTTTTCGGCTATGGCGCTGCTACCATTAGGATTATTAGCAGTGAAAGTTGTTGTTATGATGTGACAGGTTCATTAGGGTCTAGTAGCAAGTCTAGCAGTGTTAAGAGTAGTGGTCATGGCCGTGGTTGTACACAGTAGAAGGGAAAGGTAGTAGTTGCTGCAAGTAAAGGGATTTCTCCTACTCTGTTTTTCACAGTGAAATCAGTCACTTTAATACTGGCTGGAGATGCTGTAGTCCATGCTGGTAGTAAAGTTAGTGATGGCATGGTTGGTATAGTAACAGCATGAGTATTGCTACAAGTTCAACCCAGGCAAATTTATCAGGTGGGAAAAATGTTGTTGAATCTGCAGACTTTATTGTAGTTGATGTCCACTCCCAACAGTAGTTGAACATAATTCTGATCATGCTAGTGACTCACAGGCCCATGTTTCCACTGATCTTGAGGTAGGCCATCCAAGCATTCAGATGTTGATGAAAAAAGTGTGGATGATAGTATTGAGGCTGTGGTTGGAATATCTCCACAGGAGGACAGTATCCAAAGTGAGTTTGTGGATGATGATTATGATGATGATGCTAGCGACCCCATTTGGAAACTGGACAAAAAGAAAGTGAAGATGGCTGCTTGAAAATAGTCTGTTCATCAACCCGCCTCCTCAAAGTTCTAATGTAGTTGTGTTTGTTGCTGGCTCTGAAGAAATAGTCAATTGTGATGTTCAGTCAAAGTCCAAGTGTGCACAACACCAGAATTCATGCAGTACACCCCCCATTTAATTGCTACCAAAACTGCCTTTTCATGTGCAACCCCAGAAGTGACATATGTATTTATTTATTTAGTTTTTGTTGATGGGGAAAGTGCTTTAGACAAATTATGCCTATTTTCAGGCATGACCTGGGGAAGGGGGATGCAGATGAATGCCAACTGAACTTGAACCAGATTAAGCTGTTGGTGATATTTTCAGTGAATGGGGGAAAATTTGGCCAGGGTACCGGAGAAATTCCCCATCTCTGCTGTAGGGGGATCCCTTGTCCGCCTATCCAATATGGCTGATGGCCAGACTGAGGACGGTGGACTGGCTGGTAACAGGGCTGGATTTGCTGACTTTGTTTCTGGAGATAGTCCTATTGAAGCTATTGGCAATGCCTCTTCTACTCTTTTGGATGCTGCTTCTTCTGACTGCTCTTTGCACCAGGTTGTGCCTCCTTTACTCTGTACTGATGTGGGCCCTTCGGCTATTGCTGCCTTACCTGATTATGACCACAATATGTTTAGACTCTCACAAGAACTATTGCTGAAAAATGCATTGAAATCCAATAAAGATTACCTGTTAAAGCTGTTGCGTGATGATGACACTGCTGCTCAACCTGTGGATGATTTTTCTTCTACCAGCAAGCCCTGTTCACCTTTGTTGACGATTCCATCACAGTTTTCCTCTGTGTCTCCTGAGACTTCTTCTCCTGCACCAGATGTGGCTTTCCTGACTGGAGCTCCACTTCCTTTCTCATGGAAGGTCCATCTGATGGATTCACAGCAAGCTGACTGGACCCCTGAGGCAGTGTTGAGTGCTTCTGGATGAACTCGTAGCCTGGAACGTCCTTGCTGAACTTTTCCCCATCCTGTTTTGGTGGTGGAAATCAGATTATCTTGTACCTCTTCAGATTTGGACTTGCCTGCTGCCTGAGACACCTTAAGCAAACCCTTGCCTGATACGGCCGCTCAACCTATGGAGGGAAACTCTGAAGCTCATATGGGACCTCAGGCTCTAGCCATAGCAACACACCCAGTTGTCCCGTGACACAGAGAGGAGCCTTCTTCTCACACAACCACTAGTGCACCTGAACGACTCTTTATGGCAGATCTTTTTAAAACTGCAGGCGAACCTACACAGTGCTGTAATGCTGTACTTCTCAAATTCTCTGGCAACCTGGACACTGCACCAAACAGGAAGAATTTGCTACACAAAATGCAGAAAGATGGTATGGATATTCAGCCTCATGAGTTGTTTGCTGTCATTCATGTGAAAGGTGAACCCATGTATGACATTAGTTTCAATACTAGTCAGACTTTGGAACTTATTTGGACAGTGTATCCCCAGATATCTGCTTGTCATTTATGGCAATCTTTTTTTCCTATTCCGCTCACAAAACCTACCATAAAAACCATTACTTTGTTATTTAAGAGTAATGGGGTGAACATTTCGGATGTTCAATATTGACTTAGACAGTGCTACACTATTTTAGAAGCCCCTGTGCCTATCCTTGAGGAAGATTTTGTTTGGATGGGTAATTGGAAAGTGAAGGTAGAACTGAAACAATCTGAAACTGGTATTTTACATCTTCCAGGCAGTTTTTTGATAGGATGGAATAGGGGACCTTTGTTTATATCAGGGGCAACCTCGGACTTGCCACAAATGTGGAGCACGTGCACACCTTAGCTCTGTGTGTAACAAGCCCAGGTGTAACCTTTGTCTGGAGTATGGCCATGTTAGCATGGGGTGTCCTAACCACCTTAAGTGTAGTGTTTGTGAGGAGGAAGGCCAATCTTACCAGGGCTGTCCTTGGGCTGAGAAAAATAGGTTAGATAGGGCTCAACTTGATCCTGTTCATTAGCTTGAAAAATGTCAGGCTCAAGAGGCTAAAAAGAAATCAGAGGTCACTATTTCTCCTGACTCTGATGTCCCACTGGCTTCAGCGTCGTTGTTGATTGCCCAGGAATCTCCCCCTGGAACTCATGACCAGTCCCCTGGGGACATTCCTAATACAGGCCCTGAGGACATGGAGATGGTTAGCATGCTACACCATCTGCCCACTTCAGATGCTGCACAGTTCACTCCTTTGAGTCAGTGGAACAAGAGAAGTAAAAGTAAGGTATAGAAAACCCCTCCCCAACCCTCCACCATGGTGACCTGGAATAAATTTCAGGCCTTAACTAAATGACGGCAATGGGGAGACATGGTGTAGGGTGACGGGGACTCTGATTCCTCCTCCTCCTCCTCCTCTGTTAAAACTGATTTATTTTTTGAACTGTAGACTTCCCAGACAGCTACGCAGATGGATACCCATCATAGGAAACTTCCTTGAGGCTCTGTCACCTTATTGAGGATCTTATGGGAGGGAAACAGCGGCTTTCTATTCTTACTTTGAATGCTTGCAGCAATAAGGCTTATAGAAAGCAAATGGCTACTTTTCAGTTCCTTTCTGACCTCTCTCATAACATTATTTTTTTACAGGACACTAGAATAAAGACCTCCTTTGAAGTGGCGCAGTTAAACACTCCTGGACATTGGGCCCTTCCTTCTGGTCCCAGGGCCCAGATGTTTGTAATGGGGTGGGGATCCTCTTCCGAGGTTTTGATTTTTCTATCTACAGAATTCTTGACATTTGCCCTGGCAGAGCATTATTGCTGGATGTCTGCCTTGTTTATGTATCTTTCCGGCTTGTGAATTTATATGCCTCAGAAGGTATTGCTGCCCACTCGGACATTTTTCAGCTTGTTCGGCCATATTTACACACCAGTAAACATGTTATTTTTGTGGGTGACTTTAATTGTCCACTTTCTTTGGCTGATAAGAGTGATCACACCACTAAGTTTTTTGGGGATACTAACTGTTTCAATTTTGTTTTTCGGATTACAGAGCTAAAGGACAGTTATATGGAAGTTCGCACCACCAGGGATAGGACCTTTTCTAAAGGCCCTTTAGCTATGAGAATTGATTATGTCTTTTCCTCCAGGCATCTTGTTACCTCCCATGCTCATACCTTCCCCTGTGAAACTTCTGACCATTTGGCAGTCTCGGTTTCTTGTATTTTTCCCTCTGCGGTACTTGCTGATGAGGACAGATCCCCTAGGTGGAAGCTGAATGCGCGAACTCTCTCTTTCCCCAGTATTGACAGGCTTTTCTTTTCCTTGTTGTCTGCTTGCTACTCTGTCTTGGAGGCTTTCAGTATGCTATCAGAGTGGTGGGTGGACAACAAATGGGAATTCAAGTTTTTTTCATCCGCACCACTGCACAAGCTGCTAGATCTAAATACTTGTATTATTTGACACTGAGGGAAAAGTTGTTTTCCCTGCTTTCTCACTCTTTTGAGTTTGGGATAGACTTGTTGGTGGCTATTCAAGATATTAAAGTTCAGACGGCCGATATTCGATATAATATTGCTGCATCTTTAAAGATGGAGGTACAGTTTGGTACACAGGGCTCTAGGCCCTCTTTGGATATCTATAAACGCTGTCAGGATAGAATTCTCCATATGGTTCTGGACCAGGTGATTGATCCAGTTACTAGGGAATGTTTTTCAGACTCTTCCCACATTCACGATCTTGCTCACCACCATCTTTTTAACATGTTTGGTACCCCCTTCTGACACTGTTTGAGATGACTTTTATCTTGCAGATATAGAGGTTCCGACTTTGGACCCTGATTTAGTGCTCTGTTTATCTGCTCCTGTTTCTTTGGATGAAACTTATAGAGCCTTGTCTAAATTAAAGAAAAATTCTGCCCCTGGTCCGGATGGTATGACAGCGGAATTTTATATTGCTTTTTCCAGGTACCTGGTTCCCATCTTGACTGATGTCTTTACTGATATATTGACATTGCATTCTCTCCCGGAAGCTATATCACAGATCTTAGTTGTTTTGTTGTATAAGAAAGGTGACACATGTAATTTGATAAATTGGCACCCTATTAGTTTGTTAAACATTGACTATAAAATATTGGCCATCATTCTTTTGACTGCTACGGCTGATGTTGTTATTTGTCCTGCTCAGTCCTATGTGTTAAAAACAAGATCTAGTTACCATAATTTGGCCTTCTTAAGAGAAGTGATATCCCAATGTATGGATGGAGATACCTGATACCTTATTCTAGCCTTCAATCAAGAGAAGGCATTTGATAGGGTAGACCACCATTATTTGTTTCAGGTTCTAAAAAAATATGGCATTCTGGATACATTCATTCAGTTGTTGGTGTTACTGTACACTTCCTATTTTGTTGTTCCATTCATCAATGGCAATATTGGATGCTCCTTCAAAGGCTTGAGAGGGGTGTGTCAAGGGTGCCCCTTGAGCTCCTTGTTGTATGCCTTTCAGATTGATCCTTTTTTGAGGAAGATTCTTGCTTCCGCCAGTATTCCCAGACTTAGTTTTAAAGATGACACCTTTATTCCTAATATTAGTGTGTATGCTGATGATATCTGCATTTGCTCTACTCCTGCTCTAGATGTCTCCACTTTTCATAGTGTGTTTTCCAGATCTGAATCTGTATTAGGTTCTAAATTGAACCTAGACAAGAGTACGGAGCTTCTGTACCCTTACCCTTTAGTTCCCGGTTCGACTTCCCTGCCTCTTTTATAGGCATCCATGTCTTGTCAGATCCTGTTCACATCTTGGGCTTGCTATTTGGCAGTCCTGATGATGGTACTCTGAATTGGACTTGCATTATTCAGAAAGCTGAGTTTATAGTGGCAGCTTGGAAGACTAGGATTATTTCGAAAAGGAAACGGGTTTCGTTGTTATATTCTTTAGTGGTTCCTGTTTTGCTGCATGTTGCACATGTCTTCCCCTTATCTTCCCAGTTAGAGGTTCATTTAATGAATCTTTTTTTTCCTTGGGTTTTGGGGGAGCAGTCTTAACCCCGTAAAAAGGATGCACACTTATCAGAACTATAGTCAAGGCTGTGTCAGGATGATGGAGCCTGTTTTGTTCTTTTTTGCATTTTTTGCATCAGAATATTGTCCCTTTATTTTCAGTGCCTTGTCCCACATGGTTACTAGCTTTGAAGGCTACCTTACATGATTTCTTACTGGTCTGGATCTCTTTTGATTGTTTACCTAGATCTCTTAAGAAATGTAATATCCCTACTTATTTATCTTCTGTTTCTTCTGTTTATGTTAAACTTAAAGGGTGGTCTGTTACCAAGTAACGGCTCACTATGTCCTCTAGGAGATCTTTTTATTCTTTTATTTTAACTGAGTATTTTTTGGAGACCCCACATAAACTGGTGCCTTTTACTGATAGCCTTGATAGGGTTTATCTTCAACTTAATGATAAACGCCTCCCTCCTAAAGTCTGGGACATTACATGGCTCTCTTGTCATGGCAGATTGGGGGTTCCAAATTCCCACAAGAACAAGCAACTTGCTGACTTCATGTGCCCCAGAAACTCTTGCCCAGATATATTGGAGACCCAGGAACATTTTTATTTGTTATGTCCATTTTCTCAGCAATTTTGGTCAGATTTTGTCCATGTTTGGGGTGACAGGAACATCCTTCCTATTTCCTGTGAGATAATTGTTTCTGGTCTGTATCCCATCAGCTTGCTCAGGTATAATGGGAGAACATTACGTTTATGTTTTTCTTTATATAGGTTTTATCTCTGGCAAGCTCTATGTGCCTTGGTTTTACAACAAAAGTTCTATGGTTCTCAACAAGTACTGATTCAGGAGTCACATAATTTGTTTTCTATTTATAGAGCTGAGAACAAGCATGCTAGACTTCATATATCTGATTTATGGCAGACTTTTTTATGGTTTATCACTTGATTTCATGGCATCTCTTTCTGGGGTGGTATTGGCATTTTTTGATTTTCTGTCTGATATTGTTCTTTGGCATTTTTGATTTGTGATTATTTGTAACCTTCTGTTTTCTTGTTTTATTTCGGATCTTGTATATTTTTGATTCAATAAAAAAATTCCCCTACTCATTAGTAGGGGTATCCCTTGGCTGTTTTCCTCAGGATATCTACTCTGGGGGAGACAGCAGAGAGGATAGATGGTGAGACTGCAGGGGAGGAGGCCTTACCCCCTGCTGTGTCTTCTCAAGAGGCCATTGAATTGGATTTACTGGAAGAAAACTCCTCAGAAGAAGAGGCAATAACTGATTCTGAGTGCACTGTGCAGAATAATGTGCTGGGACTGAGTTTTGAGGTAAGCAATGCCGAATTGTTGGGAAACAAAAACAAAACAGTAGCTCCTTCAGAACAACATAGTGCTAAAGTAAAGCAATTACAGATGGAAAAAGAAAGAATACATGCAAGGGCTCAGGAACTGGAGAAAGAGTTAAATGAGCTGTCACAACAAATTGCTGTCAGTGTATATGGATCTACTGACAGAAAGTTGATGAGTCATAGCGAATCTGACTCAGTGTCTTGTTCAAAAAGCCTGTCCCTCTTGCAGCAGATTCTGTTCTGGGCGGAGTTTCAAATGTGGCTGGCAGTGAAAGCAGGATCCATCCTGTGTGCCGATGGCCACCTCGCCCTGAGCTAATGATAACAGAAAGAGAGAAAACTGAAATGACAAAAAAAAACACCGTTAAGGCTGGGAGCTGGGAAGCAGTTCCAGAGTACAGAATTGTGGCCTAAGCCCTCTGAGGCTGCAGAAGTGACCTTTTCCTTTAAGGACTGGAGCGCTGCAAAAGAATCGGCTTCTAAACCATTGAATCCAGATGCAGACTTATTTCAGCCCCACATTCATACAGATAGCCCCTCGGTACAATGGACACCTGAAAAGGCCCTAGATAGAGAATACAGGATGGACTAAATGGCAATCAGGGGAATGCATACCAAACACAGAGGATTGATTGTATCAAAAAATGCTAGCATCTCTTCCTACAGTTGTGGCCACCTCCATGGGACAGGATATGAGCTCCAACACATCCATGGGTAATGACTCTGTTGTTTTTGAAAATGTTGGAAATAGTGTTGATGTTAATACTGTGTTTATTAATGAAATTGATACTGTGGATAAGGTGGCTAGGTCTCTTGAGAATATTGCCTCAGAGGTAATTCGAGAGGGAACCTATACGATTGGGCCTACTGAAGAACTTTTGCAAACTAACCTAGAGATGCCATCTCTGGAGCTAATGTTTAAATTATCAATTTATTTACAAACAAGGGTGAGCCAGTTCCCAGATGGAATGCAGCGAGGTTACTGTATAAAGGTGGCCTAGAGACCCCCCCCCCCCGATAGGTTCCATATAGCTAGAAATTTTCTGAAATCTTCAATGAAGTTTTTATCCTCAGAAACATTTGCCTTGATTGGGCTGGGGAATGGGAACTATGATACTGTATAACAGGAAATATTCACGATTTGAAAATATTCGCTGTGTTCACTGAACTGACTCACAGCGAGAACATTAACAGATCGCCAATATTTTTCGATATTACAGAGATTACAGCAGAAATTAGAGATTTTATTTATTGTTGACCAGGTAAGTGCACTAGACAAATCCTGCCTATTTTCAGGCACGACCAAGGGGAGGGGGATACAGATGAATGCCAACTGACCTTGAACCAGATTAAGCTATTGGTGATATTTTGGGGGAGGGAATGAGGGAAATTTGGCCAAGACACCAGGAAAATTCCCCTACTCTTTTCAATAAGTGTCATGGGATCTTTAACATCCACCTGAACTACCACCAATCCAGGCAGATGGGACCTCGGTTTAACATCTCATCTGAAAGACGGCACCTCAGAAGTGCAGCACCCCCTCTCATGCTGCACTACAGTGTCAGTACTGGGACATTAACCGAAGTGCCAGATGTGGGAACTGAACCCACAGCCCTCTGATCTCCCTGCCTCAGAGGTGAGTGTGCTACCTACTGAGCCACTGACACTGCGAGTGCAAAGATGAAATAATGCAATACCTGAACATGTTGGTGCTAAAGTTTTCTTTATTATAATCACTTTATTGCACTACAATAAATCAAAGGTAAAGGTTTAATTGCTAAATAAAGTTAATTTATGTGTCTTGTAATCTTCGGGTCTTGCTACTTGCTACTCATCCGACTGATGCTGCTCAGATTGGCTATCTGCAAATGAAAAAAAAAAAGAGAGACTTCACTAAGACCTAAAACGTTGCAGATGATACAGTAGTACAGTACTGCTTGTAAGGGTAGAATAGAGAATATTTACAAATGGGGTGATCGAGGCAGTTGTCATGTGCTTCTTGTATCCCAGCTTCTATGAAACCACGGACACAATCATCTTTCTTCAGCATTAGCTTATTATAATTGAATTCCAGCCAGCGAGCGTGCTTCTTTTTCACTGTACTCATTTTTAGGTCCACTTTGACAGTTTCTGCCCTTTCATTCATTTGCTCAGATATCAGCCCAGCATACCACTCGGTGAAAGATTGCTTCAACTCGTCTTTGAATAACTTGTTCAGCGAGACATCTAGTGGTTGAAGGAGGTCTGTGCATGAAGCAGGTACATAGATTTTAATGTACCCAACCTCCTCCAGCAATTCAATCACTTCAGTAGTTGTATGTGCCCGGAATAAATCCCAAATCAATAGACCCTTTTGCTCCTTAGGGAGGCAAAGAGATTTTTTTATGTTCTCCATATATGGCACTAAAACATCGGAAATGCACTCCTGTGTGGTCAGGCCAATTAGCTAATATGTCAGTTTGAAGTTTGAAGTTGGGCAGCGTCTTTTGAGAGACCACATAAGCGGGACAATACAATTATGCAGTACAATGCTGTATTGGGGCACATCACAAATATTATCTGGAGCGAATAAGTTTTAGGTGGGCAGAGCGCCAATATTAACGGGCGCCAATATATTCTACTATACAGTATTTAAGCAATAAGGCATGACAAGGTGTGTGTTGTCATGTAATAGCGTCACTCCTGGGGTGGGTTTAAACGGTGACCAGTCGCCCCCACCAGGGGTGATTAAGCAATAAGAGACAGACAAGATGTGTGTTATCATGTAATAACGTTACTCCCTGTGGTGGGTTGAAGCACGAGTTGAAGCCGAGTGCTTCCACCTCCCCAGGAGTGACATTATTACACGATAACACACACCTTGGAGTGCCTCATTGCAATTATACAATGGCTCGATGTTATAGAAAACAAAAAATAAAAATGTTTTTAGTTGATTTTTAGTGAGGCAGTGTATCTTTGTTTCTGAAAAAAAAAAAGATCCATAAAATCAGCACAGTGATGTTATTGTGTAATATCATCACTGTCTCAGGCACACACTGACCAATCAGAGTCCAGAAAATGTTCTTGCCATTGTATAATATTATTTTTATTATTATAGTCTTTTGGTAACTGGGTAAGGCCCACTAGGCACAAGTGCCTGTTTTCGGGGGTGACCTGGGAGCACTGGGCAGTTAAGTGACTTGCTCAGAGTCACACAGTATGCAAGTGGAGGTTGTGAGAATCAAACTCAGGTCTGGTCTGCTGGATGTACCAAGCTCGTTCACACCTTGTTCCTCTAACCTCTAGGCTATACTGCCAGCCAATGTAAGTTTTAAAAATATATCTAGCCTTGATAGTTTTTGGGCCCAATACCACACTTTGAAAAACATAGTGATTTGGGTACCCTTTCAGGCCATCCCCCTTACCAAACCCCTTATTAAGCATGTTACTGTTTTATTCAGGAATGAGGGGATCAATATTGAAGATATTTTATTTTGGTTAAGACAAAAGTGTGAGGTCCCAGGGAAGCCAATTCCTAACTTAGATAGTGAACAGATTTGGGATGAGAGTTGGAGAATAAGGTTAAAACTTTTTCCCACCAATACAGGCCCAGTCTATCTTCCTAGTTCCTTTTTTGGGGAAAAAGACAGAGGTTCAATTTTCTACAGTGGTCAGCCTAGGTCTTGCATCAAGTGTGGCTTACAGGCCCACCTCAGCTCAGCCTGTGATACAGCCAGGTGTAGCCACTACCTGGATGTTTGATCACATTTCCTCAGCCTGTCTAAATTTGTTCAAAAGTAACTTGTGCGAGGAAACTGGCCACACTTATGGTCGATGCTCTTGGGCATCCCATAATAAGGAAGACTGCCCATCACATGAAGGGATAATATACATGGCCCAACATCAACAGGTAAAGTGAGTTGCCACTGTTGATAACTCAAAATCTGTCCAAACAGACCTACCTACTGTCTCAGGCCCCGCCCTCCCCCGAGCAAGCTGTTGAAGACCCTGGCATTGAGATTGTAGAAATGTACTCCAACATTCCTACAAATCTCTAAACCTCGCCTCCGTGCTTGAAGACTTATCTCTTGCTTGCTGGGTACCCCCCGCCGAACCCTACGCTATCGATGATGCCATCCTTCATTTCCAAAACACGTTCCTCCAAGTCTGGGATGCTCCCACTTCACTGCATCGCTCCAGGGTTCATGGCTACCATCTGCCCTGGATCACCCAGGAACTGACAGCCTGCCCAATTGCCTGGGACAAAGCATGGAGAACCCACAAAACCTCATGCCTCCCAAGCAACCTTGTCATCTATCGGTCTCTATGCAATAGATGCACCAGAGCAACCCGCCTAGTTAAAGCGGAATACTTCAGCTCTTCCCTTCATTCCAACTTAAACTGTCCATCCAAATTCTGGAAGGTTATTCACTCCGTTTTCTCCCCCCAACTGCCCATCCTCCCCCTCTCCTTCACGTGAACAACTGCCCCCTCACTGAGCCACAGGATGTCACCACTGCTTTCAACACATACTTCTCCTCCTGTGCCTCAGCCCTCCTCTCTTCCCTGCCCATGTCAGTGCCATCCAGTCCCCCTCCCATATGCCCTACCTCCAGTGGGCCCCCAACCTTCACATTCAAAGCAATCCTGCCAGCTGATGTCCTCATAGCCCTTCAGGCCCTCGACACAACAAAAGGTAAATCCCCCGATGGCCTCGACTGCAATCTCCTCCACCTCTCCACCCCAGCCATTGCAACCCCCCCTTGCCTCCCTCTTTAACCTCTCCTTCTCCTCTGCCACTGTCCCCCAGGTCTGGAAGCAGGCAATCGTCATCCCCCTCCCTAAAGGGGGCGTCACCACCTCCCCCTTAAATTACCATCCTATCTCCCTCCTCCCCACACTCGCAAAGCTGCAGGAACACTTAGTGCTCAATCAACTCACCTCCTTCCTCTCTGACACCAACTTCTTCACACCGTTCCAGTCCGGATTCAGGAAAGGCCATTCCACAGCCTCCTCCCTGGTTGGGTTCACAGACTCCATCCTCTCAGGCATGGACAAAGGGTTGATCACTTCGGCCATTTTCATAGGCCTTGCCAAAGCTTTCGATACGGTCTCCCACCCTCTGCTACTTCAATGTCTCTCAGAAATGGGCCTAGCTAGCTCAGCTACCAACTGGTTCAAAACCTACCTCAGTAACAGAACTCAATCAGTAAGAAACACCGACATCACCTCCCCACCCATCCCTATAGCCACTAGAGTTCCCCAGGGATCAGTACTTGGCCCTATCTTGTTCTCCATCTTTTTAAACAACCTCCCTCTAGTGTGCTCATCCACGTTTATTCAAATGTACGCAGACGATAGTGTCCTCTTTGCCTCAGGCTCCTCTCCAGAAGAGGTAACAGCCAACCTAAAGGTTGACTTCAACAAGGTACAGTTATGGTTTAGCTCTCACCAGCTCTCTCTCAATGTGAACAAAACCACCACCATGATCTTCTGTACTCAGCAACGTCTAACCAGGCTTCCTTCCCTTCCTACCTTCCACACACTTGACGGGACTGTACTGGAGGATGTCGTTTCCTTCCGCTACCTTGGGTTTTGGCTCCACAGTCACCTGTCCTTCTCTGACCATGTTGATGCCATCATAAAAAAACTGTGTCTCAAGCTCAGAGCCCTTTACAGGAACTGCAACTGCCTCCCTCTTATGGCCAGGTGGGAGCTGGTGCACAAGATGATCCTCCCCTCTTTTGACTACTGCGACATAGTATACAGTGCCGCTCCCAAATCTACCTTAGCCAGACTGGACTCACTTTTCTATGCCTTCTGTCATTTTGCCCTTGATGCCACCCCCCGCACCCATCACTGTAACCTCTACCATGCCCTTGCACTCCCTTCCCTAGAACACCATTGCCTTCAGCACTACGCTAAATTTGTAGCCAAATTCTGGCATGACACCCTGCCCTCATACCTCTCTACCTTTCTTACCCCAGCTCCCCCCACTTCTCATGCCCTCAGATCCCTTGATGATCGGAAGCTTCAAATCCCTAGGCGGAAAACCACTATTGGTCAATCTGCCTTCTCCTACTGCTTCCCTAAACTCTGGAATGAACTCCCTCCCCAAATTCACTGCTCCTCCTCTACCCACTCCTTGTCTTCAGCACTAGCAAACTACTTCTTGGTAAATTGTTCCTGCACTTAAATCACAAGGTGTCCCCCTTTGCCCCCCCCACGACTGCCTGACCAGTGGCACCAAGCGCACGCCATGGAAGCTGGCTTATCTATACCAACTTCAGCACTTCTACTACACAGGCTTTACCCTGTCCTAAATGCTCCTTGATACTGTCTGATCCTCACATCTCTCCACTTAGTGTCACATTTCTCCACTCAGTGTCATACCTCATCTATCCAATACTATGCCATTCAGTAATATAATCTATGCCTGCTATGGAAGCTGGCTTATCTATACCAATTTCAGCACTTCTAGTACATGGGCTTTACCCTGTCCAAAACGCTCTTTGATACTGCCTGATCCTCACATCTCTCCATTCAGTGTCACACCTCATCTAACCAATACTATGCCATTCAGTAATATAATCTATGCCTGCATACTGTTGATGTTGAACTGTACTGATGTCTTGTCCCTAGCCCATGCACAATTGTATCCTGCAACTGCATGACTGTATCCTGCAACTGCATAACTGAATCTTCGCTGTAAACTATTCATCTGATTCTGCCTTCTGTATTGCTGTAATTGTGCTCAGCTATGTTCTACTGTTTTTCCTCGTATATGTAACTCTTGATAACCTGCGAGTTATCTCCCACTGTACCCCCACCCCCCATTCCACACCGGTAGACGAGCATCTTTTTGATCAGTATGCCATCCTGGTGAAACAATTTCAATAAATAAATAATAAATGGAGGAGGAAAGCTTTGCAAAAGGATGTATGGAAGGAATGAGCAATTCAGAAACTGTACCCCCCCCGGAAAAAGGAAGCACCTTTTAAAGTAGTTTCACACAAAAAGAGAACTAGGCGAGGTACAGCAGTACTAGTGGCGACAAAGGGAACTGGAATTAGTCACACTGGTCCCCCTAGGAAAACTGGCAGCAGGTATGCCTTGCTTGGTACAGAGGGTACTGACAGAGAATCTGATAAAGAAGGTACAGACACTTCCTCAGTGGCTTCTTGACTGATTCAGAGGGGGGTGGGGGTGACTCAATTGCTAAGAGAATCAGGCAATGTAGGGCCTCAAAACCCCTTGAGTATTGCTGCAGGTGACATTTCCTTCCCCCAATTTTAAGTATGCCTTCCTTAAACATATCCACCATCAACATAAACAGCATAAAAGATGATAAAAAATGTTTAGGGGCATTGCTTTCCTTACAAGACCTACACAGTGGCATTATATGTATTCAGGATGCCCTTCTTAAAACTAATTATGAATTGCAGAGGACTTCTAGAACTTGGGCCCTGGGCCTTTTTTTCTGGTCTATGGGTACTGAGGTTTGTGATGGGATAGGAATTCTGTTTACCAACACCCTTTTGAAAGTGTCTAGATTAATTGACGTTCATTCTGGGAGGGCTCTTCTCCTAGATATTTCCTTTTATTCTGAAAGGTTTTGCTTAATAGCTATTTATGCACCCTAATCTAAAGCACAGAGAGTAGCCTTATTTAAGGAAGTGCAACTGTATCTTCACACATCTAGGATGGTTATTTTGCCAGAAGATTTTAACTATGGTCTGTCCAAATCGGAGAGGGGCCTTCAACCCACTAAACTTTTCTGTGACACTATTGCATTACAGCAAATCTTAGCTACTGCTGGATCAGTGGATGTATATAGAAAAAAGCATCACTCTGAGGGATTTACTTACTTTAGGTGCCCTTTTTTAAGACTCAGATAGATTTTATATTTGCTTCCCCAGTATTAGAGATCCTATCAGCTTCAGTACAGCCAAACGAGTATTCTGATCACATGGTCATTAAAGCTGAATTCTCAAGGAACCTGGTCCCACGTTGCAAAAAAAAAAGTGGAGGCTAAATGAGGCAATGTTAGAGGACACCAAAATGAAACTTGGGTGGGCACAGGACGGGGCAGCCCAACTGTCAGTGGCAGAACTGTATGAGCATATAGTGGATTGGTGAGAAGACACTAAGTGGAACAGGCAGAATCTGTTCCAGCAGAGGGCTTTGTATATAGCTAATAAAGAATACATGCAGTATTTGCAGCTTAGACATCACTTACAGTACCTTATCTCTCAGGCTGAGCTTTCTAGCCAGGATTACAGTAAAGTTATTAGCAACACTAAAAAACAAATGGCTGAGATCCAGTATAACAGAGCTAAAACACAGAATCAGGAACTGAGATTTGGGAGTCAGGTGCAGAACGGTTCATTCGATCCTTACAAAGAGTGCAATAAAAGGGTACAAAATAGGGTTATCTCTGAGTTAACTTCCCCTTCAGATCAGTTAGTTCACTCCCCTCAGGAGATTTTAGAAGTGGTTGAGGAATGTGTGGAAGTTTTACTATGTAACCTTTCACCTAACAGGGATTCGAATGAAGTGTTGGCTACATTAGGACTGCCACAAGTTTCCTCTCAATGCACTAGAAATCTAAGTAAGAGGTCTTGATAGAAGAAGTAGTGACTGCAATAACTCAGCTTGCGGCTCACTCTGCTTCCAAATCCGATGGCCTGGGGTCAGGGTTTTTTTAAAACTTTTTGTGAAGATTTAGCTCCGGTTCTGGTACTTTTATATAATTATGTATTAAGTTCAGCAACTTATGCTCCATCCATGCAAGATGCTATTTTGGTATTATTACACAAAAAAGTGCCTATGAAATTAATTGGGAATTGGTGCTCACTTAGCCTTCTCAATATGGACCTAAAGATATTAAGTAAGATCCTTTAAGCCGGACTAGTGAGGTAGCTAAGTATCTAATTAACCCTCCCCAGATGTGTGGCCTACCAGATAGGAAACAGCAAGATAATCTCATAATTTTAAGAGAGATGTTTTTCAGGAGGGATTTAGATTAACTCCAAGGTTTTGTTATCAGCTTGGATCAGGAGAAGGTATTTGACAGGCTATCATACAACTTTTTGTTTGCTGTTCTGTCCACCTTTGGGGTAACAGACACATTTGCATCATGGATTAGAGCTATGTATGAAGGAGCCACAATTTCCCCAAATGTGAATGGGTAGTTTGGGAGAAAAATAAAGGTTAAAATAGGGGTCAGGCAGGGATGCCCACTTAGTCCCTTATTATATACTTTTGAAAAAGATATACTGATCAGAATGATAATGGGGAATCAGGAAGTGGTAGGTATAGAACTAATTAAAGAGGCTCCCTCTGTGAAAGTATTGGCATGTGCAGATGATATGGTACTAACAGTGGTACTCTCAGTGAGAGGGGGAGTGTTAGAAGATTTATTCCAGCAGTGTTCAGAATTAGCAGGGTCCAAAATGATCATTGAAAAGAGTAAAGGTGTCACCTTGGGATCCACACAGATACCCGCAATTGGGCAGGTAACGGGAATTAAAGTTACTAGTCACCCCATTACTATATTGGGAATAGATTTTGGACCAGGGGATGTTTCCTTAATGAATTGGAAAAAAAAATATGAACAAGGCTATGAGATTGGTAAATAACTGGAAAGGCCAGCAATTATCTAAAAAAGAAGGGTAATGTTAATCAAGACATTACTAGTGCCAGTGTTTCCATACCTCAGCTACATAAGTGTATCCCCCCTCCAGGTAAGATTATAACAAGATTCTATTGCATATTTTTTCAAGAATTTTGGGGTTTATGCCAGAATCCAGTGAAAAGGGAACACACCTATCGCCCCATAGACAAAGGGGTATCCATGATTAACCCTGTGGCCTTCTATTTTAGTATCTTTTTAGCATGTAATATGGGTAAAGCTATGAAACCTGGCATAGTGGCATGGAAATATTTGGTAGAATCATGGCTGGTGCCATGTTTACCAGCACGGGAAAACAAAATATCTAGAATGTTGACTCAGTGAATTCCACTACCACAGTTTGGGATAGATGGTGTTAAAATGGCAATTAAATGGAATATAACCACTACACACTTACTGACCTTAGATAGAAAAGCCATTTATATGAGATTTTACAATTTGAATGTAGGTCTGAAATAATGTTTTCAGAGTGTGCAGAAGGGCATAAGTTCTACAGTAGTTAAACAATCCAAGAATCCCCCCTTTTGTGTGGGACAGTGTCTGGCTCAGCCACTTTGGTAAACTTAGTGTCGAAAACAACAAGAAGCACAAACAGCTAGCAGAACGGTACTGCCCCAGGGAGGCCTGTGGACACATTTTAGAAATGCGGCAACACTTGTTCATGGAGTGTAATTACATAAAACCCTTTTGGCCAATGTTAGCAGAGGCCTGGGAAGAGTGTCTCTTTTCAACTCTGAGTTATCAGACATTGATTCACTGTATGGCCCTGTGGATGGTACATTTGGGAAATATCATGCAGATACAGTATATGTTACCTTGGCTATTATCAGATATTTCATTTGGCAGGCCTGTGAGTCTTGCAACATAAAAAAGTTTCTCATTTGGAACTGTTGCAAAATATAAAACAGGCTATATGTAAAACATCTCAGTTTGATGAAATTCGATTCTCGGCAGAAAAAGTGAAACATTCATGGCTCAATTGTGATTTATGGTTTATGTGAAAATATAGGAGTTGGATGTATACAACTAGACATGTAGAAATGTATAATTTGCAAATAAGCTTTCCTTTCTGTAACCATCATATCTGGTTGTTGATGTCTGTAATGAAATCCAGTTTTCAATAAAATTCCCCTACTGTTTTTGAGAAGTACCATGGGATCTTTAACATCCACCTGAACAGGCAGATGAGACCTTGATTTAACGTCTCATCTGAAAAACAGCACCTCAGGAGTGCAGAACCCCTCTCATGCTGCACTACAGTGTCAGTATTGGGATTTAACCCAAGTGTCCGATGTGGGGATAGAACCCACAACCTTCTGATCTCCCTGCCTCAGAGGCCAGTGTGCTACCTGTTGAGCCACTGACACTACATATGAAGAGTAGGGCATCAAAGTCCCTAGTCTGGGATTTTTTCATGCAAGATGGTAATGATGAAACCGTATACCATCACTGCAGTGAGTAGCCAACCGTGAAGACCACCACAGTGCCAGAAATTGGGCAGAATTTGCCTGTCAGTCTGGTGGTCCACGCAGCAATCGGGACTGCTTCTCTGGGCGATTGCTTCCCTCCACAGTCCAACTCCAACTCTGAGTTAGAATCTTAGAGACCAGGGGTTGTGGGGGGGCAGTGCCCCTGATTGTGATCGCTGACATCCCATAGCTACAATGCTGACAGTCGGCATTGTAGCTGTCGCGGTAGGGGATGTTGATGCTAGTGCTGTTGAAGCACTATAGGCAAACCTGATGAAACAGTGGCAATCTGTCAGCTTTGCCAAGCGTGTGTGAAGCATCGTAAAAAGGGTCACCATCTGGCCACTGGGGGCCAGCATACTCATCTCAACAGCAGGCATATGGGATTGTGGACTCAACACTAGAGGGGAGCTATTGCCATACTAGGGAGTTCACCCTCAGCCACCTTAGTCAGCATGGTATCCCCTTTCATTAGTGTAAGTAGCCATTTCATTAGAAGTGGTGAAATAACACTGGAGGATTTAATTATAACATTGTGCATAGAATCTGTAACAAGGGATAAAGAAGTTTGTCCCCATATTTCAGCCTAAACCTCATTTTGGTCTAAAACATAATGTGTTTGTGTAACAAATGTTGACCTATATAATTGAATCATATAAAACTTGTAAAGCCACAAGACAAACTAAGCCACAAGTTGCAATATTAAAGTGCCTTTTAATATTTGTGCTGACCATGTAAGTAATAGCAAACAGTTGTCTTATGTGTCTGCAAAACAGAAACACAGGATAGAGTTCAAATTACCCTTCTGATTATCTCTAGTGTTTATTCTTATCAGGACAGGCCAAAATGCTTGTATGCACATTCCTAAGACCAAACCTATTTTTCCTCCTAGACCTTGGTAACTGGTAGTGACAACTGTTACTAGCCATATATAATAATAGAATGTACACTATCTATACTTGTGTTGACCAAGGATGAGCTCATACATATACCATAGGAGTATTGCCTTTTAAGTTGATGTTTGTACTTGTTTGAACCAATCATAGAAAACCATAGGAAATGATGATGCTGTCTTCCACTATATAAGCAAGCCAGCACACACTGTTATTTTGAAGAATGAAGAATGTACCACTTGTAATCTCTCGCTGTGATTATTGTTATAATCATTAAATTCTTCCGCCTTCAGTCTCGTCTCTGTTTGTCTCCTTTCTAAGTATCTGTAATTAATAATTTACTAACTGTAATTTTTTTCACAACGCTACAGAATCTATCATACTCCTGCTCTGGCACACAAGATCAACCCCCAAACCTCAGACCAATGCCCTAAGTGCTATGCTCAGAGATATACCCTTTATCACATGGTTTGGGCATGCCCAAAAGTGGGAACATATTGGAATGAGATAAATCATATCTTAAATAAGGTCTTGGAGAGTAAGATTCAGTTAGACCCTGTAGATGTTCTACTCGGAGTACCAAGAAATGGAGGGGGTGAGTCAATAGCCGCACATCCTTTGAGAAGACTGGCAATAGTAGTGGGCAAGCAGATTTTAGCGCAAAATTGGATGGCTCAGGCCATGCCTACTATCGCTCAGTGGGTAAATGCCCTCCTAAGCAACATGAAGCTAGAACATATTCAATATAAAGTTCTGGGATGACTGGACACATATGATAAGATCTGGTCCCCCTTGGAAAGGGCTTTGGGGAAAGAATGGTTTCTACTTTTTTAGGTAACCACATGTTCTGAGGGCACTGTTTATAGAAGGTGGAAGGGAGTTCCTCTGACACTGGACTGAACAGGGGTCTATAATAAAAGGAGGAGCTGCATCAGTATTGTCATACAAAAATGGAGGAATTCCAGGAATTTAAGTAAATGGTAAAATCACAATGACTACAGTTGGCTAGTTTCATTGTATAAAATGGTGTTTTCATTAATTGGATCATGGATTGTACCCAAGCTGTGTGTGCATGTATTATACTGTAATTGAATGAAATGTCAATGATTATCTGACTATATAGAGCTCTCCTCGCTCCGGTGGCTCTTCTATAAATAAAGTTTAAAAAAAAAACACTGGAGGATTATTACAGGCATGAGGAGGAGGAGGATTTTAAATGTTCAAATAGTGGTCAGAGTAGCAGTGGTCCATGTAGTAATTCTAGTACATCAACCCCTATGCTTAAAACAGGTAAAATAACTGCATTTATTGGCTTGTCACCTGTGCATCCACCATCACACATCAAAGGTACCCCATCCATGTCAATTCGCAGAGCAGAGCCATTTGGCACAGCACGTGCAAAACACCGAACAATGCAGCTCACATTGCACAGCCTTTTTGCCCATAACAGTAAATACCCACCAAATTATGCAGTTGATCATGAACTCAATGCTACAGTAGCAGAACAGCTGGCAATTGACCTTTTGCTGTTCTCCTTTGTGGAGAATGTGAGATTCCTGTGCTTTGTGGCACATACCTGTCCTAAATGGAAGATTCTGTGCAGGACCTACTTTTCCACCTGTGCTGTCCCTGAATTATATTGGACCTAACCACCACAGTGAAGCTGAGCTGCAAACATCTCTGTCTACAAGAGTAAGTGAAAGTAAAATACGGCATCCGGCCTATTTAACTGCCTCCCTGAATCATGTGACCTGTGGACCTACAGAGACAGTCAGGCATGTGATCAGTGGCCTGTTTCTTACCAACTTCGCCTAATCAAACTGAAACTTGAAGTGAACTTGAAGTGGACAATGTGAAGTAAGGCAAATTTTGACTTTTTAATGGAAATTTTGCATAGTGATAGGCAAACTAGAAGTGGACCACTTTGCGTTCACTCTGAAGGCAAATTAAATCTTCGCTGCATCTCTACCTCCAACGGAGGCAATTTCCATCCAATTTCTCTTCTCTCCACTCGAGCTAATCTCCAAGAGCACCTGGCCAATGAGCAACTTTCCTCTTTCCTTGACACTGCCTTCTTCTTCATCCCCTTCCAATCTGGACTCTGTAAAGACCACTCTACCACCACCTCCCTCCTTAAGCTCACTGATTCCATTCTTTCCGGCATAGATCAGGGACACATCATTTCCACCATCTTTGTTGACCTGGCCAAAGCCTTCATCAGTGTCTCACACTCCCTTCTCCTGAATCAGCTGTCATTGGCTGGCCTCTCTATGTCCGCCACCAGTTGGTTCCAGTCCTACCTCATAAGCCTTTCCCAGTCTGTCAGAATTGGTAACTCCACCTCCGGTCCTCTCCCTATAAACACAGGTGTCCCCCCAGGTTCAGTACTTGGAGCAACACTATTCTCCATTTTCTGAATGACCTTCCCAGTGCCTGCTCATCTGCATGTATATACATGTACGCAGAGGATACGGTCTTATTCTTGTCTAGCAACTCCCCCTCTGAGGTGGCTGCCAGGCTTCAGCTGGACTTTAACAACATCCAGCACTGGTTCAGCACAAGCCAACACTCTATGAATGTCAATAAAATGGTCTTTATGACCTTTGACTCCAGGCAAATGCTGTCCAGACTAGACTCCACCCCTACCTTTAATACCCTCTCTGGTACTATACTGGAGGATGGCACCTCCTTTAAGTACCTTGGGCTATGGCCAGATAAGCATCTTGACTATGGGGTACATCTTGACACTATCCATAAAAAATTATTCTCTAAACTTGGTGATCTGTATAGACACCATAGCTGCCTGCCACAGCAGGCTAAGAGAGAGAAATCATCCAATAGATGATTCTCCCTGTCCTTGATTTCGGGGATATAGTCTACTGTTCTGCCCCTAAATCTACACTTTCCAGACTGGACACCCTCTTAAACTCCTTCTTTCACTACATATTTGACTGTCCTCCACTTACTAACCACTGCGATCTGTATACCTCACTGTCCTTTCCTTCCCTCTATGCCAGATGGCTATCCCAACGCGCTAACTTAGTTGGGAAATTCTGACTCAGATCCCTCCCCTACTACTTATCCTCATTCCTATCAATCCCACCCCCTCCTGCTATTCCATCTGTACATCCACACATAGAACCCTAGTCATGCCTCCACAGCACTCTCCATCTGGCTATGCTGCCTTCTCATATAAGTTCACTAATATCTTGAATTCCCTTCTGCTAGAAATTCACTCCACCCAATCCCACCATTCACTATCTCTCCTCATCCGGAAGTATTCTCTTCGTTACTGTAACTGCTCCTAACCTTTTTCCAACTACACTGAACCCTTCTCTATATACCAGCTTTCCTATCTCCAGCACTTCGACAGCTACCTCTGGCTGCAGCCTCCGCTACTCCCACTTCCCCCTTCTTCCTACTTGCCCTTGGGTCTTAGCCCTCCTTGCAGGGTTCTCAGCATCCTGAAGGGGTCTAGCTCCCATCCCCCCTCCCATCTACCCTACCACCCCCATTTTACTCCCCTCCTCCCTCTCTCTACCACCCCCATCTTTGTTGGGTCCCTGACCCTTGCAGGATTCTCAGAATCCTGCAGAGGGTCTAGATCTAACTTTGCCTCTCTCCCATTTCTCATCCCTCCTTCCTCTCTCTCTCTCTCTCTCTCTCTCCTCCTTCCTTGTTGGGTCCCCTCCCTTGTGGAGTTCACTGCATCCTGAGGGGGTCTAGTTCTCTCTCCCTCCCACCCCATATATATATATATATATATATATATATATCCCCCCATCCTTGCCAGGTCCTTGCCTCCACCTTGCAGGGTTCTCAGCATCATGAAGTGGTCTTGCTCTCAGGGTGCCTCTCTGCCTCCCATCCTCATCCTTTCCTTTTCCTCCCCCTTTTTTCTCTGCCCTTCTTTTTTACTGTTTTCCTGTTAGGATTACTTAGCACTTGGTATCCCATGTACTCAACTTGCCACTTCCAGCACTTTAAGGTGTACTCCTTCTCCCAGTCCACACCTTCCCTGTTACCTATTATTACCCTTGTGATTGTGGTATTTGCAACCCTGTATGTTGTATCCTTACAATACCATCGCTCTTTGTTCTATTCCTTGGCAAGGTTTATAATGTATTGTACTTGTGCTGCATTTTATGTATATTACTTTGGTAATTGTTTTTACTCTTCCCACTTATGTAACCTCCTCCCCCAGGACACTTCTGGAAACAAGCTGTTTACAGCTCATATTGTCTTTCCTGGTGAAACCTTTTTAAATAAATAAATAAATAAAAATAATAAAACAGGAGCAACTACAAAGACTACCAGATGGGAGGTGGTAACATCCACCATAAGGGAGAAAGTCATTTCCTTCACCAGCCTTAAAAATAAAGCATTATGATCTAAACTCTTGAGAGCTGGAGAATCAGATCATTCAACTAGAGGCTGGACACAAGGTTTGCCAAGACCCCAAGACATGTACAGATCTACTGTACAAAAGGCAAGAGTGGAGTATAATATTTTAAATACTTGGATCATAGAGTGCCAGATTCTACTCTCTGAGGGGGGTGTATAGTATAAGTGGTACAGGACAGGAAAGTGGCTCACTTCGCAGCTAAGATAACAGAGATGGAGCCACCTTCACAGCTAAGATATTTAAAACAAGGTGAGAAGAATCTACCAGTGCAAGAGACATGGAGCAAAAATGTAGCCACTATAACCAAATGCTGAACTCCTCCAAATGCCAACTTGTGCCACAGGAAATGTGCACCTTTTTTCAAGAAGTGCCTGTCTCAGTAATAACTCGGGCCCAGAGGGAGATACTGTCCCCATCACTTGTGAGGAAGTCCACAAGGTAATTAACAGGCTGACATATGGGAAGGCCCTGGGTCCAGACATACTCCCTGTAGATCTTTCTCCTAATGGAGTTGTTAGCTAAAAGTATGGCCACATGAACACAGCCCCATCCACGCAATCAGCAATAATTATAGTGCTGCCCAAACCTGGGAAAGACCCACTGATATGCTTGTCATATCTCCTCATTTCCCTACTTACAGCTAACTATGAGCTTCTGGATAAACTCATGGCCTCCTGGATGGAGGGGATCCTCCTAGAAATCATTCACCTGGACCAGTCAAGATATTTGAAGGGGGGCAGGGAAATGGTAACATCTGTAGAACTCTTAGTGCAGTTTTGCACTGGTGAGGGGCCACAGGGGAGTAAGTGAGCATCATAGCACTCGATGCTGAAAAAGCATTCAACTGTGTGGAATAGAGGTATCTACACTACAGTATGTCCTGGAGAGGGTTGGGCTCAGGGAGAGGCTTAGGGGATGGGTATGCCTATTTCAATCTGACCCTCTTGCTCATGTGTTAGTGAACAGTGGCATTTTGAGCTCTTTTGCACTGCAGAGGGGGAACCCAGTAAGGGGTGCCCCCCTTCACCTCTCCTTTCTGTCAAGGGACTGGAGCCATTGGCTGTGGCTCTTAGGTTGCTGGCACACTTTCTTTCTTTCTTTATTTGAAGTTGATAACTGGGAGAGGCACACTGAGCCAAAGCTCATTTCCAGGTGCGACAAGGAGGACTGGGAGCTGAGAGGTTTACAGTACGTAAGTTGACACTAGTATACAGAATACAAAGTAGGAGAAGAGATGCAAGGTAATACAATGATACAGGTATCACTACATGGGTAATACAGAGAAATACAGGTGGTAAGGCAATTAAAGGAGCAATAAACAGCATTGACCAAAAAAGTTTCCTGGGTAGTGGGAGAAGGAGAGAGAGGAAGCAAGAGAGAAAGCACTGTGAAGAAAAGCTGAGACAGAGTGTGAGAAAGGCGCTTATATTTAGCTAAGCATGAGAAACATTCATTGAGTGGGCAAAGGGTGAGGTCAAACTTGACACGGGCAGGAGTCTGGGAACTCAGAGGCATGGGATAAAGCATGTTTTAGGAGAGAGAGGGACGGGGAGTGTCTGAAATGAAAGTGGAGGGTGTTCCAGAGCATGGGCAATCTTTAAGAGGAAGTATCAGAGCCAGAACAGGAGGAGGGCCAAGGGAGGGAGAAAGTGCGGTGGTGAAGAACTGATGGAGGGTGATGTAGACCATAAGATCTCACTGTTCACTGATGATGTCTTACTGTATGTTAGGTGGCCTAGTGTAGCACTCCCAGTTATAGCCACCCTGTTGGCTCAGTATGGAACTTTATCCTGACAAAAGATAATATGTGCCAAAGATGAGGTCATATATCTTGGAAAGGAGTCTAGGGGCAGAGGTGATGTGGGCTAAACACTTAAGGAAGTAGAAGTACTGAAATACTTGGGTATCCATCATCCTCAAAAATTATTAAGACTGTATGAGACTGACTTCCCGCCTCTCAAAGAGGACCTACAATGTTGGAGCAAGCTTGCTGTGATTCTGATAAGGAGAGTTAACTCCCTAAAGATTTATATTTCAAAAGATATATCTTTTGCAGGCCCTTCCTATCAAGCTGCACACAAAATTCTTCAGGAGGGTACAAAGTATATGTCATAATTATCTATGGAAAGGGAAGCTGGTCCACATCAAAACATCAACACTGCAGGAACTGGTAAGTGAAGGGGGGGTTTGCAATCCCTAAAATTAAACATTGTTATTGGGCAACCCAGCTGGCATTTCTGAGGAAAGCAATGGATAATAAAACTATACCATGGTTACAAATGAAGAAGGATACTGTAGCGAAAGGAACTGAAATGGGTGAGGCTCTTAACCCCCTGTTTGGGGGGTGGGGATGCTCCCTTTAGCAAAAACTCATTCAGTAAGGTGACCCAAATGGTCTGGAAGTGGGTTTTCCAGTTTATTAGGCAGAAGCCAGCAATCTCTCCAGCTGCATGATGTATGACTGCCATTGAAGAGAAATGAGGTTACACAGTTTTTGTACACCAAGGACTATGGGAATGGGGAAAAAAGAGGGATCCACAGGATTGGTGACCTGTTTCAGGGTGGGAGGTTGTCTTCTCATTCTCAGAGTTGAAAACCCTCTACAATATACCACAAAATACCTACAGTACTTCATTTGTCTTTGTTTTAGAGTTCTCCTGAGGGATGAGGGGAGAGATCTGATGTACAAGAAGCCACACATATAGAATATTGCATGCCACAACTACTTTCTGTTAGGCCACTGGTGGCCTACCATAGACAGATCGAAGTAGTGTTGGGCGAAGTGGGCTCAATCGGCTCCGCGAAGCATTTCGTGGAGCATAGGCAGATTCGCGGAGTGCTCCGCAACGCAAAGTGGAGTACTTTGCATTATAATGAGGAACGTGAAGTGCATTGAAAACGTCAACTTTGCATTACTCCGCCTCCACTGGTCACTACTCTTTTAATTTTAAGGTGAAGTACATTGGTGGCAGTTCACTTCACCTTGTTTTTGAGCTCCGAAGATGGATTTTGCAGTGATTCAAGGGAGTTCAGGTCACATGGGCTTTATATTGATCTGCACAGCCTCAGTTCGGGGTAGCTTGAGTAGGAAGGAGTAGGAGACAGTGTGCTCTGATAGCTGTCTGTAGGAATCTTTTAAAGCTGTTCAAAAAGCATTTTTGCTTTTTTGGGGGGGGGGATCCAACTGTAGTTCATCGATTTCGGGAAACCCTCCTGTGCTCACATCATTGAGCATTTTTTTTGAGTGTGGTTTTGAATGTAAATTTACAACATTGAGTGTGTGGGGTGAAAGACAGTGAAGTGTGTTGTGTGGGGGAGGGGCGTATCTGTGTGTAGGTAGATTTAAGTTGGAGAACTAGTGATTTCTTTGTGTTTTGGTTATATTTTTGTTATATAACTGACTGTGTTATTGTACACATAGGAAAATTGTCAGTAATAGTACAAATGTTCTTGCTGTTTGTTGTGTGAATGTGGTGCAGCATTTCATAAGGTCAGGTTGTTTAAATTACAAATTTACATTACGTGGCAGTACACTGAACTTTTCAATTTGCATCGCATTCCTCGTTCAGCATTGTACACAAAGTGTTCTGTGTTATGTGTGCAGTGCTGCATGCATCAAATATAATATACCTTTTAAAATTTGTGACACAGATTAGTGTAAGTGCAACTAAGTGCAGCAGTGTGAACCTGCTATCCACTGCAGCTGCTTGATTTTGTACTGCGATCGTGTTCTTTGTTCTTAGTTTTGCTGCTTTTAGTGCCGTAAAAATCAGCACTGTCTGTATTCAGTGCCCCCCCACCCCTACGTCAAAAAGGTATTTTTTACCAGACTGGATTGTTTTTGTGATCCCATGAGCACCACTGGTTACTGAAGTTATTTTAATTCCGTGACAATGTCACAACGCAGTAGTCTCTTATCTGTTGCTGAAGCCACAGTTGTTTATTTTGCTTCACATCCAGCCAGCGTCCCTCCAGTCAGAAAGTGAACGTATCAACATCTGAATTTGGTAATAATATTGTGGTTGATCCCCCAAAATGCCTGCAAAGAGACGTGCAAGTAAAGCTGTTTCTGGCCATGGCAATGTTTGCAGTAAGAGGGTCTGTGGGCATAGTAGTAGTACGCAGTTGGAGAAGTGCATTGCTGATGTGAGGAAAGGTATTTCTCCTGCAATGTTTTTTACAGCCCAATCAGTAGTTTCACTGACAGTTGGAGGAGATAATGTTTTCCCAGCTGGTGGTGTTAGTGTTACTGGTGTTAGTGGTGGTGGAGGTAATATTAGCATTGTTGCGTCAAGTTCTAATTCTGACCAGTGTACTGTATCCAAACATATTGAGTGTGAAGCAGTGCAAGTGAGTGACAGCGTAGATGATGTCATATTTCCCAGTAACATCCCATTAACTGAACCTGATTCTGATGATCATGTCAACGAGAGCATACAATGTGATATTCCATCCACCGTGGCACTTAGCATCATGCATTTTCCATGCAGTGATTCACAGTGTGGTGAAAAAATATCAGGTGATGGTGGTGTAGATGCTGATGATGAATGTGATGATGCTGATGATGTTGCTGTTGTTGCAACATGCAGTCCATATGTTAGCATCCAAGCAGAAGATATGGATGTATGTGACAGTGACGTTGATGAATATGATGATGATGTAATTGACCCAAGCTGGGAACCGGAGAAAAAGAAATTAAAAGTGGCTATATCTGAATCTGTTTGCAGGAATCCCCATGTAAAATCTTGTGATTTACCAGTTTTAGTGGATGATGATGATGATGACGACCCAGTACTCAATATGATAGGTAGTCATGGTGGTCAGTTGCAGTCCAGGTGTGCAATGCCAGAAACATCACATGCCCCCCCCCCCACTTCAGTGCTTAAAATAACAGACTTAAATAAGCCACATCATTATGGACATGTTAAAAGCAGAGCATCACAGTCCCTTGTTTGGGATTTTTTTGTTCAAGATGCAAATGATGAATCATTTGCAATCTGCCAGGTTTGCCTTGTGTGTGTGAGTCAAAGTAAAAAGGGGAGCCATCTTGGGAGAGGAGGACAGCATACACATCTTAAGAATAGGCACTTGGCTCTGTACAAGCTGGCAGCTAATACCAGACTGGGGCGTTCACCCGTATCACTGGCAACCATAGCCAGCATGTTATCCCCTTCCATGACTGTTAAGCCCACTAGGAAATTAAACATGTGCAGTAGTGCAGTAATAAGAACAGAGAATTACTACAGGCATGATGAGGTGGAGAACCATATTGACTTTGAAATGTTGTCCAGTGCTGCTGAGAGTAGCAGTTTTTGTGGTGGTATTGGTGGTGGTGAATGCAGTATGTCTAGTGAAAGTGGTACATCAACCCCAGTTGGCAAATCTGGAAAAATAACATAATTTCTGGGTTTGTCATCATCATCTGTACAACCGTCTTCATCAAATGTCCACACTTCACCCACTGCCAATGCCATTCATCACAGAGCACAACCATTTGTGACCAACAACACACCCCATGTAAAACGTTTAAGTCAGTCCATGTTACAGAGTGTTTTTGCGCATAAGCTGAAGTACCCCCCCCAATCGAACAGTGTCACATGAACTTAATGCTGCTGTAGCGGACATGTTGGCAATCAATCTTTTGCCCTTCTCCTTTGTGGAGAATTCTGGGTTCCAGTAGTTTGCTGCCCGTGCCTGTCCAAAATGGAAAGTCCCATCCAGGACATACTTTTCTACCCGTGCTGTTCCCGAGTTGTTCTGCACTGCCTCAGACTCAGTAAGACATGTCCTTCTACATTCCTCCTCTCCATTCATCCATTTAAGTATGGATATGTGGACAAGTGGAAAAACAGTGGGGAGTTTATATCTGTATATAACTGCACACTGGGCGCCAGTGCCGGGGGTTGTTTGTGATCCTGGTAGTGTGAATACTCAGTGCAGGATTGTTGCGGTAGCAATCTTCCTGGAATTTGCCAGCATGCAACAATTGCTATGCGCAGTGTGACCTGTTCACACACTGGCGAGAACATGTTGGACATGGTACTGACTGAAATTGGCAGATGGCTAAACCCTCTGTCCCTGAGAGCTGGGTTCATAGCAAGTGACAATGGGTCAAATGTGGTGAAATGCGTCACGAATGGTGTTTTTTTTCGTGTTCCATGAATGGCCCACTGTTTAAATCTTGTGGTTCAGGAGTTTCTGCAGCACCCTGATGTAAAGGAAATGCTGACCATTGCACGACGTATCTGCTCTCACTTTTCAAGACCTGGAAAGGCCTGTGACCAACTGCAGCAGTTGCAGATACAAAACAGCCTGCCTCAGCACCGCTTGAAGCTGGAAGTTGTCACCCAATGGAACTCCATGTTATACATGGCAGAGAGGTTACATAGAAACATGGACTTTGACAGCAGATAAGGACCACTTGGCCCACCTAGTCTGCCCATTTCCCTACCTACAGGATAGACAGAGATCCTAGTTAACCAACAGCCTATTTCTTCCTACCCCCCACAAGAACTGCCTTATGTCTGTCCCATGCATTCTTGAATTCTCCCACAGTTTTAGACCCCACAGCCTCCTCAGGAAGGCTGTTCCATGCATCCACTACCCTCTCTGTGAAAAAATACTTCCTCACTTGCCCCGGAACAATCCCCCCCACATCTTTAAATTGTGTCCCCTTGTTCCTGCACGTCTCTTTTTCTGAAAGATGCTACCCTCTTGGACTTTGTTGATTCCACTGAGGTACTTAAGGTTGAGGTTGTATGAACAATACAAAGCCATCTCAGAATATCTTGTTATGCACAGTAGCCGTGACAGTTCTGGGGCCTCCACGTCTATGACGACTGAACAGTGGTGCCTCATGGACTCTGTAATAACAGTTATGCGGCATTTTGAACATGCCACACAGGCAGTGAGTGGCGAGTCTGCCTCCATTAGCCAATCAATTCCACTGTTGCAGACACTGAGGCAGACAATGGTGAATGTACAGCACAGCCTTGATGTTGCCGGAGATGGTGGTAGCAGTATGTTGCTGCAACACATGCTGACAGTATTCGACCAGAATTGTCACATTGTGAGCATTCAGCGTAGTGACAACTTTGCCATGGCAACAATGCTGTACCTATGATACAAACGTGGAGTTGCATCAGTACTGGAGGGAGGGCTTGAACAGGTAAAAAATATCAGTGGTCAACTGGTTTGCTTGGTTCATGGGGCACAGAAGTCACGTGCCAAGGTTTGCAAACCTCAGCAGCATAATCCAGCTGAAGGTGTAGCTGGAGGACCAGCAAGCATATCATACAAGGGTAAGAGGACTGTAGTTCCTGGTGGTCTGTCATCCAAAGTGGTTGGCATCAACCCGCTTTGGGAGGCTTTGTCCCAAGTGGGTATTTGTGAAATCAATGATTCAGAGGAACAGGATAATGCATCAACAACTGGACTTAATCCAGCACAGAGAATGGTTGGGTCATATTTGTCTGAAAGCAGGCATCTGACAATAAGTGAAAATCCTCTTTTGTACTGGAGTGGGAAGGTCAGTGAATGGCCAGAGCTGACTGCACTGGCACTGAAGTACCTCACATGCCCACCCTCCAGTGTAAGTGTTGAGAGGGTATTCAGCTCAGCAGGTGCAATAGTCAGGGATCTTTGGACAAACCTGTCTCCTGCAAATGTTAGTCTGCTAACATTCATTAAAATGAATGCGAGGCACATACCAGCACAGACTACAACCTCGGTATTCATACCCCGGCCTAGTCATGGCGGTCTTGCTGATGTGTAAATGGAGCATCCTGGTGGTACTGGCAGTGGCTGCCTGATACGGCCCACCACTGACGTAGATGATGACACAATGGATAAAGAATTTCCCAGTGGTCAGACTTCAGACATCGATGACTGTGAGGGCAGTTTTCTTTATGAGGATGATGATGTGGTTAATGTTGGTAGGTTTTAACTGCAGTATTTAAGCCGGTGCACCCCCCCATCCCAGACCACCACCACCAGGACTGACGTTATCCAAGTCTGCTGCCACCATGAGTCTGTAGGCCCCCCACTGACCACCACCACCACTGGGACTGATGTTATTCAAGTCTGCCACCATGAATCTGTCTGCCCCCCATGGACCACTACCACCACCGGGACTGATGTTATCCAAGTCTGCTGCCACCACAAGTCTGTCTGCCCCCCATGGACCAACACCACCACCGGAACTGATGTTATCCTACTCTGCTGCCACCATGAGTCTGTCTGTCCCCCACGGATCACCACCACTGGGACTGATGTTATGCAAGTCTGCCACCATCAGTCTGTCTGCCCCCCATGGACCACCAGTCCACCAGTGCACCACCACCACCAGCTTCTTAATATTTAAACCATAAAGTGAGTATGTGCACTCATGTTTGTTATGCTGCCTCACTTCCTTAAGTTGTCTGTTTTGTTTGCTGTAGATTTTCAGAGCTGCAGTGGCAAAACACATACAGTACACTTCTTTTGTTTCTTTAACAGGAGAACAAAAACAGGTTCCATCGCTTCGCTATTACTCATTGGGAAAGATGCTGTAGCTATTCTGTACAGAGAGGAACCAATGTAATATCCATGTGAAATCCATTCTGGTAAGTATGAAGATTTTATTTCATCCATTTCATTGCTTTGTAATGACTGCTGCAAATATTGCACACAACAGGTTGTCTTAGTAGATGACAAGATGTGTCTCTGAAATGTAACTTGACAATAAGGATTGAGATTTGAGAACCAGGGAGGGACACAGAACAATAAAGTTGTAATTTTAAGAAGTCATTCATTTCTATTTTTAGGAAAATTCGTGATACTTTGTTGTTCTGTCAAAGTGCCCTTATCCAAAAAAGTTCTTCAACATCAGGCACACCCTTCCCCTGACCTGAGCTTGGGCACACATGCAACACGCAGAAGTCGTTTCATTCGATGACCATGACCATCATTAACAACCGGAGTCCAGAAGGATGCTGTTGAAATCAGTGAAGAAGTAAATAGTAAGAAACCATTACAGACAAAACTGAAAATATGATCCCCCCCCCAAAAAAAATAGAAATACTTACCTTCATGTGCTTGAGAGTTATCTGTTTCCATTTAAGTGCAAAAAATTCTCATTGAGCACTGGAATGTGCACAGCAACAATTTGGAGTCACCTGTGTTATACAGAACAATAGCATGAGTACACGTCCATGTCAAGTTCAACCCCTCATCATGACCTACAAAATACACAATCTTATATCTATATATATATATATATATATATATATATATATATATACTCACCAAGGCTACTATAAGTGTACATCCAAAGGGCACCTTTCAATCCAGTTGAGATGATCACATTTCATTTGGTGGAATCATCTCGCACAACACATTGGACCAGCAACACAAACCTCACAGTCAACATTTTATATGGGGGATGGAGTATGACTAGAAACAGTCTTTTTTCACTTCGTTACCACTTGTCAATTTTCTGCACACAAGGACCTGCAGAAAAAATCTGGGGACTCTGTGCTAACACTGCGTGCATGACTGAGTACGCCATTAATTCTGGGGAACTTTGTATGTGCTGAAACAGTTTCTTTTCACTTTGTTACCGCTTGTCAATTTTCTGAACACAAGGAGGATGCACTGTAGGCCTGTAGAAAAAATCTGGGGACTCTGTGCCACTTTTGTGTGCTCTGTGATTGTTGCTGTGAGCTCATAGTCATGATGTCATAATAACATTTTTTTGCCAATAACTTTATTTTATTAAAAAAATAATATACAACAACCATGCATAGTGCACACAGACAAAGATGGTTACACAGGCTACATTAAAGGATAGTGCACAGTAAACAAAATACAATTACTAGAATAATAAAAGAGTAACAAAACAAAGTGAACCCCCCAGCCCTACCAACCCCCACCCCATCCCCCACCCCACAGCTATCCGTAACATTGGGTGTAACTGTTATTTAATAAATAGAAGATCAGAACCGTTACCACAAACCAAGTCAAAACCTAGACGAAGGGAGGAGATATATTAATTATTATTTAAAAAAGAAGAGGGAGGCCCAAGTTACAAAGAAACAAAGAAAATCTGCAGCATAAAAACCTCCTAAAGAAAAAAGAAGAGAACAAAAGGAAGATAGAGGTAGGCAAGAATTAGGGAGGGATATAAAAGGAAGGAGAAATGGATAAAGAGACCTAATAAAGCCAAATATACACAAAATGCCCACATTACTAAAACCCGAACTTATCCCTCAAACACTGGCAAAACTCCTTCCAATAAGTATCAAATTTATGCTGAGTATTAACCAATACATACACCGTTCTTTCGGCATATAAAGCAGTCAAGAATTCCTCCCACCACTCCTTAAAAGAAGGAGTCCATTCATTTCGCCAATGGCGCAGAATCACCAGCTTAGTGACCAATGCCACTAGTGCCATCCGGACCCTTAGAATGTTACTTGGGATAGATTTGTACACCCCAAAGATGCAAATCTCTGGTGTAAAAAATGCTGTGAGGTCATAGAAAGGTTTCAGCCCCCATTTAACCACCTCCCACAATTTAGTGCTTTTTGGGCAGGACCATAGCTTGTGGAAAGTAGTGGCTAAAGAACCATCACAGTTCTGACAATCTGGAGAACATTTGTTATTTCAGCTGTGTAATTTGGCAGGAGACCAATACATATTATGCAACAATTTGAACTGGATCTCTCTTAACCTATCTTGTTTAGTGTATGTATGAATATCAATCCAGACTTTCTCCCAAACTCTCTCGGGCCAATCCAGAGACTTGTTAACTTTCCAATAATACGGAATAAGGGATGAGTTCGGGTCGATCTTCTTAACAATATATTGGTAACTTTTAGACACCAATTTACCAGATAAACAAGAATCAGATAATTGTGCCCATAGGTCCCCCACAAGGTCCGATCTTTTGGCATTTCTCAATGAAGAATGGATAGAACTCCTGATTTGGGCCAGGTTTAACATAAATTGGGATTTAACTCCAAACTTTAACGCTAATGATGAAAGTGGGAGCAAGAGTTACCTTCATAAAGATCAAAATCCGAATCTTAGAATGAAATGATAAAAATAGATTGCTAACGGTTGGTTACCTATTAGAGATTTGGATTCCTCAGTAGGGGTTGTGAAATCGGACCATGGATTAACTTACCGCATATAATTGATGAGTAGCCCTAATATCCCACCCCAAGAGGGTATTTCTAAACTTTTGGGTACTTTAATCCAAGGGATATATAAAAGGATTCTAAATCTATCTTTAAATCCTTAGCTATAGCCTGGTCTAAATCTAGGCCTGTACCAGGAGTATCAATTTTCCTGGTCCATAAAACAGCCCTGGCAGCATGTATAGCCAAATAATATCTAAAAAAAATCAGGAAATTGTTGGCCACCCAATCTACGTTGCCGACAAAGTTTAAAGTAAGCTCTTCGGGGTGGTCTATGTTTCCATATAAAATCCGAACAGTGCCTACTTAAATTGTTAAACAAAGATTTGGGGAGGTATATGTTCAGATTGAGGAGGGGGTATAGAATTCTCGGCAAGACTACCATTTTAATTGTGTTAATTCTCGCAGAAAAAGACAAGGGAAGTCTTGACCATCTCTCCAGATCTTCTCTAATGGATTTAAGGACGGGTTTCAAGTTCAGCTGAGCCAGCTCTTCCAGATTCCTGGAGATTTGGATGCCCAAATATACCAAGGATTTAGGTTGCCACTGAGGACCTAAGGATAGACACCATCCTTTTACAAGATTAGTAGAAAGAGGAAAAAATACCATTTTGGCTAGGTTCAGCTTAAAGCCTGAAAAACCACTAAAGTCTTCAATAAGGTTTAGGGCTCTAGGAAGGGATAAGGTTGTGTCCCTAATGTGTAACAATATATCATCCTCAAATGCCGACAATTTATGTTCTTGATCTCCAATCTTATTGCCATAAATCTGTTTGTCGGTCTTAATTGCTCTAATTAAAGGTTCTAAATACAGATTAAACAGGTATGGTGACAGAGGACAACCCTGACGAGTTCCCCTCTGTAACGGAAAAGCAACAGAAATTAAAATTATTGTACTGAATTCTAGCAGTTGGGCATGAGTAGAGAATCTTAACTAATTGTATAAATTGTTGGGGAATTCCAAATTTAGCAAGGGTATCAAACATATATGTCCACTCCACCCGATCGAAAGCTTTTTCCACATCCAATGAAATAAGAGAAGCTTCAACACTGGGGGCCGCTGATGCCGAAATTAAATAAAACACTTTCCTGAAATGGTCAGCCGAGGTGCATCCCTCCACGAAGCCAGCTTGTTCCGGACTCGTCAGTTCGCCAAAGCAACTCTTAAGTCTAGAAGCTAATATCTTAGTAAAAATTTTACGCCTAAATTCAAACAAAGAAATGGGTCTATAGTTACCAACAGAGTCTGTAGGCTTGCCCGGTTTGGGCAATAGAATTATTCTGGCTTGAAGAGTGACGATCCTCTAACTCCAAACTCTGACCAAAAGGCAAAGAGTTGATTCAACAATGGGGCAACTTCAGTTTTGAATACCTTATAGAAAAGTGGCGTAAATCCGTCTGGGCCGGGAGCCTTATCAGCCCTAAGTGAGTCAATGGCCGACATTACCTCCTCATTAGTTATAGGAGAAATTAGCCGCAACCTAGAGCCCTGTGATAAATTAGGGAGTGGTAAATCCATCATGAACCTACGCATATTGGAAAGTTCATGTGCGGAGGGTGGCTGGCTCGAGTATAAGTCCCTGTAAAAGGACACAAAGGACTGTAAAATACCATTAGGGTCAGTAACCAGTATGTCAGAATCAGGGGATTTTAAGGCCGGCACCCACCTAGACTCAGATTTTTGTTTTAACTGCCAGGCCAGTAGTTTCCCAGCCTTGCTACCCTTCCCAATATATAGGGCTTTAGATTTGACTGAAGAGTTAGCCACTTTATCCCTCAATGTCGCTCGCGGCATACCATGTTCTCAAAGCGGACAGCTCCATTTCTTGGTTAACTGACATCGAATAATCGGGGATATCCTCTAATTCTTTAATCTTATTCAGACAGGTAGACATCTTCTGGTTATGTTTCGCTTTCCTCACCGAAGCTATCCTAATTAACTCCCTTCTCCATACCGCTTTAAGAGCGGCCCATGATTTATCTATATCAGAAATAGGGCCCCAATTGAATTTAATTGAGTCTTGCAGAAAGATACGGAACCTACTTGAAGAGTGGACATCTTTAAGTATGCTGTTGTTTAGGGCCCATGTATAAGATCTCTTGGGAATGGAAGGCGGAGTCCAAACAAGTTTAACTGGAGAGTGGTCAGAAATCACCCTTGGGAGCAGCTAGGCCTCCGTTACCTCAGAAATGACCTGTCGGCTCACCAAAAAATAATCTAACCTAGAGAGGAATTTGTGAACCGGCGAAAAAAAAGTATAGTCCCGAGCTGAAGGATTAAACAATCTCCAGGGGTCTATTAATCCTAAAAAGGATATACATTCAGCCAGAGCCTGCTGGGCCGGAGAGGGATATGGTTTCCTGCTGACCGATCTATCCAATTTGTCAGATTGAACTAGGTTCCAATCTCCTCCTAATATAAGTGGCACTTCCCTGAAGGGAGATAAAACCACAGCCAAATGGGTGAAAAAGGAGGGGGTCTCAGCATTGGGACCATAAATAGACCCCAACACAAGAGGCTTCCCTCCAAGTTTGCCAGAAACAATACTGTATCTGCCATTCAGGTCATCGAATATGTCTGAGTGTAAAAAAGGGACGCCCCGAGCTATCAGAATTGCCACCCCCGGCTAGAGGAAGAGTACCCAGACCCAAACACTTGGCCTACCCACTTCTTCCTAAAATGGGAAAGGTGGACTGAAAGGACATGGGTTTCCTGCAAAAATACAAATGCCGGCTGATAACGCTCTAGGTGGTTCAAAATTACATATTTCTTGCAATTATCCTTCTTCCCTTTGATGTTCCATGAAAAAAAGTTCAGGTTAGAGACCATTTGTCCTATCTTGCCCCTGAAACAATATAGGGATAGCTGCCCCTCCCACCACATAAACCCAGAAAAAACTAAACCTATCCACCCCTAACTCCCCCCAAAAGTATTCCCCCCCAACCAGACTGCCAAACTGTGACCCCCCAGGCCTGAAGCCCACTCCTCTTACACTGGTTCAAAGTGAGCCATAGAGGTGGGGCCTTCCTAACCCCTCATTACAATCCCAGATCAGCAAGAATAAGCATGCAAACCCGCCGACTATAAGAACACTGCTTATATACACAGGTATAACCCTCGCCCCACAAATGGTAGTGATGTCTATCGTTAAATCAGATACAACAGATTAAATAGTTAGCAGAAGGCCCTCATTGAATACCATTATATAAAATCAGGGATCTAGCTGTTAACGGAGGATTCCTCCTTCCGACCCCTCCAAAAAAAGGGACATACTCAAAAAAGAATTGAGCCAACTCATAGCAAGAGGATGTCTCATCCTATTGGAGACATCCCACACCCGCACAAACACCTCTATCCAAATAATGGTGAGTCCTGGCCCAACCATGGAATGGTATCATGTAGAAAATTAAGTATACATGCAGGTAGAAACCGCATAAAGGAGGGTAAAGAAGGGGAGCACCCCTTTAAGGTAAAAAAACATATAAATTGTCAAATCCTCCTGCCCTACTACTTCCCATGTCGCAGATATAAGAAGGGCTTACCAGCATAAACATCATGGCCCTCCTACCACATAACCAAACATTGATTTTGTGTCCAATCCTAACAACAGTAACATCAAAAATGCGAAATGTAAAGCTATCCATAACATGAAAAATCATCTTGCAACCCCCTCTACTGGACATAGAGAGAAATAACAACCTTCTCCTGGATTGAAAGATCCGCATTAACTAATAACTACCTAAACCAAACAAAGATGATCATGTTTAGGGTTAAACAAATATTGAAACTGTCCTCAGAAATCATATGACATGGCCATGTTATTAAGGTTATAGTCCAAAGTAAATGAGACTAGTGAAGCAGGCCAAAAACAAACTCATATTGGGCTATTTAGTTTCTGAAGCTCACACAGTCCGCCCCGTGGCTCAGCCTTTAGGGAACAGATCAGGCATCAAAACATGAAGGGAGGTTAAAGCATAGTCCGCCGATTCATATCGTTTTACCCCCTCTTTAGTGGTGACTTCAAGCTTAGCTGGGTACAAAATACGATGGCGAATCCCCGCTGCCCACAGCTTCGAGGTAATAGGCTGAAATGAGGCTCTAATTTGTCTCATCTTCCAAGTCAGGTCGGGGACAAGGCGAAGCTTTTTGCCTTCCCAATGAAAGGAAAATAACTTCTTTATTTCCTTCAGGATATGCTCCCTGTCCAAAAAGTTGAGAAGCTTGAAAATAATGGGATGTGGGGGCTCTGTTGATGAGGGCTTAGCTCTTAGGGCACGATGCCCCCTCTCGATGACGTACTCCGGCCCATTTGGTGAGGGGCCAGCAGATTTTTTAAGCAGCTTTTGTAGAAACAGCAACATGTTAGAGCCCTCTTCCCACTCTGGCAATCCCAAAAGAACCAAGTTATTTCGGCGGCTTCTTCCCTCTAGGTCGTCTAGCCGCTCCTCCAATCTTGTGACCATCTTTTTACAATCAGTAATTGTAGGCCTCGACTTCTCAAACGCTCGCTCAATTGATGAAATGCGAGCCTCAGTGTCCGTGACTCATCGGGCCAGTTCAGGTTTAATATCAGCCACCTCGTCCACTAACTTAAACAATGCTTCCTTTATGACTGAGAGGTCGTTATAAATCTTTCCAGGCGTAACCTCCTCCGTTTTGGTCTGCGGTGAAGAACTGTGGCATGGCCGCTTTGCCTCCAGCTCCTGCTCGCTCGCCTGCATTACGAGAGTCGATCGTCCCACAGAACAATCCAGAAGGGATCCGCTGCCTATGTGGCCAGGAGAGAGTAAGGTGAGTCGGGTTAAGGACGTGGAAAGACAACAAGTTCGCTGATTTGGATCGGGAGCCCCAGACAGCAGCAGCTACTCCTCCATTGGCATCACGTGACCCCCCCCATAATGACATTTTTACAATTAAAGCAGTATTCCGAGAATGTCCTCACAGTTCTGAACTGTGCCTTTTTATGCTACTTTAAATTGCCACAGCAACCACTACTTACGTGTGAGTCATCAGTGACTTGAATGATACGATTCTTCTCACAATTTATGTCTGCTTCTCTTACTCCTACTTTTTTTCATGTATGAAAACAAAATGAGCATGTCTTTCAATATTGTTACGACCAGCTTTGTATTTATTTGCAGCTGCTTTTCAATAACTATTGTTCCGTCGTGTCATATAAAACACTGACTGATGCATAACTGTTAGTTAACAACAGAAGTTATATATGACAACTACTTGATGTGATGTAGAAAAGCAGAGGAAAACAATGACAAAGACCTGGTCACACTCACTGTCAGCAGCACCAATTTAAAAAGAATGACCTTTCTTTATTTCACACATGAAAAAAGATAGTACAGCACACTCAACTACTGCAAATTATCGTATTATTCCAGTCAGTCAGGATGTAAGTAAAGGAAGTTGTAGCATAGCATTAAAAAAATATAGGTCAGAGTTATCAACAGATTGTTGCGCAGCTGCTTTACAGGCAGTCACCACATTACATAGCTAAGGTTATGCACATAAACTAATATGTGGGGGCATTACTACCATTGGAATATTTCTTGCTCCACAGAGTGCAATATATGTCTGTGAAAATCACCCATAATTTCATTACAGTGAGTCACATGATAGAGGAATTAACAATCTGAAGAGAAACCCACATTTGTGCCACACTTCCTCAGCAACGTTAAGACATGATGGCAGGGGGGAGAGCAGGTGCATGCTCCACTATACTGAATGTCCAGCAGCTATCCCAAACAATGTTTCCAAATGTTATAAGGTTCACTTTGTGGTGAAATGTGGGATGTTTCCACTACCAAGGCTCTTTTTACTGGAAACGTGGCCACACATTTCACAACATGCTGACCATTAACATAAAGAAACATTCACTAACCTGCACATTCCAATATTCACTGTAAGGAGCACGCACACGCACTCTCACTGCCATCGTGTCCTAATGTTGCTGAGAAGGGAGGCAGAATGTGGGCAGATTTTCAGAATGGTAATTCCTCTGTCACATGACTCACTGTAATGCATTTACGCATTGTTTTCAAAGAAATGTATTGCACTATGTGGTGCAAGAAAGATTCCCCTGGAAGGGAAAATGTGTATGATTTAATAATAACAAACAAAAAACACACAAAAAAAGTACAACACAGTAGTGGGGTGGGGTCAGGGGGCTGGAGGTGTGTGTGGGGGGCTGAAAACAATGCCTGGTCTTACTATGGCCGTGGGATGCTGTGGTGGTTCAGAAGCAGGTGCAGCACTGAAAGTATTTGCTGCTGCTATGCTTCCACTCTGGTAACCTGCTGCTCCAAATTAATGAAATGCTTGTTGTTTACCTCCAGTGCTGCCCACACCAGGAGGAGGAGGTCAGACTGGCTAACAGGGTCTGTGCCGGGGTCCACTGTAGTGGGTAATACAGGTAGTGGGGCTGGTTGTTGACAGGGTGGTGCTGGTGGCTGTGGTGTTGGTGGTGGTTTTGGTGGTGGTGGAGCACCTGATGTAGCCCTCCTCCTCCTGCTGCAGCAGTGACTGCTGCGAGGCACATCTCCAACCCCAGCAGCACCCTTGGCCACTGCCACGGAAGGGCCAGCAGGTGGACACGTGGCCCCTTCCATGGCAGCCTGCCACTCTGCCCTGTGGTGATTCATCATGTGGGTGCACTGGTCACTGGTCCCCAAATGTGTCCCAGGGGACCACGGCACACCAGCACACCACACACACTGCACTGCACCACTGTGCTGTTTCCCCCCACACAATTAAAAAACTCCCACACTGGAGAGCTGTGAGGGGGCCCAGACACAGTATGCACTTCATGAGCACGAGTCCCACCACCACCCACTATTGCTGGGGCCACCTCCTGTGGCTGTGGAGGTGGTGCTGCTGGAGCCCCAACAGCTTCTGCTAGTGGTGGTGGTGGAGAAGGTGGATGAGCAACAGCCACCAGTGGCATTGGTGCTGCTGCTGCTCCTGTTGCTTCTGTGGGGGAAGAAACACTGGCCGGGAGTCTGGAATGGTCGAACATAACACGACCGCCCCGCCCCCCCACCGGTCTGCACTCCTCCCCTCCTAACACTCCCATGTGCCAGCAACTCGCCTTCCCCTACTTCAACCTGACCCTCTATCCTCCTGGGTCCACGGCACACACACACACACACACACACACACACACACACACACACACAGGCAGTGGACACACACGTACACACACACACACACACATACACAGTCAGTCGCACACACAAAACGAAAACAAAACTTATACAAAAAAATTCACCAACCAAAAAAACACTAACACAATACAAACACTAAATAAAATAGCTTTTAAAAATGCTGTTTGAATTGGATTGGCAGTAACGACTCCAAGAGCCAAGCAAACTCCTCTCACAAAACAATTTTGCTTTCTCCCTGTACAAATGCAAAGGAGAAAGTGAAACTGCTTATGTGACTCACTTCCTTCCTGCTTGGCTAAAGAATGTGACTTACAGTACTGCAGGCAATGTGATGTGCCTATTTTCTTCTCACTTTGCCTTACTTAGCGTTAAGGCATAATAAGAATGTGAAGTGGTAATGGTAATGCGAAGTGAGCACTTTGCAGGGTCCACTTCACATTGTGCTCTTCGGACGTGAAGTGGTCACTTCGTGTCCACTTCACAGGCGGATTTATAATTCACTGCATCTCTAGATCAGAGGCAGTATGCCCCCGTGTGCAGAAGACTACAGATCTTCCTGAGCCATGGACCTGGGGATTAAGATTACTGAAGAAGTCTGGAAATGGGCCATGAGATGTAACCATATCTGCTAGGTCTAACATGTTGAGGCAGATCCAGCTCAATTTCCTATATAGAACCTACCTTCCCCCTAGAAATTGCAGAGGCTGTAACCCTCTCTCAATGCAGAGTGTCGCAAATGTCATAAGGACATAGATACATACCTTCACATTGCATTGGAAAGTTCAGGAACTGGAAACCTTTTAAGGGAGGTTTTAAGGGAGGTACACAATCTGATTAAGCAAGTACTGTGACTGTCACTCCCTGATACTTCTGTGCAATTTTTTACTGGAAGCAGAAGGGGGAAAAGGCCCAGGGTCACACTCACATCTCCAGAATCTTACATTGGTAAAACCCTAGCACAAAACTGGAATCAGGGGAGCCCACGCACAATGGTCCACTGATCTCTTAAGAGTGTTTAAAACTTGAAAGGGCACAATTGTATGCTAATGGGAACAGTAAGAATTCATCTCCATGTGACAACCCAACTTGGATGCTCTGATTGGGGAAGTGCTCACCATCTAGTCTACTTCACCTCTACTTGAGTGGTGCATTGAGCTTAGGGATCATGTCTGTACTCTTGGAGAAGCTCAACTGCTTGAGTTGGGAGGGGAGATAGATATGTTATGGGTGTTACACAGTGAATGAGGTATTCAGTAATGGTTGTTGATTAATTGCAATGTTTGTTGTTAAAAGTGTGCCGTCAGTGCAGCAAAACCCCAGCATTGATGGCAATGTGGGCGCAGCAATCCAACTGACAGTCATTCCATCAATTGGAATTTTGCAGCATCGTCCCTCTTGCCACCCCAGGGGTATTGTGCTGATTCCCCCAATACCTCTGAGCTTGAGGTAATTATATTATTTTTGGGGGGAATGCAGAGAACAAAGCCCCCTGCAGACAGCTGGGATATGCCCCAGTGTTTTGCCACGATGGCAGTTGGGTGGCATGATTGCCAGGTGACATGGTCGCCATCATCATTTTGTTGTCACTGTGATGTCAGTCGACAATACTGATGTCGAACCGACATGGTGGAATCATTGTTAAATGGTTATACTTTATCTTGCAAAAATGTGTTGAGTTGTGCTAATGTTATATACCTGAGCCTACCATATACATTTTTACAAAAAAAGTAAGTGCAGCATGGAGATTTTCAGAAGAAAGAGTCCTGAAGGGATTTATGTCTTTGACAGTGAACAAGGCTATGGGACAAGATGGAAAACACCTAAGGGCACTAAAAGAACTCAGAGAGGTGCTAATTACTCCTCTGTTGGCTTTATTCAACATTTCACTGGGATCAGGCATGATTCTGGAGGACAGGAGGAGATCAAACATGGCCCCTCTTCATTAAAGCAGCAGCAGGGCATAGGCTAGCAACTATAGGCCAGCCAGTCTCACCTTAGTGGTGGGGAAACTAATGGAAACACTTTTAAAGAAAAATTTGGCAGAGTGTCTTGAATTCAGTGGCCTGCAAGACTAAAGGCAGCTTGGATTCATGGGGGGGAGAGGTCATGCCAGATGAATCTGATTGATTGCTTCAACTCGGTGACCAGAGAAACACATCAGGGTTAGGCAGAGGACGTGGACTATCTGGAATTTAGCAAGGTCTTAGACACCATGCTGCATAGGAAACTGATAAAGAAATTGAGCAGCCTATGGGTGGGATCCAAAGTGATGAATTGGGTAAGAAAATGTAACATATAGGCAACAGAGGGTGGTGGTTAATGAATCTTACTCAAATGATGGAAGAGAAACCAATGGGGTGCCTCAGGGCTCAGTATTAAGACCGGTCCTCTTCAATGTCTTCATAAATGACATTGCAGAAAAACTAGAAGGAAAGGTTATACCCTTTTGCAGATGAAAACATTCTGTAATGGAGTGGATAATCAGGATCAGGGGAAATAAATGTGAAAGGATCTTCAGAAACTCAAGCATTAGTCAAGAACACAGCAGTTGGGGTTCAATGCCAAAAGGTGCAAATCCATTCATCTGTGGCATCGTAATCAAAGAACTGAGTATAGTGAGGGGGGCATACTGACAGTCACTAATCAGGAATGGGACCTTGGGGTTATCGTATCTGATTAGCTCACAGTGGCAGGGCAGTTTGATAAAGCAGTGGATAGGGCCAGAGGGATGCTGGGATGCTTATGGAGAGGTATCTTCAGCAGAAGGAGGGAGGTGGTGTTGCCACTGTATTGCTCACTGATGAGACTCTGCTTGGAGTATTGTGTCCAGCTCTGGAACTCAAACCTCACTAAAGACAAAGTTGGGGTGGAGGCAGTCCAGAGGAGTGCAACTAAAAAATGGTGCAGGGATTGCACCAAAAGTTTTCAATTGAGAAACTGAGGGATTTCAACATTTAAACCCTGGAATAGAGGACAGCAAGAGGGGACATGATAAAGACCTACAAGTAACTCACAGTGGTAAACAGGGTCCAGGATGGGAGTCTCTTGCAAATGAGGAACAGCACTAGGACCAGAGGGTGTGCAATGAAGCTGGAGTGGGAGGAAGTTCCTGAGGAGGGTCTGGGGTCAAAAACAGTGGGGGAATTCAAGAATGCATGGGACAGACATAAGGCAATCTCAGTGAGTGGTAGGAGGAAGCAGGGTGTTGGGTAATTGGAATCTGCAGTTTATCCAATAGGTAGGAAATGAGCTGATTATGTGGGCCAAGTGGTCCTTATCTGCCATCAAAGTCTATATTTCTATGTTAGAGATGTGAGGAAATACTACTACACTGGAAGAGTGGAAGATACCTGGAAAAGAATGCCTGTGGAAGTGGTGGAGTTAAAAACAGAAGTGAACTTCAAGCACACATGGGATAGACATAACGGAATATTAGTAACCAAGCAAGGATGATGGAGGGTCACCAGACACCAGTTAGGGTCTGCAGAGACAGACTAGGCAGGGACCATCTGGGCAGATGGAGTAGGTCAAGTGGTCCTTTTCTGCCATTAAATTTTATGTTTCTATGAGATTCTAGGCCGACATAAACTTGCCATTGCAATAATGGAGTCAGTATTTATGTCGTTGGCAGTAGAGATGGTTGACCAGTTGGTAGCCTCCAGGTGGGCATGGAGCGAAGACAAGTCCCGCTACCTGAAGGACTGGATCTGTGTGAATTTAGAGGGGGATTTGGAACAGTGAATTTTGTATATGCAGCAGACTGTATAGTGATCACTGAGGGCATCAGGGAGGGCATCAGCATCCACAATTCTAGGGGGTAGGAGGAGGAGGTGAGAACGCAGTCCAGAAGGAGTGATTGAGGGATCTGGGATTGTGCTTGATAGGGTCAGTGATCAGTTAGGTAAGTTGGAGGGACTTAATATTCTGGCACAATTTATTTAGAGAGTTGGTCAGCTATGTGAGGTTAAAATCACTGAGGATGATCAGCTCACCAGAGGAGGAATGGGAAGAAATATTGGTGAAGAGCTCAGTGACTGATGGTGGGGCCACACCAGGACAGCAGTAGGCTCCAGCTATGAATGTAGGGGCAGAGACTGGGAGAGAGAGCTGGAGGAGGAGCTACTTATGGGCTGAGAGGAGGTAATGGAGATAACTTGCTCAAATTGAATGCACGAAGAGAGGTAGATTGCAACTCCACCACCCCTCTTAGCATAATACTGTTAGATGACATTTTACCCAGGGATGGCTACTGCAGGATCCAGAATCTTGGGGGAAAGTCAAGACTCCAAGATCACCAGAACATCAAGTTTGAGAGTAAGCAGGAGTGATTGCAACTCGTAAGTTTTTGGGAAAGATGTATCGGGCATTAACACGAGTCATTATCAGTCCTGTGGGGAGATGAGAGGGAGATCACTGGGCGGGTCCTAAATTAAGCTCAGTATCACCTGTTACTATGAGTAACAAGGAAACAAGGAGCTTGAGGGAGCCTCTAAGTAATTTATGGGGAGGGAAGGGGATGATAGGATAGGGTAGGGTAAGGGAGAGGAGTGGGCATATGGAGAGGATTAGTAGGGTAAGAGGGAAGGAGACACCTGATGGCTTTTAGGTGAATCCAAGGAGAAGGGAGGAAACTGCACGCAGATTGCTGGGGGAATAGGATAGGGTGAGGAAGCAGGTGGAAGGGAGGGTGGGAGTGGAGGAGAAGGAAGATTTCAATTTTAATTTTATTTTTTTTATACAGGAAAGCATGTGAGCAAAAATGCCGGTTTTCACAAACGTCCACTGGTACATAAATTTGATGATACAAAGAAAAAGGTAAAAACAATATTTGCAATATTTTACGATATTTACAATAGGGAACAGTGCACATGACAGGATCAACTAGATAAAAAAAATACAGAGCACACAACAACAGAGCCTACATACAGATACATATAAACTAAGGCAACTCAAGGGGTTGGCGGATGGATTGGAGAAGGCAAGTGTAAGCAGTGGGTCGAGGGAGGCAAGGGAAAATAGGTGTGGGCCAAGTGATAGGGTTAGAAGCATCATTATCAGAGGGACAGTTCACAGTTGTTGCCGTATTCTTAAACAATTTAAGTAGTGGAGTAAGCTGCACCTGAAGGCAGGAGGACAATTTAATAGTTTGGGCAAGAGATGCAGGGTTCATCCAGATGGAGAAGAAACCTAAAATAAAAAAATGAGGGGGATATGGGCTTAGCCTAGTAGGGAGGAGTTCTACATTTAAAACAATTTGGAGAATGCAGGATTTACACAGATTGGGAAGAATTAAACAATTAGGGGATGCGGATGGGGAAGATACACTTCCTCCTTGGCATCAAACACAGACTCAATGCCTTGGTGTGTTACTGTTGTATTTCAAGGTTTACTAGTAGCTGCTAATGGCAAGCCCAGAGTGAGAGGCACAGAACAGAGCACAACAATTTGGGGGAAAAAAGTTAATGGCTGGATGTCAACAAATGTACGAAGCAGGGTGAATTTATTACAAAAAGGTTTTACACAACAGCTGCTGCATAAAGGAGTTCACAGTTGCCTGAAACTTTTTTGTCAGCCAAAACCACTCAACCCTTCATTCCCCAAATGTGGAACATTGCCTCTCAAAATGTAGAACAAATGGGCAAAATATGGGACGCTTAGTCAAGTCTTTAAGATGCTCAGAACACTGTTAAAATGTGTGCCTTTAAGTTCATGAAGTTATTTTTGTTAATTAATACATTTTCACATTTACTATGGTTTTCTGTTTTAAAATCTTAACATTGAATGTGGGACAAATCCTCTCAATGTGTAATGGGGGATTTTGTACGTAAAATGAGGAAGGATCTCAGGGTTGGGTAAAAGATGGCCATATGGGTGGAAAACTGGCTGAGGGACAGAACCCAGAGGGTGGCTGTGGGGGAAGAATGAGCTGGCACAAGACCAGTAACTAGTGGGGTCCCGCAGGGCTCGGTGCTGGGGCCAGTGTTGTTCAATGTCTTCATCAATGACATTGAAGATAGCATTCAGGGCAAAATGTGCCTATTCGTGGATGACACCAAGCTCTGTGGGAGGGTAGACACAGATGAATGGATACAGGACCTACAGGAAGATCTGGAAAAGCTAGGGAGGTGGTCCAGGATCTGGCAGCTTTGCTTCAATGCCAAGAAATGCAATGCATATTGGAGCCAAGAATCCTAGGACAGAGTACTACCAGGGTGGAGTCCAAGTATCTGCATCAGTGGAGGAGAAGGACCTGTGAGTAATGATCACCAGTGACCTGAAGCACTCCACGCAGTGGAAGAAAGCAGCAGCAAAGGCAAACAAGATGCTGGGATGCATATCTAGTGTGATCAGTAGTAGAAGAGAGAGGGTTATACTGCCCTTGTACAGGTCACTGGAAAGGCCGCATCTAGAGTATGGAGTTCAGTACTGGTGCCCACACCTCAAAAAGGACATTAACCTGCTGGAGAAGGTCCAGAGGAGGGCTACAAAGAAGATAGCTGGTCAACATGATAAGGCATACTAGGAGAGGTTGAGGGCACTGAACATGTACTCCCTGGAAGAAAGAAGAGAGAGAGAGGACATGATTAGAACCTTCAAGTACTTGAAAGGGATACATAAGGTTGATAAGTAGAGTCTCTTTAAATTGAGTGACAACCATAACATGAGGGGGCAAGGTCTTAAGCTGGAGGGTGGGAGGTTTAGGTGGGAGGTCAGGAAGCGCTTCTTCACAGAGAGGGTGGTGGACACTTGGAATGCACCGCCAGAAGAGGTAATCTCATTGAAGACAGTGGGCAGCTTTAAGAGAGGATGGGACAGGTATGAGGGAGGGTAAGGACCTTGGACAGGTAGGATGGGAGGGATGGGGAGAGGGGGCAGGGATAGTAGCTCAATCTTTAGACCCTGCAACATGAGCAGACTTGATAGACCAAATGGCTTCCTTCTGCTGGCTTCCTCATATGTTTGTATAATGTTAGACAGTTGAGAGGTATGAGTCACCTGTCTCTTACATTTTCTGTCTTCCTCAAACTGATTTTTTAACTCCCAGATGGTTAATGCTCTCATTTGTAATTTTGCTGTTGAGTGAAACTTTTTTGTTGTACATTAAGCCTATCTTAATTTTTTTTTAGTTTCCTATAAATTATATTTTCTCTTAACTCGGCATGTGCTGTTTTGTATCTCTGGGTGTCTCTCATTTTGTAGTTTTCTAGGGCAACTCCTATCCTTTTCAGTGAGTATTGTTTCTGTGTGTTCACCTCTTAATAGCAAGCCTGGGCTCATGATCTCCTGGGGAAATCTCTGGCTCTCACCCTTTCTCTGCTATCTTGTACTCTGCAGGTTTGCCCTTTATGGGCACCCCATCAGCAAGCAGCCCAGATCCTCCCCCTGCTGGCTGCTCACATCTGAAGCACCCACCTACCCTCCAGAAGACCCACAGGTCTGCCCTTCATGTGCACCCCCTTGGCAAGCGGACCAGCTCCTCCACCTGCTGGCTGCTCACCTCTGAAGAGTCCACCTTCCAGAAGTCCTGCAGGTCTGCCCTCCACTGGCACCCCCTCAGCAAGTGGCCCAGCTCCTCTGCCTGCTGGCCATTCACCTCTGAAGTGATCAACTGCCCTCCAAAAATCGAGATGGTTTGTCTTCCCTAGGGGCCCCCTCAGAAAGTGGCCCAGATCCTCTGCCTGCTGGCCGCTCACCACTGAAGCACCCACCCATCCTACAGAAGTCCAGCAGGTCTGCCCTCAATGGGCAATCCTTTGGCAAGTGGCTCAGTGCCTCCACCTGCTGGCTGCTCACCTCTGAAGCACCCAATCTCCAGAAGCCCAACAGGTCTGCCCTCCATGGGTATCCCCTCAGCAAGCTGCCCAACTCCTCTGCCTACTAGCTGCTCACCTCTTGAAGCACCGACCTACCTTCCAGAAGTCCCACAGGTCTGCCCTCCATGGGCACCCAATCAGCAATTGACCCACCTGTTCTTCCTGCTGGCTGCTCACTTCTAAAGTTCCCACCCTCCAGAAGTCCCACAGGTCTGGCCTCCAGGGGCGCCCCCTCGGCAAGTAGCAGAGCTCCTCTGCCTGCAGGCCACTCACCTCTGAAGTGCCTGCCCTCCAGAAGTCCAGCATGTCTGGCCTCCAAGGGCTCCCCCTCAGCAAGTGACCCAGTTCCTCCACCTGCTGGCCACTCACTTCTGAAGCACCCGCCTGCCATCCAGAGGTCCTGCAGGTATTCACTCCATGAGTGCCCCCTCGGCAAGTGTCCCAGATCCTACGTCTGCTGGCCACTCACCTCTGAAGCACCAGCACATCCTCCAGAAGTCTAGCAGGTCAGCCCTCCATTGCTGCCCCCTTGGCAAGTGGCCCAGCTCCTCCACCTGCTGGCCGCTCACCTTCTGAAGCACCCGCCCACCCTTCAGACATCCTGCAGGTCTTCACTCCATGGGCACCCCTTCGGCAAGCAGCCGAGCTCCTCCACCTGCTGGCCACTGACCTCTGAAGCACATGCCAACTTTCCAGAAGTCCCACAGGTCTTTGCTCCATGGGTGCCCCCTTAGCAAGTGGCAGAGCTCCTCTGCCTGCTGGCCGCTCACCTCCGAAGTGCCTGCCTTCCAGAATTCCCGTAGGTCTACTCCCCATGGGCGCCCCTTTGCAAGGGGCCCAACTTCTCCGCCTGAAGGCTGCTCACCTCTGAAGCCCCTGCCTGCCCTCCAGAGGTCCCACAGGTCTTCAGTCCATGGGTACCCCCTCAGCAAGCGACCCTGCTCCTCTACCAGCTGGCCAATCACCTCTGAAGTGCCTTCCTGCCCTCCAGAAGTCTCACACATCTGCCCTCCACAGGCACCACCTTGGCCAGCAACCCTACTCCTCCACCTGCTGGCTGTTCACCTCTGAAACACTTGCCCACCCTCCAGAAGTCCCACAGGTCTGCCCTCCACAGGTTCCCCCTTGGCAAGTGGCCCAGCTCCTCTGCTTGTTGGCTGCTCACCCCTGAATCGCCTGCCCTACAGAAGTCCCACAGGTCTATCCTCCACCGGCACCACCTCAGTGAGCAGCCCAACTCCTCCACCTGCTGGCCACTCACCTCTGTAGTGTCCACCCTCCTGAAGACCCACTGGTCTGCCCTTCATGGGCACCCCCTCAGCAAGCAGTCCTACTCCTCTTCCTGCTGGCCGCTCAACCCTGAAGTGCCTGTCCACCCTTCAGAAGTCCCGCAGGTCTGCTATCCATGGACACTCCCTTGGCAAGCCGCCCAGCTCCTCTGCCTGCTAGCTGCTCACCTATGAAGTGCCCATCCACCATCCAGATATCCTATCAGGTCCACCCTCCATGGATGCCCCCCTCAGAAAGTGGACCATCTCCTCTGCCTGCTGGACAGTCACCTCAGAAGTTCCCACCTGCCCTCCAGAAATAAGGCAGGTCTACCCTCCATGGGTGCCCCTTTGGCAAGCAGCCTAGCTCCTCCACCTGCTGGCCACTCACCTGTGAAGCACCAGCCCACCCTCCAGAACTTGCTTTGGGGTATTATGCTGACATTGCCAACTGCCTTAACTCCTCCTTTACAGATCTTAGCCCTGTCCTCCTGAGTAACTTTTTTGACCCACCATCCCCAGATCCACAACTCCCCCAGTTCTACCTACACAAAATATCCATCCAGGAAGCCAGACCACTCCTGCTTAAAGTGCTATATAGCAACAGTCCTAGCAGTGACTCCCTGGATCCAAAAATACTCCAGCTGGTCCTGGATGATGTCCTGGCCTCACACACTGACCTACTAAGCCGGTCCCTCTGCCTGGGGCAATTCCCCACAGCATGGAAAACAGCTGTAGTCACACCTATGCACAAAGGAGGTGACAGGTCTACCCCCAGCAACTATCATCCAATCTCCATCCTTCCCCACCTTTCCAAAGCCTTAGAAAAAGTGGTGGATTCTAAACTCACTGAATATCTAACAAAATACGACATTCTTTGCCGGGAACAGCATGGCTTTCGTGCTGGTCACAGCATAAATACTGCATTAATGGAGTTCTCCAACTTCCTGCACTCCTCCATGGACTCCAGTTCCCTAGCTGAAACAGTGTTCATTGACTTCTCTAAGGCCTTTGACACTGTCTCCCCACACTAAATGCCCTCAACCATACAGGGCTCTCTGCTGGCCCCCTTGCCTGGTGTGTGAGTTACCTATCAGCCTGCTCCCAGCATGTCAAAAATAATGGGATACTTTCAGAAACCCATCCCGTCTTCTCAGGGGTTCCCCAGGGCTCTATCTTGGGCCCACTACTTTTTGCCCTCTACTTAAACACCCTGCCCAGTGCCTGCTCTGGCAATATTCTCCTGTACGCCGATGGAGCTGTTATTTATGCTGCCAACAGAAATCCAACCTCCCTCCAAGACTCCCTCCAACACTCCTTCAATGATGCTGAAAACTGGTTTAAGGAGAGCAGACTAGTCATTAACCTCAAAAAAACAAAGGCAATGCTCTTTGCCCACTACCAGAACAAAGCCAGCAACAACCCCCTCCAAATCCTCCCCAGCACTCATCAACCACTTCAACAAGTTTACACCTACAAATACCTTGGGATCACTTTTGACTCGGTCCTCACCTTTTATACCCACATTACAGCACTCGCTTCCTCCGCTAACGCTCATCTTGGCATACCGTATTGTCACAAGGACTGCCTCCCACCTGATGCCCTCAGCCTTGCCGTAACATCCTCAGTGTTGTCCCTTGTCAATTACGGCCTTCCAGTCTATGGTGCTGCTGACTCCACAGCCCTCAACAAAATTCAACTCACCTTAAGCAAGGCTTGCAGACTAGCGACCAGTGCTCCTAGGCTCACCCACACGTCAGCTCTATGACATGGTCAAACTTCTTAGCCTCGATGAACGCCTCCGCTACCAAACTTGCCTATTAACTAAGAAGATTCTACTCGGGCCCTCACCCCCCTGGGGTCTCTACCTCCATCCAACTCAAACCTTCTAGAGTCAATACCCGAACCACTGACAAGGTCACACTACTAGTATCCAGAACCAGGACCACCCAGGCACAGAGGTCATTCAGCTACAGAGCCTCATCCTGGTTCAACTCACTCTCTGCAGCCATTTCCAGCACCACCAAAATTGCCCCCTTTAAAACTGCCCTACGGAACCAATTGTTCAACACCCGCTGCTGCTCCGGTCGCTAAGAGATGCTCCATTGCTCTCTATCATTATTGACATAGCCATCTGGGCGGAACTACCCCATCACCCCTCCCCCCTCTCCCCCATGGGCTCCGTCTCCTCTGCCAGTACCTGCTGGTACCAATCTGACATGTCTGAAATGTTTTTTAATTACTCATTATGTTCAAGCAACTATGTAAAACTATGTTACTGTATGATTGTATTCTGTTTGTATGATGACTCTGTATGTCCTCTCTGTGATGAGATACCTTTGTAAATGAGCCTCTGGCTCAAAGGTTGTAAATCCGATTTATACAATAAATAAATAAATAAATAAATAAATAAATAAATAAAGTCCCGCAGGTCTGACCTCCACAGGCACATACCTCGGCAAGTGGCCCAGCTCCTCCACCTGCTGGTCACTCACCTCTGACACATCTGCCCATCCTCCAGAAGTCCCGCAGGTCTGCCCACCACAGGTGCCCCTCGGCAAGCAGCCCAACTTCTCCACCTGCTGGCCGCTCACCTCTGAAGCATCTGCCCGCCCTCCAGAAGTCCTGCAGGCACGTACAGATCTTCGGTGGATTCTCGCCTTGAAAGCCATTTTTTTGATTTATTAAACCGAGCACCTGATAGCTATTCTATTGGCCATGACTCTGTCTCCTTCCACAGCCATTGAGTAGTGCTGATTGGGCTCTGTTTTCAACCAGAATTGGCACTTTCTTACCATTCTTGTACTCCTGGGGCATTAAGTGGACTCAGTAGCATAACTTACTTTGGGGCTTTTTAGTTCTTAGCTTACTTTACTCACAATTTGGGCTGATTTTATAGTTTGTTCTTAGCTTTTTCAGATTTGAATTGTATTTCTGTTCAACATTTTTGTAAGAAATCCCTACCTAGCCTAATTGTATGCTAATTGGTTGTTAATTAACATCTTTTTAAAGTTTTTTTTTTATTGTGCTTAATCTCTTGTTCACCGGACTGGCAGCTACCTCGGCCATGCCCGCCTTTACACTCCTCACTCTCTCCCTTTCTCACCCCACAGTGCTCCCAGTCCTAGCCTACTTCAGTGCTGATGGACCTCTAGCACCCCTTTTGACTTTCCTTGGCAAATCCCTGCCACTGCACCACCCTTTCCCTCTGACCCTTTTCTCCACCTCCTCTCCCTGCCACTCTCTGGCCTCTCTAATATGCCACTCCTCCACCCTTTTCCGCTCACTCTCGGCCCTTTTGTCCCCTCCCTCCCTCCCTCCCTCCTGGCCACACATGGGCCTCTCAAACCCCTCATCCACTATTGGCCCTCAGCAATCACTGCCATTTTGTCTGCAAAATCTACAGTCTGATAACTGCAGTGGTTTCATCTTTCTTTCCTCCCCCACACTGTCATATGCGCCAACACTCCAGACATCTCCTCAGGGCATCTCATCCCTGGATTTTGGCATCCACGCCCACCAATTCTCGCTTATTTCTCTTTCCATTGTTTTTGTAACCTGTTCTTCCCCCACTCTTACTGCACATTGTCCAAATCTCTATAGCTCCTAACCTCTTCCTCTTCTCCCCCCGCAGGTCTGTCCTCCACGGGTGCCCCCTCGGCAAGTGACCCAGCTCCTCCACCTGCTAGCTGCTCACCTCTGAACCACCCACCAACCCTCCTGAAGTCCTGCAGGTAAGCACACATCTTCAGTGGATTCTCGGTTTGAAAGCCATTTTCTGATTTGTTATGCCGAGCACCCGGCAGCTACCCTATTGGCTGCTGCTCTGCCTCCTCCCACAGCCATTGGGTAGTGCTGATTGGGCTCTGTTTTCAGAATAGGTGCTTTCTACCATCTTCTACTCCTGGGGCATTAAGTGGACTTGGTAGCATAACTTACTTTGTTTTTTTTTCTCCCACCCACCATCCCCCACCCCTGCACTCTTTAAATCCACTCCTAGCAAAGGAGCCCAACCCATGCTGACCCTGATTTGCTTTTTGCTTGATCAGTGAAACCTCTCACTTAAAGGACATCCTAATTTTTTGTTCCCTTTCTAGGCTCTATCAGACTTCCTTTCTTCCTTTCTCTGGTCCTCCCCTAAACTGGCTCCTACTAAGAAACCCTGCACCACTTTCTTCCAAATAGCCTACTAGGATTTTTTTTTCCTTTTAAAGGGGGTTTCATGTGCTGCTATTTTCACCCCTTCTCACTGGGCTCCACAAGGTTTCCTACCCTTGCTCCTCCCTAGCTCTAGCTCCAACTAAGGAACCCTTGTTCCAAACTGCTCCAACCAGCCTAGCACCTGCTCCACCCTGGTTCCAATTTCCTCTACCCAGCCTACTAGGATGTTTCTCCTTCCTAAAGGGGGCTCCCATAGCTCAATTCCTCCCCTCTCTCCTCCTCCTTCACCTTGGCCCACTTCTCCTCTCCTCCTCAGCCTCCTAAAGAGTCACCACTTCCCCAAAAATGCCTCTTAACAGAACCTTTCCTCTTACCTCACTCATTCTCCTCCTAATTTTCCTCATTCATTGGAATGCCACACCTCCCCTCTCATCTCCTTCCCCCTTCCTCCCTGCCCATACTTTGCTATCCTCATTTCTCACTCCTGCCTTTCTCTTCCCCCTCCCCATCCATTCCACATGCCTCACACTCTCCCTGTCCTCCCCCTCCACCTCATCTCCCACTCTAAATTCCACCCACCCCATCCCCTCCCTTCTCTTTCAAATTATCTACCCATCTTCCATGCTCTCTCAGTAGGCTCACCCTCTTGCTTGATTGCATCTGTTTCCTGCTAAATTCACAAGTTGCCACTAAACACCCCACTAAAGTAAGACCAAACAAGCTATACACTCAAATCTACAGTAGACGTAAGAGACCCCTCATCCTGCTCCTTCTCATGTCTTTGGTCCATTCACCCCATCCCTGGACCCACTACCTCCTAAAGTATCAAAAACCCGTCTTGCACCATGAACACCAGGGAACTCAAAACTGTTCACCTCAACATTCCGTGCTTAATGGTCAAAAAATCTCTCCTTGAATCATGGCTCTCTGTAAACCATTTCAATGTAATTCCCTCACTGAGACTTGGCTCACTGACAAAATACCCTCCACTGAAATAAACCTAAATGGTTACTCCCTATACAGAACAGACAGAATCGGTAAAAGAAGACGTGGCTGCCTTCACTGGGTCTTTAGCCACCTTTCAGCAACTGGGACAGATTTTCCCCTGGAAACCCCTTGCCTCAAATCACTCTCCTTCAGTATCCTCTTTGGCAACAACAAACTAATCACCATCAGCGTAGCTTATCTTCCCCGCTGGCTATGCCCCCTAAGACCATGACACTCTCCTCTCCCTCAAGAACTCTCTCCCCATCAGATGGGAATGGATTATCCTCAGTGATGTCAACTTTAACTGGTTATCCCCTCAGGCAGCATCTGCCAGGGAGTCTGTCAACAGCAGTGGATGTCATCAGATCATTAGTTCCACCACTCACACAAACTATAAGTCCGGCTATGAATCTCTCATTGACTGGATCCTTGTCTCCCACCCCTCCCATGTCACCTCTTCTGGGGTAATGCCCAACTCCATCAGTGACCACTGCGTGTACTGCAGTTGGTCAACTCAAACCTCACAAAGCAATCACAAATTAATTTTCTTGCAACAGCTAAAAAAACTAAATCCCACTGAGTTTGCTGCTGCGGTTGCTGCCACTAACTGGTCATTCACAGAATCAGTTATGGATATTGTTGCTGCCCTTTCTGAGTTTAGCAAAAAATTCATCACCATCTGCTACACTCTTATCCCCATGAAAAAAATTAGAGTTAAAGACGACAGCCATGAATGGGTCTCCGCAGACATTCATAAACTCATGAGGGAAAGGGATAAGGCCTGGGCCAACTATAGGAAAAATAAACTCCCTCACCTTCACCAACTCTATAAAACCCTACGCAACCATTGTAAGTCCATGGTATGTGCTGCTAAGACCAACTACTTATTTAACAAACAGCATGACTCTCTGGGTAACCCCAGTCATACATGGGACATCTTGAATCACTTCATTGGGAGGGGGCATCACCAAGAACAATTCACCCTTTCCAACAGTGGATGCCTGGTTACTGACCCTCTTGAAGTCACTAAGCTTTTCAACAATCATTTCAGTGATGTGGACAAGTATAATCCCAATCTTCCCCCTTTTCCCACGCCCCCTCCTCTGTCCTCCTCTCACCATCACCCTACTTTCTATTTTCACATCCTCACTCCCACAGAGGTGGTCAAATTAGTCAAAACAAACAAGCCCTATCCATCCACTAGCCAGGACAATATTGACTATAAGATATTGAAGACAGTCTCCGAATCCCTTGCCATTCCCCTTGCTAACATTTTTAATTACGCACTCTTCTCAGGCAAGATCCCCCTCAAATGGAAGAGAGCCATTATTAAACCACTTCATAAATCTGGACCTAAAGATGACATAAACAACTACAGACCCATCTCCCTCCTCAACCCCTCTCCAAAATCCTTGAACAAATTATCCACACACAAACTACCAACTTCCTCAGGAAACATAATCTCCTTACAGAAGCACAACATGGTTTCTGAAAAGGCCACAACACCAAGAATGCCCTGATTATATTCACTAATTTCATCAACAAAGCCTCAGATGATGGCATTTACTCTGGTTCAGTTTTCATTAATCTCATGAAAGCGTTCGACCTTGTTGACCACAACATCCTTCTTACCAACCTCTCCTCTCTTCATTTCTCCCCAGACATAGTCAGCTGGTTCCGTAACTATCTCTGTCACAGGTCCCAGCAAACCACCATAAATGGCGTTCTGTCAGACTCCTGTTTCATCAAATGTGGCATACCACAGGAATCAATCCTCAGTCCTCTCCTATTCGCCCTCATGATCAATTCCCTCCTGGAAATCTGCAAACACTCTGAACTTTTACTTTATGTGGATGATGCTGCCTTTTCCTGAAAGGATAATAACTCCCTTTACCTTTGAGGTAAGCTTCAGCATGATTTTTCTGCCATACATGCCTGGTTTACCTCCAGTGGACTCGTTCTTAATTCAAAGAAAACTAAGTCCATGCTATTCTCCAACCCCTACAAATCCACAGTGTTTGAATTCACCATAATTGACAATGACAGGAACGCCATTGAAAGGGTAACAAATGTAAATATCAAGGTCTTTACCTTGACTGCCATCTGAATTTCGACTACCACTCCAACATGTTTATCAAGAAAGCTCATCAAAGGATTGGCATGCTCTACAAAGCCAGGTCTTTCCTCACTGCCAAATCAAAAAAACTCCTTGCCACCAGTTTTCTGCCTCCACTTTTCGACTACGGAGCTCTTCTCTACTTCCCCCCTCTGTCCCAGAATAACTTAAACAAGCTCCGCTCCACCTACCACAATCGTATCCACTTTGTCACTGGTCTGCCCAGATGCACCCACCACTGTGACCTTTACAGCCTCTTTGACTGGCCCCCCAAGAGGTCAGGCACAACAGCAAGATATGTATCTTCTTCCATTAGCTCTCCTTTCGCCTTCTCTGCCACCCCTCAACATCCAAGCCATTTTCCCTCTCACTGTCCCCTCAAGGTCCACATAACACTCCTCTGCCCTTTCTTTCATCACTCCTTTCTGTCGTACCACCCATGGCCAAAACACCCTTGCATTCTTGGGTCCCAAACTTTTCAACACCCCTTCCCTCATCCAGAGTCATACTATTGCCTCTTTCAAATGCAACTTAAAGACTCACCTTTCTCTTTCCTCCTACTGGAATTGTCTCTCATATTAATATCTCCCCTTAATTTATGCCTCCTTCCCCCTGTTTCTCCTCTCTCCACCCCTCTTCTTACGCTTCCCTACACATTTTGCACTTACTTTTAGTGTCCAGCTGTATTCCCCTCTGCTGCTGTACAGTACTTGTTCCCCCACACCTGAACATGGGCTGCCACGACCATCCATCAATTCTACAATTTCCCTTCTCTAGCCCCCAATCACACCCCTTTGTCTACTAGGTCCTTCTCCAGTTCCCTATGAACAGATTTATTTTATTGTTTTAATTGTTGCATATAACTATTTATTTGTATCATCATATTTTTCCTGTTTCTATTTCATATTTGCCTTTATTAAATTACTCCTCTGCTGTGACATTATTACCTTTCTGCCTATTGTTCCACTGTATTATGATGTACTGTTTACTGTCAGAATTAATTTTAGTACCTGGTTTATATTAGCTGTAGCACTGGACATTTGTGAAAATGAGCAGTTGCTCACAATTGCCTTCCAGTATAATAAACAAACTGAAAACTATGAACCTGTACTCTCCCAGTCATTGAAAAACAACGTAACCATCCTAAACATGTCAGGTGGGACCTGGTCATTTATCTGTGTGCAATAAAATGTTTTAGAAATGACAATTGGCTTCTGCTTCCCTCTTTTGAGGTTAGGTGAGTGCTTGAAATCTTCTTGAGTTGTAATTTATGTCTGGTTTCTGAGCACCACCATCCCAGTTCTCACTATTGTGTTTTAAGTATCTTGTACTCTCCCAGCTCAGCAGATCAAAACATTCAAACTGAGGTTCAGACATCTCATCATTATGTCTACAGTACAAAAGTACAGACCCGAGGTACAGACATTCCACTTATAATGATGCAGGGCTCTCCATTCTCATCCTTAATCTCTTACAGTTGCTGTCATTTCTGCAAGAACCTATATCTGAGAAAATGATGGTATTCCCCATACAATCACTTTGAGTTTCCATTTTCCAAACTGACTTGCATTGCACACATTGGGCATTCATGCACAAAACATGCCTGTTTAGCAAATGTCCTTAGTTGTTCCCATTCTAACTAGCACCCCAGTGTACTGATGTAGTTATCTTTTGTATAAAGATCACAATAAAGACAGATCACACTGTCTGCTTTGTCCTCGCCCTTTTTGAATATGTGAAAACTGACACATAAAACCAAAATTCCCTCCAAAGGGAAATCTAATATTTTGTGAACTACTGTAGCAATTTGGTTTGCAGGATATGTCTGCAGCCCAGCTGTTCCTGGATAAGAAATGTTATTTTCCGTTGTTTTTTTTCCCCTTGAAGAAACACCCCTCCCCCTGGATGTAACCCTAGCCCTGTCAGTCATATGGCCAGTCATCTTTCCACCTCACCCTCACTATTTTGCAGCTACCATGGAATGAAGAATGGAGCTAGCAGCATGCACCCACCAAGAAGCATGCAGCACCTGACCCTAGACTCAGCCTACACTAGACCCAGGAGAGCAGCAGGTAGGCAACCTGTTAGGGAGCAACCTGGGGGAGCAAGAGCATGAATAATATCTGTAGCAATTCCCTTCCCACCCCCATCCCCCAACCTTTTGAACAACTCTTTGGAAAATGTTTTCCAGTTCCTGGGCTGCCAGTCTGGACACAGTTTAGAACTGGATTCAGGAAGCAGTTATTTCACACACCCCCAGCTTCACCTACTCATGGTTCAGACATGTTTCTTGAGCCAAATGCTGAAAGCATGCAGGGCTGGGTTAACAAGTTGTGGTACCCTGGGCAATGCTGAATTATGGGGCCCCCTCTGACTTGACCAATAGGCTGGTGTTTCCGGCCCCCAAAAGCTGATCGGTTTTCGATGCCTTAAAATTTGGAAGGGTTTCCAGCTACTCTGAATGCCATTCTTGGGTTGGAAATAGAAGGTTATAATGTTTGAAGTTGGAGTACTTTCACACTGAGTGTCGGCACTCAGCACAGCTATGCATTACTGGCCCCTCCACACCAACATCCCACTGCCCAAATAGATAGTAGTCTGCCCTGTGGGTGTGTGGTGGGCAATCCTGACCCCAAGTCTCCAGTCTAGGGGGCACAGATGTGTAGAGTTAGCAGCATTATCAACTGCACCACTGCAATTAAATGTAGCAGTACATTGGGTTTATTTTCTCCATCTGCTATAATGATTAAGGGATCCAACCCTTATCAGTCTGCTTTAGTATTTGCGGCCTATACTTAAGGTGGCCATCAGAAAACTGAAGAAAAAAAAAAACAGTTTGGATGTTTTGCTTATCAACTTCCAGTTTCTGTAGTGGGCCACATCAGTGCTGGTATCCAGTGGCTATCTAGGGAAAGCTCTGTATATCTGAAATGGCTATAGAGTTGGAAAATGTGGTGAACAAGAGGGAGAGGGAGGGAGGGGAAGAGAGAGAAAGAGAATGTGTACATGTCATATGCCCAGTTGTATAAGGCATTCAATTCATTCAGCTGCTAAATGAAGGCTAGCCTGCTCCTCTAGAAAAGAAAAATTCCTGAAGTATAGGTCAAAGGAAAAACAAATGGTGGGGGAGAGAAAGGAAACCGTCTCAGTGTGCAAACCAGCAGTGTTGAATAAAAATATTTATTATCCCTTGCCTTATAATGCAAGCTTCAGTGCAGCACCAAAAAGACAGCAGAAAGACAGCGTTTCTCCATGTCTTCTGTCAGTACAATACCTATTTAGTTATTTTCTCGTTGCAGTTCACACAGAACAGTACATATGAACATATGAAGAAGCTAGCAGAAGAAGGCCATTTGGTCTATCAAGTCTGCCCGTATTGCAGGGTCCACAGATTGAGCTACTGTCCCTGCCCTCCCTCCCCACTCCTCCCATTCTCCCTACCCTTGATCCTTACTTTCCCCCTGTGCCTATCCCAGCTTCTCTTAAAGCTGCCTACTGTCTTCAATAGATGACCTCTTCTGGCAGTGTATTGCAAGTATCCACCACCCTGTTTGTGAAGAAGTGCTTCCTGACCTCCCTCCTAAACCTCCCACCCTCCAGCTTAAGACTAGCTTTTAGTTGTATTGTTTGATTAATTTTTTGACCACATTGAGTCCAGAAATGTATTATAAAACACAAATTGACTGTTACAGTAGGGCCAGCAGTGGTCTATGTAAGAAGAGCTACATAAAAAAAAAAAAAACTTGCGCAGAGCAATTTTATTGGACTATTCTGGTCCTATAAACTTTGTTTAATGATTTTGTAAAAGTTCCCAAAAACATTTTATGGAAGTGAAGTCGGCATATTTTCAACATGGAGTAGGGGTCTTTTTGTTAGTTTTTTTTTTCTTACAGTATTTGCAGCTGAATTTCTACTTCCTAATAATAATGTCTGCATTTAATACAGACAGGTGTGCCTGAAACTACACCAGCTTTTACTAGAAGTCTGCAACAGACAAATACATGTCTCCTTCTCCTTGTAGCTGAAACTACTGTAGCTTTTACCACAGTCCCTCCCTCAGTCTCCCACTCTAGGCTCCCTCCCTCCACCCAGCTCCCCTCAAACCCAGGGCCACAAAACATAGCAATTGGATAAGGATTTCTTTTACTGTACAGTGGCATCCGAAGACACTTTCAGACTTTATGAAGGCTTGATCAACAATTGGAGGCAGTATAGCGCAGTGGTTTAAGGCTCTGAGCTGCAAATTTGGTGACATCCAGCAGACCAGACCTGGGTTTGAATCCCACAGCTTCCATTTGCATACTATGTGACCCTAAGCAAGTCACTTGTGCTCCCAGGTCACTCCTGTAAAAAAGCTTTCAGCTTAGTGTGCTATACCTGGTTAAATAAAAAAATTGCAGATGGCTGCCATGATTTTCCTACCTTTACAATTGTCCACGTTGTTTGTTCCGCAGTTCGAACTCTTATTCCACTTCCTTGCCTCCCCCCTCCATGCACAACTTCAGACAAGCTCTGTGCTCGACTGCACCAGCCAGGATCTGGAGTCTGACCATGAGTTCAGTGTTTTCTGGGTGCTTGATGATGCCCTGCACTACACTGCGCCTTGGCCCTCCACCCAGTGTATTTGTTCAGGAATTGGGACACTTCTACTCCAAGTGGAAAGCTGCTCTGCTCCATTAGTCAAGCCTGTGCTATTATCCCTCCGACCATCCGTAATCCTGACCGGCCGACCACTGACCTGATAATATAGTGGTCAGATCAGAGCTCTGCGACAGCGTTCTCAGTGTCTGAAGAAGTCTCTGATTGATAGAATCTCTCCACAGGCCAACGATTCAACCACCACTGCGAAGATGCAGCATCCTCTAGCCTAGGGCATTCAAACACCCACCCCTGGCTAGCCACACCCCCTACCTGAACATGATGGCCAATCATGAGCATCAAAAAGCGGCAGACCTGATTGAGGACTGATATTTCAACATCCACATTGCTGCAGCTACCTGCCCCCCCCCCACCACCACTGAAAGAAAGGAAAAAGTCGCGAAAATCAAAGAAGCCCACAGAGACAAACGGAGATGCACCACTGACTGGACTGTATGATCAGAGCCCCCCCCCCATCAGGTGACAAATTATATGAGCAGTTGGCCAGTCGCTGCTTACAAAAGGAAAAAAAGAACCTCAAAATGAGAAATGACAAGGAAACTCGGGGGCCCTGGGCAACTGCCCCATCTGCCCTATGGTTAATCTGGGTCAGAAAGCATGGGCTGGTAGTAAAGCCTAGATATCATGCACACTGTGCATGCAAAGGCACAGCCCATGGATGCAACTTGAGCCAGAGACATACATGGGGACACAGAAAAACTTGCCCTTTGATGGGACCAGAGGTCATGCAGCTACACGGACCCCAAAAGTGCAGGCCTAAGAATAAAAACCTCAGGCAACCCAGGAAAAAAAGGCCCATGGCGTGATCTTAGGGAGTGACCTTTTACACCCTGTGCCCAGAAGAAAGGATAATGCTGACAAAATAGTAGGAGACATGCAAGGCAGTGACAACATTTTTTCAAGATGCCGACATTTTCCATTTTGGTGTTTCCAGAACAATAGTTAAGTAAAAAAGTGAATGATCATCAGAAAGTGAGCTGGCATTGAAAAAGATGAGGGGGAGGTCTGCAATGTGCCTATTTCAGCAGAAGTGTGAGGGAATGGAGGTCTGTATACACTGGAAAACTCTTAACTCAGTGGATGTGCCTCCCCCACCCCTGCCTTTTGTTTTGTTCAACATCTTTATTCAGATGATAAACTCTTGATTTACAAATAAGTGATTCTGGTCTGTTTGTTTGCTATGAATTACTGTGTAGTAAATGGGTGTTTCTTCTAATGTTTCTTTTCCTGCATGGCCCCCTGATTGTTAAAATTTAGAAATGGTATTGTGTTTCTGAGCAGGTGAACATTGAAGCATGTGTGATGATGGCAGGGGCTGGGGAGTGGGTCCCACTGGGATAGCTGTCCCAGTTTTGCTATCTTACATATTTACTGTCTGTCCTTCCCTGTTTTTAATTTGTTCTCATTTGTTCTACTGCCTATCTATAGCCATACAGGTACTTGTTTAGAAAGTGGTGCAGTCACTGGCTTTAATTTAACATAGATATTCATAAAGATATTGGGGATGTGTGTTATTTTTTTAAATAATCATAAAACTGCAAATACTGCATATTACTAATTAATGCCCAGTTTGTGTCATTTGACCATACAGTGCATTATGATTTCATGGTCACTGGTACTATGGAACTTTGATTCACTATTGCTGTTTCTTGAGATGCTGGGATTACCGACACCATAAATTAGCTGCATTTATCATATGACTAGACTCACATCTGTTTGCCCCACAAAACACTGGGCAAAACCCTCACATTCATTTCCATTTCTAATGTTTTTAACAGAATTAATATCTGTCAGAAGAGGGTTCGAGTGCCTTAGACAACTGCAACAAATTACCATATCCATTTATAGAACACCTATAATCTGGTTCATTATTTTTATGCAGAAAGGGGGATATTGTGATATGTGTTGCCCTGTCTTTATATTCAAGGGGGGGTAAAATTTGGGGACAAGAACCAGGAAAGGAGTTACTTCTGGCAAGGGCAGACAAACATGGGTACCACTTTTCACAAAGACTGCCACCAGGGGGGAAGTTTAACTCCCCGTAAAATGACATCAAGCACACACACAGAAATGTCTTTTATCATTAAAAAAATCCCCAATACCTCAGTACCCCCAAGAAGTTGCTGTCACAGGATGAAGGAGCCCAAAAAGCTGTAAATTTTAACCATAAAAAATGTGATGATGGTGAAATGTTTTTCTCATTTGGAGGGTGAGCCAATACAGTCGCACTTGTGACTCCCTCTCCCTCTTGTCTACCCACCTGACTAAAGAGTAACACTGGCTGCCTTATCATAGTTGCAGGGCTGAAGTGAGAGGGAATCAAAGTGAGGTATCAGGTCAGACTACTAGAATCCAGGCAGGGTGACTGCACGTGTCAGCTTTGGCAAGATGAACAAGGAATTGACTTTTCAAATGCTCTCCACCAGAGCTAATACCCTTCTGGCTAACTTCCACCAATTAAACTGCAACCAGTTGTGTAATTCTGTGTCTTCTGAAAACAGGCCATCTGTCTGGAGCTGTACTATCCAGTAAGAATAGCCTACTTCTAATCTGTATTTATAGTATGCATGTTGTGTGCTGTTACAGTAAAAGCCTGAAGATAAGCGATTGGTTCCACTTCAGTGACTTATCTGTTTACATTGTAGTTGAATACATATTTGAAAACAGATCCCAGATAGCTGCAATTAGCATTTACTGGGGAGCTGAGCAGAGAGCGGCTGTAGCTACATATACCTATAGAAGGTACTATAGCAGAGCCATACCTCTGTTTTTTCTTGCAACCATAGTAAAAGTTAGGTTTTGGTTCTACAGTTTCTGGTATCTTTTTCTTCTCTGCTTGTGGTCGACCAATAAATTGGATCATTGGACTTGATTGGTTCCCAGCAGCAGACACAACCAAAATGTTGAGAAAATAATCTATTCTCTCATTGGCTATAACATAGCTTAACAACAGTATGATGCCAGTTGGGCTTGCTTCATCCCAGGGTTTTTATATTTGATAATTTAATCATTCCCCAAATTCATTTATTTTTATTTGCATTCTTAATTTGCCTTATTTTTTGTACATTTTCAAAAAATATTGTTTTACATGTTAACCTTCATTCCATATAACTACCAGTGTGCATCAAGACTAGTATCTTATATACCCATTCCCACAATGTGAAAAATGTGAAACTAGTTGGGGATAGAGGTGTTGTAATAAATATCTTTTTCACTTTTTTTAAAAAGTCTGATATGATGCCAAGCCCCCACCTTACAGATAAATATTATTTTAGGTGTAAACTTTCCTATACAGTATGTCCCATTTTCTTCCTGAAGAACTACAGATCCTTTGTGACACCATTACTATTCTTGTTTTACAGGTACAACTGGACTTTGGCCAAGACTGCCATCCAAGGCTCCCCAGGACATATGGGCTGAGAAGGTGGTGAGATGGTGAGGGAAAGAGTCAAGGGCAAGTCATAGGAGGGTAGAATGTATGCTAGGGATGATGGTAGGAAGAGTGGGATCTCTGATAGTACAGTCAGTGGGTTGGGGGAGGGAAACCTCACATTATAGTGCACATGGGGACAAATGATCTTAGAGGATGAGAGGTGAGGCAGGTGCAAGAGAGGTTCAGTGACATAGGGAGAATTTGCAGTGAGGCAGGGAAGATTGTAACCTTCTCGGAGGTGCTTCCAGTCCCAAGGGCTAGTACAGCAAGGAAGGAGAGAACAGAGGAATTTAATGGATGGCTTAAGGGGTGGTGGGAAAAGGAGGGTTACGGTCTCATTGGTGGCTGTGGTGAGACCTAAGGATAGCATGGACCTGTATGCATTGGACAGGTTGCATCTGTGTAGGAAGGGCACAAGGGTCCCATTGAGCAAGCTGGAGGAATTCATGGAGAAAATAACCTGAAGTTAACCTGACAGTAGGAGCAGGTCAGTCACCTGGATGATGAGACCAATAGGCCTCTCCCAAATCACGGCAGCATGGGGAAAAGCTAGATGAGAAGGGTGGAGGTATGGAGGGGTGAATGAGTGAGAAAGGTGGTGGTGGTGGGGGGGCAGGTTAGGAGTAGGGGAGGTCCTGAGTCATGGTGGAGGGTGGTATCTCTGAATGTCAGAAGCTTGGGAAACAAGATAGCAGAATTGCAGTCACTGATGACTGAGGGAGAGGTGGACATATCAGCCATCACAGAGATGTGGGCCACTCAAAACCATGACTGATACCTTGCAATTCCTGTGTATAAACTGTATAAAATGGATAGGGGAATAGAAATGGAAGGAATGGCCCTGTTTGCAAAAAAATGGGATAACTTGTACCAGAGAGGAATAGGTGGAGGGCAAGACTGAAGCACTGTGGGTGCAGGTACAATCCACTAGGAGGAGGAAACTAAGGATGGTGGTGGTCTACAGGCCACCTTCCCAGGAGGAGGACTTAGACAGCGTAGTAGGGTCTCAAATCATAGAAATGGCCTGTAGGGGGAGGTAGTAATAATAGCAGATTTCGATCTACCTGCAGTGGACTGGAGAATCCCGGCTACATCCTGCTCTAGGGAGCAAGTATTGCTGGATGCATTTCAAGGAGGTTTCCTGGCCCAGGGTGACATGGAGCCCAATAGGTGGAAGGCTGTACTGGACCTGGTTCTGTTTAACTGTGAGCATGTTCAGGATGTGAAAGAGGAAGCGCCACTTGCAGGTAGTGACCACCACACAGTGTGGTTCCACCTAGACATGGGCAAGGGGTTTGTCAGGACCAGGACAAGGGTTTTGAACTTTAAGAGGGCTGACACTGGCAGAATGTGAGACATTCTAGTATAGGGCACCCTTGCTGGGATCAGAAGGGAGATGGATGCAGAACAGAAATGGGCAGTAATAAAGATGCGTCTTATTGAGGCCACTAGGGAATATGCCAAAATCAAAAGTAAGAAAACGAAGGCCAAAATGCCCAGCTGGTTCAGAAAGGAGGTAGCAAAAGCTGTAGGTGACAAGATGCTAGCCTTCCAAAAGTACAAACATACTCAGAAGAAGGAGGATAGTGTGGATTACTCTGCTAAATCATTGGAAGTGAGCAGAGCAGTTAGGGTGACAAAGATTACAAGAGAAGTGCAGCTAGCACAGGGGGTAAAAACATGGGAGAAAGCCATTTCCAATATATAATAGAGAAAAAAGGAACACAAAGGATGATATAGGCTAAACCAAAGAGGATGGCTTGCTAGAGGACAGTGAAGAGAAATAGGAGGTATTTAACAAGTACTTCTGTTCCGTCTTCACTTGAGAGAACTACAGACCAGTGCCACAGGGGAACATGGGGGTAGGGAGGGGGTAGTCACAGACACATCATTCAAGCTGAAGGGGTACTTAAGGCCTAAGGGCCCTGAAGATGGATAAATCCCCAGGGACAAATGCTGTGTACCCAAGGGTCCTAAGGGAATTGGCAGATGCTTTAGTGGATCCTCTTGTTAGACCTGTTTAACACCTCTCTGGAGTCAGGAATGTGCCCCGGCATTGTAGAACTACACATGTTGTGCCTCTCTATAGAAGCTGGCTGAAGGATGGACCAGGGAAGTACAGATCAGTCAGCCTCACTTCAATAGCGGCAAGCTGATGGAGATCATCCTGAAAGAAAGTTTGGTAAACTTTCAAGGAGGTCCTGCCAGACAAAGCTAATTGACTTCTTTGACTGGGTCACAAGAACAGTGGACAGGGGCCAAGTGGTTGATGTCCTGTATCTGGACTTCAGCAAGGCCTTCGACTCTGTACCTCACAGGGGACTGATTAAAAACCTAGAAGACTTGGGGGTGGTGGGCTAAGCCTGTTGGGTGGGTCAGAAGTTGGCTGAAGGACAGAAGCCAAAAGGTGGTAATTGGGGTTCCTCAGAAGCTAGATCTGTGACAAATGGGAGGGCTCTGTGCTCAGTCCAGTGTGGTTTAACATATTCATAAGAGATATCACAACAGAGAACAAGGATAAGATCTGCCTGTTCAAGGAGGACACAAAGCTCTTTGGGGGGGGGGTCGGGGAGGAGGGGCAACAGGAGCTCAGGGATGACCTGGGTAGGCTACAGAATTAGCCTGGAATTTGCATCTGGGGTTCAATACTAAAAAGTGTAAAGATATACACTTTAGGGGCAAAAACCCAGGGACTAAATCCTGGGCCAGGATTTACAAAACTTTGCCCTGTTATGCACGAAAAAAACAGGTTTTGTGCCAAGTCGGTATTGACAAAATACCAGTTTGCATGCTCCAACTGCATTTGGGCAAGGGCAAAGTGTGGAGGGGGCTGCAATGCAAATGAGGGGGAGGGGACGTGAATATTGGCACTGTCCCATTCATAAAGCATTTTCTCAGTGCAAAGGCCTTTTGCCCAGTCTCTTTGCATGGGGAAAATATTGCCAACTGAGACCTTGCCTCATCCTACACAACCATAGTGATTGGCAAAGGAACTGCGACGGACCCCTCGTTATCCCCGGCCTGAGTACAGAACAACACATTTCCCTGTATTTTGTGGTTCCCCACGTCAATCGCCAGCCTGAGTAAAATGAAAGAATTCTCTCTAGTGCTAGTGGTCCTCTACTCTCATTGCTGATCGCTGGACCATGTATGTAACAGGAATTTGCTGGGTGACTAGTGGTTCCTTCCCCACTGATCACTGTCCTGATCACAGATGCAAAATGGATGTATATCCTCTCTGGTGGCTAGTGGACTCTCCTCCCACATGATCCCCATCCAGGTATGACAAGCCCCACCACCCCAAGTAATACAGCTCTGTCCACATTCCCATACAGGGATTGTCACCCCTCCAGTCCGTCCCTCATTGGTGGTTATTTGCCCCCCTCCCCGATCTGTCTGTAACTATATATGTATCAGCCCAGGGTCTTGTAGAACCCCCCCCTCCCTAATCCTGGTCTGGTGAATGCCCATTCAATACACCCCATTCCATGGTGTCCAGTGGACCCCCACCCCAGCAGGTAGTGCCCCACCAACCCACTTCCCGCTAACCCTAACCTGAGCCGGGGACTGGCACAGCCCTCCTCTCTCCACCACAGTTAGCTGCTGGCTGAGCTGTCAATGAGCGCATAATGTATACATTACACACTCTTTGATTTACAGCTGAGCATGAGCTGTGGGTCAATCAGAGCATAATGTACACAGTACATGCTCATTGACAGCTCAGTCAGTGTCTGGCCATGATGGAGAGAGGAGGGTTGTGCCAGTTGCTGACTCGGGTTTGGGATGGGGAGGTGCGGGGTGGTGGGGCACTACCTACCAGGGTGGGGGATGGTGGTCCACTGGATACCAGGGAATGGGGTATATTGAATGAGCATTTTCCAGATTGGGGTTATGGAAGGGGGTCCACTACACACCAGGGTGATCCATATAGATTTACAGGCAGATCAGGGAAAGGGGCCACTGACCACCAATGAGGGACGGGCTGACGAGACCTGTACGGGAACATGGCTGGGGCTGTGTTTCTTGGAGAGGCTTCTCATACCAGGACAGGGATTGGCTGGGGGAAGGGACCACTAGCCACCAGGGAGGATATACATACATTTATATCTGCGAACAGGACAGCAGCCGGCGGGGGGAGGAACCACTAGCAACCAGGGAAACTATAAATACATTTATATCTGTGATCAGGATGGTGATCGGTGGGGGGAGGGACACTAGCCACCAGGGCATTTCTGTTCCATACATGGGCAGGAGATCAGGGTGGGGGGGACAACTAGCACCAGGGATCGGTAACTAGTGGGGGGTTGGGGACCACTGGTCTCCAGGAAAATGTATTGTTTTGTACTCTGGTCAGCAATTGGAGGGAGGGCACCAGTCACCAGGGACACTGGGCTGCCTCTGAAGCAGGGGCTTGGGGGCATGCTTACCTCTGGCAAAGCCACATTAATAGGACTATAATGGGCACACAAATGGCCACATAGCACCTTGCATGCCCAATAGACTTATTTTCATGGCTACCTTTGTGAATCCAAAATAGCACACCTGCGCTATTCCTTGTGGAGCTATACTCTTGGCTGCATGTCAGGGAGGCACTAATGGGGTAGAACTAATGGTACTGGGTTAGCACTGACTCCTCCTGTCCCTATTCACACTCAGATAAAGCAGGACTTGTTATCCAACTGTAAATAGCAACCTTTGACACCTGGGCAATCGCAAAGCATGACACAACTGTTTGTGCTGTATTTTGCAGTTTTCGGTGAATCTAGCACCTAGTTGGGTACTGTGCAGGTAATGAGGCCAGAGGAAGAAAAGGACCTGAAACACTCAACATACTGCAAGAAAGCTGCAGCCCAAGCAAATCATATGCTGGGCTGCATAGGCAAGGGAAATTACCAGCAGGAACACGGAAGTCATTCTGCCATTGCAAACGTCTTTAGTGAGACTGCACCTAGAATGCAGTGTGCAATATTAGTGCCCTTATCTTAAGAAGGATATTAGCTAGCTAGAAACATTCCAGATAAGGGCAACCAAAATGATCCAGGGCTAGCAAGGAAACACCTATGGGATGAGGCTCAGGGGGCTCAACATGTACTCTCCTGAGGACAGAAGGGAGACGGGGGGACATGACTGAGACATTCAAGTATCTTAATGGTATAAACAGGCCAGCATGATGGCACTGAGGGTTGAGGCGCTGGATGCCGCACCTCTTGCCACGCAGGCAATCTAAGTTTGGGAATGGATTTGGGTCGCTCGGGAGTTGGCCAGGAGAGGGAAAATTGAGCATCTGTAGGATGGTTCTCCTCCCACTGCAAGGGGGGTTACATCTCACTGCTTGCCTGCTAGGGGCAGCCCAATGGCAGTGCATGTGATGCAGTGTAAGTGGGGTGGGTACACAGTCAGAACACAGAGGGTGCCTTTACAGAGGTGGAGCACACATGTTGTGCTCATTGGATGTCTGTGCAATCCCAGTGAGAAAATCAGGTGGAAAAACTAGAGTTTGGGCTTAATAAAGCCCTCCTCACACACTGACAGCCCACCCAGTCTTACTGGCTCAGGAAGACATCTGGATTTGTGCCCTGGGTGGGAGAGGTTGGACCTCCCTTCCCTGGCATTGCCTCAAGGGGCAATCAATGGGGCATACACCACCCCCCAGAGACTGAAGGAGTTGTGGGATGGCCACTGTCATTAGGATGGGTTGAGACAGCTACCCAGCCTGCCACAGGAGTGGTGAAAACTTGTATGAAGAAAGGTATAAACAGAGTGAGCACTGTGTGCCTTTTCAGGTTTCAAGGAAAGAAAGCTACTAGGGGTAACAGCCTGAAGCTGGTGGAGGGCAGTTTCAGGAGGGAGATGAGGAGGCACTTTTTCACTGAGAGGGTGGCAGCTAAGTGGAATGAGTTGCTGGATGAGGTGATATCCCTAATAACAGTGAACATCTTCAGAAGAGGTTGGGGCAGGATGAGGGAGAAAGTTGCAGGTAGATGGGGGGAGAAGGGGGTGAAGGGGGTATTTGAGAGGGGTTAAGAGGGATATGGTGAGGGGGTCTGTTTCTGCTGTAAGCACAGATGGAACTATATACTTGAGAAGATGAGACTGATCATAAGGCCTTCATGTGCTGGCACATTAGTTTGTTTGTATGTTCATAAGAGTTTGGCTCATTTTTACCTTTGCTAAGTGGGTTAGCTGTTATGGCGCAGTTGTACCATTACAATGAATTATCTTGCACTTTTTTAAATGTGCACATCAGTAGTCCATCCCCAGTTCCTACTTTCACTTTTTCTGTTACAGGTAAACTGATGAGACTGGAAGCTGATTAAGGACACGGAGGGCTGGTGCCAATGTGTAGTGTAAACCTGACCAATATCATAACAGGAAGTTTACATCTTACAATAATTGTTTGATTTTTGCTTCACAATTGAATGTATTGCTGGTCAATGTCTCAGTGTTAACTCTTAGGGATTGCTAGCTGTGCTCTGGGGGTCTGTATTGGTAGCTGCTGTTGTTCAGCCTTCAGACAGAAGCAGGATCTCACTGGAAATGACTGTGCTATTCTGGGTAAACAAATTGTAAAAATGACTAAAAGCGAGGTTCCATGGAAACAAGATATTGCATCTTAGCTGGCCATTTCTGGCTAAATAAATTGTAAATAAAACAACTGCTAAAATTTGTTGTTTACTTATTTCATCACTCAGATTACACCTCTAAACACAAGTGCTCATTTGCAAAGGCTCCATGTCTGAGTCAAGAAGATGATTCATAAAACAGTAATCTTGAGTTCACTACAGTCAGTAATACAGTAATGGCAGCTCATACGGAGCGTAGTCAGCAGTAGAAAGCAACAGCTCATGTAAAGCATTGTCAACAGAACATACGAAAGGTACAGTACCTAGAAAACAGCAGCTACAGGGGAGCATATTCAGCAGTGGGCACTGGAGGCTCTAAGTACCTGTGTGCAGACAGTTCATAAGAAGTAGGGAGAAAGAATGAGCAAAGGGGACTCAAATAGTTATAACAGGTGCATTTTGTACTTTCTGTGAGTTTTTTTTTTTTAATCACATGGACTTGTGTGTGTGTGTGTGTGTGTGTGTGTGTGTGTATGTGTGTTACTGATACTGCCCATACAGATAATGTGGAAATACATCACTGTAGCTTTAAGTGATAATGTACTGTACAGACAGACATACTGTAGTTTAGGGGAATTGCCATTATACCCCATTTGTGGTCAAGGGCATTTGTCTGCTTATCTTAGACCTATGAAAAGCAGCATGGTCTAGAGGTTAGGGCATCATTTGGAACTGAGAGATCACAGTTTTAAATCCTGTTAGAGCAATATACTCAAGGTGTAACACTGAGCAAGTCACTTAACTCACCAGTGCTCCAGTACACTCTTCTGCTGATATCAGTAGAAGCAGGCTCACACTGGAAATGGATAGTTATATCTCCACTAGGCTGTCCTGGGTTGGGGTCATTGTTAAGTGAATTTGTGCTTCTGAAAAGAACTGTCATGTAATGGTGATTTTGGTACTGTGGTTCCCATCAGGACAAAGAGAGCATCTTATGTGAGCCATGGGGGGAGTGGGGTTCCTAATGATTAGGAGCCCTGGCAAAAAACATCTGCCAAAGATTAGAAGCCCTGCCCAAAGCTTTGCCAGAAGGTGAGGCTCTACCTCCCACCCCATCTGCTACAGGGCATGCTTCAACTTTAGTGCCACCTAATCACTTCTCAATACATCTGTCTTATGTTTGTTCACATTACAGTTGCATTATGAAAAACATGCAATCAGACATTACTGGCATTGACCAATGCTTGTTTCAAATAAGGCCACAATAAATATGTTTAAAACTAACTTTTTAAAATTTATTTTTCAAGATTGGAGAATTAAATAATATCACACATTAGGCTCATATCAAGTTGAAAGCCAAGTGGCCATATTAATAAGACAGTATCTTATTTTTAAAGTTTATAAATATTTAGTCTGTTTTTAAATCACATGCACTTACATTTTGTGTTACTAATACTGCCCATAAACAGATAATGTGGAAATATGTCACTGTTGCTTTAAGTGATAATGTACTGTACAAACAGATTGTAGTTTGAGGGAATTCTACCCCATTCATGATCATGTGCACCATCCCTCATGGCTCTGTCCTTTTGCCCTTTTTCTTTGCAGTTTATATGTTTCTGCTGGGTGATGTGATCTGACAGTAAGGCTCGAGTTTCCACTTCTGTACAGATAACACTCAACCTTACCTTTCATTCAGAGCCAGGCAGTGCAATCCGATGTCTGTAACTGAGATTACTATCTCAGTAATCAGAGACTGGATGGCTGCCAACTGGCTGAGACTCAACCCCCATAAAACACAATTGTTTTTGGTGGGCCTGAGTTTCCTGTTATCATCCTTTAAATTGTATTGCTATTTTGTTGTTCGATCAGTTAAAAGAGAAGATCATTACAAAATTGCACAGCAAGAAATAGACATTACAGCATTCTAAAATTCTTATACATTCAGCAGTCGATTACAGTACATCTATCTAGGTTTTAAATCTATGCAGAAGAATTCATATGGTTAAAATGGTTCTAGTAATTTGTTTCTTATTTTTTGTATACTAAGTAAAAAAGAGTAGTTATTTTTATGTTGTAATTATCTTCTGCAGCGAACAGAAGTCTCAGCAATGCAATATCATTGCAGTGATCAATGGCAGAAAGAACTGACCCAAGCCATTTCCTTCTTGCAGCGTTGTACCATCTGTATCTTAACATAACATGTATTAAGTCTTCATTTTCATTACTCTTACAGTAGCATAAAGAAAATGTGAGATTGTTTGCTCTATTCAGTCTTGCAGATAACAGATAAAAATAAATAAACTAATTCAGAATGTTATGAAATTTTGAGTTTTCAAGAACTTCCTTATAGTAATGGAAGAAATTGCAACAATCATTGCTGCTGTACCAAAGTGTAAATCTAGACCAGACAAGTTTGTCTAAGTCATTTAGTTTATATTTATTCACCAATAAGTTTTTATATGTTTGATTTATATTAGTCAGCAATTGCAATGTTCTGATAAGTAAGACTGAATAGACCCAGACAACCCACAGAATCTAAAATGCCTTTAAGCAATGAAAGAAATTTGTATTTCTTACAATCTATCAGCTCCCAGTAAATTATTTTCCACCAGTCACTATCTGACAAGTCTGACTTTAGAAAATATACTTATTTTAATCCAGAAATGTATTAGTCTAGCTTCAGCAAGAGCATGGATTTAAGGAAGGTCCAGCTCAGAATTAACAAAATAGGCTGGAGTGGTTTTAGAGAAGCCAATTGCCCATTGTAAAGTTTGCATGACTGGTTTATGCAGCTACTCCAAATATTTATGGTCCCTTATTTCAGATCCATAAAGAATCTGGGCATTGTAGTTTGCTTCTATTACTCTTAGCAGGGGGATGATAGTACTCCCTCCATATTTAAGATTGAATCTCATCAGGGCTATGTTGGTATTTGTTTGTCTTTTTTAAGAGTTCATCACCGTGTTTTTTCCTAGAAAGTGTCTGGCATAAAGTAAGTCCCACATATTCATAATTTCTGGTTACTTCCATCTAGAGAGAATCTATGTGCCATTTATGTTTTGCCCTACTGCATCTGAAAATCATGATCTTTGATTTTTCAATATTGATTTTCAGTGAATTTCTTTTTGCAAAGTCTGCCAAAATATTTAATTTTATTTGTAATCAACTCGGGGGTAGAGAAAGTCATAGGAGATCATCTGCATAAGCTAATGTGGCATATTTATCACCACCAATCTTTTGGTGAATCAGATGAAAGTTCTGTTATCATAGTTAGGAGTTTGTTAAAAAAGATCAAAAAAAGTGATGATGCCATGATACAACCCTGTCTCAGACCAGTATTTGTGGTAAATTGTTCTGACATGTCTCCTGTGCAACTTCTATTTTTTTTCTATTTATTTAACCAGGAGAGACACACTAAGCTAAAAGATTGTTTACAGGTGCAACCTGGGAGCATGAGGAAGTTAAGTGACTTGCTCAGGGTCACACAGTATGCAGGTGGGGGCTATGAGATTCAAACCCAGTTCTCCAGATTTGCAGCTTAAAGCCTTAAACCACTGCACCATACTGCCTCCTAATGTGGGCCCATGTATCAGAATATGACAATTTAATGCTATTAATATTGGACAAATTCCCCTGTTGGTCATTGAGGCCCATAGGGTTTCTCTACTGATTGTGTCAATTGCTGCAGGAAAGTCTATATGAGCTATCACACATGGGAATACATGCATTCATTTTAAAAATTATATTCTCACAGTCATTGCATGAATCCATATTTATTTTTCTGTTTTATATTTCTACCTGTAGTAGAAGCAGAGCAGACTGAATTTAGCAGACTGGAAAAAGTGCGGGGGGGAGGGATTTTGAAGGATTTATTTGATAAACATGTTTTTATTGACTATTGGTAGTGCAAAAAGGTTCATCAGTACATCATTTTAGTTGTTGACAGTGTGTATAAGACTGCCAGTCAGTCAGTGAGTCGAAAGTACAGTAGACTGCTAAGTGATAAACAAGGTCACAAGGTCTCACAGTGAAGTGGGTATGGTCTGCTGTCACGGGGGTACCTGGTAGTGTCTCTCATCCCTAGTACCTCATGCCCTAATGTGGTCTTTACTGCAGCTATGTGTCTTTCATCAGTGGTAGCTGGTAAGTATGTCAGTTATAAATATCAGTGGATTTATGCAAAAAATGTATGAATGACTTCTATCTCTTGATGGATAAATACTTAAATGTAAACTTGTTATTTGCATGTAACATAGGACTACTGCCTTGAAAAAGCTGTATTTAAACAGTGAATATTTGTCAAGTCTGTTGGTGGTCAGCAACTTGGAGTACAGAATTATATGAGGAATAAAAAGGGTTTTACAAAAACCTTTTGGTGTTGGCTGGAGTGTCCGCTTTTCTTGAACAACAGATCCATTATGAAATTAAAGATCAGTGGCAGGATTCTCAAAGCTTTCAGAAGGTGCAAAACCTTCCCTAAGTCCCCAAAACATCCTCAGCTATGGAAAAAAAAGGGAGTTTGCTCCAAGTACTATTCACAAAACCATCTGCAGCTGCTGGAAAAACCACTATGGACTGTGGAAAAAAGTGCAGCTGTGAAAGTCCCTCAGGACAAAAAGGTGTGAGATAAGTAAGGCACAGCCCCTGAACGGCTATTCAAATCCAGTTTTCTTCCACAGATGAGGAAAGAATGTTACACAAAGTGAAATGAGGTGTAACTTTTCCCTCAGCACACTGCAGTAGTGCCCCAGCAATTGGAATCAATTAAGGTGGAGGTGTACCACAGGTAATAGCATCTCAGACAGTATAGCAGTGGCTGATGTTACAGCACTGAAAGCACACATTGCCATGATATGGCAACAGGCAACAACCACTAGACCCAGTGCAGCCCACGACAGAGCCCCACATGCAGTAGAGCCTTACCAGACAGCAGTGAGTGCTACCCCCGCAGGCTACAGGAACACCCCAGGGAGGGGTGACCAGCAGGGACAGTCAGCCACTGTGGTGCCAAGATATTGCTGGTACCTGTGGTGCTGCTGTAGTCCCAGTTGGGGACTGGTTGCTGGTCTCTGTGTGTGCTGTCAGCTTCATATTATAGCAGCACTGTTACAGTCTGCTGCTTCAGCTACTGTGGTTCCCTATTGCTGTGCCTTCACAGCCTCCGCAGCTGTGGATTCGCAGCACTTGCCAAGTCCTGTAGCAGCTAAATTGCTACACCTGTGACACTTTTTATGGAAATCTACAGCTGCGCTGGTTTTCTTTGAGAATACAGCGCAACTGCGTTTCTGCACTGCAGCAAGCCTTTTTCCCACAGTTGCAGGAATTTCGGCTTTCTTTGTGAATCTTGCCCCAGGATTTCAAGAGATTAATCTAAATTGCAAAGGTAGAAAACCACACTGTGATCATCAAAATATCGTTACAGCTTCCAAACTGATAGCCATCAGTGTTCTTCAAATAACTGACTTTGTTTCGGATATTGTATTATGGTACATCTCATGCGAGTATAAGAGTTTTAGAAATTAGACATGACAGCTGTACTCTAAATGCACATATAACAAAATGAATATGGTTGAACAGGTTTAAAGTATTCCAAGTAAAAATACAGATGCAATATAATATAAAGGTATACTTAATAGGAAACTACAGTTTTCGTTCTTTATAGCGAGCACTTCCAGAATCAGTCAGTGAGTGCATTATAAATAGGGTTCACTATAAAGATTTGTTAATAGACCTACTTAGAAAGCAATGGGAACCATCACAAGTGAACACTGTAAGAGATATTTATTATAGCGGTGTTCACTACAGGAAGGACCCACTGTATATTTTTACTAGTTGATCACAATATCAAGAAAAATGTTAAATAAAGGGAATGTGTACCATTCCCTTTAAGATTATTGTGAACATTATACCAGCACCCCCCATGTTTGTTTGTTACAGTAGATTCATCATATGAGTTAGTATTATTTTAGGTCAACAATACCATCTTAGCACAATTATAGTAGATTTCTCTCATTGGCTTCATAGCATACTATCAGAACTGAGAAAAACATTATATCATCAAAACTCTTTCTTGTCCACAAAATTGTTAGCTCCACATTAATACTTAAAGGCATTTGTCTCTTTTACTGAAGACATTTGTTTAATCTCATCAAACATTATATGCCTCTTGATGGTAACTGTATCCATGAGAGCATAAATAACATAACTACAAGCCTCCACATACAGTTCATACCTCATAAACCCCACTTCAATGCTATTATTGCTATAATAAAACAATCATTTAGGGAATGATTGTTATTGCATTCACTTGAAAACCTTGTATAGGAAATCATTTCTTTACTACATTACAGTATATTTGAAATGCTGTGCAAGGGAGGACTAGTTGGAGAAATCTGGTTCCATGATTAGTTTACATACCTTCTTTGTCGATGCACTGTTTTCCCAAGAGACTCTGAATACTACAAGAAAGGTCTTCCATGCAGATACAGTCCTTAAATTCTGGATACTGATCGGCCAAATAATGGACAGCCATATTGCAAACAGTGGAATCCTTTACCTTGCAGCTTTTACCTGAAGTTCAATTTCAAAATCATTATCTGTAGCTATAGACTAGAAACAGTTCAATTCAAAAACCTTTAGGTATTTTAGAATAAAAAAAATCAAACTTACACATAACACATTCTGAACATTAACCTTTTCCTATAAATCATGACATTATGTTTAGCCAATCAGGACTGCTTATTTGAAAACATTATTAGTGATCATTTAACTTCAAGAGGGCATCTCATGCCAATAATTATAAAATTCTAACATTTGAAGCACAGTCAGTATAGTCCATTGCTCACACAGGGGATTCTCTAATATTTTGCAAAGTGAAACATTTTTTTCTTAAATTCTTATTCCATTTTTTAAAACAAAAATCTTTAAGATAATTCATAATATGCCTATATGTATTTCATGTGCATCTTAAATACAAGGTCACAGGGTCTTTGAGATTGTCATTTCATGACTTTCTGGTGTTAGAGAACTGTGAAGCAAAGATAAGTGGTTCTGGAATCCTAAGACAGCAGAAGATGATGGTCTTGATAGCCAAGTGATATTTTGAAAGCCCCATTTGTGTTTTATAAATCGTCTTTTTTCAAGGCCATCTGGAAGCTGTCATATGAGTTGTAAGGTTTTTGACTGTGCTAAAATGAAAGTATGCTCTGCAGTGATTTACAAGCTTTTTAATGACTCAGTTGGAGCTGTAGAAAAGTGACATAGCATGTGAATCATCTCACCGTAACTGGGTCTTATACTTCTGGCAACCCAGTCTCTCTTCCCTCACCAAATAACTACAGCACCACAGAGAGGCACAGGAACTTTCATTATCATCATCCATGTCCCTTCCCATGAAAATACCCACTCACAGATGGTGAAAGGAAGTGGAATGGTCATTCATCTAAACTCCACACTAGACAGTACAATGGGTTTCAGAGAGGACTTAAATATGGATTTAATTTTTTCTTTTTAGGTATTTGCCCCTTTATGGCCATCAGGTTATGCTGGGGTTGACATAATGGGTTAAACACTTTAAGTATTACTGCATGTACACTACACCATATCTGCATGAACTGGAATCTTTATTAAAACAATGTACTTGAATGAGAACTGGTGGTGGGATATTAATGTGATAACAGATTAATAACTAGTTATGTTTCAGCAAATGGTTTTACATGTGCTTTTAAGAGGAATGTGTGCAAATTTTCAAAAGCTGAAAAAAAAGACTAAATATGGCACTGTGCTACAGCATTTGAGTTGGTATGTCGACTAGCACATGTGAAGACCTTTCTGCTGTATAAGAGATCTTCATGTGAATCTTTGGGGTGTTACAGAAATAAGAGAGGCATTTCACTTCCTGCTTGCAGAGGAATTCTCATTAAGATGACTTTGCCCATTCTTGACTATGGAGACAGTATAGTGTTGCTCCAAATTCTGCTTTAGCTGAACTGGATCCTTTCTTCCACTCCTTTTATCACTTTGGCCATGATAAACCCATGCATACACATCACTGTGCCTTGAATTCTTCCCTCTTACTCCCCTCTCTGGATGCCAGGTACTTCATCCACTGTACAGCATCTCTCTTATATCCAAATTTTGGTTTTGCTCTCTTCCCTTGTATCTAATCTCTGTCCTCTCACTCTCTGCTTCATTGTCCTACTCTCTTTTTAATGCTTACTCTTGCTCTTTTGCCCAACCTCAGATGAAATCTAGTGCTGGCCAAGCTGCCCTCTCATTTCATTTCCCTAAATTTTGGGGTTCCCTTCCCCTTCTATTCACACTGCCTCATCCTTTCCTTCCATTAAAGGTCTCCTCTGTGAGTTCTCTACTCACTCTTGTAGTTGCTTTGATGTTGGTCTACTTCTTAATTGCAACTTCCTGAATTCTCTGTCCCTCAGTATTTCCTTTCTTCCCTGTATTAGTCATGCCCCTAGTTTTATTTTGCTCAGTAGATAACAATGTAATTGTTCTTCTGTGCAGTTCCACTATTTATTGCTTCCATTTATTCTTAGGAACAATAGCCATGTTTATTTTTGTTATTCTTTTTCCAGACTATGTGTTTTCTAATTTGTATTCTGTGTTTTTATATGTGTTATCTTTCCCCATTTTCTCCTTCTCCCAAGACACATCAGGAAGTGAGATGTTAACAGCTCAGTATGTCTTCCTGGTAAAAACCTTTGAAATAAATGTGAATCACAGTTCTTTATTCACTCTAATACAATAGAAAAATGACTTGATTTGTAAATAAACCAAGAGACAAAGTAACATTTGGTACAAACATATAGAATAACAAATATTTTTGTCTTCTTATTGATTATAATTTGGAACAAAAAATACGCGGTTCAGTTTTGGAACATATGTTTAAATCATTTTACTCATCATTCTTTCTCTTGCTAACTACATTTGATCAAATAACATTATTGTCTAGTTATTGTCAGTGTTTATATATCAAAACAATTCACAACAGAGAAAGACACTTCAACGAACTGCAATAAATCTATGTTGCATTTTGAAGTTGGTGGTAGGATGCTTTATAGTTTGCAACTATTTTTGCTACATTTTTTCTTCTCCCCAGCAGTATTCAAATGACCTGGAAACCAGATACCCATTGTGATAGATCTATAAAACATTGTTCACTTACACAATTATATTTTGTATAGTAGAGAATGAAATGCATTGCTGTTTCAGTTTCGCTGCTTTCACACAGAGTACAGAGTTGATCTTCTTTAGGTTTCCAGGTTAATATATGCCTGCCTGTTTCTAGTTCTAAACTGTGGTCACTGATTCTATAGTTGGTTACAATGTGTCTGTTAAACATTGTTAACTGTTTGCAGATAAGCAGCAAGCATGAAGTTTCTACGAAAGTATCTGTAACACTCTAGTTGTCTTAAGTTTCAATTAGCTGTTCTCAGTATAGAATACATTTATTTGTCAGGGCTGTTTCTAGTGCTTTGGATAAGATACAATCTTGTTTAGATTTACTTACAGTATGTTGTAGTCTGTTATGTTAATTTTATTGTGATCTAAGAGAGTGGGCACATCTTTTTTCTAGCCCTCTTTCCCCACATACTGTATTTAAGTAATAACAAACAACAGGGTGTGCAGACATAAAGGAACATTTGTGTGGTTGTTAGGCATGAGATTCAGCTGAATGCCTTTAAACCACCCAAGAAGTTCATCGTATTTTTGTGTCCATGTCCCATTTAACTTGTAGTGTGTGTTTTCACATTTACAAAGGAATATTGTAAATGTTTTTTGTTTTGTTTTGTTGTTGTTGTCATTAAAATTAGATATAAACATCCACAATTTTAAAATCAATTTAAAGTAAACACACTTGCTCTTGAGAGTGTGTAATCTGATAGAATGCAAAATTGTTGCTCCCCCCTCCAACTTAATCTGACTGTTTTAAAATTCACATTTTGACCTCACTGGTTCAAGGATACCTGAAGAAAATGGCACATTCAGACTTGCTGTGTAAATTAGTTTATCAAAAAGTCTCCTTTGGGAGTTTGCTGCTAGGGGGCTTCTGGAGAACTTTGCACCATTTATTTATTGACTGATTGCTTAATTGAGTTATTGATTAATTATTTATTTGTTAACTGGGTGGGTTGACTGAACCTGGGCCATGAAGATGGCACAACAACATGGTACAAAGTAATTACAGGTACAATAGGTAATGTGATTGCAGGTACTGTAGTTACAGAAACATAGACAAATAAGTAATATCAAGAAATATCACATAGCTGCTACCATAGATGTTGCTCACTGGTTCCTAGCCTGTGTTCTGCTAGTTGCCTTTACCCTGAGGATATACTTATTCAGTTTTTCAAGCTGTTCCCAAACAACCCAATCTCTTAGCCTGTCTTTGCTCTCAGCCTGTCTATTTTATAGCTGTTTTTATTGCTTTTCTCTCTCCCTTCTTCTTTTAGTTATGCGGCCCTCTGGACATCTTGTAGCCATATTATACTTCATAGCATTCATTTTATCAGATTGACTGGTAGCACTAGGTCTCACCTCTACTCCTACTGGTCTGGCATCACCACTTCCAATATCTGTATACCAAAAACCTTTATCTAGCCTCCTGCCTATCCCTTTCCTCTCAAAACAAGCAACCTATTGCCTTGGATCTTGGTATGCATGGAATATTACATGGTTTATTCCCAGAAGCTCACTCACTATTATCCCATTCCTTCTTCCTATTCTGACTGGCAATGTTGAGCTGAACCCTGGACCCACTGGTCCTCAGTTCATCCCCTCCATTCTGTTTGCCCTTATTCATCCCTCCATTAAGGGTCTTAAGATTGCCCACATAAATGCCCAAAGTCTGCACCCAAACATTGCTGAGGTAGAGGCCTGGGTTGCACTTCATAACCCTGACATGTTAGGTATCACTGAATCATGGGTTAAACCTAGTATCCTACCGCATGAAGTAGATTTGCATGGTTCCTCCTACTTTAGGCAGGACAGGCTGTTACACCTGGGTTATGCCCCAATCATCCCACATACACCTCACACTGTATTCCTGGTCTATTATACTGAGATACTGCTATGTGCAGTAACATTTAGATATAGGCACCCATCATACAAGCATGAGTGCTAGGAATATGCTTTGCTGCTAATATATGCTAATGTTAATCATGCATGATTCATTATACCTCACTATAATACATTTATCTAGATTATGTTTGTCTTTCATATATATTCCATATGTAATTTACCTAATCACTGATAAGATGCCTCTGAGGGATCATCAGTGATTATTGTATACTTATATTCTCACATAATTATATGCAGTGTGTGTTTTACACTCAGGCAGATATGTCATGTGTAATAGAGCCCTGCCTGCACTTCTCTGTGTCTCTAAGCAAGCTGACAAAGAGAAAGTCTTTGTTATGTCTTTATGTCTTATACTGTACATAAGCAAGAAATGCCACCTGTAGTTTGGACCTGTCAGCATTTCTTTTGTCCAAGCTATACTGCTAATGGAAGCATATTCTGTCTTATATGATACTCATCAGTAATTATGTCTCCTAAGTCATCTTCCAATGGAGAATGACTTAGGACCAATACATATTGTTACTCATATCTGTAACTATGAAGTATTATCTGTTGCTATGCTGTTATCTGTAGTATGTAGGCTTGTGTAACCTAGTTTTACACACAGAGAGAACTAGACCACAGGGAGAGAGAATTAGATCTTGGAGAACCTGATATCCTACAATCCTTGACATTATGTACATTCTTCAGGAAAGTTGTGAGAAACCCATCTCCCTTGTGATTTTCTTTGTCACATGCTTAGTGTAAGTAGTCTAATAAACATTCATTAGTACTCTTGCTTGTTTATGAATGTTTCTTGGTAGACTCCAAAGACATAAGAATCTGTATTATTATTATTTACCCTACACACCAAGAGTGTTTAGGCAACATAAATGGTGACCATGAGTGGACTCTGGATGTTTGCCAAGTTGCATTTTAATTTCCTCTGTAAATTAAAACACTGGATGAGAAATTTTCAGTAACAAGCAGATGAGAGTGTCTTCTGTTTAACTTTTTGGTCTGTTGTGTGTTCCACAGTGCAGACAAAACAATATCTTGGCAGATATTCAATCTGTGTGTAATGAGTTGTTTTATTTTTTCCCCCTATTCTTTCTCTATGGAAACACAGCTGTAAAGGGATCTGAACAGACAGATAGACTGCTTTCTTTTGTAGATTCAAATCCTAATGGGTATTTACTCATCTCAGTGTTCACATTATGCCAAATGTTGTTCGTGTCCTTTCATGAACTTTGGCTGCAAACAAAGTTTTTTATCCACAGACAGCTAAGGGTTTCTTATCTTAAGACATGTCTAAATATGTCAGTACTGAGTTGAGGCTGGATGTCTTAACATACCAAACTGCTTATGGTGGTTGGTGTGATTTTTCTGAAGTAGCAAAAGCTGGAGGTAGCCCTTTAGGGGCTAGCATTGCCCATTACGGGGAATTGACAAATGGTACTAATGATTCTGAAGGATTATTAATTGCAACATTGTTTAATTGTTTTGCTGCTGTTCTAAATAAAATATCTGTTTTGGAATCTGAGTATATTGCTTGCAAAATGGAGAATTCTGCTTTCAAGCAGGAAATTAGTCTGAAAAAGGATTCTCATAAAGAAAGGATAGCTGGACTGCAGTCTGAGCTGCAGTCTCTCCGTCTAGAAAATGAGTCTCTCTTTAATGAGAGAAGCAGCCAAGAACTGCATGCCTTTAGAGATAACGCTGAAAAGGCAAAACTTATTAGTAAAAAAGTTTTTCAAACGAATGGTGTTCTGGCTAGTAACACTGATTCCTTACATTTTTGAAACAAGGAACTTAGAGGTGATAAGTCTGAAGTAATTACTGAAAGAGTTAACATGCTGGTAATCCAACACCAGACCTTGACTGAACAATGCGATTCAGAAAGTTTTCATTACAGCAGACTTGAAATGAATGTTTTGAATATAAACTGTGACACAGTTTCTGTCAATAGATGGGAATGTCTTGCAATCTGAAAACAAGGCACTTTACAGTGTGCTCACTCCTGCATCTGAGTTAGATTGTAGGAGTAAAAAGTCAGATATGGCAAACTTGCACTGTCAGCCAGAGGTATTGGCAGGGCATTCTAACTTAATGCCAAAAGACCTTGCCTCTTCTCATGTTGAAGAGTTTGATTTTGAACACTCACAGTATGCTGTGGGGTGGACTAGAACTTTAAGGCTAATCACTTGTTCTGTGATTCACAAAATGGAGAATTGTTAGAGTCTCAAAATGCTGGACATACATGTCATCAGGTTGCATCCCAATACCATCCCCAAGATGGCCACTCATGGTAATGTGATGATGGTCATAACACAGTAAACCAAGATGTCCATGAGGTAATCCAAAATGGCCAACCACCACATCATGAAGCTTCGATCATGCAGTCACAGGGACCTGTGATTGCTGCCATAACCAAGCAAAACAAACCAGAGTGTTTTGGCATGATTAATAATATTATCAGTGACATCAGTTTTTCTGGGGGACAGAAGATTCTCATTAGAAATGATGCTGATGTACTTTGGAATAAGGCTGGTGTGCAATCTGTCATGAAGTCAGTATCTGATGCTGCAGAAGAAGCAACTTCTGCTAGCAATGTTTGCTATGTTAGAGTGTCCTTGGTTAAAGAACACATTGCAGTTAATTACATGAAATGTGATTCTTCCCTATGCAATTGAACATCAGTTTTCCCTGAGAACACTGAACGTGCTGCTTTTCCTATGCAGTACATTAATACCTTAAGCTGCAACATTTAAAACAATGTTGCTACCATCCAGCAACCTTCCGGCGGGGCAACCCACTTTACATTTGATGGGGAAGGGGACAACCCTGATTCTGAAAGCCCCATGGCTGTGATATTTTCAACATCACAGGCAACATTGTGGGGGAGGGTTACAGGTTTGATTTCTGGACCTGGGCTAACAGCTGTTTCAGTACTACTATTTTCTCCACCCCTGATTGCTACTGAACCACAATCCATGGCTGGAGAACTATGTGAAACTTGCACACCACTTTTCTCCACTGTGCAGGCACCCCTGATTGTGCCAGCACTGCCTGTACATGATGCAGAACCCCCTCCATCAGTGACACCTGGATCATCCCTTACTGTGGCTACAATAGCAGGCATAAGTCAGGAACAGTCTGGGTTATTCCCAGTACACACTATAGCAGGCACTTCTTGCAAGAAGGTACAAGGTCTCCTAATACTGATATCATTTCATTTGAGATCACTCACCATGGTCCCAGCATTGGTTAAACCTAACCCAGCATTAGGGTATACTGAAATTGCAGTTTTAGCCCAAACATACAATGGTCACATCAGACCCATCGCTTATGCATCCCAGATGCTTGCCCCAGTGGATCTGAAATACAACCTTTATGAAAGGAATCTTTTAGTTACATACTGGGCAGAGATATACTTTATGTACATCATTGGATATGCACCCATTGTGCTGCATTCCAATCATTTGCCAACTAACTTTCTGTTGTCAGACAGAGTAAAAGGATGACTCTGTGTCCAATGCCAGACTTACACACTGGTCTCTCATGTTACAGGGTTATGACATCACTGTCCTTCCTATCAAAATGTTGTCCTTGTTGGCCCATGACCTACAATTTACAAGAGAGACCTATGATTGTTCACTCCAACCCCCTGACCTAACTGTTCCATGGCCCTTTCTGACAGAACCTCAGAAAGTGTTAAAAGACAACACTGTGTGTCCTGTTTTTACTGATGAATCATCTACACATATCAACAAGGGTCAGATAGCAGGGTTCAGAATTCTTATTGTACATCCAGGTGATGACAGAGTGTGCATGGCTAGTAATTGCATCATCATATATGTATGATTCACAGGCAATGTTAAAACATGTCTGGGAAATAAAATAAAAAGCAAGGAGGCAAGGATTCTCCTTATTACCACAAATATTTGTGGATGGTTTAGAGAGCTGAAATGTCCTTGAGATAAACACAGCTTGTGTTAAGAGAGGAATAAAAAGAGATGTTTCCTTATGTAAAATTATACCAGCACTCTATGAGAGGGTTAAGTTCTGCCTTCTTCAAGAAATGTCCTTGAGATAATTACAGAAAGCACTGCAGATACAATGTTTTTATTATAGATTCTAATTGGGTCTGTTTCTCTCTAAACTGAATTTCTTCGTAAGAAAAACAATCTTCTGTCCCATCACTCTATAGTACCACTGTGAAATACAGTGACTTGTTTGTGTACATCACAACCTAACCAGTATAAATACAAACTGTACATTCATAATGTTCAAGCATATTTTAAATATGAACTTTATTCTCCATAAGAAGGATCCTCATTTGAGGGCACTGTATAGGTTCCTTAATAAAGGAACTGAGGAATAACTTCCAATAATAAGCTCTTATACCCCAATTGTAGTGCAAAATAAGAAAGTGAAAATTACATTCTCCTATCCAGTGATGTCCTACTCATTTGGAGCATCACTGCTATAACACTCATAAAAAGTTACGGGTAAGTCCTGAACACCTGAGAGTAGATTTTATCTGCTGTACCAAGTCCATGATACTCCAACTGGTGGACACCAGTGAGTCAGTAAAACTCTAGACAGATTGAAATCCTCTGTTTTGTGGCCACATATGAGAAATGATGTATAACACTACATTAGTAACTATTTGATCTGTGAACAGAACAATCTTATACCAGGTAAGAAAACACATTGTTACCCCAGAGGCAATCAGGCCTCTGAGACAACATCCAGATTGACTACATTGGCCCTGTGCCAACCACTAAGAACAACTAGTTTTGCACTAGTGATCACCAACCTATTTTCCAAACAGTTTAAAGCTATCCCAAAACAGAACAACATAGTCAAAGTGACTGCAAATGTCTTGGTAAACCAGTTATTTACCAAGTGGGGGTTGCTGCAAAGGTAAATTCTGATTACAGGGATATGGCTTTATAGCCTAAGTAATGCAGGAAACTCTGGATTTGTTATGGGTAAAACAAAAGTATCATATCTCTTACCACCTACAGTCACCAGGACAGGTGAAATGTGCTAACAAGCATGTCAAAGTTATTTTATAATAAACTTGTTAAAAAAACAAATCCCTAAAAGACTGGGATTCATTATTGCCTTTACTTCTTATGGAAATAAGAGGGACACCCTCTGCAGGTACACAGTGTACCCCATATTTGAAATCATGATGGGACGGTCCATGGATCTCCCAGAACAGTTACTTCTGGACATGTGGACTGCCACTGCTGATGGAGCATCAGTAGATAAATATGTTAAACATCTCAAGCAAGACATCCAAAAGGTACACTTGTTTGCTTAACAGTGTATGGGCAAGGTCCAACAACAGGCCCTATCCCATTGTAAACAAACTCAGTCCAGCAGTCTACCAAGTTAGACTGCCTCATAATACGTCATTGATAAATGGCTACATGCCAATCAAATGAACCTGTTTAAAGGAGATTAAATTACTTTTCCATACACCTGTGGGAGGAATAGTACTAAATTATGTTTTCCTTTTTCTCTTTTCTTTTAGGTTCCAGAGAGATGCTTGCTTTTATGCTTATTGTTCTTTTAGAAGTATGGGTCTTCTTACAAGCCCAAACTGTACATTTTATTGCAGATAAGAACCAGTGACCTAATCCTAAACAGATTGTTGAGGCAGAATACCTCACAAGCCAACATGATTTAATTGCATCCTGTGGAATTCACACTAAAGTCCTTAAAGACATGTTCATTGTCCAGAGGGGTAGTGAGGCCCTACCGAATGTTATGATCATTGCTTTGAATCAGTCCTAGAAGTTAGACTTGATATGGACTCCTGTTTATATTTTATTGATAATCAGGAATTTTGCATCCAAAAATTATATGGTAATAAAAGCCATTAGACCTTAAGGTTTTTACCCAGTGATGCTATTTGTGATACTTACTACGGAGTGCCCAAAATAGAACACTGGCCCAACCAATGGTCTAACAGCCACGTCTCAACCAGGTACCCTAGTTAATAATATGCATCTCATGCACATCCGAGTGATTTTAAATCTCACCTTTTAAACTTGAAATGATTTGTTTTATGTTTCACAACAAGCAATTCCCACATATTTTTTATTAATAATGATGTGATTGGATACCCTGGCAACATACCAGGTACTCATTAATGACCCCTATACAAGGACTTATAGCACGTATGCACCACATGCGCACACAGGATTTTCACATCCTGACCACTAGTGGAACATCTTATAATAGTAAACCTACCCAAAGGCACTAGGCATTTTGTTTTGTTTTTGTTTTGTTATTGAAAAAAATAGAACACAGGTTTAGACTCAAGCCTCTTTGGCACTGACATATCTATTTGAAACAGGGCTGATTTTGCCATTATTCAAGCACATATGTTAAAGGTTCATGATAGTATGAAATATAACATCATACCCCCCATTGCGTGGTTTACATGATGTTGCTCATTAAGAGTGATTTACATTTATAATATTAAGGATATTGTGAAGGGGTTTGACCTGACAAATGTTCATGTTAATGAATTAATTTCCGCTCACATTAAGGAAGCAGATGAGCATCACATAGCTAGGAAAGTCCTTTGCACTGCCTACAGCTATTATGTTCTTACAACCCTTTGGTTATCTCTTCTTTTGCCAATAACTGCGCTTTATTGCAAAAAACATGACAGACATGTGCACAGAAACAATGACAGCCGATAGTTTCCATTTTGTTCACAAAAACACAAAATCCCTAACAAAACCTCCCCAAAATTAATCCATACTAAATAAAAAAAAAAACCTCCCCCAAAAAATCCCCCTCCTCCCTCCCCTCCCCGCAGCTATCCATATGACCTAAATACAGTAGGATGGATAATAACAAAGCTGAAGCTAACAACTTTAAAATAATTTGATTTGATAGGGGGAAAAAAAAAAGAAAAATAATTCAGCTACTACTTTACACTACCCAAAAAGACAGACAGAAGAGGATTAAAGAGTTTAAGTCTGTGGTAAGATAGGGTAAGTAAAGAAATAACCCGACCTAGAGCCTTTTAAAATCCATATTTACCTTTCAGTTGGTATATAAAACGTTCCCAACACTTATCAAATTTATGTAAGGAATGTGTGGATACGTATACCACTTTCTCGACATATAATGTATTTACAAACTCCCCCCCACCACTCCTTAAATGAAGGTGTCCATACTTCACACCAATGACGGAGTATCACCAACTTGGTGACCATTGCAATTAATGCCATTTGGGTCTTCATAACATGGCATGAAATGACATTATATCTCCCCAGAATGCACACTTTTGGTGTGAAGTACAGTGTAAGATCGCAAAAGGGTCTCACCCCCTGTTTAACCAACTCCCACAATATAGCACTCTTAGGGCAGGTCCAAAACTTGTGAAATGTAGTAGCAATTAAGTTATTACAGTTCAAACAAGCTGCAGAATATTGGCTGTTACATCGGTGCAGTTTAGCTGGAGACATATACATATTATGTAACAATTTAAATTGAATGTCTCTTAACCTGTCCTGTTTTATAAGTAGGTGAGTGTCTGACCAGATATCTTTCCAGATTTTCTCGGACCAGTCCAGAGATAGATTAGTCTTCCAATAAAAGGAAACAGGAGATAGATTAACCCCCAATTTCATAGTGATGTAATGATAACTCTTGGAAATCATTCTACCTGAAAGACAATGTCTGGAAAGATTATCCCAGAAATCACCCACCTGGTCTGAACGAGGGCCATTATCGAACACCGATTGAATACAGTTTTTTATTTGTGCCAGTCTAAATAAAGATCTTGGATTAACCCTAAACTTGTCCGCCAGACTAGAAAGTGAAGATATGGAATTACCTATGTAGAAGTCCGACACCCTCACTTTGGATGGAAAGGATGTAAAAAAACTAACCACTGGCTGGTTCCCAATTAAAAGGTTGGGATTCCTCAGCAGGGGTTGGGAAATATCCAGACGCGGGTTAACTTTTAATGTAGCATAAAGCTGATGAATAGCTCTAATATCCCACCCAAGCGGTGAGTCTCTTACTTTAGCCGGAGTTTTGGCCCATGGGGTATATAACAGAGCTTCCAGGTCAAACTTAAATTCTTTAATAAAAGATCTATCCAGGTTTAGGCCTACTGAAAACTTATCAATTTTGCCTTTCCACAAAACGGCTCTGGCTGTGTGGATTGCTAAATAATACTTAAAGAAATCGGGTAATTGTCTTCCCCCTACATTAAGTTGCCTACAAAGTTTAAAATAAGCTCTACGAGGGGGTTTGTTTTCCCATATAAAATTTGAGCATATCCTATTCAATTTCTTAAAAAACAATTTAGGGAGATATATGTTCAGGGTGGAAAGGGGATAAAAAACTTTTGGCAACACCACCATCTTGATAATATTGCATCTCGCCGAGAAGGATAAGGCGAGTTTTGTCCATCTATCTAAATCTGCTTTGATGGATTTAATAATAGGCTTTAAATTAAGCCGGGCCAAATCCTCCAGATTTTTAGAAATTTGGATGCCTAAGTAACTTAGAGAGTTAAGCTGCCACTGTAGGCCCAAGTTTGTGCACCACCCCTTAGTCAACTGTGTTGACAGTGGAAATAACATTGATTTGGTCAAATTTAACTTAAACCCTGAAAAGACTCCATAAGTTGCAATGAGATCAAGAGCTCTCAGGAGTGACACTGTAGTGTCCCGGATGTGTAGCAAGAGGTCATCTGCAAAGGCCGATAATTTATGCTCCTGATCACCAATCCAGAGACCCCGAATTCCAGTATCGGCCTTAATGGCTCTAATTAGGGGCTCCAAATATAAATTAAAAAGGTAAGGGGATAAGGGACATCCTTGCCGGGTACCCCTTAACAAAGGGAAAGACTCCGAAATCAGATTGTTACTTTGAATTCTAGCCGATGGACATGAATAAAGTATTTGAATTAAACGAATAAAATCTTGAGGGAAACCAAATTTAGCTAAAACTTCAAACATGACGGCCATTCCACCCGATCGAAAGCCTTCTCTGCATCCAATGATATCAGAGAGCTTCCGAATCCGGTCAGTGGTCGCAGAGATTAAGTAAAATAGTTTTCTAAATGATCGGGACATAGAGCTGCCTTCTGCTACCAGCTTGCTCGGGCTGATCAGCTCTCCCCACACCTTCCTAATTCTGGTGGCCAGTATTTTGGCAAAAATATTTACATCAATATTTAACAGCGAAATAGGTCTATAGTTTCCCACTTGGTCAGTTGGTTTGCCTGGCTTGGGCAATAAGATTATCCTGGCTTCAAAGAGGGATTTCTCCTTAATCCCATGGAGAAACCAAAAGCTAAAAAGTTGGGTTAACAGGGGTGTTATCTCCTGTTTAAATAGCTTATAAAATAGAGGTGTGTACCCATCAGGACCAGGTGCTTTATCGATTTTTAATGATTCAATAGCTGTCAGAACCTCTTTATGAGAAATAGGAGATTGTAAATGGACTCTAGACTCCTGAGACAACTGTGGAAGTGGCATTCCGTCCAGAAATGCCTTCATTTTAGAGGCCGCATGGCTAGAGTCGGCTGACTTGTATACAACTCCTTATAGAAAGATATAAAAATCTGGAGAATTTTAGCTGGGTCCGTAACTAATTCATTAGAAGCAGTATGCCTCAGGCCTGGTACCCACCTGGCTTCTGCCTTTTGCTTTAGTTGCCAAGCCAATAATTTCCCGGCTTTACTGCCCAAGCCAATATAGGCCGCTTTAACTTTCCCCAGAGTATTTATCGCCTTCTCCTTCATAACTCCTGCATACCAGGCCCTTAAAGTGGAGAGTTCCTGTACCTGGGCTCCTGACCTCATATCCTCCTGAACACCCTCAAGTACCTTAATCCTGTCTAAACATTGTAAGAGTTCATGATTATGCTTCGCTTTTTTCACCGAGACAATCCTAATTAGTTCCCCTCTCCAAACCGCTTTAAGAGCAGCCCATGATTGATCAGTGTTAGTAATTGAGGACCAATTGATTTCAATCAGGATACGCATAAAAGAAGTGAAACGAGATACTGTTTGGGTATCTTTGAATATGTTGTTATTTAAGGACCACGAGTATGATCTTTTGGCAATATGGGATGGATTCCATGTTAACTGAAGTGGTGAATGGTCCGAGATTACTCTAGGCAGCAATAATACCTCCGTTATCTCTGCAATGCACTGTTGACTCATCATAAAATAGTCAATCCGGGAGAAGGTGTTATGAACCGGCGAGAAAAAGGTATACTCCCGAATTGAAGGATTAAACAGCCTCCACAGATTCTTTAGGCCTAGAAAGGATGTACATTCGGCCAAAGCCTGCTGAGCTGAGGAAAAATGCAGTCTCCTATTGACAGATCTATCTAGTCTGTCTGATTGAACTAGGTTCCAGTCTCCACCCAGAATTATTATCCTCTCCTTGAAAGGGGATAATATTACGGCCAAATTAGCAAAAAAGGAGGGGGACTCAGTATTAGGCCCATAGATGGATCCTAATACTATATTCACTCCTCCCAAGGTGCCCGACACTATTATATATCTACCATTTGGATCAGAAATTACTTCTGAGTGTGAAAATGGAACCCCTCGGGCAATCAATATTGCCACCCCTCGGCTGGCTGAAGAATAACCAGCCCCAAATACCTGGTCTACCCATTTCTTCCTAAAATAGGAGAGATGACTCGACGGTACATGAGTTTCCTGTATAAATACCACTGCCGGATGATAACGAGCAAGATGGTTCAAAACTAAATGTTTTTTACAGTTATCTTTCCCCCCTTTAATATTCCACGTTATAAATTTAAAATTAGAAAACATCTTATCAGAAAAATAACTAAAACAAAGTATGGATAGCTGCCCCACCCCACAAACCCCCACACCCAAAATAAAATCAGCCCCCAAAACCCAAAATAACCCCCCAAAAACCAAGTGTCAAAAATACATCCACTCTGGCCCGAAGCCACCACCAATCTCTACGGTTCATAGTGCGCCATAGAGGTAGGGCCCCCCGTCCCCATTGAGTAATATAACAGACATAATCTCATTAATTTCTCATTGAAGAGAGAACCTCGTCTCCCCTCACCTAAGGCACCTAAACTGAAACTAAATTATAGCTCTGCTGCCAAAACAAAAACAAAGAAAAGAATACCAACAAATACAGACTATGTTCTAAGTCTTTGCTAAAACCTGGCAGCAGCAATAATCCCTTTAATTCAGAGTCCACCGAAATCGTCCATTTTGGCAACATAAAATAGTAATGTCCTTAGGTACAGTTGCTGTAAGCACAGGGCTTAAACTAAAATATAGTGTGCCTTTTAATCCAGGCTACTAAATTAACTAAAGTGTCCCCCAGGTGAACGACCGAGCAGAGGAGAGTCCATACCAAATACCAGGACATTGGAAAATTAAATAAACCGTAAGAACTCAGTCCTTCGAGAACAAATCAGGCATATCTTCTTGTAACACTCTTAGGGCCTCGTCAGCATTATCAAAACGCTTCATTCCTTCTTTTGTGCTGACTTCCAATCTGGCAGGATAAAGAATGCGATGGCGAATGCCTGCTGCCCATAATTTCGCGTGATAGATGGAAGGAGGCTCTGATTTGCCTCATCTTCAAAGATAAATCCGGCACAATTCTCAATTTCCTGCCCTCCCACTCCAGTGCAGAGACCTTTCTTGTTTCTTTTAAAATATGCTCTCTATCAAGGTAGTTTAATAATTTAAGAATTATGGGTCTTGGTGGGTCAGATGGCGCAGGTCGGGCTCTCAAGGCACGGTGCCCCCTCTCAATCACATACTCGGGGCCATTAGGCGAAGGCCCCGCTATCTTCTTAAGAAGCTTTTGCAGGAATGTAAGCATATGAGGGCCTTCTCCCCCTTCAGGCAGCCCCAGAAGCACTAGGTTGTTCCGCCGGCTTCTATTTTCTAAGTCATCCAGCTGATCTTCTAACTTAGTTAGCGCCGTTTTATATTCTGTCATCGTAGGCCTCGCTTTCTCCTGCGCTCTCTCCAGGGAAGAGATCCATGCTTCAGTGTCGGTAACCAGATGCATTAATTGAATCAGCGCTGGCTTAAACTCCGCTACGTCCTCCACCAACTTAAATAGTGCCTCTTTTATAACAGCAAGGTCACTACAGATTTTAGTTGAAGAGACATCTTCCTCGGCCGCCTGAGGAGAGGAACTACGTCGCGGCCGCTTTGCTTCCATTTCTTGTTCACCACTCTGCATTTCGAACCTGGGACCCTCTCAAAAGATACTTGGGACACCGGTTATCAGAACTCAATAAAATATGGAGAGTAGCCGCGGTTTACTCTGAGTTAGATATTCACAATATCAATCGGGAACGGGAGCCCACATCCAGAGCTGCTAACCCTCCATTAGCGTCACGTGATCCCCCTGGTTATCTCTTCTGGGATCTGGAATTAGGATATATCCTTGATCTCATACATGACAGACATATGAGTCAGTGGCATTGCCACATTTTGCACTTCTATTGCATGTGTTAAATGTTTATTTGAATCTAGCACTATTCCCTTGTCAATGGCAAGGAACCTTGGATATGTCACCACATACACAAGTATTGATACATGTTTTGAAACTTATTCCTGCACAATCCAGGAAGCCATGTTTGTGACTCTCACAGTGTCATTGCCACATTTTTATCTTGCAACATCCATCTCTGATCGTCTGACAACTATCCATTCTATTGGTCATCTTGATGGGAACTTTTATCATGAAAAGGTTGAAACTACCACCTTTGTTTGTTTACCACGAGGTCTTGGAATTGTGGCTGACTCTGAACATTGATTGTCATAGTTTCATAGTTTGTTGTTCAAGTCCTATCAGCCATAGACCTTGCACAGACTTGCCACTTCAGTGGAGATACTCCCATCTTTTTTCATGCATATATTCATCTAATCTATGTTTAAAAGTATTCATTGTTGGAGCTTCTACCACATCATGTGGCAGCTGATTCCATATTCCAACCACCCTTTGATTGAACCATCTTCCCCTTCTCTGTGTTCTATATGTTTCACCTAGTAGTTGATATGGATGTAGTCTAGTTGCCCTGTTTGATTTTCCTTTTATTCTAAGTCCAGCACATTCCCTTAATATCACATCATGGAAACATCTGTAAATATAACATAGATCTCCTCTCAAATAACGGTAAGTCGTGGAATAAAGGCCTAACCTACACAATTTATCCTTGTATTTCATGTCCTTAAAAGCATGTATTTTTTTCGTGCATCTACGCTGTACTTTTTCTACTAATTTGCCAGATCCCACATCCTGTGGGGAAATAAGGGGCATTCCATATTCAAGGATTGACGTTACTAGAGATCTATACACAGGCAACACAACTTCCTCATGCCTCCTTTTTATATTTCTCAATATATTTCCTAACACTCGGTTTGACCTTTTTACCATTTCTGTATTATGTTTACTAAAAGTTAATGTATCTGTTATTACCACTCTCAGGTCCTTTTCAGACTTTTTATTTGCTATAACTACATTGTTTAGTTCATATTCTGCCCCCATGTTGTTTGTTCCAAAGTGCATGACCTTACACCTGTTTACATTATACCTCAGATAATGTTTTTCAACCCAGACTTCCAATTTAGACAATTGTTCCTGGAGACTGTCTATTGCCTTTTGGTTATTTAGTACAGCTCCTGCCTTTGTATCATCTGCAAATTTGCAGATCCATGCACCATCAGTAACCTGCATGGACCCAACGAACAGTTTCAATAGTAGGGGACCCAGGACAGAGCCCTGGGGCACCGCACTCATCACTCTTCCCCAGTTTGAAAGGAACACCCGAAGTTGGACCATCTGGGTCCTATCAGTAAGTCATGCCTTTATCCATGAACCCAACTGCCAATGTCGTACCTGAAAGGAACACCGTATTTTATGCAAATGGGACATCTTCCAACTTGTCTTACCAACTTGTGAATACAGGCCTAATAACTGAAAATTAGGCTTCCACTTGTGAATTTTCAAATAAACTGTATTCTGTCCAGTCAATTAAGATTCAACAATCAAGCTCATTGTTATGCATACTATGAAGCAAGTCAGGGGTGGGGGCAATCCTCTTACTCAGCAAGAAGACTCTTCTTCATTCGATCTACAATCAAGAAATCCATTTTCTTCACTGCTTGTTTTTCAAGCCTGGCTGGACCTCATACAAACTGAGTACTGTTATAAACTTTTACACTTTGTGCAGCAGTGTGATCATCTTCCACTGAACACTGGTGTTATTTCATTGTAAAACTCAAAGTGCAATCTAATGCACCCCATGCTGAGGCATCTGAAAATACAGCTGCCTCCTGAACATTTGGATCTACCTTTGGTTAATCTGAATGCATTGAATTTGAAATATGAATATTCATCTAACACTTGAAGAAACCCTGGCTTTATCCCAGGAACTGTTCATAGTTTATGTCTTGTGGACATTGACATTTCGTGTCCTGTCTGACTTATCAACTGAAAAATACCATCTCCAAGGTGGTATGTTCTGCTGATGTGAAACATTGTGTGGTGACCACTCGCACAAACAGTAAAAGAAGGTGACACGACTTTCTATAGATACGTTAGTGAAAGCAGAAAGTCCAGAGGGGGTATTGCTGAGATCAAAGGGGATAAGGAGACATGTGAGAAGGATGACCATGTAAAAGCATATATCCTAAATAGATACTTCTGCTCAGTATTTACTGAAGAGAAGGCAGTGCAAGGACCACAGCTCAGCACCATGGACACAGGGGGAAGGGAGGTGTGCACTAGTCCCTTCACAAAAGAAAGGGTCCTACAAGAGCTTGATAAGCTCAGGGTGGACAAGGCAAAGGGACCTAATGGCATACATCTCAGGGTACTTAATGAGCTAAGGGTGGAACTAGCAGAGCCATTATCAGAACTATTTAGTGAGTCTCTGAGCACTGGAGAGGCCCCAGAAGACTGGATAAGAGCTCATGTGATCCAGCTGCACAACAGTGGTAGCAGGGAGGAGGCAGGGAACTACAGACCAGTCAGTCTTACCTCAGTAGTGGGCAAGATTATGGAGGTATTCCTTAAGGAAAGGATAGTGCAACACCTGGAATCCATAGGAGCACAGGATCCAAGATAGCATGGTTTTACAAAAGGAAGGTCCTGTCAAACTAATCTCATAGATTTCTTTGACTGGGTAACCAGAGTGGTGGACCAAGGGGGAGCAGCTGATGTCGCCTACTTTGACTTCAGCAAAGCTTTTGATACTGTTCCACATAGAAGAATGATTATTAAACTGGGTAGGCTTGGGGTGGGTCAGAAGTTGGTCAACTGGGTGGCAAATTGGTTGACGGGCAGAAAACATAGAGTGGTGGTAAATGGTATACAGTCAAAAGAGATGCAAGTCACAAGTGGGGTACCTCAAAGATCAGTCCTGGGGCCAGTCCTCTTAAATATATTCATCAGTGACATTGCAGAAGGACTGGAGGGTAAGGTTTGTCTGTTTGCAGATGACACCAAGATCTGCAACAAGGCAGATGATCCAGATGGGGTGGGCAGAATGTGAAGAGATTTGGATAAACTAACAACATTTTTGGAAGAGTGGCAACTGGAGTTTAATGCAAAGAAGTGCAAGATCATGCACATAGGGAAGAGAAACCCTGAAGCCACCTATCGGCTGGTAGGGGAGTTGCTGGCAGTCACAAGGGAAGAAAGAGACTTGAGCGTCATCATCACCAATGACCTGAAATCATCCAAGCAGATCACTAAAATAGTAGGTAAGGCTAGAGGGATGTTGGAGTGTATTAGTTGGGGTATCACAAGTCAGAAGAGGGTGGTAATAATTCCTCTTTACAAGACACTGGTTAGGCCCCATCTGGAGTACTGCATGCAGTACTGGAGGCCACACCTTCACAAGGACATTAACCAAATTGAGGCAGTCCATAGAAGGACAACCAAAATGGTGCAGGGACAGCATCAGAAAACATATGAGGACAGATTAATGGAGCTCAATATCTATACCCTAGAGCAAAGGAGGGAAAGAGGTGATATGATCAAAACATTCAAACACCTTAATGGCATTAACAAGGTGAAAGAGTCTAACATATTTCAATATAAGAAAAATAGCAGGACAAGAGGACACAGCATGAGATTAGAGGGAGGCCGATTAAGGGGTAATATGAGGAAGTTCTTTTTCACATATTGGGTGGTGGATGCATGGAATGGCCTGCCTCAGGAAGCGTTGGATATGAATACAGTGCAGGGCTTCAAACAGGCATGGGAAAGGCATAAGGGAGCAATACAGATGAGTATGAATAGATAGGCCATTGACAGAGCAAAGCCCAATGGTACATTCATAAGGCAGAGAAAGAAATGGGCAGACTGGATGGGTCTTGTGGTACTTATCTGCCATCAACTTCTGTGTTTCTATGTTTCTATGACCAACTATACATTCTTCTGATATGGACTAAAAGTTATGCAAAGTGAACTTTTCTAACTTCTGTTTTTACTCCCTAAACAGGTAATAGGTTATACGGTAATCACACCAGTTCCCTTCCCGGAACCAGATATCATTAAGTCTAGTCCTAACTATCTTGATGCTCTATCTCAATTTTTACTTTTTTTTAATATCCATATAGGCAACTTAAGTTTGTCTCTCTAATCTCTTCCCAATAGGACAGATACACAACTGATATATATATATATATATATATATATATATATATATATATATATATATATATATATATCACCTTCTTACAAGGCCCTGTTAATCAGTCTCTACCTGGGAACTTCCCCAGCTCTTTCTCTCCATTATGTTTTATCTTTCCCATCATCACCTTTTGTTCCGATTCTCTCTTAATCTTACCATTTATCACTTCTTCTCCCTTAGCCTCCCCTTCTTCTTTCTCCACATATATCTCTCTCATTTACCTCTCCTCTACACTAACTTGTTTTTTTCTCTTTAGATATTTCCTGAAGAAGACCTTAGGGTCAAACGTGAATTTTAACTCTATTTTCTATTTTCAGCATGCATTTAATATAACCATTTTGTTTTGCTTTTTAGACACATGCTGGACTTAGCGCCTTGTCTTTGTTTTTTTACAATTTGTATATATATATATATATATATATATATATATATATATATATATATATATATATATATATATATATAGTATTTACTGACTGTTTTGATTTTGGAAAACCCCACTGCAAAGTTTTATTCCAAATGTTTCTAGTAATACAAGGTTTACTAACATTTTCCCTTATAATTACATTTTGTTGTTTAAGGAAAAACCCTGAAACACCACTGTGACCAGTTAAAAAAAATTCCTCTGTCAGGCTTGTGCCTCAGGCCTGTAGACAAATGGTGCCTAACTGCCACCTTTTTGTGTGTTACCTTTCACAATTAGGGCAACAAAGAGGGGACTGTTAAGCCTGGGTTTTGCCCCTATCATCCCACATACACCTCACATACACCTCACACTGTATTCCTGGTCTATTATACTGTGATACTGCTATTTGCACTAACATATACTGTAGATATAGGCACCCATCATATGCGCATGAGCACTAGGAATGTGCTTTGCTGCTAATATATGCTAATGTTTATCATGCATGATTCATTATACCGCACTATAATACATTTATCTAGATTATGTTTGTCTTTCATGTATATTCCATATGTAATTTACCTAATCACTGATAAGATGACTCTGAGGGATCATCAGTGATTACTGTATACTTATATTCTCATATAATTATATGTAGTGCGTGTTTTACACTCAGTCAGATATGCCATGTGTAATAGAGCCCTGTCTGCACTTCTCTGTGTCTCTAAGCAAACTGACAGAGAGAAAGTATTTGTTATGTCTTTATGTCTTACACTGTACATAAGCAAAAAATGACACATGTTGTTTGAACCCGTCAGCATTTCTTTTGTCCAAGCTATAATGCTAATGGAAGCATATTTTGTCTCATATGATACTCATTAGTAATTCTGTCTCCTAAGTCATCACCCAATGGAGAATGACTTAGGACCAATACATATTGTTTCTCATATCTGTAACTAAGAGGTAATCTCTGTTGCTATACTGTTATCTGTAGTATGTAGGCTTGTGTAACCTAGTCTTATGTGCAGAGATAACTAGATCACGGGGAGAGAGAATTAGATCTTGGAGAACCTTCAGAGGAGTTGTGAGAAACCCATCTCCCTTGTGATTTTCTTTGCTACATGCTTGGCGTAAGTAGCCTAATAAACATTCATTAGTACTCTTGCTTGTTTACAAATGTTTCTTGGCAGACTCTGAAGACATAAGAATCTGTATTATTATTATTTACCCTGCACACCATGGGTGTTTAGGCAACAAAGCCAGGTAAGAAACTGTGTGGCGTTCTCATTTATGTTAGATCCAGCTTTGCAGCTTCTGAAGTTGCTTATCCCTCCATGGCCCTCCCTCCCCCCACTGATTGCATCTTCCTTACCTTAACCCTGGGTAAGGTTAAACAACTAATCATAGGATGCATCTATCTTCCCCTCAAGGATGCTAATAATTTCCTACCCTCCCTTATAGCTTCCCTTTCTGACTTCCCAGACCACAATCTCATACTCTGAGATGATTTCAACTTTGATTGGTTGAACCAAAATAAAAACAAAGTTCATTCGATACTAGCTGACTTCAACCTCACCCACTACATCTCTGAACCTACCAGACTGAATATCAAGTCAGGTAAACACTCCCTACTGGACTGGATAGTTTCCAGTTGCCCTCACAAGGTACAGTCTGCTAGTGTGCTATCTGATTGTATTAGTGATCACTCTCCAACTCTGCTTATGGAATAACAAGTGCCTGAACCCTCTTCCCAAAATTGTAGAATCAAGGAATATGTCACTCTTTGACCTATCAACCTTCCTACTATCTCTCTCCACTGCTGATTGGGACCCCATTAAATCCTTGCCAGAGATTGATCATGCCTTAGACTACTTTATTCACACATTGAATGCTATAATTCTTCAGCATTTTCCCCTCACAAAAAAAGAGTTCCAAAGGTTCAAAAGTTCCTTGAGTAAGCAAGGACCTGAGGCATCTCATGTTCCTTCTGGATGCAGCATGGAAAACATTTAAGAAGAGTGGCAATCACTCTAATTGGCAAACTTTCAGGCAACTTCGAAACTCTTGTGAGAGTAAGCTCTGTAGCGCCAAGCATATGTATTATCATTCCTTGCAGACTGAACGTCTCAGTAACCCTATTGCATTCTGAAAGCAAATCAACACATTCATTAAAGGTAACTTCCCGGTCTCCCCCAGCACCCTACTAGCAAGATGTATCTCTCTATATGACCCCAATTCATTACAGATGGCTAAAACCTTTTTTTCTTTGATCTCGCTAGTTGTACCTAGCATATTGCCCCCCTCCAGATTTTGATCCCTCCTCCCTCCCACACAGGCAGTTTCCTTCTTATTCAGAGTTTCACCTCAGACTAGCTACCCATAAAGAAGTGTTGCAACAATTATTAAAGTTAAAGGAAGATAGTACCCCAGGTTTGACTCCTTAGAATCCTGTTTTCTAAAACTAGGAGCTTCAGCCCCTGCTGTTCCTATTCGTGACCTGATAAACAAGTCCCTTATTAATGGGTGTGTACAAGCAAAATAGAAAGTAGTAATAGTCATTACACTGCACAAGGCTGGCATATACTCAGCTGAAAATGTGAGACCCATATCAATCCTCTGCCCCCTAGTGAAAATACAAGAATTTCTAATATTGACCCAACTTTAATCTTACCTTGAACATCATCACCTCCTAAGCGATTGTCAGCATGCTTTTAAAAAGAATTATAGCACCCTCACAGCTCTTACCAATCTATTCACAGATATCCTCAGTTCACTTGACAAAGGGCTTTACACTGGCCCATATTTGTCTATCTAACTAAGGCCTTCAATTTGGTAAACTATAACCTTCTGTTGCATAAACTACACTCCCTGGGCATGGACCAACCATCACTCTTTTGGTTCCATTATTACCTACATGGCTGGTCCCAAGGAGTAAAATGGTCAGGGGCTCTTTCTTCATTTAAAACTATAACTTGTGGTGTACCCCAGGGATCTATCCAGGGTTCCCTTCTGTTCTTTCTATTTATAAATAAATTACCCATGCGTTGTGGTGGGTCCCTCGTACAACTTTATGCTGATGACACTGTTTTATACTGCTCATCTTCTGATATCTAATGGCTTAATCATAACTTGGAAACTAACTTCCAGACACTCTAGAAATGGTTCCTTAAGAATCACTTAGTCCTTAACACCAAAAAAACCCCAAATCAATGCTTTTTTTCAACCCCTCTGGAAAAGCGGGTGCCCACAACACACTTCACATTCATTCTACTACAGGAGAAACAATTGATACAGTTCAATCTTTCAAAAACATAGGTATCTTGCTAGACCTCTCTCTCTGTTTTGAGCTGCATGTAACTCAGATGACAAGAAACTCAACCAGAAACTCAACTTGCTCTACCACCTTCGCCCCTCCTTTCTCACACCTCCTGTCAAAAGACTGTCACCTCCTCCCTCCTCCCCTTACTTCTCTATGGTGCTCGTCTACTACTATCAGCCAAGACAACCATACTCTCCCACCTGAGAATGCTCTACTAGGAGTTAACTCACACCACCACCACCTCCCCTGTGAGGTTTTAGAACCATTAGGCTGGCCTGACTATAACCAAAGATTGCAGTTCTTCTCCCTTTGCTTTATCTACAAGCCTACCTTCCTCTTCTGTCCCCCGTCTGAGTGATTTAGTGATATGGAAACCCTCTCCACATCCACTCAGGTCCTCCTTGGTCCCACTGCTGAACACTCCTTATCCCAGCCTGACAATTGGCATGCATTCCTTTGCCTATTCTACACCCTCCACATGGAATGCACCCCCTTCTCTTCCCTCCCCTCTCCTCTCTTGCTTTGTTTAAGTGCTCCCTCTCTGCGTACCTACTGCAGCTAAAACCCTGTACCTGTTTTTCCTAATCATTTAAAACACATAGCCTAATCAATGGAATCTGCTTCTGTAGTCTGTTTACTGCTTTAGCTTACTGTCTGTAATTACTTAAGTGAACAACCATGTTCCTTCCGTGATCCATTGCTTTATGCACGTTCACGTATTTGTTTGCCTGCTACTCTACAATCTGAGAGTCTGCTTTGATCCATTCTATACATGTGATATCTCCTGCTTTTTTCAGCAGACTCCTGCTTTTTCATTGAAATCCAGTCATCCTGTTTAAGTAAAATTCTGCCAAAAATATCTATTCATATTTTTGGGGGGCATATACAGATAGATAAAAAGTAAATTAGTGATGAACAATGCATCTGATAACTTTGTATAACTAGTTGTTGATTCATTTTAGTTCTTATTCATGACAAAACCCTGCCTCCATTCCAGCCTAGCCATGGGCTTAAGTAAGCTATCAGTCCTCTTTAAACACAGTTGGCACTGCCCCTCCCAAACCCCCCCACACACACACCATACTCGACAAAGCCCTCTGGAGCTGCTCCCCATCACAGCCCCCTGTTTCACTATCCCCCACCTCACGCTTCTGCGGTTGGTTTCAAACCCAGTCCCCTTGTTTCACTGTCACCCAGCCTCTCGCCATCTGGGATAGCATTAAACCCTATGCAGTTACTCTGCCATAGTCTATCAATGGATTGGAGGTTTCCAGGGTTGTGCAACCTAGGGCAACCGATTAGAAATAGCTTAGTATTCAATTACAACTGCTCAGTTTTTTTCTCTTATTTGTCTAATTGTCATGCAATCGCTCTTTAATGCCTAATGATCAGGCCTCTATAACCACTGAATATGTGTATTGTCTTATTGTCCACCCTGACGTGGAACCTTTGTAAAAGAGCTCATGCTCAAAGGTCTTTCCAAAATACTAATTAAACAATTAAAATAAAATACATTAAATGTTTTAAATGCTTTTTTTCTTGTGTTTGACACCATTTAAGGACAAACTGATGACATTACGAACATCTCCCTACTAGCAGGCCAATCTACCTACTAATTTGACCCAAATCTCCCTCTTAAGCAAGTTGGAAATATCACAAGTGTGCCACTTTGTATGGAGTATTCATTTGCACTATTCACTGTGATCATGAAGCATTAATGTAAATATGCTGTATATGTATATATGCTGTGTATATTTTTCTCACCAATCTTGTAGTATAATGTTTATATGCAGTAGATATCTTTTTACTCACTTACTTTGTATAGTTGTAGACACATGTTTCTCACCAATCTTGTACTATAATGTTTATATGCTGTAGATATTTTTTCTCACTTACTTTATATAGTTGTTGACACATGTATTTATGCTTGTACCCCAGACCCAGGTCGCTCCTAAAAAAGGAACTGCATTGTCTCAGTGGGCTTACCCAGTTACCAAAATTCAAATAAATAAATAAAATAAATAATACTATATAGTTTTGTACCAAATTGAGCAGATAGTGTACACAATACAAACATGTGAATACAGTGCAATATGTAAGGTGCATAGGTAACACATTTAAGTAAAGCTACACCACTTTGTGAAAAACTTGAGTATAAAGTGAATACAGTGTCAGCATGCAAATACAATACAATAAGTGAAGTGCCAGTGGTACAGTGGCAGTGCACGGACCTCAGGAAATTATCCAAGATCAGTAACTTATATGGGAACAGTGCAACAATTCCTATGTCAAAAATGTCTGGAAAGTCTGGCTACCCTAGGACAGGAAATGGCAATCAACTAGGGAGACAGTAACAGGTTACTGTCACCATAAGGTGAGATATATAGTGGGACTTAAATAGGGGATGAGACCCTAGAGTCCTTTGGGTAGCAGGTAGGCTATTTCACAGGTTTGTAATGACTGAAGAGGAGGTTGTGTGGCTCCTAAATGTGGAGACCTGTGGGCACTCTAACATGACCCTGGAAGACTTCCAAATGCCACAATTGCAAAGCTTTGGCTTGAGTAGGGGGGTGGGGGGACACAACCTTTTCCCTAATAGAGTTATCAATAATGTGGCCTAGGAGGTATTCATGTCAGGCCTGTGGGTGGAGCCATCCTAGTGCCTGGTACAGGGAGCAGTGATAAATAGGGTAAGAGGCCATCAATGCAAATCTAAAAATGTTATTATAGGCTGTGTTTAGTCTGGAAAGTCCAGTGAATGTGGTTTCTGTGAAGATGGGCAAACAGTAGTCCAGTAGGGGGAATAGGGTGCCTTGGGCAATGGCAGGTGTAGCTTCAGGGGTCAGGTAATCTTTAAACCAATATCTGATTCCTGTTTTCTGGTTTATGCACCGAATGATGACTTATATGATCAGTGAAGGTCAGTGCAGGGTTGAGGATGACACTAAGGTATTTGAAGGAGGTCACAGTTTCCAGGGATGAGCCATCAGGAGAAAGGATATTCAGAGGGTAAGTGTCCCTGTTACCTTGGTTAGTCAGGATTTTGATCCAAAGAGCATGGCCTTAGCTTTCTTAGCATTGACCAGCAGTCTTTTGGTGGGGAACCATTTATGGGTGGCACCAAAGTCATCTGTAAGTCCAGTGGAGAGTTCTGCCGGGGTCACTATGGTATAGGATAAGGTCATCAGAATACAGTAGAGAGTTGCACATGATGCTAAGCTTGTGAAGGGAGTTTACAAATAGGTAGAACAGTATGGGTCTGTGAATGGATCCTTCTGGGACCCCAGTAAGAACCTCCCTGGCAGTGGAAGTTGTACCCCCAGTATAGACCATTTGGGTTGAACCAGAGAAGTAGTCTTAGGACCAGAAAGTGGTTGAGGGGGAACAACCAAAGCCATTCTGTTTACTTAGGAGAATGTTGTGGTCCACCACATCAAAGGCCTTGGTAGGGTCCACACAGTTGGTATCAGTGAGTTTACCATTATCCATATTTCAGAAATTGTGGTTAGTGAAGCAAGCCAGGGCTATAGTAGTACTGTGGCCGTTCCTAAAACCATGTTGTTGGGGGAACAATAGGTGGTACTTTGCCACATGGTTGAGATCTGCTGGTGCATGACCTTTTCCAGAATTTGAATTAGTTGGGAGAGGATAGATATGGGGCAGTAGTCATCCACTAGTCATGGATCACAGATTTGAAGGTGGGGATGACTTTGGCTTGTTTCCATACTCTGAGGTACTGTTGATGTGGTAAGCGAAAGGTTAAGGACTGTAGTCAGGCATTCGGCAATGGTGTGAGTTATGAGTTTCAGTAATCGGGAGTAGAGGCCATCACTTCTAACACGTTCCCAGTTTGGGAGACTCATAAGTAGCTTGTGGGTTTCTTGAGGGGAGATGGCTTTGATGTAAAAGGTAGGGATATTTGACCTTTCCGTGAGCAGGTCAGAAGGCAGTTGGCTAGGGTCAAACAATGGTAGTTTAGTGAGGTGGTCAGATAGGTTAATAAATTTGGCATTGAGGACAGTTGCAACTTTGGATCAGTTGGTTAGGAGTCTTGTCTCACTTGTGAGTTGAATGGCAGTCTGTCTGGTCCTGGGTGCTATCAGAAAGTTTACTGACAGCCTGAAGCTTTTGGGGTTGTCAAAGCTGCAGGATTATAGGTTACAAAGTACTTAGCCTTGCACAATTTTACCTCTTGTTTTTTGTAGAGGTTTCACAGTCATCTGTAGTCATTCCAGTGGGAAGGGAAGGGGGAGGAGGAGAGGGGGAGGAGAAGGCTTTGTGTGCTTCTCATTTAGCATCTATAGTATCTCCTTCATCATCTTAAGGATGTCCTTTGAGAGCCATCTTGAGTTACCTCCACATACTCTCCGGGTAGTTAGGGGGAAGTGCCTATCCTGGGTTGCAATTAGGGCAGTGATAAAGAAGCCCAGGGCTGAATAGGCATCTGTCATTGTATGACAGTCCAGTTGACTGATGTAATATCTGAGAGAAGGCTGGGACATCATATTTGTAAAAATCTGAAAGTCAAGTATCTGGGGGCAGGGTGGGGGTTGGGGGCCAGATGCAGAAAGTCAAGTAATGGTGACTGATGGAGTCAGGTGGGACTCCAGCATGCAGGATCGTCTTCACATTTGGTCAGTATCTAGTCCAGCATGGAGTGGTACAAGGAATGGGTGTTTGGGTGGGTTGGGGTGGGGTGGTAATGATCTGGGTGAGGTTCAATTGTGTTAATAGGGTGTGGCACACCATTTTGGAGTTGTTTAGCCAGTTCAGGTTAAAATCACCCACCATAATGATCTCCCTATAGGGGGCGGGATATTTGACTTTACAGTATGACTTCTTAATAAGCTCATTTACACACCAACTCCTAGAGTGTGCCACCTTCTTTGTAATCTCTCAGCAAAGAACCCACAGCAACAGCACATATCCATCTCAATTTCGCATTCATGTTTTCTGATTTTTACCAAACTGGTTACTTCCTCCTGATCTGCAGATAGCTGCCCATTTGAGCATCGGCCTTGTGTCCATCTTTTTCAATTGAAACAGCTGCTTCTCAACATGCACCCTGTGACCTCCCATAATGGTGACTAAGCTGCATGTTAATATGTACACCTAAGCCAATCTTTGCAGTACAAGGAAGGTTTCATGCATGTTCATTGCATGACATAACAGCAAAGTAAAGCAAAGCTGAGCTTTTCTGACTCACAATAAACACAAGTGAAGCCACTCTTTTTTTGCACTAAGTGGTGATTGGAGGCATACATTATCTATAAAATATAAAATTTGTCTAACTGCCATGTTTTCTGACCTATTTCTTGGTGCCCTGGGTTCAGATGGGTTAGTCATTTAAAAAAGATGATGATGGCAGATGCGGCAGTTAAAATTCAACACAATTGATATACATATGCAATAATGAATGTCAGGGGTTGCGTTAATATTCTAGATAATCACCCCCTAGGGGGTGTAATGTGGTATGAGGTACAGCCGAGTGCCATATTGCCCCAGGGGGTGATTAACTTGAACATTAATCTAGCCCCCATTGTTCATTATTACTATTATTGTAAATGAGTTATCAGCTATTGTAATTTGAATACTTTATAATATTTTTTGCATATTTTTGTATAAAATTAATAGGCAATAATCCCTCCACCATGTTAAATTGCATAGGACATGGTTTGCTTTCTGTGATCTGGATCAGTATGGGCTACATTGATGTACATAGTCATACAACTTTATAAATAGAATAGGGTAGAATAATACAGTTAATCTGATAAATATGTTGTAATGTTTTATTGTACTTTTCTAATTATAAAATTGGTTTCAGGACTAATGTTGCTGAATTTGTGAAAAGCGTAAGATCAGTGTTAAAAAAATGCATCTTTACTATTCACAAAAGACTGCCAACTACTCAGCTCTGCACTGAAGCAGACAGTTCCATGTCTCGTGAAGCTTGTTTGAAATTACCAGTTCCCTTGTCATTAAACTAGTAAAAATATCTGTACATAATGCCCAAAGTCAGTCAATCTTTGCTAATGTAGTTATTTTTTAAACTTATCTGTCCAAAATGAGATATACTATAAACATTTAAACTATCCAAGGGGGGAGGTACTGGAAAGGAGCAGGGAAATCCTAGCCCCCCCCAAAAAAAGTCAGGGTAGTAAATGAGGTAAACACCAAGATAGAGATGTCGATAGGAAGAAGAGAAGGGGTAAATGGAGAAAGTGACAAAAGCAATAAGGACAGGGATGGGGCAAAAAGGAGTAAGGCCATCAGGAAATGGAGGGTGATAAGTACCAATGCTTGTAGTCTGGGCAACAAGCTCCCTGAACTGGTGGCCTTGATGGAAGAGGGATGCCTGGTTATCATAGCAGTCACAGAAACATGGTACAAAGAGAACCATGACTGGGATGTTAACATACCAGAGTACGTAACCTACAGGAGAGACAGGGAGGGAAGAAGAGGGGGAGGAGTAGCTCTCTATGTAAAGGAAGGGATAAAAGCAACTGAACAAAACAGTAAACAAGGAGGAGCAGAGGTACTGTGGGTCACCTTAGAGACTGGGAATGGCACCACAATCTGCACAAGGGTGGTATACAGACCCCCATGTCAGGGGGAGGAAATGGACAAGGATATGATAGAAGGCATTCTTAGGATGGCAGAGAAAGGGAAGATACTGTTGATGGGAGACCTGAATATGTTAGATGTTAATTGGAGCACATTTGCTGCAGTCACATCCAAGAGCAGGGCCATTCTCGATGCCCTACAGGTGGCATGCTTCAGACAGCTAGTTTCAGAACCCACTCATGAGGGAGCAATCTTACACCTCATACTTTCAAATGGAGACAGTGAGAGGATCTCAGATTTAGAAGTGGGTTGCCATCTGAGAACAAGTGATCATCAAACAGTGTGGTCATGATAAACTCAGCTACAGAGTCAAGCCATACAAAAATGAAGGTACTGGACTTCAGGAGGGCTGACTTTGGCAAGATGGGAGGGTGTCTTAGAAAAGCACTAGCAAACAGGCTGGAAGGAAGGGTGGAGCAACAATGGGGAAACATCAAAACTGCCATCACAGAGGTAACAAGCCTTTGTGTGAAGCAAATAAACAAATCAAAACAAAAGAAAAAGCCACTATGGTTCTCAAAAGAAGTGGTGGGGAAAGTCAGGAGAAAAGATAACATTCAGGGAAGTATAAGGAAACACAGAAGGAGCAGGACAGAGAGCTGTACTAGTTAAGGCAGAAGGAAGCAGGGAGGGAAGTCAGAATAGCAAAGGCCCAAACTGAGGAAAAGATAGCCAGCTCGGTTATTAAGGGGGATAAAACCTTATATAGGTACATCAGGGAGCGTAGAAAGACAAAGGGAGGGATAGTGAGGCTGAATAGAATGGACAGCGGGTTGGCAGAGAGGGACAGTGTAAAAGCAGGGATACTGAATGAATATTTCTGCTCAGTATTCACAAAAGAGGTGAAGGGGTGGTGCCTCATCCAATTAACAGAAGCACTATTGATAGGGGGTTGATTCCAGTCCTTTCACAGAAGAAAGGGTTCTGAAAGAACTCCTAAAACTGAAGGTGGACAAAGCAATGGGGCCTGATGGAATTCACCACAGAATTCTAAAAGAATTAAGGGGAGAACTAGTGAAACCACTGACTACCCATTTTAACAAATCTTGGGAGGATGGTGTGGTACCTGAGGACTGGAGGAAGGCAGATGTGATTCCCCTTCACAAAAGTGGGACTAAGACAGAGGTAGGAAATCACTTCTGAAGGAAAGAACTGTTGAGTGCCTAGAGGCCAGTGGGGCACAAGACCCAAGGCATCATGGGTTCACAGCAGAAAGGTCATGTCAGATGAATCTAATTGATTTCTTTGACTGGGTGGCCAAAGTAGTAGACCAGGGAGGGGCTGTGGACATGGCCTACCTAGACTTTAGCAAGGCATTTGACACAGTCCCACACAAAAGATTAATAGTCAAATTAACCATCCTGGGAGTGGGACAAAGGGTGGTAGCCTGGGTAAAACATTGGCTGGACAACAGGACACAGAAGGTAATTGTAAATGGAGTCCACTCTGAAGAAAGAGGGGTTACTAGTGGGGTACCGCAGGGTTCAGTACTGGCTCAAGTCCTTTTTAATGTCTTTATAAGTGACATGGCAGAGGGACTAGAAGGAAAAGTATGACACAAAAATCTGCAACAGGGTTGATACAAAAGGAGGCATGGAAAGGATGAGAAGGGACTTGGCAAGATTGGAGGAATGGTCAAAAGTATGTCAGCTAGGATTCAGTGCAAAGAAGTACAAAATAATGCACCTGGGAAACAAAAACCCAGGAGAAGATTACAAAATGGGGGGGGTAGTAACAACAACAAAAATGGAAAGGGACCTGGGGGTAATCATATCGGATGACCTTAAGGTTAGCAAGCAATGTGAGAAGGCAGTAGGGAGGGCTGGGGGTATACTGGGATGCATAGGGAGAGGCATCAGCAGCAGGAAACAGGAAGTTGTTATCACTCTGTACAGACAGTTGGTGAGACCCCATCTGGAGTACTGCATCCAGTTCTGGAGACCCCGTCTCTGCAAGGACATAGACAGGATAGAGGCAGTCCAGAGGAGGGCAACTAAAATGGTGCAGGGTCTGCAAGAGAAACCATATAAGGACAGACTAAAGGAGCTAATATGTATACCCTTGAGGAAAGAAGGGAGAGGGGGGGACATGATAGAAACTTTTAAGTACCTCAGTGGCATCAACAAAGTCCAAGAGAGTAGCATCTTTCAGAAAAAGAGATGTGCAAGAACAAGGGGACACAATTTAAAGATAGAGGGGGTGGTTCAGGGCAATGTGAGGAAGTATTTTTTCACAGAGAGGGTCGTGGATACATGGAACAGCCTTCCTGAGGAGGCTGTGGGATCTAAAACTGTGGGAGAATTCAAGAATATATGGGACAGACATAAAGCAATTCTTGTGGGGGGGTAAGAAGAAATAGGCTGTTGGTTAACTAGGATCTGCAGCTTATCCTGTAGGTAGGGAAATGGGCAGACTAGGTGTGCCAAGCGGTCCTCATCTGCTGTCAAAGTCTATGTTTCTATGTGTCTGTATGGATCTGTCATTCTTCAGGTACAAAAATGCTGTGAAATCCAACTTACAAGAAATGGGAGCAGTGCTACAGAGAAAGGTGTCTTAGTTCATTTAGTTGGAAGTGGCGGGTATGACAGCAAGAGAGCGGCAAGCAGTGGAAAGCAAGAAAAATCAACAGAACATAGAACTGGAAGAAGGGCTGAGAAGCAAGGGGAAACCAGAGCAGTGCTATAGAGGGAGGTGTTTGGCTAGTTCCATTAGTCGGGGCAGTGGAACAGTGAGAGAACAGAAAAAGATAAGCGAGATCACTGCAATTCAAAAAAATCAACAGAACATAGAACTGGGAGAAGAGTTGAGTGGGAGCAAGAAACAGCGTTTTGTTGTTAAATATGCAATGTGAAAGCTTGAATTGGGGGATGGCAAACACGATCTGATCAAGCATGCAATTCAAGCAAAGAAGGGTGTCTTGCAATACAACTACCAGGGCCTGTGAACACAGAAATGAGAACGGCCAGCCCCACAGATGAGGAGCATCAAAAAGAAAAGCAGCACCAACAGTGTGTTTTATCTGCAAAAAGTTTACTGAATTACTGAGTAATACAAAGTTATAACAGGAATAAAAAACACACAAATAGCAGCACAGTTGGGAGTCTAGACTGACTGTGCTGCTATTGTGTTTTTTGTTTCTGTTATATTTTTGTATCGCTCAGTAATTCAGCAAACTTTTTGCAGATAAAACACACTGTTGGTGCTGCTTTTCTTTTTGATGCAAGCATTCAATTCCAAGGGCAATTTACTATGAAAGGTGTGCTGACTGGTATTAAAAATCAGATAAGATTGGTTTCATTACACAGCTACAGCTGCCTGCTAATGACAAGGGAGCTGTTACTTTCAAATGAGATCCACGAGACATGGAACTGTGTGATTCAATGCAGAGCTGAGCAACTGGCAATCTTTTGAAAAATGAACATGTAATGTTTTAACATTGACCTTGTCCTTTTAACAATTTATTTATTCATTTATTAGATCATCGATTTACAGACCATTGAGTCAAAGACTCATTTACAAAGGCACCTCATCAAGAGAGCAATACAACACAGTAAACAAAAGAGTACAGTACATAACGCTTAGATTAAAAAAGCAACCAGTGTTACAGGCATTAACTGGTGGTGCACGCTTGGTAATAGGTAGATCACAGTAGTCATAATATAAGTACACAAGTACCATGTCAGGTAGCAACCAAAGATATTTTATTACATTAGTCAGCAGATGTTGCCTGAGACCCCAGATATATACAGCTAAAGTAGACAGGGCAGACCCAGCCTAGGGGTGAGGGTAAGGGGCAGGTGGGGGGATTATGCGCAGCTGCAGCAGCGAGTGCTTGTCAGATGGTTTCTGAGGGAGGCTTTGAAAGGATCATGCTAAGTGGAGTCAGCTATTTTGGCTGGGAGGGAACTGAACCAGGAGGGAGCCCGATACCAAAAGGGTCTCTGGGCCACAGAGGTCCTTACCCTAGGGACAATAAGGGAGGTTTTGACAGTGCTGTGGTTGGAGACTGAGAGGGAGGCATGCTGCAGGGAGGTGGTGACCCCAGAAGGGGAGAGCCCTAGCAGGGTCTTTTTTCCAAAAAGGCATGTTTGGAAAAGGAGTCTTTCTTCACAGTTGAGCAAGTTGGTGGTGGAGTACAGCAGGCATGTATGGGTGCGCCTAGAGGCTCCCAGCATTAGCCTGCAGGCCTTGTTTATAGAGAGCTGGATTCTTTCAAGTGCAGTGTTGTCAGCTGCAGCATAGATGGACAACCCATAGTCGATTAGCGACAGGACAGAGGAGGTGATTGTCAATTTAAGGTCCTCTTGTGGTAGGCAGTCCCTATGGTGGTATAACAGTCCAATCCTGGCATTGGTAGCAGCAGAAAGGGCATTGATATGGGAATGGAAGGAGAGTGCCGAATCAAAGGTTGATACTTGTAGGAGGAAACCTGCTCAATGGGGTTTAGTGTGCTAGGCAGTATCACAAGAGGGGCACCACTGGCTTTGCTTTGGTGATGCGAGAAGAGCATAGCTTTGGTCTTTTTTGGGTTCAGAACTAACCTTTTTGATGTGAACCAATGCTCAGCTCTATCAAAAGCTTGTTGGAGGGTGGCCCAGAGTGTGTTGGGGTCTGGGTCAGAGGCGAAGAGGACAGCGTCATCCGTGTAGAGGAGGATCTTACCTGGGTAGGCCAAGGAAACAGATTTGTGGTAGAGACTGAAGAGGAGAGGGCATAAAATGGAGCCCTGGGGAACCCCAGAGCAGAAAGGTCATATGTCAGATTGGGTGCTATTGATTTTTACACACTGAGTTCTGTCAGAGAGGTAGCTGGTGAATCATGCAAAGGGGCTGGGGGAGAAACTAAAACATCTGAGAGAGTCAAGAAGGCGGGGATGGCAAACCGTGTAAAAAGGCCTTGGAGAGGTCAATGAACATGGCACTGTCAGGACTTCCGGCATCAAGAGCAGAGTGCAAGAAGTTGGAGAATTCAAGCAGCGCGGTTGTGGTGCTGTGACCTGCATGAAAGCCATGCTGTTCAGGGCACAGGATATTGTGCATGATCAGGTATTTGGCACGCTAGTTGGAAACTACTTTTTCAAGGGCCTTGGACAGTGGGGGGAGGATGGAGATAGGTCAATAGTTACCCGGGGTCACTTGATCACCACTCTTTAGGATGGGAGTGATGATGATGGTTTTCCATGTGCTGGGGAACTGCCCCAGGCACAGAGCGTGGTTGAGCAGCTTGGTAAGTGGGACCAGGATAGTATCCAACATCAGATGAAGTAGCCTAATGTCCAGTAGGTCGGTGCCGGGGTTGTTACTACTAATGTCTTTTTGCAGAAGGGGTCTAGCCTCCAATGGGGAGATGGTACATAGGTAGAAAGGAGGTCTCTGGAGAGTGGGCAAGGTTGCTACTGGGATAGGGTCAAAGAAGTTACTGGGCAGGACTGAACTCAGGTCTGAGAAAGTGTGGTTTAGGCAGTCTGCAATGCCAAGGGGGTCAGAGCAGACAGTTCCATTAAAGGAGAGTTGAGAGGGGGGTGGAGAGCAGGATCTTCCATTCAACTCCTTCACATTATCCCAAAAGTTTCTAGCCGACCCCCAGGAGGAGACAAGAGCGGATTGGTAGTACGGGGCTTTGGCCTGTCGAATGGCCGAAGTACACTTATTGTGCTCAGCATTGTACGCTTACCTATCAGCTGGCTTGCCAGATTCCATGGCAATGTGCCATAGGTTGTCTTTTATTTTAAGTTTGTGAAGGAGGGAGGGGGTAACCCATGGTGTGCTTTGCTTTTTGATGCGATTTCTAGTGATGGGGGCATAAAGGTCACAGGCAGTGTTAAACGTGTGAGTGAAAAAATACAATGCCTTGTCTATGGATGGTGCAAGCCTGGTTGGGGACCAATCCAGTTCTGAGAGGTACAGTGTAAGGCGATGCAGGCCGACTGGGAGTAGGCAACGTCACTGGATGGTCTATGGTTCAGGTTTGCTGTCGGCAGCAAACCAAGAGAATACAACTGGGGAGTGATCACTAAGTGAGTTAGGAAGTACATTGATATCGAGCACCCTCGGGGGGCGGTTGGTAATGGTGATATCCAGAAGGGTGCTGGAGCCAGTAGAGGGGTTGAATCTAGTCGGGGTGGTGACAAGCTGAGACATGTCAAGGGTGGCAAAGATATCTCTGGTTTGCGAGGCCATGGCAGAGAGGCAGTTGATATTCAGATCACCAACAGTTATCTGGGCCATTTTGGGTAGTAGGCCAGAGAGGTAGTCAGCAAGCTCCTGAATGGTGAGGTCTTGGTTTCTGGGGGGAATATAGCCATTGGTGAGAAAGAGTGGGCCCTTACCAGCATTGGGAAAGATTTTTAACGTGAGGGCTTGTGCCCCGTTATCAAGCTTGGGTGGTGGAAGTGCATGTTCAAGGAGGGAGTCACGCATGCAGACAGCACAACCACCTCCACGCTTACCCACCCGATCTTCCCTAAAAAGGGTGTAACCAGGAAGGGAGATGAAAGAGTCAAGGGCGGATTTGGATAATCAGGTTTCGATAAGTGCAACAAATGTCCAGTTGGTGCAGAGTAACCCAGCATTGGAATGCAGCAGCCTTCTTAAGGAGGCTGCAAATATTCATAGAAGTTATGTGGAGTCCTTGATCCTGGGCAGGCTTGTTCATAAGGTTGGACACAGGGCCAGGGTTTGGATGAATGTTACCTGATAGAAGCAATAGGAGGGTGATTAGGCACACCAAAGTGTGGTAGTAATTCTGGCATCTCCCAAGTGACAGGACATGGGGCTGGGTGATGGGGTACAAGGGGTGGGTAGAGTACGAAGGGTGGGAAAGGCATTGAGGAGAAGAGACCAAAGTATGAGTGGGAAGTAAGAGGTAGCAGGGGTGGAAGTGTGAGGGGTACTGAGGTGGGAGGTGGTCGAGCGGTCTGGTAGAGGTGTTGCAGATAAGAGTGGGGGTACTATGCATAGAGGATGACATTCCTAAGTGAGGTGGAGCTGGTGTAGGAAGTAGGAGGAGGACCATAGTCAGTGTCAGTGCACTTGATCCCGGATGCATTGAGGACAATAAGTTATTTGAGCATGAGAGAGGGATCACCCCTTTAAGAAGTTACAGAAAGGAAAGCCCTTTTAAGGAGTTGCTCTAATTGACTAGTGTGAGGCCTCAGGGGGCAGGGATCACTGGGGAAGTGTACTTAATAAAGGAGGGAGGAGGGGGTGGGCGAAAAATCTGTACAGAGAGCCGTACCGCAGGGCAGTGGCCAAGCTGTATTTTGAAAAAGGTGCCTTGTGTGCTTTCTTTCTCAATGGGGATCTGCAGCATCCAATCGGAAAGCAGCCACAGTCCCCAAGAGCCAGTCCAATTATGGGGATTGAAGCCTGACAGCTCCAAGCTAGGAGCTGACCAAACGTACCTGATTTCCTTGGTCAGGGGGTAGCGGGTTGGGTGCAGAGGTCCGGGCCACCAGCAGGTAGCAGGGCCAGGGCCACTCAGCTGATTTAGCAACACCATTGCCATAAAAGACTGCTTACAGTATTTCAAACAGTGCTCAGTTGAGATTGGAGAAAAAACCAAAAAGACTGTTTAAGTGACCTACATGTCACTGAAACCTGCTAATACATTGATTATTAAGCCACATAAGCACAAGACACATGCCAAGGTGGTATAATTGGTCATTATTTGTTTAACTAACCTAAAAACAGATTGATGTTAAATTAAACATACTTAAAGATTGCCATTGATTTTTAAGTCATAAACTAGTCTAGCTTTAATGGCAGCCATAGGTTCCAGATGTAGAATGCTGGAACGGTAACTATTATCTTAACATTTTTAAAATCAATGCTGATGTAATCAGGCTGTACAAGTATGTTAATAAGGAAATTAATGTAGGACTGTTAGAATGCTAACAAACAATCAGATTTCAGCATTCCTGAGATGTTATAATAATCTCCAAGAAACCCATCTGCTTCATCATTCAACATGCAAAACATAGTAGATGTAAAGGTAAATATAGATTTGATCAAATATCAGGCATTTTTGTAACTTATTTTTGGTGTTCTTCACTCAAATGAGAGACATTGCTGAAGCAGATTACTGTGCCGGCTGCATTATTCAAATCACATTCAGTTTATTAGTTCAGTAAGTAGCTCCCTCCCCCATCTGCACACTGCAGAAGTAGTACATTTTAATTAATGACTACTTACAAATTGCATAAGTAACCCCCAACAATATGCAAAAATATAGTTGTTAAGGAGAAAAGAGTTGTTGTGTTGCTCATTTAGCTGATCCCTCCCACAGAGATAAAGCTGATACTCATATTGGTAAAAATGTCTACAATCAATCAAAATGCATCTTATGAGTGGGTTTTTGAAAATTGTAGTTTATTAATATATAAATATTCAATCTGTGATTAACTACAGTATGATGTTCATAATCAATTCTAAAAAGTTATATCTTCCCACAAAGTTAGTAGGAATCCACCCTAGGTGACAGTGCAAGTCATCATGGCACAAAATATCAAAATAATGTCATATAGTGCTCTCATTATTGTGCATTTCAAAACAAACATGGGCACTAAGTACTTTGTGAACTAAAATTTATATTTTTCTAATCTTTTTTTGTCAGCAATAACTGTGAAATGCTGTTGGAAATTTGACTCAACTTTGTTGATTCCTCTATTACAGTTGGGTGTAGTTGTGGAGGAACCACTATCAGAAATAAACTATATGACAATCATATATGAACTAGTTACAGAGTAGCTCAAAATGGAGCAAATAGTCTGAAGTTCTCAGTAAATAAATCTGATGAGTTTCTCTGTCAATAGGAAAAAGTATATGAACATGTGCCAGAATTTGTTTTTTCGAGACCTTCCAAAATGAGTGAACTGTTTTTTGGAAATGGTTACCATGGAGTGCTTGTGCACTGTTTTGGACTACATAGCACAAGAGGTGTTTTTCACAATATGAGTGCCTCTCGCGATAAATAATGGGCACTACTTGAGTGTTCTATAATGCAACAAAGAATCCAGGAATCAACATATGTTCCCTTGACTGAGTGGAAAATCAGGGATGGTGCAGGGCCATATGATGTGGGTGATTGTGCTGGCCCCCATACTTGCCAGCTAGGAATTTTTCAGTAGCAGAAACCCCATCCTGCCTTCCACTTTGCTATGTTAATACACTGACACCAGACCTGTGTGGGAAGGCTGATGTTTCCTTATCATAAATGACATCAAGGTCACTCTGCCAACCACCACCAAAGGCCCTTGGACAGTACTATGTAGTTAGCAGCATCCTTCCTCTGGATTCTGATGATGTTGCCTCTGCACCACATCTAAGGACTCTACCAGCCCAGGGCATTGATATGGGGTTGCAATGCAATCCCTGGATTTCTGTTTGGTTGGTCTAACTCTAGGCTGACTTAAATTAAATTTTTAATGGAATGTCCTCCATCCTCACCACCCTAAAAGCAAGCTCATTGTGTGTAGTAGGATTCTAAACAAAATATATTATTTATCCCCCCCCATGGAGCTGTTGAACATTCCCCCACTATCTGTCAAAGTTGTAAGTAAATCTGTTAAATCACTTTTCTCCTGCCCACTCCCCTGCAGTTGAAGCCGTCCTCCTTTTTGTTTTTATCTGACTATATTAATCAACCTAATGGAAGTCTGTTCTCACAGCAAAGTATTCACCACTGCTACTATTCGTCAACTGTGACCGACCAAAGTACCTTGTTCATGTTGAGAAGTCAGTTCTGATCTGAGGCTGCAAGCATCAGTAAGACGTGAATACTGTTAGAACATATAGTTTCTTTGCAGTACTTGTATATTTCTGACACTTGTGGCCAAGGATCACAGTGGACCTTTTATGATAAATCAGCGGGTGTTTCATCTAAGTGCTGAGTGATGTCAGCAGTGAGAATACATCACCACAAGAAGACAATTACATTAACTGAGGTGCAGAAAGAAATAGGCTGTAGCAGCTGGGTGGTGGGCCAGGAAAAAAGTAAATGTAACCTTTTTCCTTACAGATTATAATACTGTGTGAATATATTCTTGGGGGGAAGGGGGCAGCTTAATGGTGAAAATGTTTTTCATTGTTTTAAAAAATAACATACATTAGGGATTTTATAAAGTTCATCAGTTTTTTTTTCAACAGCTAAGTAAGGGTATAGGGTGATATATTGGAGGGTCCACTTTGTGATACAGTAGTGGCCGTATTGGTTATAATGAGTCAGTTTGGTAGCAGGCATGTGGATTCTTTAATGGTGCTGTAATTTGTAACTTCATTTTGTATGGCCAAGCAAAATACATTTGCAGCAAAATACATTGTCTGATATTTCACAATATTTCTAAAGAGATTCTCTGTGGTGGCTCTTTAAAGGTATTACAGGCAGGAAAAGAATTTCTCTGCAAATATCAAATACATTCCAGGAAATATCTGACCATGCCATTTTGCTGCAAGTATAAAAGCTTGGGTCTAGGAATGTAAGCAATCAAATCACTCATTTTCCATAGCCATATCATACTGGTTTGCTTATAACCCAGAAATTGTTTGAGTTATATTGCTTTGAAAAGTGGAATGCTTAACCTGTGTGGCAAGATATCAAAATATTGCAAATCTGATAAAACATGGTCATGTAGCTTTAAAGACAGAAGATGAATAAAAACATAGATACATAGATACTGATGGCAGATAAGGGCATTTGGCCCACCTAGTCTTCCCAATTGTGCATGTAATTTTGACTCTTCAAGCTTCTCTTGAACTGGGTTGTCTCTTTCCCCCAATTGCTAAAATCCCCCGATGCCTATCCCAAGCATTCTTGAACCACATAATTTTTTTAGCCCCCACCACCTCTTCTGGCAGGGCGTTCCACTTGTCCACCACCCTTTCTATGAAGAAATACATCCTCACATTACCTCTGAACCTCCATCCCTCCAATTTCATCCATGACCTCTTGCCCTGGAACATTTCTTCCTCTAAAAACAGTGTTTTCCTGCACCTTGTTCCTCCCCGTGAGGTACTTGTATGTCTCTATCATATTCCCCCTCTCCCTCCTCTCCTCCAGGGAGTACATATTCAAGTCCTTCAACCTGTCCTTGTAGGACTTGTGATGTTAATCATTTTGTCTCCTATGAGCTATCTCCACACTGTCTATATCCTTACATGGGTAATGGTTTCCAGAACTGGACATTGTACTCCAGATGTGGCTTCACTAATGTATTGTACAGTGGAATTATGAAATCCCTTTTCCTGCTGCTGGTGCCCCTGCCTGTGCATCCCAGCATCGTATTTGCTTTACCCACTGCCTTGTCGCACTGACTACCAACCTTGAGATCATCAGAGATGATAGCCCCTAGGTCTCTTTCCTGCTTGGAGCATGCTATATACCCCCCTAGCTAATATGTTGTTCCAGGGTTTCTGTGCCCCATGTGCATTATTCTGCACTTTTTTATGGTAAATCTCAACTGCCATACCCCCAAGTTTCTGCAGGTCTCTCCTCATTCTATGCACTCTCTCTGACATGTCCACTCTGTTACAGAGCTTTGTGTCATCAGCAAACAGGGAAATTCTCCCTTCTATGTTATCCATAATGTCACTGATAAAGATGTTGAAGAGGACCAGACCCAGCACTGAACCCTGTAGCACTCTACTGGTCACCCTTCCCTCTCCAGAGTGACAACAATTTAAAACAGCATAATTGTGAACTTTTAATGTGCTACTTTATGAAAGGATGACTAAAAAATTGTTTCAGATTGGAAACTGAAACAATAAGGTTCATCAGTTCCTTTCACAAAAATAGTGCTTTTGAAGATTTTATAAATAAGCAGTGGCCAACACCAAACATGTTCACTTGCTGTATTTGCTGTGTAGTTGTTGGGCATATTAGTGCAGCAGATACAATTAACAAATTAATGACACAAGTGAAAATAGTAACATTGTCATGATTGGGAAATGAAGACACTGACACGTGGTAATGTTGCTTTCTGAGACTGTGACCCTGACTTGTCAAGGTAGTAGTTTTATTAATACAGAATATGAACAAGATAGGTAATCATTTATCAAATGCCACCCAAAATGTAATTTTGTGGATCACCCACAAAAACTGATTTCATTTCATTTTTATTTTATACTTGTAAGCAAAATGAGCATGTCTGCTCATTTTCATATGCAACAAGTATAAACAAGAACATATATTGACAAATAAACAACAATACATTTAACATATTGAACAGTCAATAATCACAATAAAATGACTATTTCACAAAACAGTTACATTTATCCTCATCATACAACCATTTCCATAAAAGTTTTTGTAAAAGTATATAGGGATGTGCACTTTACCAAATAAAGAGGTTGGGGAATTAAAAAAAAGAAGGAGCTGAATGTGAAAAAGACCTCTGACCAATTGATTTCTTGTATAATGGAATTGAAAAAGTGAGCTTACACTGAGAATGGGTGCCACATGCATTCAATGCCCTAGGAAATAACAAAATAATAGAATCTGGTAACAGGCAAACAGCACCCTTAAATATGAATTGAGCTGACTTAAATAACACCCTATTTTTAAATTAAACACAACCTGAAAGTTTGAGCAAATCGCAAGTTGAATATATGGTACAGCACCTGTCCAAAATCTTAAAATTGAATTAAATGTTATCTTCAGGTGACCTAAAATACTATCTGTGGTAACAGAGTAAATAATTAACCCATAGTCAATCAAACGAAAGAAAAAAACTGTGAGTCAGTAATTTTTGAGAACCTTGTGTAAGAAAGGGACGTAACCTATAAAACATTACTAATCTTTGATGAAGGGATTTACAAAAGGAAATTTATATGATACTCAAATGTCAGATGGAAATTGAGGTAGATACCCAAATATCTAAAAAATTCAACTTTCTCAATAATATCACCCCTTAAGTCTAATACAGGGGGTAAATGTGAGAGTTCCATCCTGGGCCCAGATTCGCAATGTGGTTTTGAAAATGACCTCTGCTATGTTCCTTTGATGGGGTAAAATGACTATGTTGAAAATGTGGGTTCAAAATGTGAAAAAAACTTGCAAGGTTATGAGTAAACATTGAAAAATGTCAGCATTTGTTCTTAACTTTATTGTATTGTTTCAGATTTTGACCACAAATTTTCAACATAGTCTTTTCATTACAACTATCTTATGAACTTGGCAGATGTCATTTATAAAATCCTTGCTAAAATTACATTTTTTGACACATGCATGAAAAGACATTTTGGGCATGAACTGAAAAGTTACACCTATCGTCTTCATGAGGTGATATAAAAAAAGGACTGCTGTATGTTGAAAATATGGGGTCAAAATCTGAAAAAGCAGTAAAGTTGGAAGTAAACATAGAAAAATGTCAATGTTTCTTCATAACTTTGTCTTTTTAACAGTTTGACTCCTAATTTACTTTTTTTTGCAATTAAACAAGTTATTGAAATTTTATTTTAAAAATATAACCAACATGAGCAGCATTAGAGATATAGTTAAAGATGTAAATGGATAACAAACTCCGATACAGGAATGGAAAAATTAAGGTGATACAATTGCATATAACAAGGAAGAATGTAAAGAAAAATCAGTATGATGATACAAATCTTCCAAGAGGAGTTTGCTAGAGTACACTGCCACTGAGAACAGTAAACAAAAACAAGCAACCAGAACCAGAACCAGAAAGCAGCACAGGAGAAGGATGGAGTTGCAATGTAAGTTATAAGAAACACATTAAATAACAAGAAATCTGAAAAAAGGCAATGAATGACCAGGGAAAACAGGAAGAGCCAGCCAATAGAGTAGTTAACCTATACCAGCTCTGGGGTGGGGAAACTGGAAGTAAGGGAGCCAGCATATGAAGTAGTCATCTTGACTATTAATTTTCAACCTAGTCTTTTTACAATCTCACTTTATCGTCAAGACAGGTGGATTTTTTTAAATCCCATCCAAGAAATTATTTCATGGAGTGACTGTGAAAACACGTTATAGATGAGATTTGAAAAAATACAACTACCTTGTTCATGCGGTTGGTTAAAAATGGCTGTGTTGAAAATCTGGAATACAAATGTTAAAATTGTGATACAGAGGATATCAATGCTTGATAGAGCTAATAATGGAAAGTTTTTAACTTTTGGATTTGAACATTACACTTTTCAACATGGCTTGCCTCGCCTAGGGTTATTAAGAAAAAGGGAGGGAATTAATTTAGTTCTTTTTCCAGCATATTACATTTCAAAAGCAGATCTTGCTTTTTATTTTCATTAAATTACTCCTAGCAAGGGATATTAAGGAAAAACTGGGACCAGTTAGATTTTCAACTAATGATTTGCCAGATCTACAGAACTGGTTTCAGGCACAGGTATTCAGAATAGCTCACCTAAATATCTGTAGCTTATGGCATACAAGGCATAAATTAGAAGCATGGTGATGGATATATGCTCCAGATATAATCTGGGCTGGTAGTATAGTCTAGAGGTTAAAGTAATGAGTTGGAATGAGCTTGATACATCCAGTAAACTTGAGTTTGATTCCCACAACTACCACTTGCATACTGTGTGACTCTAAGCACATCACTTAGCCTCCCCAGTGCTATCAGGTCACCCCTGAAAACAGGCACTTGTTCCCAGTGGGCCTTACTGAGTTATCAAAGAATAATAAATAAATATAATGTTAACAGAATCCTGCTAGTCACCAAGAATGGAGGATTTTTTTTATTAATGATAGATGGGTACAAGCTAATTAGAAGTGACAGGTCAGGAAGAAAAGGTGGGGGGGTAATCATCTGTTCATTGAAGTTAATTAGTGTTCATAAATTAGACATAAAAACTCCCCTTTCCTGTTGTGGGAGTCTGTTTATAGAGGTTAGTGTGGATTATACAAAATTGGTTGTATTTACAACCCTCTAAAATAAAATTACCTGGTCTGGAAGAAGTAATAAATGCAGTAGGTAACCTTAAAAACACTGAAATTATTCTAATGGGTGATGTAAACTTAAACTGGATTGAGCCTGAAATAAACACATTTAAACACGTTCTACAAATGGCTCACTTAAACCAATTAATAATGGAGGTAACTAGAACAAATAAAAAATTAGGCATGGATTTGCCACTCGATTGTGTAATGAAGAATAACGTAAAGAATATCTTGTGTGCTGGGATCATGCTTGATTTGATCAGTGGTCATAAGCCTGTCCACTGCGTGTGGAGTAGTAGGTGATAAAAGGGTTGGGCAGGGTGATTCAAACAGGAAAACTAAATGAGGAAGTGGTATCTAAAATAAAGTCTGACTTTAAAAATATTAACTGGAATATCATGGCAAAGTCAGGTAACAGGGCTTTATACTTCCTTTTGGAGACATACAATAATGGTTTAGCCAAGAGAGCACTGCTTAAAAAGAAGAGTCAGGAAAGTAGTGAATAACTAGTTGAGTACAGAAACAGTGGAGTATATAAATGTTAAAGATGCTGCATGGGTTCAAAATAAAAGAACGGAAAAGAAAAGAAGATTGATTAGCTTATTGAGAACTCTTATTTATGTAAAAGAAAAATAAAGAAGGCCAAGGTAGTGTTCTACAAAAGTGGTCCATTGGCAATTTTCAAATTTTAAAAGCAAAATGTCCCTTTAGCATGGAATTAATAACTTAATAAAACCTCAAAAAACAAACAAAAAAATTGAAATAGAAAACTCGAGTAAGGGAACACAGGAGGTGACAGTTTAGAAATGGTCAACTTGGCGCCGGCCCGCTGGCACAGTGGTGGGATTTCCGGTTGCAACACCGGTGACCCAGGTTCGGGAATGGACCCAGATCGTCAGAGGGCCAGCTGGGGAGAGAAGGATGGAGCATCCTATGGACTGCTCTCCTTCTCCGGGGGGGGTGGGAAGTGTTCGGCGCACTGAGGACTTCTGGCAGAGGCCGGGAGATCTCAGGCATCCAACGAGTACAGTTCTGGGAGGTGGGGCGGATGCTGGTATCATTGCACGTCCCCGCCTCTGTAATAATAATGGTGGAAAATGGAGGCGGGCAGGACCACCGTGCACATGAAGCCCTCCCCGGAGGACCTCACTACATCACCGTCGCTGCAGATCCCCAAACAGACATTGGTTCCATGGTCACCATAGAAGGTGGTTGTGGCCCCGCCCTCTGGGGGGGTAAGCCGGGGGTGAATGAGGGTCCTCGGCAGCCATAGATGGTGGTGGAGGTCTCCGGGGGCCGTGACCAGGGCTGATGGAATGACAGGGTCCTGCCAGGGGGAAAAAAGATAAAATAAAAAAAAAAAAATGGTCAACTATGTAAATACTACCTTCACAGATTTATTTACTTATTTATCTAAAATATGGTAACCAAGAAAGGCACACCGGGCAGAAGCTAATTTCCAGGTGTGACCTGAGGATAGGAGTTAAAAATACAACAAAGGGATTACAAAATTCAGATACAGTTTAATGCAATGTACAACAACAAATTCCTCATTATGAAATTAGATTACAGAACATTGTACGAGAGATAAAAAAGATAAGTAGCATAAAATAACAAAAACATAACATGAGGTCACTAATTAATATAGGAGATGGGAGAAAGATAAGGCCAGGAGTATAGTTGTGGATTAGGACTGTGGACAGCTGCAAGATTGTTTTTTTCTCTGCCGCATCTGTGGCATCAATGCTGATTGGTGCTGGCACTGCTAATTCTGGAGGCAGAGACAGCGAAGAGGTTGATACCAAGATGGCGGCTGCATGCTGTGTTTAGTGAGGAGGACAAACAATAACAGGGTTGGAAAAAAGACTTAACTAAGGCAAGAACAGGTATGCCACCATTTCCTTAGTGTTTCCACCTTCCCAGTCAAGCTTGTGCTGCATTTTGGTCAGTACTGATGCTCTGTTTTTCTCGTTGCAGAAATGGGACCGATTTTGGGCTGACTGTGCTTGATAGCTTAGAATGCTGATATGGTGGCTGGAGTCTGATCTTTTTTTCCCTGAAAAGTGACTTCCCTTTGGAAATGCTGAAACAGAAGATGGCAATACCTTAAACACAAACTTTTGAAAGTGATACTGCACTCCACATCCTTCTCTGGAAAAGCACCTTGTGTATGATTCACTTTGGAACTTCCTAAGAATTTCTACAAAATTTTACTGACTACCAAGGAGAGTGTTTACATTTGCGTATATCTGCTTACATCTACTGAATTAGTTGAGTGATCTGCTTTACTTGTTTTGTTTGTCTAATCCTATATTATTTTATTTCTAGTTTCTATTCTGGGGTTTTAAGGTTAAGGTTGAGATATATGAGTTTACGTGGGTACCCCTTTAATTATCATCACTTATAGCAAAATTAGCATGCTTGAACAGATATTAGATTACTCTAGATAGGAGACAGTAGGCTAATCTTGATTGGCTTGACCGCAGCATGTGAGTCTGCTCCCCACTTTTCAAGTGCTTCTTAAGTACGCGTGCCTGGCGTTTAAGATTTTTAGATATGCCACTGCAAGCTGACTAGTGTCTCGTGGAAGCACAATTCCTTTCTGGATCTTTTTTCACAGATTAAATTTAGAACTGGTGAAAGCCTTTAGTGATATTTAAATCCAGATTTTTGTCGAACCGTGGACAGCTTTAAGAGCTAAGAACACAGCTAGTAAATGCCAAACGCTAAACATTAAGGCCAAAAATGCTGCAGAAGCAGAGCCAGTAATGATATTCTGGCCTACATTTTAGGATTTAAACTAAATCAAGATACCTATGTGAATATTGTGACCTATCAGTACTGTCTGCTCTTTTTACAAACTTTTGAACACTTTGTTTTTTTGTTTTTTTTGTGTTCTACTATGTTTCTATTATGTTTTATTGTGCTTATATTGGAGGCATGTCAGTGCCAATTGTACCTGAATATCCCCTCCTTGCATAGTGATGGTCTAAAGTATTGTTTAAAGTTTTAGAAGTTCAATCTTATTTAAAACTTCGAAAGTGGAAGTAGTTACTTTTATTTTGTAGATTGTTTATATATCATCTGCATAGATTTAAATTAAGGTAGTTAACATATTTGTTAAGTTTGCAAAGCTTTCTGTTGCTTTAACACTCCTAGGGAAAAGCAATTGGGTTTTCTTTGATCTATAGATACTCCTCTGACCATGTTTTATATCTGGATGAGCTAATTGGATATTACCTCCCAGAGGCCAGATGGTTTCCTCCTAGGAATTTTATGATGTCTTCCTGGAAAAACTTTTGCCTTCCTGAACAAGTGTTTGCTGTGCTGAGTTTTGAGGATATTGAGGATCAGAGCATGGACTAAAAGTGGGTGTCAAAGCCGGTTGCTTTATATGGACAAAATTAAAAACTTGGGGCCTAGTCTGATGCAGTATAAAGTTTTTCAATCTTAAAGAAGCTTATCAAGCTTGTATAAGACTGCGTCTGTGTGGATACCTGATTATAAAAAAGAGACTATTACTTTAAATATTCATGAAACCTCTTACTTAAGAACTAAATTGTTCATATATTTATTGTTTTAGTAAAATTTTTATTTCAAACTTAGTCTAGGGGTGCATTGATTTTGTTGTATATCTAAATCCAAAAGTTACCCTTTATTAGATATGCTAATATCAAGAAGTAAAAAGAATTGTAACTCAGCACTACTTAAAAAACAATAAGAGAAAAAACAACATCTCTAAAATGGTGGGTAACCAGAAAAAAGTCATACAGAAACCCAAAGAAATAAAGTAAAATAAGGAAACTTTTAAAAGAAAGTTAAAAAAGTCAAGATGTATGCAAAATACAACAAATTCACTGACTGAAAATCCCAGACAGTGTCAGGAAGGTTCTAGTTTCATTCCTTTATTCCCCTGTACCCAGAAACCGAAGCAGGTCAAAATAGATTATTTTAGTAGGAAGGAGGTTTCTCTCCTAAACTTATCAACATCTAGAATTACTGGTTACAGGGGACAGACATTGATTATTTCTTCTGCTATATTAACCTTAGAATGTCCCATAGTGATAGATAATACATCTTCCTTAGATGGCAACAACACAAGTGTTCAGTTTATCGGAGAGGACAACATATCTATTATAACCAGAGACTGGGATACCTTAGTTTGCTATTTTAATAGTTTGGCTAGCCCTAGCATTATAGGGTCATCTAGGGATTACTCAGAGGCAGTTTTTTTGGCTGACCAATATTATGAAACAGCCCTTGACTTAGAAAACAGGAGCCTCCAGTATACACCTTTTTCATCTCCTCCTGTATTAAAAAATACAGACCATTTGAAAGAGAATTTACTCCCTGTTATACAGGAACTGAGTAGGACAACAGAAGGGCTGAAAAGGCTGGACCGTACACATGCAGACCGATTGGGACATTCAAGGATAATATCGTCAGGGCCAATGGCTGAGGTAGATACCCCACAGCTAAAGACCTTATAAGGAAAAATAGAAAATTATGATGAAGAGCATTTTACAAATGAGGGAGATTTTATTTCTTGTATGAACCTCTTAAAGCACATGGTAGAGATAGCCAAAGATCCTTATTATGTAAATAAAATGATTTTGGAAAACATTGTAGAATTATCCTCCATGAGAGCAGATGTTTTCAGAAATACAATGATGTTAGATCAAATAATTAAAGGAATCACTCAGGAGAAACAAGGAAATTCAGACACCAGTAGTCAAATTAAAATGACAGAGAATATTTCAACTGAAAATAAATTTGTCCAAGTGAATCTGCCAGCTCCTTTCACTAAGGAAATGAGCATGGACAAGGAGAAGGTAGGGGAACCGATAAAACTAGGGAAAGGGAAAAGGAAAGGAACATCACAAAATACAAATAAAAGGAAAAAATATGGTAAAAGAAAAAGGGAAATTGTAAACAAAAGCAAAAACAAGAAATCACATGTTTTAGAAAATATTAAGGAAGGGAAAGACTCAGAAGTATTGCAACAGGATGAGCAAAACTGTGATATACAGGGTACACTGGTTTTGCCAAATGAGGATGTTGCTGACTTTAATCTTGAAGTACTACCACTGGTCGAGAGGGAGGTCACTGCCTCAGATTCTGACCCTGAGCTTTTTTATCCCCTTTATGGAGATCATACACCTACAATGGGTTTTCTCTCATTCAATAATTTGTTTAGAGATGGGACACTCAAAGGAGTATTACTTTGAAACTTATGGCATCAAGCAGATTCCTGATGAAACAAATGAAATTCTTATTACCCACATGAAATATCTGGTGGGCATTAGCCAAGAGGAAAGGGAATTTCGAGCCCTACGTCTCTTAAACACAGAAATAAATGATTGTGTTATAATCTATACAAATTCTTCTGTATTTGTAACAGAAATATGGTATAAGGAAATCTGTTACAATTAAAAGGGATCTTGATGAGTGAACCTCAATTAGTACCATTGCCTCAGCCTGTGGAAACAATTAGAGAAAATACAAATCAAGTAAAGAAAAGGGACCTAACTATAGAAGCTCTAATAAAAATAATTAATAATTATGAAAATAATCAAAACATAGAACACAATTACAAAATAATCACAATTTTTGGATGGAACATAAAGGGAGAGAGAGAGAGAGAGAGATTGAAGTACCATTAAAAGAGAATTAATCTCTTTCTTGACTCATTTCCTCGATACAGAACTAACAACACAATCTATTTCAAGCATCAAAGTATGGAAAGAAGAAATTGAGTCCTCTCAAATAGATTAGTTTTTCACTACAGCAAGATTGGTACGTGCTGTTATGGAAAAGGCAGAGACACTGGACAATCTGGTATTTTGGTGACTACACCCAGGGAATTTTTTGGGGATACATTAGGGATTTCTAGAAATGAAAACTTAAGGATTGCAATCCCTAGGAAGAAACAATCATGGCACACAACACAATACACACAGGCAGGACAAGCGCTTAAAATATTATCCTGGAACATAGAGAGGCTCACTTCAAAACTTGTTGACAGTGATATATGTTTCTTCTTGTAGTCTTCTGACGTATTATGTTTTCAGGAAACATGGAGTACGATACCAGAAAATAATACTATTCCTGGCTTTTCTATAGTGGGTAAACTAGCTGTTAAAAATAAGAAACTTAGTAGACCCAAGTCTGGAATGGCAATTTTTTTTAGGACCTCTTTAGACTTAATAGTAACTAAACTTGAATCCAAGGGGAACTTGATATTTGCAGTAAAACTGTGTAAACCTTTTTTCACATTGTTACTCTGTAATGTTTATATCCATTCAAAGACTAAAAGTAGGGAAGGCCCATGGTGTCAATTTATACAAGACATGAATCTCATTTTCTCATTTTTGGAACAATCTGGCCACTCCCCGGGTTTTATCACGGGCGATTTAAATGCCCGAATAGGTTTAAAGGATTTAGTGGATAAGCTTTACATGGACCTACTGGCAAACACAGTAGAAACAAATTTGGGGCTGACTTTACATAGAAAACTGGAGGATAAAAAACAAAACAGAAGAGGCGGATGTGTAAACACTTATTTTGGAGAGAAAAATGTCATTCTCATAAATTGCAGAACTAAAAATGATAGTACAGGTAGCTATACATTTATGGGACCCAAAGGACATTCAACAATAGATCCCTTTTGGGCAAATATGGAAGGGGCAAAGATGTTACAGGGTATGAAGATACTGGAGCATCCTGAATCAGCACATCTCCCAGTCAATATAAAATTTGCTAGAGAGATTCCTAGTATGAGAATAAATGAAAATTTACCCCCCATGGAAATCATTAATCATAAGAGAATTAAATGGCACACTCATGGGATGAGATTTGCCCTTTTTCTTTTGTTTGCTTCCAGGTCCCTGAATTGGAGAGCTCTGATTCTGCTCTGCTCTATGTCAATTAAAAAAAAAAAGAGAAGCAAATTTATGAGCAGCATGTTTTTTTTCAAAGCACCAGATGACCGGGCAAGATTGGCATGGCCATCGTGACCCATACAGCATAGGGGAGGAATCTGGCCAGCACAATGAGAGAACCACAGCTGCCTATAAAGTGGCTGCTTTCTCCCTCTAGTTCATACATTGGGGAGGGAGGGAGTATAGTGCAGCAGTTTAAAGTTCTGAGCAGGGGTGGCCTGCAAACCTTAAGACCTTGATTTGCAACCCATAGCCCCAATTTACATGCTGTGTGACCCTGAGTAAGTTGTTTAACTTCCTTGTGCTCCCAGGCCACACCTGTAAACAAGCTTTAACTTAGTTTTCTCTCTCCTGGTTAAAAAAAAAAATAGAGAGATTTTACGTTATCAAGGTAGGAGAAATTAAAATGAAATAATAGGCACTAGGGAGTATTGCATTTCAGGATGTAAGAATTTAGGCAGCAATAATATTTTCTATTCAGCATTTTAAAAATGCACTTAAGGCACATTTATTCAGCTTCGCCTACCCTGATTTTTAAGTCATTACTGACTAGAAATTTAGTGTTGGATTTACTTGTAAATGTTTTAAATGACTTTTATTATTTTTATATTATGTACAGGTGCCTTGGATCTGGACAAGCGCTTTTTAAAAATTCAATTTTGATTGACGTTGATCGTGTAAACTCTGAGCTCCCTATGTAGACCATTGGCTACCATAGGATGTGCTAAGCCATCCCACTGTAAAGCTCAATACGGAAGGTTAAAAAAAATAAATAAAAAATAAATAAATACGTAAATAAATAAACAAATAAGTAAGGGGAAATGGCAGGTAACACAAGTTTGGCCTGAAGGCAGGCATGGGGTGGTGAGGGGGACCTGACCCAGTTAAAAAAAAAAAAAGGAGAAATGAGTGCCACACAGGCCATTTCGCCTAAGGTTCTAACTGGTCTTTTTTTGTTATTCACAGCATTGTCTTATAGATCATCAGGATGGCACCAAGGATGAAGGCATCTAAAGAGGAGGCCATGAGGCAATGGACGTCGATGAGCCTGGAGCCTGGTAAGCAGGAGAGAAAGAGGAAAGAAGGGGGAATGGCTGGAGGAGGGAGGGGGACATGGGGAGGTAAGCAGCCAGCCCATGGTGAATTGGTACCAACAGCACTGAGTGAGCCATGGCCTGCTCCCCCTACAGCCCCAGTCCTTCCACCGGCCAACCCCCCCAGCTGGCACCCCCCTGCCGGCACTACCAGCCCTACTTCAGACCTATCTGTGGTACCACAGCCCACACCTCCTCCTGAACCACCTTTGCCAGTGACCATAGCAGCAGCAGAGACAATGGACCCCACCTGAGCAGGTACGTTGGAAGGAAAAGATGGAGGGGAGTATAAAGGAGTACATAGAGCAAATGCTAGGTGCCATGGGGGAGAGCAGGGTGGCACAGATGGAGAAGGTTCTTGTGGAAATTAAGAAAGGAAAATGGGGGGATAGGCCAGGCAAAGCCCACAGCTGGCCATGCCACTACCCAGAACAACCTGGACATGTGCCCACTGGGGGTAAACCTAGGCAACCATGTTCTTCTGGCCATTAATGAGAAGATATAGAGGGGGAATATATGGACATGTTCTCCTTGGCAACCAAATAGAGCTTCAAAAAACATGAAGATTGGGAGAATGTTGGGGGAAAAAGGCATGGTCATGGCGGTCATACTGTTGAGGAAGAAAGAAGGGGTCAAAGGGGAGAAGGGGAAAACATGGGACGCATGGACGGTGGGTTTCACCCATTACAGTGCGATAGTACAGAAAAAGAAGCCAGAGTTAGTGAGACCATTGCTGGCCTACTTCCTGATTGTGAGCAGTGCATACAATATGCAGGGAAAGACAAAATGGATCCAGTATGATGAAATGTTCTGAACTCTCATGGCAATGGAGGGGGATGTCCGTTGGGATACACAGCAATCTGATATTTGGTTCGAGACCATGACAGTACCTGGGAAGGCAGAGAGAGACTGGGGCAGGTCTTCAAACCAGACCCAGAAATGCTGCTGGGGTTTTAATAGGGTGCACTGCTCTTGGCCCAACTGCCGAGTCTGACACGCATGCTCAAAATGCGATGGTAGTCACCCTGTATCGAAGTGCAGGACCTACCCTGCAAGCACTGGAGGGTCAATGTACACCCAGCAGCCCTTTCAGGGGGCCCCTCAGGGCAGAGATGATCATGGGGGATGGCTAGTCAAGGCAGGGGTTTCAATGAGGTTCAAGAGGGGGACCTAGTTTTTAGCTAGGCAGGATACAAGAAAAAGAGGGGGGGACGGGGGGATGGGGAAACTTCACCCTGAGATTTAATCCAGTAAAACTAGCAGTACTGGAAGCCTGGATATCAGGCTACCCAGATGAGAGGGTAGCAAAAACCTTGGAAGAAGGTTTCAGTAAAGGGTTTAGCCTCTGCTATAGAGGGCAACAGTTAGCAACACAAGCGAAGAATCTGAAGTCAGCAGGGGGGCGGGAGGAACTCCTCTGCCAGAAAATTGACAAAGAGGTACGGGCTGGTCAAGTTGAGGGCCCTTTCATTGAACATCCTTTACCCAATCTCAGGGTCTCCCTACTGGGGCTGGTACCTAAGAAATAGCCGGGTGAATTCAGAGTGATTCATCACCTGTTCTACCTCTCTGGGGAGTAAGGGAATGACGATATTAGTGAGGAGAGTAGTAAGGTATCATGCAACGTTGGATGAGGCAGTAAGGATGATCAGGGTCCAGAATACACCATGGTTAGTAAAGACAGACATTGAGTCAGCCTTTTGTTAGCTACGTTTCTGGGTAGGGGGCAACTACTACTTTGATAACTCCATGCCGATGAGTTGTTCGATCACATGCACAGCTTTTGAGACCTTCAGCTCCTGGTTGCAGTGGGTATTCCAGACAAAATGGGGAACGGGGCAGTCCTACATTGTTTGGACAATTTCCTACTAATTGGGGAGGGAAGTTTGGGGGTGAAGTAAATGTTAGATCAATTTGGAATCATGTGCCATACCTTGGGGGTGCTGCTGGCACCTGATAAAACCGAGGGGCCTAGCCAATGCCTTGAGTTTTTGGGAACAGAAATCAACGCAACAGCGGGGGGTTTTCAACTGCCTCAGGACAAACTCTTACACTTGAGGGAGTTGCTAAAGGTGGGCAGAAGTTGCAGGAGGATCCTCCTTTACAAGGTACAGCAGCTGATAGGACAATTGAATTTTGCATGCTGGGCCATAGCACCAGGGCTGGCATTTACACGCTGCCTTGTGCAGGCAATGAGGGGGGTTACCAGACCACACAATTGGGTCAATATCAAAAAAGGTATGAAGAATGACCTAGAGGTTTGGGAACATTTCCTGGACCAGCACAATGGCATCATATTTTGGCAAGACAAGTGGGTCTTCAACACAGACCTGGAACTCTACACTGACGCAACTGGGAGCCTAGGGATTGGGGCCTATTTCTAAGGAAAATGGATGTCAGAACCCTGGCCAAAATGGTGGATCCGCCAGGGTCTGGGGAAGGATATCACATTCCTTGGAATATTCCCAATCTGGGTGGCTACGGTGGTGTGGGGGGAGGCCTTGAGGAACTGAAAAGTCACATTTTGGTGCAACAATAGAGCAGTGGTGGAGGTCTTCAACAAGCAAATGGCTAGATCAGAGATGGTCATGAGAATGACGTGGCAACTAGTATTGCAGGGCTTGAAGCTAAATTTATCCTTTAGGGTGAGGCACATTGAAGGGGCACAGAACACTATAGCTGATAGCCTTTCCCACCTACAGGTGGAATGCTTCCTAGCCATTGCCCCAGAGGTAGAGCAATGGAAAACCAAGATCCCTCAGCGGGCAGGGGAAATTGGGTGGAAGAGGCCAAGCTTCTATTTTGAAGTTCCTGGGCACCAAGTACCCTAAAAGCATATGAGTCATCCTGGAAGATTTTCCAGGCCTTCCGAGAGAGGCTGGGATTAGAGATAAGTAGGCCGGTAACTGAGGAACAGTTAGCTAAGTTCATGGACAGCTGGGGGGAAGGGAGCACTGTCTCAACCATGGGGGTTCATTTAGCCACAATAGGCACCATGTGTACCTGTAAGACTGGGGAGACCCCAGGGAATGGTATTTTAGTCAGGAGAATGATGCAAGGCTGGCAGTAGGTTCAAGAAAGGGAGCCAGACAAGAGGCAGCCGATATCGGAGCCCCTGTTGGGAAAGATTGATTGAGGTATTGCCATTAATGTGCTATTCCTCACTGGAGGCAGTGGTATTCACTGCAGTTTTTACCAATTTGTATCATGAAGCTGTCAGGGTAAGTGAGGTCTTATAGGCAGGGAGGGCATTAGAGGGGGATTTCAGTGAGGTGATATCCAGTGGGTAGAGAACACAGTCAGCCTAATGATTAGGTGGTCAAAGACAGACCAGGCAGGCAGAGATGAGACAGTGAAGCTGGCAGGTCTGGAGCAGTCTAGGGTATGCCCCGTTAGGACATTACGAGTGTAAACAGCAGTACGCCCTAAAGGATGTGGCCCCCTGTTCCTGCACGGGGACGGGTTGTGAGTCACCAGTACGCTGACAGCAGTAGTATTATGGAAGTGTTTGCTTTTCCTCAGAGAGGACCCTACCTGACACTTATCCCACTCATTTAGAATAGGAATGGCCTCCTCAGGCTGCCACCCTGGGTGTGGCAGCCAAAGACATCAAGAAACTAGGTAGATGAACGTTGGGATGATACGAAACATATATTAGAGAACTGTGTGGCTGATACTAATGCTGTTTTCTTTGTTCCCCTAAGAAGAAGTGAACAAATCTCCTGAGCAAGGACAAAAAAAAAAAAAGGAGAGGTGGGGCTCGGGGGAGGGATAGAGCCAGGATATGTATCTCACATGTTTCTGTTTTGTCACCAAGGTAAGGTCGGAAAACTAGAGGTGTGGATCTGTGGCCACTCATTCATTTACTGGGTGGAGTGGAGAGCAGCAGTGAGAACGGGAGGGCACCAGCTGTACCATGGTTGGAAAAAGGTGTGGATACAGTGGCGCGACATAAGAGGAATGCAGTGGGGATAGCTGCTGACATCGCTGCAGGATATGTGGAGAATGAAGCCTGCACCAAATTTGTTGGTTATACACTTATGGGGCAATAACCTGGGTGCCTGACCATGGCTGGAAATTTATTTACAAATCAAACGGGACATTGATACCATAAAGGACTGGTGGCCAGGTTCCACCTTGGTGTGGTCTGAGATGCTTCCTAGGAGGGTCTGGAGACAGGCCCAGGACCATGAGGCCCTGGAAAAAGCCAGGAAGAGAATGAACCATAGAGTTGCAGGCCTGTCCATCAAACTGGGTGGAGGGAGCTTAAGGCACGAGAGTATAAGGGAGACCGACGCATAATATTGTATGTCCAATGGGGTGCACTTCTCGGACATGGGACCGGACTTATTTAATGCACAAATCAGCCTAGCGATAGATGGGTGAAGGCAGACAAGAGGAGTAGGGAGTCCCAGGGACAGTCTATGGTGTTAAGCAGGGGCAGAGCAGATAACTGAAGGGGGAAGACCACCATCCAACGCAAGCTGGAGATGGTCTAGTGGGCATAAAAGGGAGGGAGAACCTGACCTAGGATTTGCACCAGGGCCAGGACAGATTATAGAGGTGGGACTTCTGGGACACCCAGAGGCCACTGAAGATGGCACAATGCATACACACATGTGCAGACTCAGAAAAAGACAAAAGGAGGAGGCTGGGATTTACATCCGGTTTTATATGGAGAATTGGTGGGGCTGAGGTTTTCATCTGACCCCAAGGGGATGAAAAATCGAATGACCAAATTGTGTGTTGAATGGTACTGATTATGATGATGTGATATGGTATAATTTGTACAGTATAAGAAAATTGAAATGGAAGAATATGATTTAATAAAATCTAAGCTGACTGAGCACTATCCTTAAGAGTGTGGGACTCTTATTCTGGGGAGGGGTTGATCTGAGGACAATGTAAAGTTGTATATTATTTACTTATTTATTACATTCTGTTAACCCGGTTGGCCCACTGAGACACATTTCCCTTTTTCAGAGAAAATCTGGAGTTAGTTAAATTAAAGCAACAATCATAGACAATGCAAAGATACAGAGATATGGCAGGGAATATTTAGGAAGATTCATGACATGTGGAAAAAATACTAATAAGTAATTACATTAGGATTTTCTGGACAGCACACTATAAGGAAGTTACAGCAAATAAACATGAAGAAGGCAGGGACAGTATGGAAGGACAGTTCCCATATCAGTAACACCTTATGTGTAGCTGCAGGATGTTACAAGGGGAGGTTCTCTTTGAGGAGATTTTTAAATGTCTCAAGCGAGGGACACTCTTGTAGGGGGGGACTGGGAGCTCATTCCAGAGCCAAGCAACCTTGCTCGAGAAGGATCATTGGCTGGATGAGATCCTAGCATTAGGAAACTTCAAAAAGGAGGCTGTGTAGAGAAGTGAAGGTTTCTTGTGAGAGGTTTTTAATCACTATGTCATTGAGGTTATATAGGGAACTGATCAGGACTTTATATGTAAGGCAGAGAAGACAGTAGTTTAGCCCCCCCCCCCGGGTAGGCCACTTTAGGGATGTAAGTATAGTACAGTACACTAGTGTCCCTTGCTCTCTCCTCATGCTGCAAACCTACCTATTCTGTAGTAGAATTACTTGACTTTGTTTAGCTCAGTTTCTCTTACTGAGGCAAGAATAGGATCTATGTATAATAGCACTGGGAGTAAAACATACCTGGCAATTGAGAGACAGGCCTCTTTTGTGAGGTAGGACCTGAGCCAGTAGAGGCCAAGTTTTTAGGAGAGCATCCTAACTGTGCAGTCCACTTGAAGTCTTAAGGTCAGCAATGGATAAAAAAGGATACCTACTGTAAACATTTAAAGTTATTCACCACCTCAAGTGTAACTCTACCAGAGGAGATGTTGCTGAGGGAATCAGTCCTATCTGAGCCTAGTTTATGGGATTCCATAAGCATTACTTTTTTTTTTGTTCAGTACAAGTTGGCTGACCACTAGCCACTTTTCCAAAAGAGCAAAGTCCAGCTTCTATTGCTTTTGCATCCATGTCCATTCTGTAAACGACAGCAGCATCAGCATATAATACTACCTGGGCCTGGCTGCAGTTAGAGGGCAGGTTATTGATAATTAAGAAGAAGAATAGAGTCCCTAATATGGAGCCTTGCAGGACTTCATCACATATATGTTGCATTAATGATAGGCTGCTTCCCCATTTTATGGCTTAGGCTTGGTCAGTAAGGTGGTTGCGTAACCAGACATAGGATAGTTGATCAAGCCCTAGGTTCTTCAATTTTGAAATTAGTTGATTGTGGTTTACCAGGTCATATGTGTCAGTGTCAGTGGCTCAGTAGGTAGCACACTTGCCTCTGAGGCTGGGAGATCAGAGGGCTGTGGGTTCAGTTCCCACATCTGGCACTTGGGTTAATATCCCAGTACTGACACTGTAGTGCAGCATGAGAGGGGTGCTGCACTTCTCAGGTGCCGTCTTTCGGATGAGACGTTAAGCCAAGGTCCCATTTGCCTGGATTGGTGGTAGTTCAGCTGGATGTTAAAGATTCCATGGCACTTATCGAAAAAAGTAGGGGAATGTTTTATTGGGATAAAGCTTCATAAACAAAACAAGGGAAAATACAACAGAAAAATCGTAAAATATAGGAATCAATATATAACATCAGAGTCCAGAAAATAAGTAACCATTCGTACCCTTCAAAAGTCCAAAACACCAAAGACAAACCCAAAATTCCAAGAACAAAACCCACTCAGAAAAACCTATAATAACCAGAAGCAAAAAAAAAAACAGCTATCCTAACAGCCCTTCCCATCCTAGTATGTAATGGAAAACAAAAAACAGTTCATAGAATCGCCCAGCGAGAATCCACTGGTCAATCAAAAACCCGTAAAAAGTGGAGAGAACCCCAACCTTTCCACCAGTCCTGCATAAGAGCACTAGAAAAGACATGTCTTTCTTTTTTAAATAACATTGTGATTTCAAACTCAATTTTATTTTGTAAGCCCAGCAAAGATAGTTGTTTTTGTTACAACACAAATTGACATCTAGTTTGCCAAATTACCCATTTAATGAGAGCAAAAATTACTCGAGTTGTCCCTAAATGGAATCCACTCCAAAGAATGTTATCATACTGACCATACACCAAGGTATTATAATTCATAGACCTTAGATGAGGGATATTCCATGTACAGGCCAATATAGGCCATAAACCAGAAATATATGGGCATTGTAAAAAAAAAGATGTAACATTGTTTCAATCTCCAATCCACAACCCTCCCTTAGACAAGATCTTTCCTGAATAGATTTGTGAAAATGATTTCCTCTGACATTTAGTCTAGAATGACAGCTAATCCATACAGAATCCCACACTTTAGGAGGGAATCTGGTTTCTGTTACTTGGCGAAGGACATCAGCAAGGACTACAGTGTCCGGTAATACCAGACAAGGATATTTAAAACAGATCTCCTGTAACAGCTTCCGATACTCCAATTTTCTGGTAGTATGCAAAAGGTCAGAGGTCAAGATATGCCAAAGTTTTAATTTTTTACAGATTTCCAAAAGATAGGGAGAAAAACCTTGTGGGATGTTCCAAAATACCCCCCATTGCTGGGTCTCCCACTTCTGCCAAAAATAGCAGCATCTATCTTTAAACAAGGAAACCCAAGGCAATTGACTGAACAATAAAATGGGAACAAAATTTGCATAAAGAAAAACAGTAAAAAGAAAAATCACAGGATTGATCATGTTCAAACCAGCATCACACACAAGCCAATAGGTACTATTTCACTTTATGGGATTAAGCCGACTCCCCCATAATAATTGAAAAGCCATGCTATACATCCTAACCTCTAATTTGACAGGCAAAAGATACAGATAACTAACATTCAGAAAAATAGGCAGTAAAAAAGTTTTAAACATAAAGACCCTTTTCTTTTTCGTCATAGGAAAACCTTTCCATCTTGCAACTTTCTCTCTGCTTTGGCCAAGACTTTTTCCCAATTGTAACAGGCCAGGTAAGGAGCTCCAAACCAGCACCCCAGAATTTTAATTGGTTTTGCAAATACCCTAACACCCCCTATAGCCTGCGGAGCTACTTCTAAAGTATGAATCCCCACAGCCGAACTCTTCTGTCTGTTGATCCTTGAACCAGAAACAACAGAAAAAGAGTTTACAACCTCCATAGCCAGCTCCCCAGATACTTGATCGGCCACTAGTATAGTAGTGTCATCTGCATAAGCCAGGGCAATCAGAAATACAACATCCCCAAAACCCCAAAATGGTGCAATCCCTGTTGTCATATGTAATGTTGTTAATAAAGGATCTAAAGAAAAAACATAAAGAAGTGGACTCAGAGGACAGCCTTGTCTGACTCCTCGCTGAATCAGCACAGATCTCCCTAGCCTGCCATTTACCAAAGTCCGAGATGAGGCATGTCTATAAATGATTTGAAGCCATTCTATAGACCCAACTGGAATACCGTAATGTTTTAAAACCTGAAACAGGTAGACATGGGGAACCTCATCAAAGGCCTTAGCTTGGTCAAGGGAGAGTAAATACCCAGAACCGCTCGACCCATCAGAAGCTTCTCTTAGTAATTTGGTAATGTCTCCCATACCCTGGCGGGGAATGGCACAAGTCTGACTGGGTGAAATCACTTCCTGAGCTACCCAGGACAAACGTTTGCAAAAACTTTACATAGAATTTTCCAGTCGACATTTAACAAACTAATGGGCCTCCAATTCCTAAGATCCAATCTATCCCCCTTTTTATAAAGAAAAATCAAAATACCGTCTGCCAAAGCTGCAGGAAAAGGAGCTAAACCAGATAATATAGCATTATAAACTCTCACCAAATATGGACTTAAGAGACTAACTGTTTCTTATAGAGTTCCCCTGGTAAACCAACCGGACCAGGAGAAGAACCAGATGGTAATCCAGCAATAACCTCCTCCACTTCTTTCTGCGAAATAGGAGAGATTAATAGGGATTTATCTGATTCAAAAAGATCAGGTATCTGTAATATATGTAGAAACCCTTCCATCCTAACAGTAGGGGGAGAGTTGGAACAAAAGGAAGCTTCCACAAACTGATGAACCACTTCCTCAATATCGGTGCTAGAATTTACAGTCTGACCTGTATCAGACCTCAAGGCATCCATATATTTAGAGTCCACCCTTTGAGCACAACATTCATAAGGATTAACTCCTTGCCCTTTCCCCTGAGTGCCAAACTTCTGTTCTAAAAAGAGAGAATGGGCCCTATCATACTGATACTTACACATCTCAGATTTAATCACAAGAATGTCATCCATGAGATCTTCTTCAGTCTCTACAGCTCGAGAAAGTAGCCTCTGGAGTCTGTCCCTGAATTGGAGGCAGGTTAGATATTTAGAATTTGCTGCCTGTTTTGCCAAAGAGCTACATAAGGTTTTCAAATCTCATTTCGAGTCTTGCCACCATAAAAGAGGATTACCATATAAATCAAAAACAGAAAACCTGGCCTCCAACTCATTATGAATGAGATCCCAGGCATCTGTATCCAATAAAAGAGCTAAATTCAACCTCCAGACCGGATTCGGGCCAGGTTTGTTTACAAGAGTTCCAACAAAAACAGTAATCAGTCTGTGGTCAGAAGTCTCAACTGGAGAAACTGAAAAAAAAACACAGGGACCCAATGGGAGGCAAACCAGAAGTCAATTCTAGTAGATAAGTGACCCCTAGAGTAAGTATGTTCTGGTAAGCTAGAAAATCCAGCCGCACAATCCCTAAGCTTGGCCTGTGTATACATTCTGTATAAAAAGTTGGAATCAGAATATAACTTTTGTGATCTACCTGTTTTGTCAGATAAAGACAATATACAATTGAAATCACCTCCTAAAAAAATAGATCTTGTGGTATGCAAAAAAGGTAGAACATTCTGCAATAAAGTAACCAGTTGGAATTTCGTCTGGTAATTATAAATATTAATAATACATAATTCATGTGCCCCCAGCAGGGCATCAAGAAGGCACGCATGGCCAGGAACCAGGTCAATCAGACAAGAAACATGGAGGTCAGGATTCAAGATTAAAAACCCCAGCCCTGAGCATGGTTCCTCCCCCAATGACCAAAAAGAAGCACCCCTAAACCAGTCAGTAGATGCCCAGTAGGTTTCTCTAGTAGTATGTAACCTGGTGTCTTGAAGTAAACAAATACCAAGTTGATGACCGGAAATGATAGAAAAAGTGGTGAGTCTTTTTTTCTAGTTCTTTATACTATTGGAGTTTAAGGATCACAAGAAAAGGTGCCACATCATGTTCAGGTGGTAGAGACATCCGCCATAGTGAAAACCAGAGGTTTAATAGCTATAGTCCCCAATCTTTTGGATTTCTTTTTCTTCTTGCCCCCCCTTTGGTATCTAGGAAGGGAAATTCAGAATCAGTTACAAGTTCCGGCTGAGAGGAAATTAGTGAAGAGGAATCTGAATCATCATCCTCTGCATCCCACTACTTCCTTTTATGAAGGAACCTGTTGAACATGGGAAGACCAGCCTCACCCCCATCCATAGCTTCTTTGCCCAATTTTGGGGATACACTGTGTGTCATCCATCTATTTTTTTGAAATTCCCAATCCATGGAGTGGGGAGGCGGCATAGCAGGGTCCTGCCCTGAAGGCCCCGGTAGTTCAACAGAGCGAGGGTGAGACTCCATATTCTCAGAAGGAAGGAGCAATACCAGAGCAGCAACCACCTCCGGGGCTGTGGTACCTGGGGAAAGTACCTGCTGCACTGGGAGCTCGACTGGAATAGAGGGGAGACAGGGCACATGTTTAGAAGGGGAAGGATCAACAGCAGAAATGGTTACAGAGGGCGAGGAGGGCTGGGGAAGGGGCACTTCAATATGGTAATCATCCCCTGGTTCCCCTGCCATATTTTCAGTAGAGTCATCCTCTCCCAAATTATGTGAAGCCCAGGGACAATCCCTGAAAGTGTGGGTGGTGTCTTCACAAAGATTACAAATAACAGGAGTTTGGCAGGCAAATGCGACATGGCCGATCCCTCCACAAAGGGAACATTTCATTTTATCGCAGACATTGCTCAGATGAGTACGAGCCCCACACCTGAAACATGAACGAGGTTGCCCAGCATAAATGATAAAGCTTTGGTCCCTCTCCAGGTAGAAGCAACTAGGTAGATGCTGAATAACACCTCGAACCTGAGGCAATTTGACCCGAATCCTCCACCCCCCTTCCAAATATCTTCAGAGTGAATAATAGGGTCTAGAAGACCTAAAACAGAACATTTAGCCCTTAACCAGAACAAAATATCCAATATTGCCACCCCTTCATTCTTGAACAACACAGTCACTGTTCTGTAGGCAGGCTTAGTGAGAGGAATAGCAGCAAAGACCTTCCAGTCAGGGTTGTTACGAACACCTTGGTAACATTCCCAGAAAAGCTCCAAAAATTGAGCAGTTTTAAAGCTGATATCAAAATTTGGATCACCTGAGGTGTGAATTAAAGCATAAATATCCTGAGCAGAAAAACCCATGATGTCCTTCAAAAGTGCACAGCCCACATATATTCTGTCAGGATGTAACTCTAAGCCTCCTTTATATTTTAGCCTTACTGCGTTACGCCATTTAGCAGGTTCAGGAGGAGCATGAAATAATCCAGCATATGTTCTGTGGTATGAGTTCCGATCACATTCAGGATCAGCTCCAGCAGTACTCACAGAAGGACGTGGGGGGGCAGGATGTTCCAGGCCAAGCCCAGGAACATCAGGCAATGGTTTCAGGGCAATAGGGTCTTCAGGGTCATGATGCTGCTAGAAATACTGGGCAATGGAGAGGTTTCCATAGGGCTTTGTTGCTGAGGAAAAAGAACCGGGGGGTCAGACAACTCAAAAGAAGAGGGACATTCCATAGGGTAAGCAAGAGCAGACCCCGGTCACTGAAGCAACACCCAAGGCTGATTTGGCCCAGCTTTAACCCACCCAGCAGCCTGCAAGGCATCAGCAACAGTATGCCCCATAACCAACAAATTGTTATCAAAGTTAGAACTTTCCCCAGACAATTCAGTACTGCAGAAACTGTAGTGAGTAATGCAGTGCCAGTCACAGAATCTGACAGCTCCCGAGGAGCAACTGTTCTAGAAGCAGTGTCCACCCCAAACCCTCTCCAGCCTGTAAATGTGGAATTAAGGCATTGTCAGAAGAAACAACAGAAATCTTACTGGCAGGTTCTAGGCATGACATACGGGAACCGTTCGTGTCCATGGAGGTCTGTAACTCACTGTTTACCAGGCCTGCAGTTGCAGCAGACCCAGCACCAAACTCCATTGTGCATACTCTGGGTGAACTGACAGCTAATGTAGAAAGTGGAGCTCCAGTAAGCAATGCTCCTGTCTCGAGACAGAGGGATTGGCTGTGACGCTCACAGGTCTCTTCTGCAGCAAGAAAGGCTTGCAAATACTCACAATGGGACCGAAAAAAATGACAGCTTGGGAAGTCCGTCTGCAGCAGTGGGTCTGTGGAAAAAATAGGTGCCTCAGAGGAAGCCACACAAGCAGGAGAGGAAAACAAACAATCCTCAGCAGGAGCAAGAACAGTAACAGTATCCAGACTAGGCAGTTCAGATGCAGGCAACTTAGGAGCAGTATCCACATCCATCTTCTCAGAGATGGAAAGATTCTCACACACAGGAGGAACTGAGGAGGAGGCCAACTCCTCAGCTCCAAGGACCATCTCACCTCCACCAGGATCAATGGAGCCGCCATCTTGGTCCCACAGGAAAATGGGTCCCCGATGCTCACAGGAAGCAGAGTAGGGGAATTTCCCCGGTGTCCTGGCCAAATTTCCCTCATTCACTAAAAATAACACTAACAGTTTCATCTGGTTCAAGGTCAGTTGGCATTCATCTGTATCCCCTTCCCCCTCGGGTCGTGCCTGAAAATAGGCAGGATTTGTCTAGTGCACTTACCTGGTCAACAAAAACTAAATAAATACAATAAAATAAATAAATAAATAAATATGCCTTAATTAAGTCTATAAAAATAGCTCAGGTGGCTTTTCCATTATAAATGGCCCAGAAAATGTCTGTGGTGAAGACAGCAAGGGCTGTGTCTGTTCCATGTGCTTTTAGAAACCATACTAAGCAGAGGTTCACAGAGTAGGCTTTAATGTAGGTCATCATTCAGGGTGTATATAAGCCATTCACGTATTTTTTATAGTACTCTAAGTACAGAGATGAGGTGATAGATCTTCATATGCTTTTGCATCCTCCTTTATGGACTTGAACTACATAGCCACTTTCCATTTTTAGTTGACCTTCACTTAGAGGAGAGACAAGTTAAATACTTTGGTCAAAGGGCAGGCAATTGGCAGGTAATTACTGGGGTTGCAAGTGACAATAGCCCAGGTTCTAGGACATGATGGTCTGCTGACTGGTCAGGTTTTAACTTAAGCAGCCAATCCAGGACTTTCTTTCTGGAGATCTGCTTGAAGTGGAAATTGGGATGATTGTCCGGGGGAAAGATAGAGGGGAAGGAAGATTGGTAGCATTTGTTTAATCTAGAGTGTATTAGTGTAAAGTCTTACTTTGTATTCATAGGATGAATTTAGTAATATGAATGTCACATTTCTGCATTATTTTATCACTGGCCCCAAGGTCTAGCCCATAAAAGGGCCATGTGGCCAAGTGCAATTTACCCAGTTAACAAAATTTTAAATAAAAAAAGAGAGAGTTATGAGTAGAAAGTTGAAACACATTAAAAAGCCAGTAACTGGCCTTACCAATATTTTCTTTCAACTTAAATTCAGGTGCTATATGAAAAAGAGCTTCACCAGCTGTGAGAGGAACTCATGGCTGGACCTTCAAAAGGTAAGTGTGGAGTGGAAGTAATGGAGTTGTGGGTGCTGAAAGTGGGATGGGTGAGGTCGCTAGTGGGGCTAGTGAACATCAGTGGATGGTTTTCTTCTTTTCAGGAGGTTGAACAATAAAACATCAAGGGATGGTTTTGTTAGTTACAGGCTCTGGCACTGAGGATTGGACACCCCAGTGTATGGCCACAATAGGACCTGGGCACCCCACATATCACATACTGCAGGGGGAGTTGTTAGCTGGCAACAGCAATTGGGACCCTGGTGTCAGAATGTATATACAATATGGGTGAAGGGAGAGTGTTTGTGTGATGGGGTTGCTTAGCTACTCTGGTGTCAGAATTCTGATTTTGGTGGGTTGGGTGGGAGGGGTGATAGTGGTGACAGGGTTAAGTACAGGACACCAGTTTTATTTAACAGCAGGGTCAGGCAAGAGGGGGATACCAGCAGCGGGCTTGGTACCCACTGCCAGTTTTGTGTAATTGGTGAGTCAGGTGGGAGGTGGTGATAATGATGGCAGGATTAAACACCTGCCATGGTTTTAACAATGCACAGTGGCAGTGTTTTTTTCTACTTTTTTGTGAAAATTGTAGTTCCTACTAGAAAACATCTGTATTTGTTGAATGTTGACATAGTAGCCACAGACAGGAAAAAGCTGTTATAATTGCTCAGTATCTCTAAGATTCCCTGAACAACAAAGCAGTAAACAACATGGAATATTTGTAATGAATTGCTCAGGAATGTTACTAGTATTAACTACAAGCTGTATAATGCAAATACCCACTTCCACCATGCATTTAACAGTGTTGTGATTGAACAAGCACATAAAAGGAAAAAGGTGGAAAATTGGCAGAGTAAGGCAGAAAGTGGGTGGAACTGCGGAGGAGATGAGAAATTCTGAAGTTGTGATAGCTGAACCAGAGGCAAGCTCCCAAAAGCCTTCTCACAGTTCAGACTGATCTGGAGACTCCATCTCCACAGGGACATAAACAGGATGGAGGCAGTCCAGAGGAGGGCAACTACAATGGTGCAGGGTCTGCACCAGAAGCCATATGATGAGAGACTAAATGAGCATCATATGTATACCCTAGAGAAAAGGAGGGAGGGAGGGCATGATAGAAACATTCAAGTACTTCAAGGGAATCAGCAAAGTCCAAGATGGTAGCATCTTCAGAAAAAGAGAGGTACAAGAACAAGGGGTACAATTTGAAGAAAGAGGGGTAACAGCTCAGGGGTAACTTGAGGAAGTATTTTTACCAGAGAGAGTGGTGGACACATAGAACAGCCTTCCAGTGGAGGTAGTGGGGTCAAAAACAATGGGGAAATTCAAGAATGCATGGGACAGACATAAGGCAGTTCTAGTGGGGGTAAGAGGAAGTAGGCTGTTCGTTAACTAGGATCTGCAGCTTATCTGATAGGTAAGGAAATGGGCAGACTGGGAGGGCCAAGTGGTCCTTATCTGTAGTCAAAGTTTATGTTTCTATGATCACAATATATTAGCTAGTCTTTGGCAAGCAAACATAAAAAGTAAAATGTGGAGATAGAGTACAGACACAAGCAAAGGTAGATATTGAGAAAGTAAAACAAACAGCAATTTTTAGTAGAGGTTTGTGAAGTTGTTGAAATTCGCCTTTAAAAAAGTTCATTTTCGAAGAAATTTTCATTTTCAACAAACTTGTTTTGATGACAACAACAGTTTGCATGTTTATTCATCCACTGAATTGTCCAAATTTGCCTGGTGAAACTACACAAAATGCCAGTTTGTGGGCAAATTGGGCAATTTGTATAGTCTAGTCATTCAAATTTGGTCAACTTGGCAGCAAAAAACAAAATAACTGTGACCTTTAAACTACATTAAAACACCACCCCACCCACTGCAGTGTAATTCTCCCCTTCTACCTCCCAAACATTTTTAAATGTTTTATACCCTCCCATCTCCACACTAGCACCATTCTTTCTCCTTCCCCTACCTGCCTGGATGATTTTTTCTTTTTTTTAATTTCTATTTATGCCCCCTTCTCTCCATCAGCCCTCCTATCTCCTCAGGACATCCAGACACTCCCCAGTCCACCTGTCTCCCCCAGCCATGACTGCCTACTTCCATGGAGCTTTGGTTTTAACCACAGGTGGGATTGAGGTGAGGGATGAACCCTCAAAATTCTTCTGTGTTTTCTTAGGTGGTGCTGCACACTGGAGTGGCAGGAAACCAGATATACTAGGGCTCTTCATCACAGAGGTACTGGAGCAGATTTCTTCCTTGTTTCCTCCCATCCCTTGGGGATATCACATGCTTGGATGTCAAGGAGTGCTTGTACATATCATGTGCATGCCCACATGCCAACATTAGTAATGTTTACACCCTCCCTCAGTCCTCCTACCACATGATCAACTATGGTCATTCAGGTGGCAGTAACACAGCAGAGGACAGGACCCTCTTTATCTGGAGAAGACCTTCCTCTGGGATGTACAATTCTCTTCCCCCAGCCATCCCCCAGTGACCTGATCTCATTCATAAAATCATTTCACCAACATTGCAAGTGGTAGCACTATCTCTTCACCAACAGACCAGCCACCCATAGAAACATAGAAACATAGAATTTGACTGCAGATAAGGACCGCTTGGCCCACCCAGTCTTTTTTCCCTACCTTATGGATAAGCTTCAGATTCTAGTTAATCAACAGCTTACTTCCTCCTGCCCCCCACTAGAATTGCCTTATGCCTGGCCCATGCATTCTTGAATTCTCCCACTGTTCCTGACTCCACAACCTCCTCAAGAAGGCTGTTCCATGCATCCACAACTCTCTCTGTGAAAAAATACTTTCTAACATTACCTCTGAGCTGTCCCCCCTCTATCTTCAAATTGTGCCCTCTTGTTCTTACACATCTCTTCTTCTGAAAGATACTACCCTCTTGTGCTTTGTTAATTCCCTTGAGATACTTAAAGGTTCTATCATGTCCCTCTCTCCCTCCTTTCCTCAATGGTATACATATTAAGCTGCTTTGGTCTCTCTTGTATGTCTTCTGGTGCAGACCTTGCACCATTTTGGTTGCCCTCCTCTGAACAGCCTCCACTCTGTCTATGTCTTTGTGGAGATGCGGTCTCCAGAATTGCATGCAGTACTTCAGATGGGGCCTCACTAACTGTCTATAGAGAGGGATAACAACTTCCTGTTTTCTACTGTTGATGCCTCTCCCTATGCATCCCAGTATCCCCCCAGCCCTCCTTACTGCCTTCTCACATTGCTTGCCCACCTTTAGGTCATCATATATAATTACTCCTAGGTCTCTCTCGATTTTTGTTGTTGTTATTAACTCACCCCCCATTGTGTACTCTTCCCCTGGGTTTTAATTTTCCAGATGCATTACCTTGCACTTCTTTGCCTTGAATCTGAGCTGCCACATATTTGACCATTCCTCCAACCTTGCCAAGTCCCTTTTTTCATTCTTTCCACCCCACCTTGTGTATCAACCCTGTTGCAGATCTTTGTGTCATCTGCAAAGAGGCATACCTTTCCTTCCAGGTGCTCTCCAATGTCACTTATAAAGATATTAAAGAGGAATTGTCCCAGTACTGAACCCTGCTGTATCCCACTAGTTACACTCCTTTCTTCACTGTGAACTCTGTTTGCTATTACCTTTTGCATCCTGTTGTCCAGCCAGTTTTTTATCCAGGCTACCATCTTGGAACCCACTCCAAGGCTGGTTAACTTGTATATTAATATTTTGTGTGAGACTGTGTCACCCTGACACCCTTTTGAATTTATGTATAACATCACATCACTGAGTCCCTGTCACTTATGTAATCTCTTCCTCCACCCATGCAGCAAGAACACCACCCCACTCCCCCACCCAACCAGGCCATATTTTACAATTAATCCCACCCCCATCCAACACCCTTCTGGCCTCAGCCACTGTCCTCTGCCCTCCTGCACCCAGAAATGATCTTGTAATGTAATGCTGTAACAAAGAAAATAGTTCCATAGTGCAAAGCATCTGCTCTGTTCCATGTCCCAGTAAATAATGACACAGTTGCATGCATAAATGTTGAATGTTAATGTCTTTGCTCCTAGTAAAACCTGATTGGTGAAAATTCAGCCAGTCAGGTTTTACTAGGAAGAAAGATGTCACCATTCATATATATGACTGGGCCATTACTGAGAGAGAGACACTAAGCAGAGCAAACACTCTAAACCAAGTGTTGTAAACTTATTTCTGCTAAAATTAGCACTTTGAATGGAAGAAAAATATATGTTCCACAGAGACTTTGGGGTCAGTTAATTTATCGAACCACTTTGAATTGACAAGCTAAAAGTTTTGTATTTAGGAGTTATTGTGATTATATATTTTTTTTTATTTTTGTAAGGGATTTTGTAGTAGTATAGTATTAACTAAATGGGTCTTATTGTACCTCCACTGCCCCCTACTGTGAGTAACCTCAACTGACTCCTACTTCGGGTACTCAGTATCTGTTGAATCACTATTTTGAGGAACACAATTTGTGTGGCACATTAAACTATAGTAGAGCATATAATAATAATGTTATGCATCCACGGGTATTCAGCAGTATAAAATGGAGATGTACTGACAGCCAAACCATACTGTCCCTGTTGGAGTAAAGCACTGAATAGGTAAGCTGGCAAGCTAGGTGGGAGGTTATTGAGCTGTGTATGTTTTTTTCTGCACTGATGATATTTAGCATAGAAATTGCACTATTTGCACTGTTTTGCCTTCAATTTATCAGCAGCCCAAACAGGCATAGAGCTGCACTTTAAACTGCTGCTGCAATCATGTTAAAGGTAGATTTTATGTGCAATAAGTTTGAATTTGCAAAGCTATGTGGAAACTTGGAGTTTGGAAGACTTCTTTAACTTGGGATTAAGGTCCTGCAGTGCAAAGTGCATTCCGGCATGAACAGTGTTATAGTTAGGTCTATCTGAGTAACCTCTGAGTGCACTCCCAGTTTGGGATTATTGATTAATAGTAGGGGATCAGCCAGCCCAAGGGAGAGCACCAGCCCTGAATCTGACTAGCATTGACCTGGTGTTGGGATAACTCTGAACCAGGGTACTGTTATATTTACTGAAGCATTACTGTACATTAAAAGATACTTCCCGGGCAATGGTGGGGAGAAAAGGGTGTTGGGGATGAGAGGTGGGTTGGGTGGGGGAACCACTCATAAAATAGGGTCTGGTCAGGTGTAGGAAGGTGGGAACATATGCTTGGCATGTGGGGGAGGGAAATGGATTATTTATATTCAAAACGGGGAATTGGGGATGATCGTGTGATGTTATACATAAACTCACTGGGCAGAGAAGGACAGGAGGGTGCTTATAGTGGGATGGTAGGGGTTTAAAAAATTTAAAAGTGTTTGGAAAGTGGGGCGAGTGAAGTTACACCACAGTGGATGGGGGATATTGCTTGTAATTTGGAAGTTTTTTTTTTTTTTAAAGTAATAAAATGATAAATTTACCTGCAAAGTTGATTCACCATAAGTGAAATTTATGAAGCTTCATGAATTGCAAATTCCCCACATCTCAGCCAACTCTGCTGGAGAATTAAACTTTGCAACATCTCTATTTATTAGCAATAGAACAACATTTAAAGTACTTTACAATGCAACTTATGTCAAAGGCTGTCACTGTCTCATAGCAAGAGGTAGGAATGACTGTCAAAACTGAGTTTCCCATGAAGAGGAAGCTTTGACAAGACTGATGTCACACACAGTCAATAGCTTCACACTGCTTCTGAAAATCTAGCTGCAGAAATGAATACACTTTTAATGCAGAAACATCAAACAGGTTTCTGTCCCTCCAGAATGTTAAGTAGACAAATAGTAATACTCAGGCTGATGAACATACTCCTAGTCCACAGAATATAGGTCAGCCATCCATCATAGATGCCACCCATGGCTATCCATCTCAGGGAGCTATGCAGTCCCATAGTAATAGTCAAGAGAATACGGATTCTACGAGTACACAGTTTAACCTAGTAGATGACAATTCATTCAAATTTGTAATTGGGGATTCTATTAGCACATTCTGTGACACCCACATCTGTGGTAGAAGTAAGGAACTGACAATCGTTTCATGCTACCCTGGTGCCCGAATAAGTGATATTACAAAATGACTTGCTACAATTAACATCCCATGCAACTCCTCTGTAACCCTCCATGTTGGAACGAATGACATAGGAAAAGAACATGAAAAGGACATATGTCATGAATTTATAGAACTAGGTGCATCGTTAAAGAGTAAAGGAAATAAGGCTATTATTTTTAACATCTTTCCAATTCCAAGAGAGCATAAAGAAAGAAAATTAACTATTCAAAGGATCAGTGCATGATTGGCTAATTAATGCGGGAAGAAAGGTATTGAATTTGTTGATAGTTGGTCCTCATTTAACAATTAAAAAGATCTATATGGGAAGGATGGACTTCATTTAAATATAAAATGGGCACGGATGCTGGCATTAAATATCAATAAGGTCATGCTAACTGCTGATTTAAACTAATGAATGGAGGGAGAGCGACATTGGTGACCTGCATATTAAACCTCCAAGCAGGGAAATAAATTGTAAACACAAATTCAGAATATTAACTTTTAATGTGAGAAGCCTAAATAACTAAATAGATGACTTACTTGCTCATTTAGACACATGTCCAGTTGAAGTAATAGCTGTTACAGAGACATGAAGGAGGGATATTTCTGGATTTTGGAGCAAAAATATCAAAGATGTTTCACTTTATGATAATAATAGACTGCATAGAAAAGGTGATGGAGTCGCACTATATATAAAACACATAGAAAACATAGAAACATAGTCTTTGATGGCAGACAAGGACTGCTTGGCCGACCTAGTCTGCCCATTTCCCTACCTACTGAATAAGCTGCAGATCCTAGTTAACCAATACCCAGTTTCTACTGACAAAACTAGCAAAATCAAAGTTGATGATAGATTTGAATCAATATGGGTACAGATCAATAGGGTGTTGCCAAGGCCATAGTAATTGGATGCATATATCATCACTATTGATGTCTCCAATCAAGAGATTCACAGAGTGGGGGAGATGAGTGAAATTGTCACTACAGGTGACTTTAAAATCAATGGCATAAACTGGTTGGAAAATGATCCCAAATATAGTATGTGCATGCTCTCCTTAATACTTGTAATGAAGTCAATTTAACCCAGCTTTTTAAGGATCCCACTAGGGGACAGGAAAGCTTGGACTTTGTATTAGCCTCTGCTACTCTCACTGTTAAAGACTGTGTTACTTTTCCTGTGATTGCAAATAGTGATCATAAAACAATAAGGTTCACAGCAAAATATAGATACAGTCCAAGGAAGAGCTGGACCACAATATATCTTTTTGACAAAGCCAATCAAGAGGGAATTACAAACACTGTGAAAGAAATTACATGGGAAGAAATATTAAAGAACAAAATGACAGATGAAATGTGGAAAATTATTAAAGATGTTATCCACATGACAGCGAAAGAGAATATCCCTTTAATTGAAAAAGTGAGGAATCAAAAAAGGCCTAAATGGATGATCAAAAAAATTTAACAGCTTGTCACAAAGAAAAAATGATTATATTAGAAACTTATTCAAACCAGTATTAACTCTTCGTTAGAGGCTTTTAAATGGATACAAAAACATCGTAAGTCTAAAATTAGGCAGGCAAAAAGGAATATTGAAAATAATTTAGCTGCAGATGCAAATAAAGCACATTATAAACAATTCTATTCATATATCAACTCGCTCAAAACCATCTAATGAAGTAGGTCCTATCAATCATGATTCAACAATTATTACAGATAACAAACAAATGGCAGAAGTGTTCAATCAATATTTTTGCAGTCTATATAAAGAAGGGAGAGAAGAAGTTAAAAGAGACTTTTCAGATCCTGAGGGTGAGATAGATGTAACTAAAGAGGACATTTTGGAGAAAATAAAAAAAATGAATAAGAACTCATCTCCAGGGCCAGACAAAATATCAGCAAGGTTATTGCAGATGATGTCAGAACATTTATTATTACCACTGAAACTCTTGTTTGAGCAATCTATCAAGACAGCAGAAGTCCCAAATGATTGGAAGTTTGCACATATAGTACCAATATTTAAAAAGGGGAATAGGGAATTGATGCAAAACTATTGTCAGATAAGTTTAACTAGTGTCACAGGAAAACTGCTTGAAAGTATAATAAAGGATAGAATATTATGATCTATTAATCAAATTAATGCTAAACAGCATGGATTCATCAAGGGAAGGAGCTGTACTACAAATCTGCTGGCCTTCTATGAAAAAATTGGTAAACATCTGGATAATAACATCCCTTGTGACACAATTTATTTACATTTTGCTAAAGCCTTCGACCTTACTCCACATTGGGCTATTATTGAAAAAATGTGTTTTCATAGAATAATTAGAGCTATAATTAACTGGGTTGCAGAGTGGCTGACTAGCAGAAGACAGAGTGTCATATAATCATACAAAGTGTTGGCAGAAAAGGCCCACCAGGCCCGCCTAGTCTGTCCAGTACCTATCTAATTATTAGGATTTTGTAATTTCCAACCGCCTCCCCCCCCGATCCACCAGACTTTTATGTCTATTCCATGCTCTCTTGAATCCCTCCATAGTCCTCTCCCCCCACCACCCCCTCTGGCAGTGTCTTCCAGCTTTCCACCACACTCTCAGTGAAGTAGAATTTTCTAATGTTTCCCCTGAACTTCCCCCCAGCTATCTGCATTTCGTGCCCTCTAGTTTTTGATTGCGCCTTTAGCCGGAAGATGTCCTTCACTGGCACTCTGTTGATACTCTTGATATATTTGAATGTCTCAATCATATCTCCCCTATCCCTTCTTTGGTCCACAGAGTACATGTTTAGGTCTTTCAGACAGTCCTCATGTGACAAGTGACTAAAATCCCTCACCATTTTTGTCACCCTCCATTAGATGTGCTCCACTCAATGCACATCCTTCTTGAGGTATGACCTCCAGAACTGGCTTTCATACTCAAGATGTGGCCTGACCAGTTGTTTGTACAAGTGCATTATGACCTGCCTCCTCCTGCTAGTGATTCCCCTGCCCATACAACCCAGCATCCTACTGGTTCCTACCACTGCCTTCTCACATTGCTTAGTCACCTTTAGGTCCCACAAGATGATTATACCAAGGTATCTTTCCAGCACTCTTACCACTTGTGTATACACCCCCCCAATCATGGTAAATGGTCATGTTTCAGCAGTGGGTAGTATTTCAAGCTGTGTCCAGCAGGGGTCGGTGTTGGGCCCAGTCCTCTTTCGCATTTTTATTTCAGATATGACCTCACAACTTAACTGCTGGTCTAGCAAGTATGCAGATGACTCAAAAGTAGGTGCTACATGTAGGACAATGGCCAATCCATTAACATTGCAGGAGCATCTAAATAAAGCTGGACAATGAACCAAAAAATGGGATATGGTATTGAACCTAAATAAGTACAAGGTAATGCATTTGGGCAAAACAAATAAAAGGGTTAACTACAATATTAATCATCATCAGCTTGAGAAAACATATTGTGAAAGGGAATCAGGAGTTTTATTATAAATGACCTGGGCTCTTCACAACAAATAACTGAGGTCACAAATGGGGCCAATAAAATAGTATTGTCAATCAAGAAAAATATTGTATCACAAACTAATGAGGTTCTGATGCCATTATATAGATTGTATGTACAACCACATTTGGAAAACTCATCACAAATTTGGAATCCATATAAGGTAGGGGAAAGAAATAGATTGGAAAGGGTGCAGCATATGTTTACTAAGATTTTAATAGGTCAAAAGGAAAAACCTTATGAGAACAGATTGAAATCATTAAACCTCAAGTCTCTTGAAACTCGTCTTGCTCATGGAGACATACTTTTTTATGTACAATGTTATGCAAGACCCAGAATTAATTTGTGAACTAGAAATGTAATTCAAGGATGTCAATATGGAAACAAGGGGTCACCCTTTGCAGATAAAGGAGAAAAGATTTAGAGCTAATGCTAGAAAACATTTTTTTACAACTAGAGTAATAAATATATGGAACTTGCTTCTATATGATGTATTAGCAAAGAGTGAATTCAAGGCAAAATTGGATAAATATATACTAGCAGGAGGGGTACTGAGGTATTTTGCATGAGGATGGAGCATTCATGGGCTAATAGCTTTTCTCTTCCCTTTCCCACTTTAGTATGAACCTTAGTATGAATATGAAAGACAATACAGAGTGAAACATAGAGGCACAATAAGATATCTATTTCTGAGGGGATAATGTAGAATTGCAGCTGCACAGTTTTTCAACCCTATGAACGTTTATGCACAGTACCCCATTAAGGGCAAGATTCAAAAAACTTTGGCCTGGCACAAACCCAGTTTGCATGGCACAAAATGAGTTTTGCACCAAGGTGGCGTTCACAAAAGCCCTGTATACAGGTACAAATTGGGTTTGCACCAAGGTAAAGTGTGGAGGGGACTGCAATTCAAATGAGAGGGAGGCAACCTGCATATTGCTGCAGTACCATTCACAAAGTATTTTCTCCCTACAAGGGCCTTTTGTAGTGTTCCCTTATGTAGAAAAACCTTGCTTTAATTCTGCATAACCCTAGTGATTGGGAGATGTACTGCGGCATCCTCCTATTTTCAGGTCAAGTAATAAAAATCAGTCTTCCTGCTGGTCTAGTGATCCTTCCACCCACAGATCACCATCCCAATCACCTAGGTGTACTACAATATATATTCCCTGTTGGTCTAGTGGTCCATCCCCCTGCTGATCACCGGTCTGATATCAATAACAATATTAGCTGGTGGTCTAGTGCCCCCTCTGCTTGTCACCATTTGCTGCCAGATAACAATACTCTATGATATCCCTTGTGTCCAGTGGTCCCAGCTCCACCTGAAGCCTTGACTGAAATAGTACTACTATTCCCTGGTAGCTAGAAGTCCTTCCCCCTACCCGATCACCAGCCTGACAATACATTATATTCGTTAGTGTCAAGTGTTCCCCATCCCAGTCTCCTGTATACTAAATATAACCATATCCCTGGTGATCTATGAATCCCCTATCCCTGAGTCAAAGTAAGTTTAATAACCTCTCTTTCTTGGTGTCTAGTGCACCCCAAACCCCCAACCTCAGCAGGTAATGTCCTACAACCCCAGTCCCCCTATCCTGACCCCAAGTCACCAACCAGCACAGCCCTCCTCTCTCCACCATAGCTGGCTGCTTACTGAGCTCTCAATGAGTGCATACTATATACAGTATGCACCCACTGACATGGATTGACAGCTAAGAGTGAGCTGTCATTCAATGAGCATGTACTACATACACTATATGGTCATTGAGAGCTCCAGTTGGTGGCCAGTCATGGTGGAAGAAAACTTCTGATTTGGTGACTTGCTACTGGGAGGAGGCGGGGTGGTGAGGCACTACTGACGGGGTGTGGTGTGGAGAGTGCACTAGAACACCAGGGAAGTGTTGTTATTGAACTTACTGGGACTCAGAGATGGGGGGTTCACTAGATCACCAGGGATATGGTTATTGAGCAGCGATCGGTGACTGGTTGGGGGGGCACAAGACCACCAGAAAATATCATTATTGATATCAGGCTGGTGGTCTGTGGGAGGAAGGACCACTAGACCACCAGTGTATATGTATTGTACTATAAATTGCAAAAAACTTCATTAATGCATCAGTTCAGATTAAACTGACAAAATCTGGGAAATGTGGCATTAGGGTTTCCAATCCTAGCACCCTATTCCCGACCCTGCACAGACCCACAGGCAGGGGCAGCTGTCTTAGGGCCATCAACCCTAATGCTCACATCATTCCATTACAGAATTATGTGACATGGCTAAGCAAAGGAGAATGGGGTGAGCATTAGGGTTGATGGCCCCAAGAAAGCCCCCCTGCCAGTGGGTCTGTATAGAGTGGGGAATGGTGTCTAAGGGTTGAAAATCCTAATTCCACATTTCCCTGCTTTTGTCAGTTTAACCCTAACTGATGCATTAACAAAGTTTTTGCAATTTATTTCCTTATTTTTTGAGATATTATAATCATATCCTTATTTGATTGTTGGAGTGCAGGGACCTCTGGGCCCTGCACTTCCATATCTCCTTACATGCTTATATGTATCTAGCTGTGGAAGCACAAGGACCTCCGGCCCCTGCACTTCCAGTTATAATACAACAGTCACCAAATTGTCCCCATAGCCATGTTATTACCCCACCTCATATATCTGGAGCAGAATTTTTTTCAATCCCCACCAAAAACCTAACTCTGCACAAGCACAATGCTAAACCGCAGCGCAGATGCAAAAACAGATTTTGGACAGGATTTGAAAAATCACAGCTATGCCCTATATGAGGTGGTGTAATAAGAAGGCTATGTTGTAAATTTGGACTAAAAATATTTAAAATTCCCAAAGTTAAGAGCATGCATAGCGAAAGTGCAACAAATAGTCATAACTGTGCCATTCTTAATAATTTTGACCCCAAATTTCAACATAGCTTTTTTATGACCTCACCACATGTACCCAGTACAGAAAATTTTCAAATCCCCACCAAAACTTAATCCTGCACAACTGCAACGTCATTCTGCGCCACAGATGCAAAAACACTTTTTGGCCAGGATTTGAAAAATGACACATACTTGAGGTGAAGTAAAGAAGGCTATGTTGCTAATATGGGGAGAAAATATTAAAAATGTCCAAAGTTATGAATATGCATAGTGAAATTGCAACAAATTATCATAATGCAGCCATTTTTTGAAATTTGTCCCCAAATGTTCAACATAGCCTATTTAGAGCCAGCTGACCTCGGGACCACTTCCAGGTCAGCATCACTATAAATAGTCACCCAATGTGGGCAAAGTGAGCATGCAGGCACTCATCGCTGTGCATGGAGATGTGTGCAGAGACACCCTGGTAGAAACAACCAGGATATGGGACATATTTGATAGATTGGAGGTAAGTTGCATGTAACAGCAGGGTACTTTGTTGGTATCGTAGATAGACTAGGTCATTTACTCCCTCCACCCCAATAAAACTATGCTACTATTCTGCTCTAGCCCACATCATTTATCCTGCTTAAATTATGTCTATAACTATTACCATGACAGATGGTAGTGTCGGAATAAAATGTAGCACCTGTAACATATATACTCTATCATGTGCCACTACCACCTCACTTTCCTACACATGTAGTAAATGCAAAGAAAATGTGGAACTTTAATAGGAAATAAATGCATTTACATCATAATTTGCTGTAATAGAACTAGCCAAAAAAATATGGCAGAAAGAATGAAACTCCAGAGTACTCCAAACAGCACTGAGAATGCTAACACTAATATGAATACTGAGCTTTCTCCCTTTCCCCTAATGTAGTCTACTGCCACTCTGATTAATTCTAATATTGCTGACACCCCTCACTTATCTTCATCTTTAAATGTTCCATCTCTTAAAGTCTCATGTCCTGAAACTTCTAATAAAACATGAGCAAGGGAAGATGAAATTATAACTAAACCAGACGAGAACTGGTATTTGGTACAAAAACTGAAAGGTGGATAAAAAAGGTAGGGAAGCTGAAGACTTCAGCCTTAAATTACATAATTGCTTTGATCCACTTATTCTAGATCCTGAGCCTATTAGTATTATCGAATCCCTTCAGCCTATATCTAGTACCTCTATAAACTCATCTCATGGTTGCCACTCTCTGTTAATGAATATGAATAAAACTACTCCACCAGCTCCTAGTCTAGAAAATAATGACCAACCTTTGATAGATATTGTCACAGAAATAAACCACCCCACTGATTTCAGTGCAGAAGAAATGGAAGTAGGCCCAAACTTAAATACAGAGAGCCAACACAGATCCAGACAGGTATACATAACCAGTGACTCTATCATTAAGCATCTAGACAGCACAGTATGTAACAAAGATAAAGCAAACACATGTTGTTCTAGCTTTCGTGGGGCAAAAATAAAAGACTTAACTACCATGCTTGATAATATTCTGGCAGATAGTGGCACAAACCCACTTATAGTTGTGCACACTGGCACCAATAATATCCCTTACCAATCACTAAAGAATCTTAAGGCAGAATATATTGCCATTACAAATAAGCTAATCAATAAAGGATGCAAAGCGGTAGTCTTTGAAATCCTACCTGTTCCTGGGGCAACCCCCCCATATCACACAGAAAATAAAAGATATGAACAACTGGCTATGAAAGTGGAGTCTATAACAAGACATTGGATGTATTACCCACTGGGAGAGTTTTACAGAATGAAACTAATTATACTGCTGGGATGGTCTCCAATTAAGTAGAAGGGGTAGCAGTTTATTAGGGAAATGTCTCTCCACCCAAGTTAATTGATATTTAAACTAACTAAATTGAGGGAGAGGTTAGTTAAGCTAACCTCTCTTAATAATACTATGAATCAGAATGCTAAACCAAATCAGTTAGGCTTCTTTTACTTTAATGCAAGATGTTTAAACAACAAAACTGATGAAAGCAAAAGGAAGCTGGGAAGGCAGTCAGAACAGCAAATGCCCAAACCGAGGAAAAGATAGCCAACTCAGTTAAGAAGGGGGATGCAACCTTTAAAGGTACATCAGGAGTGAAGGAAGACCAAGGGAGGGATAGTGAGGCTTAATAAAGGGGGGGAGGTGGGCAGAGGGTGACTGTGAAAAGGCAGAGATACTAAACAAATATATTTGCTCAGTATTTACAAATGAAGAGGGGGAGGTACCTAAAACAAACAGTAGAAACACTCTGGAAACAGAAGTTGATACCAGCCCATTTACAGAAGTAAGGGTTCTGAAATAACTCTTAAAACTGAAGGTGGACAAAGCAATGGGGCCTGATGGGATTCATCCCAGAATTCTAAAAGAACTAAGGGTAGAACTAGTGACACCACTGACTACCCTCTTTAACAAATCATGGGAGGATGGGGTGGTACTAGAGGACTGGAGAAGGGCAGATGTGATTCCCCTTCACAAAAGTGGGAGCAAGGCAGAAGCAGGAAACTACAGACCTGTTAGTTTAACCTCAGTGATAGGGAAAATGATGGAATCACTTCTGAAGGAAAGAACTGCTGAGTATCTAGAGGCCAGAGGGGCACAGGACCCAAGGCAGCATGGATTCACAGCAGGAAGGTCACGCCAGATGAATCTGATAGATTTCTTTGACTGGGTGACCAAAGTAGTAGATCAGGGAGGGGCTGTGGACATGGCCTACCTAGACTTTAGCAAGGCATTTGACACAATCCCACACAAAAGATTAAAATACAAGTTATCCAGCCTGGGAGTGGGTCCCAAGATGACAGCCTGGGTAAAGAATTGGCTGGAGAATAGGACACAGAGAGTAATAGTAAATGGAGTCCACTCTGAAGAAAGGGGGTTACTAGTGGGGTACCGCAGGGTTCAGTATTAGGACCGGTCCTCTTCAATGTCTTTATAAGTGACATTGCAGAGGGACTGGAAGGAGAAGTATGTCTCTTTGCAGATGACACAAAGATCTGCAACACAGTTGATGCACAAGGTGGGGTGGAAAGGATGAGAAGGGACTTGGCAAGGTTAGAGGAATGTTCAAATGTATGGCAGCTTAGATTCAATGCTAAGAAGTGCAAGGATATGCACCTGGGAAACAAAAACCCAGGGGAAGAGTACACAATGGGGGGTGAGATACTAACAACATCAAAAATGGAAAGGGACCTGGGGGTAGTCATATCAGATGACCTAAAGGCGGGCAAGCAATGTGAGAGGGCAACAAGGAGGGCTTGGGGGATACTGGGATGCATAGGGAGAAACATTACCAGTAGAAAACAGGAAGTTATTATCCCTCTGTACAGACAGCTGGTCAGACCCCATCTGGAGTACTGCGTGCAGTTCTGGAGACCCAATCTCTGCAAAGACATAGACAGGATGGAAGCTGTCCAGACGAGGGCAACTAAAATGGTGCAGGGTCTGCACTGGAAGACGTATGAAGAGAGACTTAAGGAGCTTAATATGTATAGCCTCAAGGAAAGGAGGGAGAGAGGGACATGATAGAAACTTTCAAGTACCTCAAGGGAATCAACAAAGTCCAAGAGGGTAGCATCTTTCAAAAAAAGAGGTGTGCAAGAACAAGGGGGCACAATTTGAAGATGGGGGGTGGCTCAGAGGTAATTTAAGGAAGTATTTTTTCACAGAGAGGGTTGTGGATGCATGGAATGGCCTTCCGGAGGAGGTTGTGGAGTCAAAAACAGTGGTGGAATTTAAGCATGCATGGGACAGTCATAAGGCAGTTCTAGGGGGTGGGGGTAGGAAGAAATAGGCTGCTGGTTAACTAGGATCTGCAGCTTATTCATTAGGTAGGGAAATGGGCAGACTGGGTGGGTCAAGCGGTCCTTATCTGCAGTCAAATTCTATGTTTCTATGTAACTCAGGGCCAGAGTAAGGCAGAGTAATATTTCTATTATATCAATCACCAAGACATGGGGTGATGAAAAGGCCTCCTGGGAAACAATCATCCCCGGGTATTGAGTACACAAACAAAACAGACAAATAAGAAAGTGAGTAGGTGTAGCTCTTTTGGTAGACAGCAGTATAAAAACAGTTAACATTTCTGATACAATTAAAATACATACTATTGAAACTGAATCCTTATGGGTTAAACTACTTCTGGAGAACTCTGAACCCATAATTGTTGGAACCTGCTATAGACCACTAAATTCCTCTGTAAAGATGTTTGATGCTGTGCTACAAGAATTTGAGCAAGCTTATGAACTTAATGATACAATTATTATGGAGGATTTTATTTTAAAATAAATAAACTGTATTACTCTTATAGCAAATACAGGTAAAGGAAAGTAACTGCTGGCAACGTTTGAACAACTACATCTAACTCAAAGTGTTATGACTACCACCGGAGGTGATAATATTCTGGATTTAGTTCTATCTAGTGATCCCTTAAATATCAATAACATAGTTATAAAATCTCCAATAGGTAAAAGCAACCACGACACAGTGAAGTTTAACCTCAATAAGTTTAACTCATTTAGCAGAAATAAACCAAAAATATTTCTATATAAAGAAGCACATTTTTACAGATCCATGATGAAATTAACAAAATCAAATGGGAAAATATATTCAGTACACTTTCCATTGCTGAATTCTGGATATTTTTTAAAACCACATAAATAAAACTGCAGGACAGTTACATCCCATCATTAAATAAACACAAACATTCAAAACACTCTCCTAAATGGGCGCGCAAGTCTACTAAGAAACTTATTAAAAAGAAAAACAGACTCTATGCTTCATACTTAAAAAATAAAACCTCTGAAAATTTTTCTTTATTCAAAAATATACAAAAATGTAAATCCACTATAAATAAGGAAAAAACACATTGGGAATACCACTTAGCAAAATCAGCTAGTAAATCCAATAATAAACACTTTTACTCCGATATCAGTTCTCTTAAAAAACTTTTATGCCAAGTGGGTCCACTGTTTTATGACAATGACACCATTTCATCCCCCCAAAACAGGGCCAATATATTTAACAACAAGTTTTGCGAGATATTCGGTAAAGTCCAAGATCCCCCTACACCATCTAATAAAAACAATGCCTCTCTAATTACAATATCTGAAGAATTTATCATTTCAAAATTAAAAACTCAACAAAACAAAAACTGCTCCAGCCCTGATGATATAGCTGGTCACTACCTATTCTTATTAGGTGATTCCATAGTTTATCCATTAGAATTACTCTTTGAAGGCTGACTTGCCTCAGGTTATGTACCAGAGGGCTGGAAAAAAGCATATGTCACTCCAATTCATAAAAAAGGAACCAAAACATATTGGGAAAATTACAGGCTGATTAGTCTGACCTCAACTGTTTGTAAGATATTAGAAACCTTAATCAAGGAACAAATAACCCCAGTTGTAGATGTCCAGGACATGGAACAGCATGGCTTTAAAAAAGGTAGGGGATGTCTCATGAATTGGATGTGTTTCTACGAGACTATAGTTACCATCTTGACAATAACATCCTTTGCGATATCATTTTTCTTGACTTCAAGCAAAGCTTTTGATGATATACCACACAAGGGCTTAATAGATGCATTTCAGAATTTAAACATTAATCCTCACTTCATTAATTGGCTAGCTAATTGACTAACAGGTAGATCACAAAGGGTTGTACTAGATGGTGATTACTCAAAACCAGGAAGGGTTACTAGTGGAGTACCACAGGGATCTGTTTTGGGACCATTCTTGTTTCACATCTTTGTCTCAGATATGACCAGCAAATGTCTTACCCCGATGAGAAAATATGCAGATGATATCAAGCTTGGTGACCCATGTGACTCACAATCAACAGCAATTCAAGATGATCTGGACAAAATATATTCCTGGGTAAATATATGGAGCATGAAACTTAATGCTTCAAAGTGAAAAGTTATGCATCTTGGGAAAACAAATAGAATAGTCAATTACACAATAGGGACTACCACCTTGAATCCAACATCAAGTGAGAAAGACCTAGGTGTAATCATCACTAATGATTTCAGTAACTGAAAACAATGGGCCGGCTCGTCAGCTCAGTGGCTGGATTTCCGCTTGCGACGCTGGTGACCCGGGTTCAGGAATGGACTCAGATCATCAGAGAGCCGGCCGGGGGAGAAGGTTGGAGAGTCTGTAGACAGCTCGCCTTCTCCAGGGAGAAGGGTGGGGATGTGATCCGGGCACCTGCTGGCCTCTGGCAGAGGCCAGGAGCATGGCAGAGTGTTAGGGGCTCAAATTTCCATGGGAGTGATGGACGTCGGCGTTCGCCATGACGTCAGGTACGTCACTCTCCATGGGGAGAAAACCGGAAAATGGCTCTCTGGTGAGCCAGAGGATGGCTCTCCAGTCCCCTCACTGCTGTCATGGCCCCACGACCTCCCACCCCAGCAGCACCTGGAGCTGATGCCACAGTGCGCTGGATGACCCCTACCGGTGCCTGCCTTCTCGGAGGAGGAGGACCCACCCAGCGAAGGGTTACACCGGGCTACCTCCAGGGGGCTGCGATCTGAGGTTGAGGCAGGTCATGGGGATGGTGGACAGATGGGACAGACATTGACAGCCTGAAGGATGTGCTCACCAGATGGAGCAGAGGAGCATAAAGAGGATAAAACAAAAAAAAAGATAACTCAAACCAAATTCTGGAATCAGTCAAGAAATCTAATAGAGTAGTATGGTTTATTAAATGAAACATCAATTCTAAGGTGAGTAAGGTTCTAATGCCCCTGTTTAGAGCCTACTTAAGACCACACCTTGAGCATGCCTTACAATTATGGTGCCCATACAAGAAAACTGACTGTAAAAATTTTGAACATGTACAATGTACATTCACTAAGCACATAGCTGGTCTTGAAAATGAATCATATGAATATTGACTAAAAATAAAATAATAGATAGGTTCTGGTGTATTACAAGGCAGTAATTCCATCAAGAGATTCTGGGGACACAAGAAACCTTCAGAGCAAAGCTTGAGAGGTTTCTTGTGTCCCCAGAACCTCGAGATGGAATTTCTGCCTTGAAACACCAGAACTTATTTGTTATTTTTTGTAATATATGGATGCAAGGAATTTTTAAGTTCTTACTTGTGCCTGCTGTACGGCACTGTGGTCTGCAGAGTTAGTAAGACTCCTGAGTGTTGTTCCTCGCTTTTCGCTAGCACCCCTCCGCTCCTGCTCCCAGTTTCATTCCACTTCTTTCTCTCACAAAAAAACAAAAAACAAAAATAAAACATGGCTTACACAGTAGTCACATCAGTAATCCCAAAGATACTATTACGAGGACCGGAAGTATAGTATTATTTGGCCGGAAGTATACTATTACGAGGACTGGAAGTATACTATTACAGGACTAACTACTATATTACAAGGACTTTTTTGTATGCATTTTGGGGGTATTATTTCATTATCCATATATTACATACATATAACCTTATGACACTGCAGACCAGAAGATTGAGAGGTGATCTGCTTTTTTTCTTTGATATTATCCAGGATCCACATTTAATGGTGGAACTAGGTCTGGAATTTAAGGATACCATTCACAATACTTGAGGCCATCCATTACAATTGATAGACAAAAGGTTCAATCATCTTAATAGGAAATATTTCTTTACACTGAGTACTATTAATCCTTGGAACAGACTTAATCATTAGTAAAACAAAAAATGAATTTAAAAACAAACTTGACAAACTCTTATTATCAGGGCATAGATTGGTTTATTATTATTATAATTAAATTATAAGGGCATATATGGGCTTCACTGCCTCCTTGCTCTTTCTTATCCTTATCATGATCCTTTAGTATGATCCCTTAGGATAAAGGGACATAGTGGCAGAAAGCCACAGTTGTAAAAATAAAATAGAAATAAAGAAAAATAAAAAAAAATAAAAAAAAAAATGTGAGGACTGAGGGTCGGGGGTCCCACTAGACATCAGGGATATTTACAAGGGGAAGATGGCCAGATTGCTATATTTTACGGGACCAGATAGTCCAGAAACCATTTTCATGACCAGATGGCCATGCTAAGAATCCTTTTTCACCATCCTATTACCTTTTTTGCCATCCTTTTCTATCATGAGAGAAAAGGAAATAGGCTAGCTAAAAAGGATTCCCCCTTTTAACGACCGGATGACCATGCCAGTAATCCTTTTTCACCAGAGTAATTATTTTTTCGACATCTTTTTTCATCATGGTGAAAAAGGAAATTGGCTGGAGAAAAAGGATTACTGGCATGACCATCTGATCGGGAAAATGGGAAATTTGTTTTTGCCAGCCAATTTCCTTTTACACCATGATGAATAAGGACTCACTAAAAAGGAACTTAGAAAGTGGTGATAAAGGAATAAAATACTTAAAACAATTTTTCTAGGGGCATACAAAGGTTGAAAACCACACAGAACAGCTCATCGACACCTGATGAGCAATATACATACTGTAGTTAGATTTCTCAAACAGACATTTATGGGCACAGTTATAAGACTTTGTTTTGGCCAGAAATAAAAAACAAGACGGCGACTCATGAAAAAGGAATTGTTTTCTTGTGAACAAGGATTGGCCACTAAAGAAAAAAGATCCTTGTTCATCAGAGCAAAATTCTTTTTTGTTCCAGGAATCTATACTGAAAAGTAAAACTCCCATTGAAAATAAAGGGGCCTTAAAAATGCAATAACTTTGGAACAGATTAATATTCTTTCACCAAATAAATATGGGGCAGTTCTGTGACCCAAGCTCTTTCTACCATAAACTTTTCAGACCAAACTTCAACACTGTCTGTGCGCAGGGCGATGAGAACAAAACTGCGAAAAGTGGTGAATTTTAAGTTTTTTGAGCTATCCAAATCTCAGACACTGCACATCTGTCCAGAATGAAACTTGGCAAGTCAAGAGATCTACTCAAGGAGACCGAACATGAAAAATGTTGAACAAATCTGTTGAATGATTGCAAAATTATTAAAGTGCAAAATGTGAGGTTTAACATAGAAACCTCTGCTCAATCCTAACTATAGTGGCACTACTGTGCCACTGTAATATCTGGGTGAGTGGGATGGTGATCTGCAGGGAGAGGGATCACTGGACCACCATGTAATATATATTTAAATAGAACTAGGTGATTGGGATGGCGATCGGTGGGGTGGGCCAGTAGAACTCAAGTGACCATCTTCATTCATATTGGGCCAGCAAACGGCTGGGGAACACATTAAACTCCATTGTGGCCTATGTAAATGGGCCCATAATGGGCATGCACATGGCCACTTAGAGCCTTGCATGCCCAATGATATCATTTGCATGGCTGCTTTTGTAAATACCAAATAGCACACATGCACTGTTCATTGTACTATTCATTTATTTATTTATTTGCTTTTGTTTTCCAGGTAAGCACACTAGACAACCAAGTGCCTATTTTCAGGTGCGACCCGGGAGATTACAAAGGTACATTTGAGAACATCAGGCAAAACAAGAACATGGTACAATCAGGATCATACAGAAAGCATGTCAATACAAGTAACATGCCAGGGCAACCATGCCCTGAGGGATAGGGGAAGCAGGTAACATGATAAATACAATTTGGAATAGGAGAGACCAAAGGCAAAAACATGATGATAAGGCAGTGACATTTGCAGGGACATTGCCTGGGATGCAAGTTGAGGTGGTGCTAGGGGGTTAGCCATAGCAATAATGGGGTTACTGCTGACTCTACTTAGCCCTATTCACAGTCAGTTAGGGCAGTACGCTATCCATCAATGAAGAACATTTTTTTAACACCTGGGCAATTGCATGATGCAATGTAAAATGTTGCATTGCCTTTGTGATTTTTTTTTGCAAATCTAGCCCAGGTTGCATAGCCTCACAAACAATACAAATAGGACTATCTTTCCTATTGAAAAATACATGCAGCATCTGACAATTTTTCAGCTTGACTCCCAAAAGGAGGACAAGCTCATACAAATAAATAACAACAGTAACTTGTTTTATGTGGGCTGTGTCTTGCTTATTTATGTTGTAACGACCAAAATGATTTACTTCCTGTACTCAAAATACTAGTAAGCAGAGAAAAACAACTCCTTAACTAACCTGTTCAATGAGTGTAGGAACATGGTGGAACATCCATTTTACCTGTTTACCACAATTTGAGAATAGTATACTGGCATGGTAGCGCCACTAAAGTTAGGGTTGAGAAGGCACTTTAATGTTAAACCCTAATTTTGCACTTTAATATCTTCACAGCTGTTTTGCATGCTTGGTCTCATGGGGTAGGCCACTTGACTTGCCAAGTTTCATTTCAGTCAGATGTGCAGATTCTGAGATGCAGATAGCGAAAAAACATAACAAAATCACTGGGGTCTTTTTGTTGTTTTTATGCCATCACCTAGCACCCAGAAGGCTTGGAATCATGGTCTGAAATTTTCTGGGTAGAAAGAGATTGTCCAACAATTTATTTATTTGCTTTTGATAACAGGGTAAGTGCATTAGACATAGACTTGCCTATTTTCAAGTGCAACCTGAGAGAATACAGTACATAAACAAGAAAGCTAACACAAAACAGGTACAAATAGTTAGCATTGCAGGCATCTATTAGAAACTGCCACTGCACTGAATAAATCATAACAAACAATCACAATAGCTGCTACATAACAATGTTGACCCCCACAGAGAGTCAAGGTATAACATCAAGCAGTAGCCATCCATGCAGGGATGGTTAGGACCTCTGACATAGTCAGGCAATACAGTACAGTTCAGTTCAGTTTCCTTTGCTGTTTTTTTTTAGATATTAATCTGTTTCAAAGTTCTTAAACTTTTAAAAGTTTAGGTTATGAGCATGCTGAGGAAGCACTTCAAAATTGCTGTATAAAGGGGCATGGTTTGGAAGTCTTGAGTCAACATATATCTCATGAATCATCATGAACTTATTTGCACATCCTTTTTTAAATTGAGGGGATTCGAAAAATCAGGTGAAAACTACAAGCTATCCCTCTTTGGGAAGCTTGGTCTGTTCAAAATCACTATTTACAATTTCTTTTTGATTTCACCTGTTCACATTGCATGTGCCCCATGTTTTCAATAATGTCAGCGTAACTGTAGCTCATTAATAATCATAAGCTTATTTGCTACTTTTCTTTAATGGAGGGAATTAGAAAAATCTGGTTAAAACTACAAGCTATCACTATGAGAAACGTGAATTATTTTGAAACATGGGCTACAAATCAATATGTTAAACATTAGGGCTATAGAAGGAAAGAATTAATTTTTTATGTTGTCTTGCACATGTGCAAGCAACATTTTGTGGCAGTAGGAGATGGTAGTAGGAGAAATGCAGAGATGTGTCAGTTTTGGCTAATGCAAGGCACACTTTAGAAGGTGCATCCCACATTTGCCAATTAGAGAGCATGCTAGTGGTGACACAAGTTTTATACAGTGCCACCAAGTTGAAACAAACTTGCCGCTGCAATCAGAGACAAACTCATCATGCAGCAGTACAGATAGCATGCTTCCCCTATGTGCCTTGCCTGGTGAAACATTTCAATAAACATGGCAGCGGCTCATGCCATCCTCCTCTCCCAATTTCTAGAAAGTTGACTTTGGGGATGCCCAATCCCTCTGTTGGCATGTTTAATATCTCTGCAAGATTGTGTGGAACACTGGGAGCCCAACCCAGTGTGCCTCCATGGTGTCAGAAGCCGACCGTGTTGGCATGTTCCTGCCCCCTCCCCACCCCCATTTTGTGCCACACAGGCAACCCACCCAAGTGTGGCCAACATCACCCCCCTCCAAAAGTCATGTACTGGGACATAATGTTGCATGCTTAATGGCGCACAGCATTATGCCGAAACCTGGACCTATGCGCTCTCCGGGATGGACCCCCCCAAAGTTAGAATCCTTAGTGGGGGGTCCAGGTGGAGCAGTCCCCCATAACAGGGGGTGTGGGGGCAGAGCCCCCCACAGAAAAACAGTTATCATTGAATCACGCAACGTGATTATGTTGCACAACATTCTGCCATGTGCAGTAATGATCCCATGCCATAAAGGCATGGGGTACACTGAGAGTTCACCCCAGTGTGCGCAACATTTGTTTTCTTACACTGGTAAAGAAAGAAAACTGTCTGCAGTGTTCCTTTTTTTTTAAAGTACCTGAAATGAAGAAAACTGTCCCTCGTCATCTGTGGTGCACCCTCCCCCAACCCGCACCCACCATCTTTGCACCCCACCTCCCCCAACCCCCTCACCCCATACTTACCTCCTGAGGTTGGCTCTGTAGTCTTCGGTGGAGCAGGAACAAGTCTGCACTTTTCAAAGCCGACCGCAAACTGAAGAAATGCTGGTAAGCTGCATAATGGCATTAATGGGAGAGGTTACAACTTAACTGGATATCTCAGCCATTTGTTTGACTTTTGACTCCAAGTTTTCAACATGGGGGGTTCTTGGGACCCCACCTCATGAAATCAGTCACTAACATTTCATTATTCATCCCTGACATGTGATTTTGTGTTCACTGCACAAAATCACCTTTTGGGACCAAATAATGAAATTACATTACTACTGTTCATGAGTGTTCATGAGGTGGGCTCCCAAAAAGCCAATGTTGCAAATTTGGAAAAATAATTTGCAAAAATGACTGTTACTAGTGTGCATTGCACAGTTTCCATGCAGACTCGTAACTTAGAGAATTTTTCATATTTTCACTCCAGATTTTCAACATTGCCATTTTTTTACACCTTCTTATGAACAGCATAGCTGTCATTTTTCACATCCTGCCCAAAATGTGCTTTCTCACATCTAGTGCACAATAGAGTGGTCTCTGTGGGGGAAATCAATGTTTGGGACAGATTAAGAAAATCACAATGAAACTGTTCATGAGCGGAGATCCCAGAATGCCAATGTTTAAAATTTGGTCAAAAAATTCCAAAAAATGTCTGTGTTATGAGCATGCATTGCGCAGTTTCTATGCATGCTTGTAATCTTGAGAATTTTTAATCTTTTTACTCCAGATTTTCAACATTACCATTTTTTTACACCTCCTCATGAACAGTACAGCTGTCATTTTTCAGATCCTGCCCAAAATGTGTTTTTGCACCTGTGGCACCAAATGTCGCAGTCACTGTGCAAAATCACCTTTTGGCCAATGAACTGATAGTGCCACTGTTCGTGAGATGGGGTTACAAAAAGCCCATGCTGAAAATTTGGAGTGAAAATACCAACAAATGCCCATGGCATTAGGGATTCTGACTGTGATGCCCCACGCTGTAGAGACTGACAGGCGTCAAGGGTGTGACTTGGGATTGTCGGCTGTAATGCTCATGCCATTCCACCCCCCACCCACACCCTGCAGCCAGTGACAGTCATGGAGGTGTGCTTTGGACTCTTTGGCCACAAAGTTCACCCCATTCTCCTATACTGCACCCATCTCAGCGTATTTCCTTTTGGAATGGAGACAGCATAAGGCCGAAGACCCCAAGGCACACTCTGACACTGTCAGTGTCTGCAGGGTAAGGTGAGGTGAAATGCTGTGAGCATTATGGCTGATGACCCAAAGGTGCACCCCAATACCTGTCAGTCTCTGCAGGGTGGGGGTGGGGTTGGAGCCAGTTCAACACTTCACTGCCATTCCTAATATGCATCTCTCTAACGTCTGCACTACTAATGCCAATGCCAGCAAGACAACATTCAGCATTGACAAATGCTTGTCAACTTATGCTAAAATAGTCATTAGATAACTGATTTTATGTTCATCTGAAATGAAACTGTTTAAGACAATTCAACGGCTTAGAAATATGCACAGTTTAAAAAAATACTTTTGGCAATTCAGAGAAACAGGAAAGTATTATTGGTTGTTTTCATTTGGATCTGTCTTAATTTAGGATAACAGAACATTGACATAGTGATATCAAAGGAGGCAATATAGTATAGCTGCTAAGGCTCTGGGTATAATTTTGGAGACCTGGGTTTGAATCCTGCAGCCCCACTGAATATGATATTTTGTTTTAGTTTTTTCTGTAGTAATTCATGCGTTAATAAAAACTAATTATAGAAAAACACTCATGCATATATAAAATAAATTACAGAAAAACTACTACAACAAAAAGTAAGTAAATTCATTGCAAAAAACTGTGTTGGCAGTTTCATAGCACTTGGAGGCTTGAAGAATGTGAAAAACCTAGTGTTAGCTAAATCCTGATTAGTGACTCAAAAAGAAATAAACCATGCACACCACTATATAACTGAAGCTGAGAGCTATGTTTTGGGGGGACACAGGGGTACCAGAATCTGAAATCAGGGTCGGTGGGCAACAACATGGGAGACCTGGGTAGGTAATCTGAATTGTATTTCATGTTTTAGTTAGTGACTGTCCAATAGATGGCAGACGTGAGCACTGGTTTATATGGAGATACACACGTGCACACAGACACACACACACATAGTGAGCAGTGGTTTGTATGGTGATACACATGTACACACACACACACACATATGCAACCACCCACTCCAAAACAAACCAGGATGCAACAAAATATTTTACAGTAAATGACATGTCAGAAAATATTACATGACATAAGGACTTAATTGCCATTGAATTACATTGTCCCCTGCAGCATACTGTAACATTTTGTTGCTTTCATCCTGGCCAGTGGCTCTGTATATGTATTATGATGATGTGGTAGCACCACTGTTGTTAGGGTTGAGTAGGCACTATAATGTTAAACCCCAATCTTTGCACTTTAATATCTTCACAACCCTTCAATAGATTTGCATGACATTTTGCATGTGCAGTTTCATGGGGAAGGTCTCCTGATTTGCCAAGCTTCATTCTGGTTGGATGTACAGATTCTGAGACGCAGATAGCAAAAAAACACAAAAAGTGTTATTTTTCGCCATCACCTAGTACTCAGACAATTTGAAATTTTGTTCTGAAAGTGTCAGGGTAGAAAGGGCTTGTCCCACAATACTTTCCTTTGCTAGTATGATGAAAAAATATTAATCTGTTCCAAAGTTAATACATTTTAAAATATCGGGTTCTGCATGCACTAAGTAAGCACTTCAAAATAGCTATATAAAGGGGTGTGGCTGCCTTATTTGCATATCTGTTTTTTTTTAACTGAGGAAATTAGAAAAATCAGGTGAAAATTACAAGCTGTCCTTCTATGGGAAGCTTGGTCTGTTCAAAATCACTGTTTACAACAATTTATTTTTGGTTTCACTTCACATTTCCACATTGCATGTGGACCATGCTTTCAAAAATGTAATTGTAACCGTAGCTTATGAATAATCATGAGCTTATTTGCATACCTATTTTTTAAATTGAGGAAATTAGAAAAATATGATGAAAACTATAAGCTATTCCCCCTTGGAAGTGTGAATTGGTTTGAAAGATGGACTATAAATCAGTATGTTAAACATTAGGGCTACAGAAGGAAGGAAGTCATTTTAACAGCTGTGTGAGCTGAGTGCCACAGAGGTTATAGTAATCATCATCTATTTAGAGGAGTACTGTGGAAGTATGTGACCACTGTCCAGTGTGCTTCCACAGTGCTTTGGTGCAGTTTTCAGTGGTTGTGTTTATGCAGCCCATCCCCTTCACCAGCTGCATAAACACACTCACTTCGAAGGACACAGCGGAAGTGATGGCCACCATATACCGGATGGCTACCAAGTCAGAATGTGCATGTGTGAGTATTGCATATGTGCAGTTCTGTCATCACCGCCATCTTGTGCATGGCATACTCAAGTGCTCGTAAAAGCTTTTCACAGCCATATCGGCTCTGACCAGAGTTTGTTTAACTTATGTTGATATAGACATTAGGGTACTGATTTTGTGTTCATGTGAATTGAAAAAGTTTTAGACAATTCAAAGGCTTAGAAATATGCAAAGTATTTTTCTTAAAAAGACTTTTGGAACTGCAGAGATAGAAGCAGGAAAGTATTTTGGCTGTTTTAGTTTGGAACTGTCTTGACTTAGGATAACAGAACATCAAAAGTGTGATATCAAAGGAGCAATATGATGATTGATTGAGGTATTAATATTGAAACCTGACACAAAAGTACTAGTTGAAGTTAGCATACATTTTTTTAATTAATCAGGTTTTACATAAAAGCATAAATCTATACTATACTGTACATAGTACTTATACCATATAAAAATAAAAAATAAAGACATTTTACATATATATATATATATATATATATATATATATACAGTATATATATATATATATATATATATCTACCCAGGTACAAACATTTCATTAAAATTACATCTCAAAAAAGGGAGGTTCTCTAATCCATATCCAGGTAATGTTTAAACAAAGATTTACTCTAAGTTTGTGTCCTTACCAGTGGTTTTTTCCACATCCCTTACTTATGTAAATTATATTCTGTAATGTCCTTTGGTATTTGATTAGGATCACAAACTCTTCCAAAAGTCCCTCTTGCCATTATTTGCCTTCTAATATCCAACCTTTTCAGCCCATGTTTAAGCAATACTCTGCTATAGCTCATTTCCCACCCTGCCATTATTTTAAGTGACTGTTTCTGTACTCTTTCTATTTCTTCAGATTCATTTTTTGTAAGCCCGGCCATGCCAAACTGATGCCCCATACTCCACCACTAGCCTAACTACTGAAGAAAAATAGTAAAGTAAATCAGATAAACTCAAGCCTGCCTATCTCAAAATTGTTAAAAAATATAACCTGCTGTTTGCCATTTTTACCATACTTAAAACTTGCTCTGTCCAAGTACAATCATTTTGAAAAATAAGACCCAAATATTTGACTTTATTTACCATTTCCACCCCCCAAATTCAATGATTTTATTCCCACCCATCTATTCAGCTTCTCAAAACAAATCTCTTTAGTTTATTTGGGATTTATTTGCATAATATTATTTCCTAATCATTTTCCTATATAGTACAAATCACACTGCATAGAACTATCTTCAAAATGTTCCCAAATATCCAACACCGTGGTATCATCTACACACTTTATACATGGACCCTTAGTGTCTAAGTCATTTATCATAATCAAAAACAATAAATGCCCTAGTCTGATACCCTGGGAGGCTACTTCCCTGAAGCTCAATACTTCAGATTTCATACCTTTTATTTCAATCTATTGTGACCTCCCCTGCCAAAAAGGATACACCCGATTTATAATTCACTCTGGGATATTTATTTTATTTTATTTGCTTTTGGTAACCGGGTAAGTGCACTAGACAGTACTGCCTATTTTCAGGCACAACCCGGGAGAGTACAAATCAAGGAACAGGTAAAAACAAATACATACACTGTGTTGTACAATAGGAGAGTCCAAACAGTTATACAGAGGTACAAGTTACATAGTACCCTAGAGGAGGTACATATCACACAGTATAATAGGAACAAAACAGACAAAAAGGCACAATTTACTGTTAATAATGTACAAAAAATGACAGTTCTGTTGGTAAGTCAGCAAGGAAAAAATTCCCAGGCAGAGACAGGGAACAAAGTGCATAGCTGCAGCTGAGGAAAAGTGGGGTTGGGAGGAATCAAGAGGCCACAGGAAAATTTAAGTGCAGGATAGTGGTAGATTTGCATGACTCATGAAGCTAGGGACATTTGCAAATGTCAAGGGAGGCGAGGCAATTGGAAAGGCCTTTCTTAAAAGTGGGGTGGGATTTGGAGTGCCTAAGATCAAGTGGGAGAGAGTTCCAAAATTTGGGGGCATAGAAGGGGAAGGCAAGTTCACCTATCCTGGTAGAGCATTTTGGGACAGATAACAGAGCTGGGTATGTTCATGCAAATAGAGTACCAAGTCAGAGATTAACTTCTCAAGCCTATAACTAGCACAACACATGGTTAGTAGCAAAAATGTGTGTATTGGGTTGTTGCTGATACTGAGCAGAGATAAAAAAGATAAAATAAAAATCCTAGCACCACAGGTTTTTTTTGTTTTTTTATATGTAATATCCAAAAGGTGTCATGCATTTCTAGGCTAAAATGTGACATTAAAACCTATGACATGTGTACTGTATGTACTCCTGTGAATAATCATTATTTGTAAATAAATCAGTGCTGAAATACAAGGTGGCTTGAGTTTTATTTATTTATTTTAGTTTACAGCCTGATAGTGTTCACAGGGATATTAATGTTTTGCAGCCAAACTCCCCGTGGTGATGTACTGGTGGTGTCCACAAGACCAGGCATGGTTCTGATTTAGTTTGAAGCTGTTTGCTCTAAAATTGCAGTTTTTTAAATTCTTTCCCCCTCCCTCCTTCCCCCACCCCATATTGTGTAAACACCCTCTCTGTTGTTTTCATATCCTAATCCCCATCTCCTCCAGATTGACTTTGACACACCCCAACCATGGTGTTCAGCTCCAAAGATGTACATACACCACGGTCAGGAGTTGGGAACCGGCCTTAGTAACCTATGGAAGCCTCACAGTGATGTGGTAAGGAGTGCTCAGAACACTGCTTAAAAGGTTCCGCTCCAGAGTTCTTAGCCTTTCTTACCACTGGACTATCGCGCTGAAAGAGCTTGGTGTCCACTGCCAGCATCCACCATACAAACACCACAGTCTTGCCTTTAGTATACAAACACCACATTTTTCAGGGAGTTTCTCAATCATACTGCTGGACTGGAGGACCAGGAGTACCGAGGGCTGGATTGTACTGTTTGCCCCTTGTTTTTTTTCAGAAATGTTTATTTTGAAATGTTTGGTGTCCATGTACATGGACCACGGTGTCCACGTACATACACCACAGTGTCCAAGTACATACACCACAGTGTCTGCTGTACATACACCACAGTGAGCAGTCCTGTTACCAGGCATCTTTAAGTCAATTATCTTACCACATGCCCACTTTTAACCAGTGTTATCATGGTATCATAAACCACATTGAAATGTATCAATGTGCTTCTTACTAGTAACATTTGTTTTTAATTACAGCAGCTGATTGGTGTCCACGTACACACATCACAACCATTTTGTGTCCATGTACATACACCACAGTGTCTACTATGCATACACCACAGTGAGCTGTCTTGTTCACCGGAACCATCAAGGCAGTTATCTTACCACATGGCCAGTTTTACTGGTGTGATCATGGTATCTCAAAACATATTTAAAACTTGATATATTCTTAATTTAAAAATGTGACCTTCATGTCACACTTTGGTACACCATTTTTGTGACCATATTCAGCTAAAGACATGGAATGGAGGGAACGAGAGCAGTCCATGGGGGTGAGCATAGCAGTGAGTGTGGAGGGGATAGAAGAATGAATAATGTTGTCAATCAGACAACCTAATGAATAAGCCCAAAGTGAGGAAGGAGACAACCAGTGGAGGTCAGAATAGAGAGCACAGTGGTTCTTAAGACAAGGAGCAGATAGCGCAAATTTATAGACATTGTTGTAGGCAACGTCCCACATTTGCAAGATGCTTGCCTGTGCCATAGCAAAGACAGGCAGAGTATAGCAGAGTCCAGGGAGGAGAAGGCCTTTGGTGACAGATATCTTGGCAGCAGGGGTCAGAAACTCAGTAAACTCAATAAGCCAGTCCAGTTTTAGCATTTACCGTTCTGTGGTCAATAAGATCAAAAGGTTTCTTAGAATCTACTAACACAGCTCTGACATTCCTTTCTTTATCCAAACCACTCATACTTAATTCCAAAAATTTCAGAGCATCATTGGTGGGTGAGCAACTCCCAGTGACCCAAACTGATTGTTATCTAACAAACCTTCTACAATCTGAATAATCCATTTACAAATAAAAATTTCACACACTTTGTATACCATACATGCTAAAGCTATTGGTCTAAAACATTTTTCCATATTCTTTGGTGGTGTAACTTTAGAGAGAGGGACAATTTTTGCATGCTTCAATTGTGCAAATATAATGTAGTGGCTAAGGCTCTGGGCTATGGTCATGGAGATGTGGGTTTGAATCCCACAGCCCCCACTGAATATGGTTAACAATTTTTTTTTATAGTAACTCACAGTTTGTAAAAATTAATTATAGAAAACACTCATGCATTTATTTTTTGAAATTCAATGTTTTATTGATTTTAGATTCCTCATATCCAGAGAGAAAGCTACAGGATTGACAGTGCCCGATATTGGCCAGGATAGATACAAAGTAGCATACATCAGACTGTCTCTGGAACCAGTAAAACCAAAATTATACCAATACCCCTATGAACCCTCCCCCCCTTTACTACCCCTTCACCCCCCCAGAGTGTGCCTCATAAACATAACAACACAAAGGAAATTCGTGAATTAGAGAATAACAGTCGGCATTTACCAGAGATGAGTAAGACCACCCAATTAAGGTAAACAGAGACATGTACCTTCAATATTTCAATTTAAGTATAGGGCGTATAATTTACCCTATTTGCGATTAAATACATCCATACAATTCTGGGAGCTAGCTATCAGTCTCTCGGTATTGAAGCAAAGTGACATCTCTTTCAACCATTCTTCATGTATTATAACTAATTGATCCACTCAATGCTTGAGAACCAATCTTTTAACCACAATAGAAATTAAGGCCATGTGAAATCTACGTTCTTTAATATTAATGGTCGAGAGCATCCCAAAGATACATATCTCTATAGTAAATAGGTCTCCTAATCCCAATAAAGGGTCTAGGTTAGATTGAATAGCATTCCAGAGTGGAGCCACTTTGCTACAATGCCATAAAATGTGAATCAGATTCCCTTCGGATAAACCACATCTGGTACAGGTTGACACAGTAAGCCTACCCAGCTTGGCTAGCTTAACCAGAGTGTAGTACATATTATTTAGAATATGGTACTGAATAAGTCTGTGTCTGTCTTGGGTAAGATAGCTATGTAGGTCCTTCCAAACCTGACTCCAGTTGGGACTAACATCAGTCAGAAGGGAAGCCCAAACTTTAGAATCCAGAAGAGCATTCGGGAAATTGATTCCCAAAAGAAAAGAATAAATAGCTGATATACCATGGGGTTTACTGGCGTATCTCTGTACCTGTTCCAAAAAGGGCTTAATTCGAGATTTTGATAGTGCAGTTCCAAAATTGGACACCATAAGGTGTCTCAACTGAAACACTTTGAAAGTATATTTCTGAGGGATGTTGAATTTAGCAATTATGTCTGGGGATGATAGGAGAGCGGTTTGACCATATAGGTCCTCTACTGAAACTTCCCGTAACTGAGGAAGCCAATCCGGAAAAAGTAATGAGCCCCCAATTTTAATATTTGGATTCTGAAAAAGGGATTGAGCCATGTCTTTTTTATGTGAAATATTGAAAAAATTCCAGCATTGCGCTAAAACCTTAATGGAAACTCCCACCACTGAATCTTGTATGGAGTTTGGTAACGCGGAACAAGGAGAGAAAAATATTCCTGTGGAATTAAGGCCATGAAGAGCGATAAGTTTCCTTTCTAACTGTAGCCAGATAGGTAAGTAACTGTCACTTGTATCTGAGAACCATCTTCCCATTTTGGACAGATGGCTTGCCCAATAATTCCTTAGGGAGGCTAAGTTTGGTGAAAGAATGCCTGCGAAATTAACCTCGCCAAATAAATTTGGAAAGGAGAGAGTGGAATTGATGAAAATAGGACAATGGGAGCCAGAAATTTAATAAATTTAGGGGATAAAAGAGACGAGGGAGGACATTCATTTTAACAATGCTGATACCACCTCATATTGAGAGGGGGAGGCTCTCCCATCTTTGAAGGTCCTGTTGAATGTTAGTTATTAAGTCATCTAAATTAAGCTTCCTAAAGGTCTCTGGTTCCTTGGTGAGATGAATGCCCAGATATTTAATAGAGTGAGGAGACCACTTCATGCCTAGATGGGCAAAGTTAGCCCTGTGGGTAAGAACATTTAGAGGAAAAATTACAGTTTTCGACAAATTTAACTTGTAATTGGATACAAGTCCGAACTGTCTAATGATTTGTAATGCATGTGATAATGATTTATCGGGATAGGCCAAATGGAGTAGGATGTCATCTGCATATACTGAGAAGGTTAAAGACTGTTGATACATTGTACAGCCCTTGACCTGGGAAGTGCACTTGAGATTTTGTAGAAGGGGTTCCAAATATAAATTGAAAAGAAAAGGAGATAAGGGGCAGCCTTGCCTGGTGCCTGTAATTAAAGAAAACCTTGGTGAAAATACACCATTACAATACATTTTAGCAGAGGAAGCTTGATAAACCGGCTGTATCCATCTAATGAAAACTGTTGGAAAGCCCATTTTTTGAGATTTGGAAAATATGCGAAAGGGTCCATAAGTGATCAGCTGATGATCGACCCTGAACAAACCCCACCTGCTCAGGGCTCAGCAGATGAGCCAATACCCTCTTAATTCTGAGAGACAAGATTTTTGTTAGGATTTTGATATTATAGTTTAAAAGCGAGATGTGATGATAACTGGCAGGATCATCATGCGGTTTGTCGGGTTTCAGGATGAGAACTATTGGGGCTTCCAGCAAGGAAGGGTCCAGATTATCTAAAGTGAAAATATATTCAAATAAATTTAAGAGGAGGGAGCTAATTCAGTGGAAAGGTTTTGTAGAAATTGTTTGGAAAGCCGTCTGGTCCTGGCGATTTATCCAATGCGAGCCCCCTAATCGCCTCTTCTATCTCCCCCAAAGTGATTGAGGAAGACAGAGTCGAGCAATGTTGTGGCTGAAGGGACGGGAGGTCCAGACTATCCAAATATTGCTCTATGCTTGAGGGTCTGGCCTGTGCAGGAATTTTACTATACAAATTTTTATAACATTTTTCAAAAACCTGAGAGATATCACATGGGGAAGTCTAAATGGAGCCATCCGAGGCCAGAATAGAGGGGATGAGCCGTGAGCTCTCTAATGCCCGTAACCGAAGGGCCAACATTCTTCCTGGCTTCTCGCCTTGATCAAAGTAGCGGGCTTTAGTTTTCAGAATGGCATATTCCTCCTTTTCTTTTAATAAATCTGCATATTCATTCCTAAGTTTCAACAGGGTTTCCAAGAGACCCGGAGGGGAAGAGGTAAATAAGATGTTTTCCACCTCCTTGATTTTGTTTGACAGAGAAAATAATTCTTGCCTCCCTTTGCTTTTTCCACTTGGAAGCTAACTTAATGAATTCCCCCCAATATAACATTTAAAGGAACACCATAGTTGATCGGCCCTTCTAATAGAACATTTATTGGTTTCCATAAAAAGTGAAATCACATCCTTTATGTGAGAGATTGTGTGTTCCTCTTTTAGAAGTTGTGTGTTCAACATCCAGATAGTATCCCGTTGACTACATGGATCAGGAGAAATCACTATCCATGCCATCGAGTGATCTGATATGACAATCAGTTCCATACCAGTTTGGTGAAGGCTAGCTAAAAGTGAAGTGCTAGTCAGGATATAATCCAGCCTAGACCAAGACTGATGAACCTGGGAATGAAACAAGAAGACCTGACCAGAGGGATGGAACAGGCGCCATGGATCTCACAGACCCAGTAGTCCCATAAAATCCCTTAGGGATTGCTGCAGAAGGGATAGGGGTTTTAGTGACCTATATGTTCTATCTAAATCTTGCATTGCATTGCATTCCAGTCTCCCCCAGTGATTAACTTGGAAGGCAAAAATCTACTCAGCTTATCTGCCAGACACATGAGGAGCTCTGGACTACCTCCCACTGGGCCATAGACTGCACCTAGAATGACTGTATTGTTATAGAGCGTGCCCTTGACTAGAATAAATCTGCCTTCTGGATTCAAGAAAGTTTCCTCCGCTACAAACGAGACATGCTTTTTGACCAGAATTGCTACCCCCCTGCTCGCAGATGAACCACAGGCAGTAAAGACTTGGGAGAACCCCTGTCTACATAGCCCATTTGTTTTGGCAGCATGAAGGTGGGTTTCCTGTATCAAGAGGATGTCTATGTTTAGGAGAATGCAATTCTTGAGAACTTGATATCTTTTAGTCATGTCCCTTACTCCTCTAACATTCCATGTGGAAATTTTAATTGTTACTGCAGTCATCATCAACTCTTTGAAAGAAATAATAAACCCGAGTCAGTAAGTAAAACATAACCCCAAGAGGCACACTCCAGTCTCATCCCCTACCCACCCCCTTGAACAAAGATGGAGTCCAAACCAGAGAACCTATCCCAATATGCATCAGTGTATGTTAGCAAAGCTGAAAGAATGAGATAATATAACATTACTGCATCCAGAAAAATAATCAGCCTTGAGAATTTGCCCTCCCCCCACTACCCGCTCAAACTATATACAGAAGGTCCTTCTTTGAAGATAATTCTCAATATGTAAATCTCCAGTATAGAGGAATCAGCCCAATAGGTGACCTTCCCCTGGGAAGCTATAGCTCCATATAAGTACCAGGTCTGAGCATTGGTGCCAAAGACTACCTCAGTAAAATATATCAGAAGTGGCCAACAGCTGGCTTGCCCTTTAAACCTCTTGGAGATTGTCCTCCCCCCCTTATCTGGTGCGGTATGCAGTTCTCCCAAAGATTGCTCTGTCCCAAAGCCACCCGCCCACCACCCCTCAAAAAGGGAAAATAAAAAACAAATGTAGATTAATCCAGATCGGGAGAGTGATTGGAGAAAGTGCAGAAATAATTCAGAGAAAGTGAAAATGTAACATCTGGATGTAGGCTAATCGTCCTACACGAGATCAAGAAAATTGCCCCAAATGAGATTAAATATATCCAGAAAACTCATGAAACAGACCTCCAGGGTTAGAGACCCCCAAAAAAACACAGAGAACAAATCCCCCTTGCAGCTTAACTTAATAAAGTTAATGGGAATGAGAACTCTCTCAGAAATGGGGAAGTAATCGGGGACCTGAAACTGATGGGACTAACACCAGAACCATCCCCTTCAGCGGTGCTGGGAAACGCGCGCTGACCAAAAGGTTCCTACCCCCCCTACTGGGAACCCCCAGCAAGCACACTGCTACCCCAGGCCTGTTAGGCCTCAGGACTCCCCGGCAGCCCCTCAAAAACCAGCCTGGGGAAAAGAGAAGAGAGAGGGAAGAGAGAAGAGAGAGACAGAGAGAAGGAACACCAAACAGGTATGCAGTCCACTCCAACGAGATAAAGGCTTAAAAGCCTGAGATATCTGAAGTGACAGTTCAGCCAGTCTTAAATAGGTTAGGTAGCTTGATTGTGAGATCCGTTGCCTGCTCCGGAGTTTCATAAGAATGCCAGATTCCTTCAATAGCCTCTTGCAGTTTAGCTGGGTAAACCATCTTGAAACAGATTCCTGCTGCTATTAACTTGCTGACCATGGGATGGAATGCTGATCGCCTTTGGCAAGTTTCAAAAGGTAGATCTTGAGTAATCCTCAACTTCGCATTACCCCATAGGATAGATTGGAGCTCCTTAGATTTGGAAATGACATGCTGCCTCTCTAGATAGCTAAGGAATTTCACTATTATTGGACATGGTGGTGATCCAGGTGTGGGTTTCGGCTTGAGAGAGCGATGGGCCCGTTCTATATGGTACTGTGGGCTTAATGGAGATGGGCCCACAATCTTGACCAGAAATTTCTGAAGGAAACCAATAATATCAGGGCCCTCTTCTGTTTCAGGCAGGCCTAGTATCAGGATGTTGTTCCTTCGACTTCTCCCCCTCCAAATCCTCGGTTTTCAGTTGCAGCTTCTTAAGTTGGAGTCAGAGCTGAACAATTTCAGGATCCATTTTCTCCTTCCACCTTTCCAGAGAGGTGGTTCTCACTTCGGCATCTCCCATTCTTTGTGACAGGGAGCTCAAGTCACTGCGGAGCGATTTTAACTCTGCCGATATATCCTCGAGTGACTCTCTGAAAGGGAGCAATTCTTGCAAAAAACGTTCCTCCGTTAGAGGATTCGTCGAGAAGCTGGAAGCATTTGACTTAGAGGTACCACCGGAGCTCTGATGTTTCGATTTTTTAGCAGTTTTCTCTGGGGTAGCTGGAGGAGTATGCTTGATGGAGGCCTGTTTCATCTCGGCTTCCATCCCGTTGTTTAATACCGAATCTCTCGTCTAGAAAACGCTCCGTTTGGCACTTGCTGTTGTTCCAATCTCTAGTACAGCATATATCTAAGGTCTGGAAACATTTCTGCACCTTAAATAAAGAAAATTAAACCTTTTAATGAAGTTGATAGGTGGGAGCTTCGGCTCAGTGCTGCCTCTGGGTGCCCTGCATCACGTGGCCCCCTGATGCATTTATAAAAAACTAATTACAGAAAACTTACTATCTCAAAAAGTAAGGATGTTTACCACAAAAAAAGTTGCTAATGCACTAGCCAACTCCACAGCATGTCCTATCTAATCAAACATTTAAAATTACAAGTTCTTAGAATTGCCTGGCTATTCCTCCTACTCTCGGAGGATGTTCACCCAAACCCTGGACCTAGTACTAGTGCCTCACTACCATCGACAGACTGCAAGGCTGGTGCAATATTTATTGTATCTCTTAACATATGCAGCCTGCTAGCAAAAGTTGATGCTCTTCAGGTATGGATGGCCCAACATAAACCAGGTGTCATCTCAGTCATAGAGACCTGGCTCACTCCTAGAACCCCTGACTCTGCTATCCAGCTTGAGGGCTACACAGCTTTCAGGGTGGACAGGCGAGGGAAACAAGGGGGAGGATGTGTCATTTATGTTAATGACTCAATTCAGTGCAGGGCACTCCTCATCACATGCCAGGGTGGAATAACACAAATTCTTTCTGTCCAGGTTCTACTTGGATCCCAGGAAAACTGTTTAACTATAATCTTGGTGTACATACCCCCTAAAGATCAGTAGGCTGGTTTCAAACTGTCACTTGATTATTTATTTAGTAATCACCATCAATCTGAAATCATAATGTTAGGGGACTTAATTATAAATTGGTTATCCCCAGATGCTGCACCTTACCAGTATGAAATAGCGGCCATAGACATGGTCCAACTCATTCAATCCCCCACTCATGTAAACTATTGCACTGGTTCAAGTACTCTTATAGACTGGGTACTAACCAACTGGCCACAAAGAATAACTAGAACCACTTTACTAGCCGACTCTATCAGTGACCACTTGCCAGTCTTATGCTGCTGGACAAACAAGACCCTGAACCCTCCCAAAAAAACAATAACCTCCAGAATTATAAAAGCTGGACATCTTGCCTCACTAAAGTCCTACCTCTGCCATCTAGACTGGGAGGGTGTCTACACTGCTGCTGATGTGAATGCTGCTCTTGAGTGCTTTATCAACATGTTTAACATGGCCTGCAACATCTTTGCCCCTCTAAAAATGAGGAAAATCAAAGGAAACAGCAAATCATGGATTACACCACAGCTCCTTGAGCTCATGGGGGTCAGGGATAACCTGTGACATAGGGCTAAGAGCACTGGGTCCCCCTCTGACCTACAGAAATACAAAGCAGTACATAATAAGTGCACTCAAGCCATCCACCTTGCAAAAAGATCTCACTTTAAAAGTAAACTGGACAACGCTTGGCATGACAGCCTCAGATTCTGGGACAATTTAAAAACCCTAATAGGCAGAGCAAGTAAATCACCACCATCACAAATAAACTTTGAGGGTGCGATTACCCAGGATCCCAAAACCATTGCAGATGGCTTCAACAAAGCCTTCACAGACCTTAGTGAGGTCCATCCTCCAGACTATCTCTGACCTGTGCATAGCTCCACCATTAGTTATATTGACATCCCTCCAACACACATAGCACCTCCCTTCTACCTAAAGGTAATTTCTAGAACTGAGGCAAAAAAAATACTTTGAAAAAAATTTCAGGAACACTAGATCCAGTGGGGACTTGCTTGACCTAAAGATTGTGTCTCTCACTCTGGATGTGTTTACCTTCCCCTCTAACCTGGATCCTATATCTCTCACTAACCACTGGCATTTTCTCTCAATGCTGGAGAGCTGTGGTGGTCATCCCAGTCTTTAAAAGTGGGGACAGAACCTGCCTGGCCAATTGCAGGCAAATCTCAGTTCTGTCCCCCCAAGGCACTAGAGAGGATCGTATATGATCAGCTAGGTATGTACCTTGATAAGTACAACCATCAATGCCAGGAACAGCATGGCTTTTGAAAGGCACATAGTACTTCAATGGCATTGTTTGAGTTTATCGGTCATACCCATGAAGCACTTGACTGAGGGCTCTTGGTGGGGGCCACTTTCATCAACCTCACCAAGATCTTCGACACGGTCAACCACGACTTGCTTCTCACACAACTCTCTAACGTTGGTATATCCTCTGTCTCTTTAGGCTGGTTCCAGAGTTACCTTTCTAACAGGACCAGGCAGGTCAAGATTCTTGATGTTCTATCCAACCATTGGCATGTCAACACAGGGGTGCCCCAAGGTTCCATTTTGGGTCCCCTGCTGTTCAGCCTGTTTCTAAATGAACTCCCCAAAGTCTGCCAGAATAAGATCCTTCTATATGCAGATGATGCTGTTCTCTACACGTCATTCTACTAAAAAAGAGCTGAAAAAAGGCATGCAAGATGACTTTACTGCTGTTAAAAAATGGTTCCTTCAGTCTAAGCTCTTGCTCAACTAAACTAAGACTTAAACAATGTTGTTTGCCTCCCATCAAAACTGTCATAAGTCACATCACCTCAATATCTCTAATAACAAGTTTAATACACTCAGAATGGTCACCATCTTTAAGTACCTTGGTGTTTACCTTGACAGCTCTCTCTTCTACAGTCAGCACATAGACCATGTTGCTAAGGCAGCTAGTGCCAGACTAGGTCAGCTCTACTGGCATAGGCAGTGCCTCACCGAAACTGCCATCAAGCTTGCAGTTAACAACACCATGCTCTCTATCATATATTATAGACTGGTAGTCTATGGAGCTGGTACTGATACAGCACTTAGGCAAATCAACGTTGTCTTAAACAAAGCCTGCAGACTAGTCCTGGGTGTGGACTATTTAACTCACACTTGTGAACTATACTCAAGCACTGGTTGGTTAAACTTGCATAGCAGAATTCAGTACCAAGTTTGTCTATTAGCTAAAAAATCCACCCTAGGTCTTGCTCCCCCTGGAGTGAGGCAACTGCTAAGAAACTCCACTTCCTCCAGACTAACTAGGGGGTCAACTAAAACTGCCTTCATTATCCCATTCCACCGTACCTTACTAGGGCAATGATCCTTCGAAGACAGGGCCTCCTGCTGGCTAAATTCCCTTAACTCTGAGCTGATTGAGGAAACAAAACTACGCCCATTTAAAGCCAAGTGCTGCAGTACTTGGCCACTCTTGGTAACTGCAACTGTGTCACCAGTGCCTAATCCTATTGCATTTGATAGCTTATCTGTCCTGCATAGCACCCATCCCCTCCACTTCCTCCCCCCCCGGTGTGACCCCACTGAGCACTTACCCCCATGTCCCCTCTTAATCCCCCTGCCTTCCTGCTTTCTCTTCATAAATATTAATCCCCAATATTCACCCCACTCCCATAGTTTCCCGCACCTCACCCCTCACTTTAAAATCTTTTCCTTATCCCCCCACATACCCAGCCCCTGCCTATCACCTATTTACTTATCCTTGTAGATTCCTATCCAGTCCCAACCCTCTGACTACTCAACCCCTTATTCTGTCACCCCTTTTCTCAACTCCCCACCCTCCCCTGCTCTCATCTATTCTGTCCTCCACCTCCTTTGGTCGCCACCACTTCTGGCCCTCCATAACTCTTCCTGCATGCTTGGAAGCTCAGCTACCACTATAAATTGCTTCCCCACCTTAGGTATGCTCTTAGTACTTTTGCAATAAAGTTGACTTCTCCTACCTGGTGTATTTTAACTGTACTTGCTTGCATCTGTATCTGTATGTACCATAATGTACTTGTCTGCTGTACATACCCATATCTGTTTGGTAATATCTACGTACCTTGTCTATTGCCTTATGATGTGGAACCTTTGTAAATGATCTTTTAGCTCAAAGGTGTTATCTTAGATTCCAATAAATAAATAAATAAGTTAGGGTTAAAGTGACAAAAAGGAAATGTGGCATTAGGGTTTCCAACCCTAACTCCCCACCCCCACCATGCAGGCAGCAACATGTTTGTGGTGTGCCTGGGAGTTGTCAGCAAAACCCCTGCAAATGTAGTTTTTTCTGGGTGGGCACACTAGTGTCTGTGGTACAGGAGTGGGCAACCTGGAGTGGTGGAGAAAGAAGCGGTGCCAGGAGTGGGCACCCTCGTCCACTTCAGAAAATTTAATTAGCTAGGTAGGCAGATAGACAGAAAGATAGATAGATAGATAGATAGATAGATAGATAGATAGATAGATAGATAGATAGATAGATAGATAGATAGATAGATAGACAGACAGACAGACAGACAGACAGATAGACAGGCAGGCAGATACATAAATAGACAGACAGACAGCTACCATATCAGATACAATATCATACGACATCAGATACAATTTCAGGTATTGGGAATAGTTCTCAGAAAGAGTTCTCTGTAATATACAAAGAACTGTTACTTATCTCTTAAATGGTATCCGATATGGTACCTGATATCTTATCTGATATCAAAATAAGCACTGAGTGACATACCTCTCAACATTTCATCACAAAATGATTAGAATGGCACTCAAAATGAGGGAGTGTGAGGGTCAGTGAAACACAAAAATTGAAGCTCAAAAGAGAGTGCTGAAATTTCACTCAAGCCTATAAGAAAGTGTTCTCATTCAAATACTTTATTAACAAAAAGGAGCTGGCTTTATGCTTTTCTTTATTATTACTGTTATTGTAGCCAAGTGCATTTAGCAACAAAAATTCTAGTAATAGAGTGGAAGTAAACCTACTTTATTTGAGCCTTTGTTTGTCTGGGTGTAATGACAATATGCCAGGAAGCAAAACTACCTATTTGTAATGGACATGCAGCCATTTCTATGGGCACTGAATGCTCCCAATTGAAATATTTTCATTTGGACAATGGGTAAACTAACTTAATACCAATATATACTAACAAAAATGTCTACTACTAACATATATAGTTCAACCAGCCCAAACTGCAGCATGTGTGTATTTTGCATACGTGTGTATTCATTTATTTATTTATTGAGTTCTAGGATTAAAAATACCTTCGAACCAGAGGTTCATTTACAAAGGTTCCATGTCAGAATACAAAATGAATAACACAGAGGAATACAACATCATACAGGGACAATTACAATGATTAAAAGGAAAAATAATGTGCTAACATAAAAATTAGGGAGTATACAAGACAAGAATAATGGTGCAATATGGTGAGGGGGGCACAAAATGTGTAAGAGGTGGTCAAACATAGACTTTGTCATAAGTGCAGGTTCCAAGAAATAAGTGCTAATAGGAACGGAAAGCAGAAAGAGAGTGGGGAGAGTAGAGAAAGAAACAAGGAGGGGGTGAGGAAGGTTAGTGTATTGGGTGGATGAGGGAGGGAGGGAGGGAGGGGTGGGGAAGAGGTGTGCATAGAAACATAGAATTTGATGGCAGATAAGGGCCTCTTGGCCCACCCAGTCTGCCCATTTCCCTACCTGATGGATATGCTGCAGATTCTAGTTAATCAAGAACTTACTTCCTCCTACCCACCCACTAGACTTGCCTTATGTCTGTCCCATGCATTCATGAATTCACCCACTGTTCCTGACTCCACAACCTCCTCAGGAAGGCTGCTCCATACATCCACAACCCTTTCTGTCAAAAAATACTTTCTAACATTACCTCTGAGCTGTACCCCCTCTATCTTCAAATTGTGCCCCCTTGTTCTTGCACATCTCTTTTTCTGAAAGATACTACCCTCTTGTACTTTGTTAATTTCCTTGAGATACTTGAAAGTTTCTTTCATGTCCCCCCCCTCCTTTTCTCAAGGGTATGCATATTAAGCTGCTTTAGTCTCTTCTTGTATGTCTTCTGGTGCAGACCCTGCACCATTTTGGTTGCTCTCCTCTGAACAGCCTCCACTTTGCCTATGTCTTTGCTGAGATTGGGTCTCCAGAATTGAATGCAGTACTCTGGATGGGGTCTCACCCACTGTCTGTACAGAGGGATAACAACTTCCTGCTTTCTACTGTTGATGCCTTTCCCTATGCATCCCAGTATCCCTCAGCCCTCCTTACTGCCTTCTCACATTGCTTGCCCACCTTTAGGTCATGTGATATAATTACTCCTAGGTCTTTTTTGATTGTGTTGTTATTATCTCACCCCCATTATGTACTCTTCCCCTGGGTTTTTGTTTCCCAGATGCATCCCCTTTCACTTCTTTGCATTGAATCTGAGCTGTCATATATTTCACCATTCCTCTGACCCTGCCAAGTCCCTTTTCATCCTTTCCACCCCACCTTGTGTATCAACTCAGTTGCAGATCTTTGTGTCATTTGCAAAGAGACATGCTTTTCCTTCCAAGTGCTCTCCCATGTCACCTATAAAGACATTAAAGAGGACCAGTCCCAGTACCGAACCCTGTGGTACCCTGCTAGTTACCCTCCTTTCTTCACTGTGGACTCTGTTTACTATTACACTTTGCATCCTGTTGTCCAGCCAGTTTTTTTATCCAGACTACCACCGTGGGACCCACTCCAAGGCTGGCTAACTTGTATATTAATCTTTTGTGTGAGACTGTGTCAAATGCCTTGCTAAAATCTAGGAAGACCATATCCACAGCCCCTCCCTGGTCTACTACTTTGGTGACTCAGTCAAATAAATCTATTAGGTTCATCTGACATGACCTTCCTGCTCTGAATCCATGCTGCCTTGGGTACTGTGCCCCACTGACCACTATGTACTCAACAATCCTTTACTTCAGAAGTGATTCCATAATTTTCCCTATCACTGAGGTTAAACTAGCTGGTCTGTAGTTTCCTGCCTCTGCCCTACCCCCATGTTTGTGAACTGGAATCACATCTGCCTCCTCCAGTCCTCATGTACCACCCCATCCTCCCATGACTTTGTTAAAGAGATTAGTCAGTGACATTACTAGTTCTACCCTTAGTTCTTTTAGAATTCTGGGGTGAATCCCATCAGGCCCCAGTGCAGAGTGAAATTAATGAAAGGAGAGGGGGGAACAAAGGCGTAAAAAAAGGGGGAGGTGGGAGGGGAGGAGAGAAAGGAGGGGGAGGAGAAAAGAAGTCAGTAGTGGGTAGAAAAGGGGTAGGAGATGGGAAGAGGGGCAAAGTGGAAGAGGTGAGCAGGGGCAGGCTATATGGAACAATCACAGTTGCTAAGACTAGAAAGGTGTTGGTGCAGGTTGCATTTGAAAATGACAAGTCTAGTCTCTGACGAGATCTCGATAGGGAGACCATTTACTAGTGAAGGGGTCCTAGTATAGAAGGATTGCTGAGCTCGACAAAATGGAATCTGGAAAGAGGATTTGTCAACACTATGAATGTAGCATGTAAATGCAACTGGAGACATGAGGCTACGTGTGGCCGGAGGGGTATGGCCGAGACAGATTTTTTTTAACATGGAGAGAGGTCTGGTAAGTAATCCTTCCTTGAAGGTGGAGCCAGAATGTTTGTTTATAGAGCTCACATGTGTGGGTTATTTTACAAGTGCCTTCACAAGATGATAGCGCTTATTCAGTGCTGTATGGATTTTTTTTAAAGTGGTGTCAGTGGCAGCCGCATAGAAGATCAGACCATAGTCTATTATTGAGAGGACTGAGGAGGTTACAGCTATGTGCATAGCCTTGTGGATGAGAAAGTTGTGATAGAAACATAGAAACATAGAATTTGACAGCAGATAAGGACCACTTGGCCCACCCAGTCTGCCCATTTCCCTACCTAATGGATATGCTGCAGATCCTAGTTAACCAGGCGGTAAAGGGCACCTATTCTAGAACTGATACACTTGAGGTTAATTTTACATGCACCGTGTATGAGAGTGGACTGTCCAGAGTAACACCTAGATATTTGAACTCATGGACTTGATCAAGTGGGAGGTATTGCATATTAAGGATAAGTAGGCTAGATGTTTTGTGTTTGCTGTGTTTGTTGGCAAGTGGCATGGACTTGATTGTTTTTGTAATTCATCAGCAGCTTATGCTGATCAAACCACTTTTCAATAAGATTAAAATTTGATTGAAAGTTAGAGGATAGTTGGACGGGGTTAGTGTATATGGAGAAGAGGACGGCATCATCTGCATATGGGGTTATATTAGTGTCACGTGCTGTCAGAAGAGTGTTTAAAAAAAGGCTAAAGAGGAGCGGACCAAGGATGGATCCTTTGGGTACCCTTGAGTGCACAAGGAGGCAGTCAGAGAGAGAGAGTCCACAATCCTAACTCGTTGGTGTCTGCCCAGTAGATAACTTTCAAACCATCCAGTTACTTCAGTAGATAGTCCTAAATCAGTGAGGAACCATAATAGAAGCTGATCATTGATGGTGTCAAATACCTTGCTCAGATCTAAATATACTTCCCCTAGTAACTGTCCGGAGTCCAAGGCCTTATGATTGCGCATTGTAAATTCAAGTTGGGCAGTGGTCGTACTATGCGCTTTTCTAAAGTCATGTTGCTGTGGGCACTGGATGTTATGTTTGTCCAGGTATTCTGATAGTTGGTCAGCAACTATGCACTCTAAGGCTTTTGGAAGTGGGAGGAGGATTGACATAGGGCGGTAATGGGAGTGTTGGGAACGGTCTCCGCTTTTGTGCACAGGTGTTACAATGGCGGATTTAAAGTCTGGGGAATCTTTCTGAGGAAGAGTGAAAGGTTTAGGAGTTTCACGAGAGGGGTAAGACAATTTCAAGTGCAAAGTGGAGAAGTTTTAGGTCCAGGATGTTGATACTTGATCTGGGCTTGCCTAGCACTTTCAGTAGATAAATATAAGATTCAGAAAGGGATACCCTTCTCAAATAGAATGAGGGAGTATTTGGGGTAGGTGTAGATTTTACATTGTTTCAGGTAGGGTGGAGTGGGTGAAGAAGTGGATCGGGAGTACCCCACTGAGATCAATTAAGGGAATCAGCAATTAAATTAATGTCTTGAGTAAGATTGCCGTTAACCTCCATCATAGTGTGTGGGGGAGGGGTTTATTAGGTTTACCAGTTAGTTATTTTATATTGTCCAAGAATTGTTTACTATTACCTCAGCTGTTATTCAGTAAACCTTTGTAGTAGTCTTGCTTGGATCCCCATACAGTCTGGGTGCATTGGTTTCTAGCAGCTTTGTATCACTGAAGATCAGTGTGGTTATTGAAGATCATAGCACAGTGCCAAAGATTATCCCTAGCCTTCATCAATGATAGTAGGGAAGGGGAGATCCAAGGGTTAGTCACTCACCTAGGTTTTCTTTTCTTAAAGGGGGCAAACTGGTCACATACTGCATTGAACTGCATGATGAAAAAGTTTAGTGCTTGGTCAGTGCAGTTCATGGTGTTAATAGGGGACCAGTCAATCATTGAGAGTGCTCACAAAAGTTGAGGGAGTTTCCCTTTTTTTATTATATGACAGTAGGCAAATTTGGTCTTAGATTTGGGGCCTCATTGGACCAGTGACAGAGAACAGGAAAGTGGTCACTAATGGAATCTGAAAGGACTCTAATGTTTGTGACTCTACCAGGATGGGTGGTGAGCATCCAATCCAGGAGGGAGCTGGACCCAGGTCTGTAGTTCCTTCAAGTAGGCAAGGTTTACCTTTGGGTGATGACAACTGAGGCAAGGGCATCTTTAAATGGTTCAGTTTTTGGGTCAATCCAGTTTACATTAAAATCCCCTAAAACCACTGTCTCAGTACAGTGCAGGAGATTGTCAAGGTACTCGGTAACCATTTGAATAGCAGAGGCCTGGTCCCGTGGTGGGATATATATAGATATAATGGTGAGGGATTTATGCCATTGACCAAGGTTATTTTGTTTACAAGCATTTGGGATTTGTTGTCAGGTGGTCTTGTAATGAGCACATGAGTCATAAGGGTGTTGGTTAGGTAGATGGTGCAGCCTCCCCCTCATTTGCCAACACAGTCAAATCTGAAGAGGACATAGCCAGGGATTGCTAACACATTGTCAGGAACCTTGTGAGATAGCCAAGTTTCACTAAGGGATAGGATGTCTGGCTTATGCTGTGATACCCAAGCCTGGAGGTCATCAAGTTTGGGCAGCAGGCTCCTAATATTAATGGAGGCTATAGAAAGGGAATTTAGGAGTTGTATGGGTGATTAGGTGTTACTTGGGGACCAGGGTTGGGTGGACATTTCCTGATAGAAGTAGTAAGAGTAGGGGGGAGTAATGGGGAGTAGTTTAGGAGTTATATATCTCTTATAAAATGTTCCTATTGTATTCCATGCATCTGACTACATGTAAATGTTTAGTAATTATGTTAAATCTAGGGTATGTCTGTTGTTCAACTGCTTACCAATAAAGCATATTAAATGATAAAAAAAGAAGTAGGTAACAAGCTAGGAGCTTATTGTCCTTAAGCTGTTTCCATCTGGAGAGTTTAGAGAAATGGGTGTTGCAGACAGGGAGGCATAACAATAAGAGACTGGAATACTCAAGGTGGCAACTCCACTCATGCACCGTGATGGCGGGGGTGACATTGACTAGGCAGGCAAAATAATTGTCTGAGTGTAATGTGCTGGGTGGGATGATTCTAAGTGGTGTAGTGCACATGTGCAGTGGAGAAGACGAGGATCAGAAAAGGTAAGCGTGAAAGCAATGAGGAGAAATATGAGAGGTGAAGTAATAAGGTAAGGCGTAGTGACTGTGTATGGTGTTAGAGGTTGCTAGAGAGAAGAGTGATAACAGGTTATGAAGCAGGTGGCAGTGGTAGAGCGGGACAAAGATGAGACACTAGTCAGAGTTAAGGCAGAATAAATCAAATGTATATAGGGAAAGGGAAGACAGGGAGAACAGATCAGCCCTAGAAGGGTAGGGGACACTCTATGAGAGGCAGCAAGAAGTCTTTGAGTTGGAAGAGTTGTGAGATAGTAAGTGTAAGGAGCTGAGTAGACAGCTGAGGCTTGAGTGGGAGAGATAGAGCAGTGTCATTTTAAGGGGAGTGAAAAATTGGGTAGCAGGCTGAGAGAGGAGCTAGAAAGTGGAACCCTCTGGGGAAGGAGGGGTATTTAATAGCGCCCATGGCTGGGGAGGGTGGGTGGAACAAGTTAGTAGCTCACAGGAGTACAGAAAAGCAAAATATGCAGCAAAAGAGACAGTTTAAATCAAGCGCCAGAGATGCTGGAATGCAGAACCAGGAATTGATTCAATCAGGGAAAAGCAGGAGAGTGTTTCTAGCCAATGGGGAGCTGCACTCAGCTGTGAGCAGCCTGTGGAATGTCTCCAAGTGTTAGCCGAGCTAGCAGGACCCTAAAGCAGCATACCTGATATGGGTCAGGCAGGCAGAAAGGAGAAAAAGTTCGGCCAGCACTGTCCTGCAAGCCACAGAGTGCCCAATCAAAGGCAATATCCTGAAGGGGAGAAACAAAAAGAGAGGGAGCTAGTTAAAGAGCAGAACTGCAGCAGCAGGAGGTTGGATGAAAGGTAGACAAAAGACAGGGAGGGAGGAGAAAGAGATTGGGAAGAAAGGTTGGGGTGCCTCATGCTATGGCACCAGCAGTTCAACACCAAGCACAGAAAGAGTCAATGGCTAGGTAGGGGAGGGGGTGGAGAACAAAAATTACTTTGGGAGATACTTAGAGGGGAGGAGGAGGGGGGAGCCCAGAGAGCCGCTTTGAGTGAGTAGTGATAGTAGGGAGGGTTGTCAAGAGACAGAAAACACTAGGACAGGGGAGAGATGGAAAAACTCTGGAAGAGAGAAATAAAGAAGCAATGGCACACCTGTACATTGACCGAGACCAGAGCCAGGGTGGGCAGGTTTAGGTGGAGATAGAAAAGGCAGTGAGATAGGAGCCAGGAGATACCACAAAGCTTACCACTCTAATAAAACAGCAATTTGCAGTTATTTGGAATGAATATAAAATAATCCTGACTTTCAGCAGATAAAACAGTGCAATACAGATATAGAAAAGGGAGGGGGTTAGGAGACCAGGTAAACACAACTAATCTTAACACTTTAAGTAAAACAGCAATTTGCAGTTTTGTAACGAGTAACAGATAATCCAAACTTTAGAGCAGGTAATACAGGGTTAAACAGGTTCATAATTTGCAGCTCATGACAGTGCAGAAAAGTAAAATATGTAGCAAAAGAGACAGTTTAAAACAAGCTCCAGAGATGCTGGAATGCAGAACCGGAGGTCAATCCAATCAGGGAGAAGCAGGAGAGTGTTTCCAGACTATGGTGAGCCACACTCAGCCACGAGCAGCCTGTGGAATGTCTCTGAGTGCTAGTCGAGCTAGTAGGACCCTAAAGCAGTGTACCTGATATGGGGTGGGTGGGCAGAAAGGAAGAAAAGTCCAGCCAGCACTGTCCACCACCAGCCTGCAAGCTGCAGAGTGCCCAATCAAGGGCAATATCCTGATACATGGTGGGCAGGCAGAAAGGAGGAAATGTTCATCCGGCAGTGTCTACCGCCAACCTACAAGCTGAAGAGTGCTTGATCAAGGGCAATATCCTGATACAGGGTAGGTGGCAGAAAGGAGGACAACTTCGGCCAGCATTGTCCACTGCTGGCCTGCAAGCCGAAGAGTGCCCGACAGCCTTATTGCTATCTTATTTTTTATGTACATTGAAATATAGGTGGTTGTTTGCAAAAATACCCAATTCCTGCCATTGCAATGTTCAGTAATCTTTTTATTGGATTATTTTATATTAATTTGATAAGCAGCCAGCCAGCATCATATATATTTTGGATGAAGAGTAGGTTTACTGAAGAGGAAACTTTGTTTGAGACCATGTAGAGCGATTCTGCTCTACCTGCATTGCACTCTTCTTATGAGTTTACATCCTTCTTGAGTTATTACTACTATGCACGAGTGAAATAAAACAGGAATCAAAGCAACAAAAGCTATGAAGACCTGCCAAATATTAGTACGATACAAATAACCCTATGTATGCAGTGTCTCATAGTGTGAAACACATTGAGAGGACTTTTAAAAGAAACACAAGCAAAGCAAGTCATTGATGATTATCTGTGTTTTCAACAGTTTGAACATATATATTTGTGCACATTTCTTCTAACACCTCCCAACCACACACATACACACAATAAACCCTCACATATAAAACCACTGCCGACAGTGCAAGAATCAGGAATTTGCCATGGTTGTAGAACAGTAGATGCATTTTATTTCTTAGATGCACACACAAATATATACTCAAATCCATTGATAATTTCAACGTTACTATTTTGAAAACTGAACAACTACAGATAGGTCTCATAATACCATCTGATATGCTGGGTAAAGAGTGAGCTGATTTAAGTGCCGATGAAATGACAATCACTAAAGTAACTCTGGGGAGAAAACAACGTTTTTTCAAATTCAGATTGAAATATTTTAGAAATAATGGGATCAAATGTCATTATGCCAGATGTGTTATGATGTGATTTTGGGGAAATGCCAAAACCATGAGCAATAAACCTTGCAGAGCAACAGCTTGCATAATCAGTAAAAAAATGTACACAAGTGAAGTAACTGTAATTTTCAAAATCAGATCCATAAAAAAAAAGAAATTGAGAACGCCATACATTTTTCAAATTATAATGTAATCAATTTAGTTTCTGAAATACTTTACTGATTATTTCGATCAATGCTATCGTTTATACCAGCCGAGGCATAACTGAATTAAATGCAAATTGGGGGGGAGTGCGATTGTACACAAAGATAAATAAATAAATAGTAATGGAAGGACTTACTCATATCTTTATAAATGTTAGATTCTTAGAAAATATTTGCTAACTTATTTCCCACCATAATTGACCATGATCTAGAAGAAATAAATAAAAAAAAGCAATAAAAAGGTAAATACTAAACCAAATCGTGTAAGTGATAATACTGATGTGAGTTAGAAAATGTATTCCATAGGCTTTAAACTGTGTGAAGATTCCTCTGACTGTGGGGTGTAAAGTGATCAGAGCCCTACTGTACATCTACAGTACAATACCAGATACATCAGGTATATTCAGTTTATTGATAGCAGCTTTCTACTTCTTTTTTTTATACTTCTTTTATTTCATTTCAATTTTAGAACATCACATTGTTTTCCTCTTTTTCCATTTTTTCTTTACAATTCAGATTTTCAGATGTTCATTACAAACAGTTCTTGTTAAAAAACATACGTAATTACATTTGATTACAACTTGGCTTTAAGGATAAACAAAAGCAAGTACAACTTTTTGCAGGGTTAACTTTTGCAGGCTGTTACACTTTTCTCTTTTCTATTTGACATTTCTTAGCAGTTGGGGGTTATTATCACCCCTTCAAGTTACCACTTAGATTCTTGAAGTAAATATAGAATTTTAAAGTCCACTCACACATTATTGCCTATCCCTTCCTTTTTTCTAATGAGCTTTAAGCTAGTTTTTCATGATACAGTTCCCACCTTGTCCACCTTGCTGTGTAGACCTCTGATCGATCCTGGTGACCCATAGATATCTGCTCATTGTGTTGAATTTGAAGGATTAATGCCTTCCATTCCCCAATCGAAGGAGAGTCTATCTGGTGCCATTTTTTGGTTATTGTTTTGTAGGCAGCAGCTATCAGTATTGCCTATAACTATTTTGTGTTTTGTCTATTACCGTAGTGGCGGGATTCCCAGGATCAAACTTGGGAGGTCAATTCTGTCTTGTATGTTTAAAATACCTTTTATATGTTCTTTTATACTGCTCCAAAATCCCTCAGTACAGGGCAATCTAGGAATATATGTTTATGAGAGGCACAGTTCTCTCCGCATTTTCTCCAGCACTGGGATGAGACTCCCAGGCCTCCCAACACTGTAGCGGAGGGCACTAGGAAATACCTCAGCCTCACCTTCCAAACAAATTCCGCCCATATTGGGGAGGAGGTAGTCACCCAAGTCGCCCTCCAGATCCTCTTCCATTCTCCATCTGTTATTGGGTGATTAAGCTCCCGCTCCCATTTTGTCTGCACTGGAGCAATGACATATCTGGCACGGTTTATTAATGACTTGTAAATGATTGTTATTGCCCTCTCACCATACTGTGAGGACCATATTTGCACCCACGGGGCAACATCCTCAAATATTGTGGCACCCTTTTCTTGTTGCTTACAGTGCTTTGTAATATAGTCCCTTGCCTGATAGTAAAACAACCTATCCTTTTCTGTCCACCCAAATGTGCTCTGGGCCTCCTTGAAGGATAAAATGTTCGCCCCTCTCTGGAGTTGCCATGGGGCCTCTAGTCCTTTTTTAATTTGCTTTTTAAACCATTGGTTATTAAATGCTTGATTCATTATAAACCATTTATACTTCCAGCAATAATGCTGACATGCTTTATGTTTTATGCCCATCTGCCAGGCTCTGAGAATGCTCGCTGTTGCAGGAGGAACCCACTGTGCCATTGCTCTAAGATGCTGTGGGGAAAATAGGCAAGATGGGAGAGGGTCAGGCACATCTCTCTCCAAATTAATTGACTTCCACCCTGCTTGATAAGTTTTGTTTCCCCATAGTATCGCTAACCGCATTTGCGAGGCTACCCAGTATTCCCGAAGAGAGGGAAGGGCTAGCCCTCCTCGACTTTTTGGGAGAGTAAGTTTCAGGAAGCCCATTCTTGGCCTTTTATAGTTCCATAGGTAGCTGTTTATTAATTTTTGCCAGGATAGAAGTTCCTTAGAAGTAACAGTACAGGAGACACACTGAAATAGGTATAAGAATCTTGGGAGTATATTAATTTTTAGGGCTAGATTCCTTGCATAAAGTGTTGTGGGGAACATAGACCACCTTCTTAAATCATGTTTTATGTTTTGAACTAATGGATCATAATTATGAACTGCCAATTCCCTTAAGTTCTTGGGTATATTGATCCCCAGATAATTTACAGTTTGTTTGTCCCATTTAATTAGGAATTTCTTTTTTTGTGAAAGAGTCAGGACATAATTAAGGGCTAGGGCTTCTGATTTGTTTACATTGAGGGTGAATCCCGATAAATTAGCGAAGCACTTAATTAATTTAAATAGAACTCCCAATGACATATCTGGACTAGTGATATAGACCAGGATGTCATCTGTGAAAAGGGCCAGTTTTTGGTCCCTTCCTCCCATCTGAACACCCTATAGATCAGGGGCCTGCCTCAGGCTTTGGGCCAATGGCTCTACGTAATAAGCAAAAAGGAGGGGGTAGAGGGAGCACCCCTGCCTAGTTCCTCTTTGTAATTGGAATTTTTTTCAGATGTGGCCATTTACTCTTATGTACCCAGTGAGGTTTCTGTAAAATTTAAAGATAATATCTACCAGTGGGGCGGGAAAATTATACTCAAGCAGTACTTCTTTTAAGTAGCTCCATGACACTTTATCAAAAACTTTCTCTGCGTCGAGACATAGCAAAATTGCTGGAATATGTTGTTCTGTAATCCGTTCCATAATGTAGACTGTGCGTCTCACATTATCCTGGGCTTGGCATCCCGAGATAAAGCCACATTAATCCATATTTATTAAGGTTGAGGCATATTTAGTTAGTCTTTTGGACAATATCGTGGCCAGGATCTTATAGTCCATGTTTAGAATAGATATGGGGCGGTATGAGGAACATTGTGTGGGGTCTTTACCTTCTTTTTGGATAACCGAGATTATCGCCTCGTCCCAAGATGGGGGGATCTCCCCCTTTCGGGAAGTTACTGTGGTGAATACCCTTGTAAGTAGAGGAGTTAACGTTTTGGAGAAAGTTTTGTAAAACTCTCCTGGGAGCCCATGGGTTCCCGGGCATTTGCCTGTTTTTAAACCCCCTATCGTTGTTTTAATTTCATTGGGTAGGATTGGGGCCATTAGGCTTTCCCCTTGTTCTCGTGTTAGGGTTGGGAGTTTAAGGGCTGCTAGAAATTCCCCAATTTCTCCTTAGAGGGCGCTAATTTTTCTGTATACAGTTCTGAGTAGTATTCGCGAAAGGCCTCAGAAATGTCCTGGATCGTGGTACTAAAAGTTTTTTGAATCGGGTGTGCAACTTTTACAATCGTGGATTTTGCCTTACGGGCTCTTAACTGACCTGCTACCATTCTCGTGAATCCTGGACCCCCATCGTAGTATCTGTGTCGTAGATATACCAGTTTCTGCTCTACCGCATAATCTAATATATTATTAAGCTGTTTCTTGAGCATGCTTAGTTCCTTGGTTCGTTTTTTACTTTGCCTTATCTTCTGTTCCTCCTCCATTGTTTTTACTTTGTTTTCTAGAGTAATCCTCCTCTCCTCTCTTTGCTTCTTTTTGTGCGAGGAGATCGCAATAACCTTCCCCCTCACTATCGCTTTTACTGTGTCCCATAAAGTTGCATCTGTTACTCCCTGGTTATCATTATCTTGGACTGCCTGGGTTATTGTGTTATTTATCAATTCTTGCGTCTCCTTGTCCCTAATTAATGACACATTGAGCCTCCAGAACGTTCTTTTTTTTGGGGTTTGGGATTGCACCTTACAGAAGATAGGTGTATGATCTGAGAGTACAAAGTCTCCCTGCCAGATTTGGCGAATACTACTCAGTTGCTCTTTCTGTGTTATCAAGTAGTCTAAGCAGGAGTATATGTCATGCACCTGCGAGTAAAAGGTATGCCTTCGTCCCTGCCCCAGAAGGTGCCTCCAGGGGTCTTCAAAGCCCAACTCCTGCATCAACTTTTGCACTTTCCTACCCACTTTGCTTGCTCTGCTTTGTATGGATCCACCGTTTGCCCCAGTTATATCAAGATTGAAGTCCCCCCCGCATATCAGCCTACCCTCTACCCATCCCGCCAGTTTGGTTAAGAATCCTCAGTATATTGCAAATTCCGATGCTGGTGGCATATAAACTGAGGCTAGAGTGAGCTGTTGGCCCTCCAGTGTACCCTTAACTAACACATACCTTCCCTCCTTGTCAATTACTCTGTCTGTAATTTCTAAAGGGGTACCTTTTCTTATTAACACTGCTGTTCCCCTTTGCCTACCTCCCTTATATGATGAGGCCGCCACATGGGAGAAACCAAATTTCTCAAGTTTTTTATGCTCTGCATTTGTAAGGTGGGTCTCCTGCAGCATTAATATATTTACTCCTTGCCGTTTCATTAATTGCAGTATCTTTGCCCTCTTAATGGGGTTTGTGACACCGTGCACGTTGTAAGTGCACACTGTCCAGTTCTGCTTAGTATCACCCATTTGGATAACAACATTTTGTTCTACTTATATTTTGCAGGTTTCTCCCCGGTGGCTACCCCATATCTTCCCCTGTACTGCTATTTTCTTATAAGTATCTGTCGTGTCTACTAAACCTAAGTACCCTGCTTTGTATAACTCAAACAAGTAGTTACAGCCATTACTAAACTTCTGAAACATTTCAACAGTAACTTTCAACAACTTTCAACTAGTGTTCTTCCAAGGTTGGGGGAGCTGTATGGTTAGCAGCCCTATTCCTCCTATTTACTAGGAGAGAGTCGGGGTAATTACCCTTCCGTTCGGAGGATCCCCCAGAGCCCCGGCTGTCGTTGGCTCCCTGTGCGAGGTGCCTTAAACCTGAACCTCGCTTGCTCCATGCTCCGCAGGCCCATGTGAGATCTGCTTTAGGCTGCTGTTTTGCAGAGGAGCAGCCGGTCTTAACTACTAAGTCATGACTCTCTTTTCATCCACTTCAACCTTTAAATTTTCCCCCTTATCACATTGATTGGTCATACATCTTTTGGGGAGGGGAGGAGGGGAGAAAGGAGGGAAGAGGGGAGGTGAGGGTATGGGAAGGATAGAGGGGTGCAGGGTGATCCACAGCCAATTGCTCCTGGTACTCAGAAGCCAGTGCACTAAATTGCCTCAGTCACTTTTCTCCTAAAGTCCAAGGGGCACTGCTTCAGATTTTCACTCTTTTCCCCCTTCTCCAAACATCCAATGAAAGGGACCACCTTTAGTTTTGTTGATTACAATCAATCTTGGGGGGGGGAGGGGGAGAGATAAAGGGAATAAGTCAGTGTATAGAATACTATATAGTCATAAAAGCACTCTTTTAATGTTCAGTTTTGTTCATTGTGTTCAAGTTAGTATTTCAGTTCCCCAATTTTATATCTTATCAGGGGTAGATATTATACTCATCCTGGATTGCAGTTGTATAGCCAAGTCAGCAAGCAGATCTGGAAAAACCATGCTTCCAGTAGAGAATTGTGGCCTCCCTTCACTCGTCTCAGGTTGTGGTTTCTCATTGGGTGAGCTTTCTTTCAAGGAGCTTCTGGATGCTACACAACAGCTCTGTGTGCGTCTTCTTATTGATTCCCCCCATCTTCCTGTCAACTGCATGTTGTTTTCCAAGTTCCCAGGTTCCTGAATCTTGGTTCCTCCTCTCCTTAACTCCGATGTTACGCTTCCCAAGAGCTTCAAGCGCCTCCTCAGCCGATGCATAAATCTTCGTTCCATCCTCCCAGAAAACCCTCAGCCTCGCTGGATATGGGGTATGGAAACATATTGATTTTTCTCTGAGGGCTCTGAGGATGGGCCCATATTTAGCTCTTTCCACCTGTACCTCAGTTGGGTAGTCATGGTCCAAGTAAAGCCTATGTGTTAAATATCGTATGTCTTTTTTTGCCCACGCTCGCCGAAGTATTTCTTCTTTCACTGAATACAAATTCAGTTTGAAAATAATGGATCTTGGGGGCGCCTCCAGATCAGTTGGTTTTGCCAGGAGCACACGATGGGCCCTTTCTATATGGAATACCATAGTGGGAGGCAGATCAAGTACGTCCTTCAGAAGATTTTCCAGGAACGCTGATAAGGGGGCTACTTCAGCATTCTCCGGGAGACCGTAGAGTCTTAAATTGTCTCTTCGGGAGCGGCCTTCTAGGTCTAGACATTTAGCGTTTAGGCTTTCGGTTTGTTGTGTTAATGACTGAATTATCTCGGACATTTGTATGGCTGTGTCTTCCGCTTCTGAGAGTCTCTCCTCTATTTGGCTTACTCTGGTCTCAAACGTTGATAATTGTAGCTGTACTGCATGAAATTCTTGTTTATTCTCCTTTCTAGATTCGGTTATTTCGTGCAGCAGTCGCTCAAATCGGGAGCGAGATAACTGTTCATTCTCCCCATCCGTATCGTATTCAGGAGTTCTTTGGCCTTGCGGTGAGGACGTTCTGCTGGAAGGGCCCGACTTCAATCTAGCTGCATCCTTGTTATTCACTTTGATTTCCTGCCGGTTTCTACCTCTATTCAGGCTTTGCGATTGACCCCCTGCATTTTTTGACATTTTCGCTCTATTTTTCTTAGATTTGGGGTTTTTTTCCGGGCTTGCCTGGGCTGGAGCTCCACGGATTAAACTTGCATCGAGTCCGTGACGTCACCGGAAGTCAGCTTTCTACTTCTTAATCATTTCCTTTACTTTAGAAAACGTAAAGAAGGAAACCTCATGGGGCTTTGTCTTGTTGGATGTATTATCGCATCTTACAACACAGCAACAAACCATCACCAAAAAACTTTACTGCAATGAAATAATGGAAAGATTATCTGCTGTTAGCTTCTGAACTACACTCTCCCATGCACAAAGATAATCATCACACATCTCATCATTCCATTAATAGAATAATCATGGAGCTAAAGTGCTACAACTGTGTGACAGGTAGCTCTGAAAAAAACAGCATAAAATAAAGAAAAGGTTTAAACTTTTGTACTCTAGCAATTTGTAAGTGCTGCATAATTCTCTGCCTTGCTTTTTTAGCTTTCTAATATGCCGGAATGCTTTTTTCTAATGTTGCCTGCTTGATATTCTCATACAGCTGTTTCCTAGTCCCACAAAAGTGGCAGGATTTGTAGTGGACGGGGTGTAACTGAAGACATCTCAGCATTCAGATTTTACTAAGTCCTGCCTGCTGTGCTTTTCCTGTCTACTAATTATGTTTAACTTCTCTCCCCAGCCCCAGAGCTCTTCTGAGAGCAGTTCCACTGCCAGAACCTGAGGGTTGCGAGGACTACTGCCCTCCCCAGCACAGATGTCACCACCCCTCCACCCCACATTCAAGCAGCAAAAAAGGACAAAGGAATCACCAGGTACAGGTGTTTTGGCACCAAAAGGAATTGGGACTTGGACTTGTGCTCCACACTCTGACACACACTGACTGTCTATCTTCACCTATATTGCCTGCTCAGTATTTTTTCTCCAGTTCATGTTAATTCTTCGAAGTCCCAGATCAGACACAGCAGTTGTTAATGTACTTGTAATCATTCATAGGCTATATACAGTAGCACTGTATCTCTACTGTAGCAATTCATAACTGCTGCATAATTCTCTGCCTTAGTTTATAGTTTTCTTTCAATTCAAAATGTATTAATACATTTTCCACAATAACAGGCAGTTACAATGAGAATGAGGTAAAAATGCAGACCAATGTAGAGAGGTAACTGCCCAACCACCCATCCCTCCCTTACTGCAGTAACCACACCTAGTGTTCCCTAAGTGCCAAGCTCTTTACCTAGGAGCCTACATGGCCATTTAAACTGAGACATGATTAAGACTGAGCCAATGAAATTAGAGAGTGAAGGGGATCCCAAATTTTAGTATATGCTGCTAATCTATTATGAAGACTAGCAATCGCTTTTTCTGTATGCAGGTTGGACAGGATTTCATTTACCCATTCTTGGAAAATTGGGGAGGATTTGTCTTTCCAATGACATAAAATAAGCTTCTTAGCCAATAAGGCAATCATGGAAATATGAAACTTTCTTACTTTAACTCTAATAGAAGACAGGTCCCCTAAAAGGTAAATATCAGGAGTAAAATACTCTTGGAGACCCAGTAAAGGGTCCAGGGAAGTCTTAATTGAATCCCATAAGAGGGAAACTTTGGGACAGGACCAGAACATGTGAAGAAGTGTTCCTTCTTCCTGCACACACTTAATACAAATATAGGAATTCAAGAGACCCCATTTCTGTAACTTAACCGGAGTGTAATATAAGTTATGTAATATATGATATTGCATGAGACGCAGTCTGTCTTGAGAAACATATTTATGACAGGATATCCACAGGGATTGCCAATCCAGATGGTATTGAGGGAGGATAGAGTTCCAGAATCTTGTGGGTCCAAAGGAACTGCCATATCTCCTGTAAAACAAAACCTGATATAATTTAAATATAACACCTGAAGATCCAATAAGTGGAGAAACCTCAGGTATCAGGGCTATGACAGTCTGGGGGGGTGGTATTACCAAAAATTATTGTAAGTAAATGCCTTAACTGTATAACTTTAAAGTGAGAGGGAGCCAGAACATGAAATTTCCTGATAATATCTCCTACTGACAACCATTGCCCATCTTCATCCACGAGAGAGAGAGAAGTTTCCCATCCCCCAATTGGGACAACCGTTGACGGGGGATCTGGTTCTTATTAATAGTGAAAGATGAGGAATTCCAGATAGATTGTGCCAAGCCCAGGTGGGGCGTATATTGTAAAAATGAACACAATTGTGCATATACCTTTAAAGAGGTAAATACTGTAGGGCATTCCTCAGTCATACGCACCTGGGAGATTTTAAGATAGAATAAGGTAAGGGAGTCCAGCTTCTTGGACTTAATTACATCCAATTCAATCCTAAGCCAAGTTGGTTGTTCTTTTTCTGTGCCGGGAGATACCCATCTCAGACATTTTGCTAAATGACTGGCCCAGTAGTATATAGCCAGATTGGGAATCTGTAAACCCCTCTCAAGTTTTGGAGCTTCCAATTTGTAATAGGCCAATCGAGGATACTTATTGGCCCAAATAAATCTAGTGAACATGCTGTGTAACTTTTTAAACCAGAGCAGTGGGATAAAAGTATTGAGAAGAGATAAAGGATAAAAAATTCTAGGAAATATATTCATCTTAACCCTTAGGCTGCTGGAAGATTTAGAATGCATAGGTTTTTAGGACAAGATATCTTGTTGGCGGCAGCCTAAGAGTTAATTATGTTGATCCGGCCCCATAATGAAATGGGAAGTTTGGACCACCTATCGAGGTCGTGAATTATCAACTGTGAGAGGGATTCCAGATTTTCCCTGAACCATGTTGGGGGTTACGAGATAGTTTAGTGCCCAAGTATTTGAATGACCTGGGAGTCCAGCATAAACCTAAGGGGCCAATATCATTTTTGAATACCTTATGGTTTAATGGGAAGAATAAGGATTTGCTAGCATTCAATTTGTAGTTGGATAGGTCACTAAATCTTGCTATTTCACTCAACAAGGCTGGTACACAAGATACTGGATGAGATAAATGTATCAGCAAATCATCCGCATATGCAGTGACTTTAATTTCATGACGCCCAACCCAAATGCCTTGTATGGAAACATGATTGAGAATATTTTGGATAAGAGGTTTCAGATATAGATTAAATAACAGAGGAGATAAGGGACATCCCTGACTAGTCCCTGAATGGAATGGAAAAGATTTGGAGAAGGCCCCGTTCCCAGAGAACCTTGCTGCAGGGATTTTATATAGTGTAGCAATCCAGGATATGAATACAGAAGGGAATTGAAAAGCTTGCAGAACTCGAAATAAAAAGTTCCAATTCACTCGATCAAATGCCTTCTCGGCATCCAGGGAAACCATTCCTGCAGGGAACTCAGCATCCCTGGTAGCCGACAAAACATGAGATAGGGTACACAAGTGATCAGATGATGAGCGCCCTTTCATAAATCCCACCTGGTTTGTACCTATTAACTCAGGGAGAACTACAGTTAACCTATTAGCTAGTATCTTCAAGAGAATTTTAATATCCTGATTTAGAAGGGAAATAGGTCTGTAGCTCTGAACGAGCTCAGGATCTTTATCTGGTTTAGGGAGAAGAACAATCAGAGCCTCAAAGAGGTGAGGATCTGCCTCTGCCCCAGTTAGAATATGTTGAAATAAACGATAAAGTACTGGTAATAAAAGATCCCAAAAAACTTTGTAAAATAGGGAGGAGAATATGTCGGGGCCTGGGACTTTGTCTGCAGGTAATCCACTAATAACATCAGCAATTTCCTCCTGTAATATAGGGGTAACCAGAAAACCCTTGTGTTGCTCTGAGAGGGAGGGCAGATGGGAATCCCTCAGATAACTCTCCGTGCTCCCAGGACAGGGAGGATACTCCATGTCACTGTACAGCCTTGCATAATATAGGGCAAATTCTTGCACTATTTCAGTAGGAGATACCTGTACTTTCAGGGACCCGTCTGCCATTGCCCTGATTGGAGGGATAAATCTCACCGATTCTTGTTGCTTAATACGCAATGCCAGTAGGTGCCCCACCTTCTCTCCTTGATCCATGTAACTAGCTCTTGTACAAATAATAGCTAATTCTGCTTTTTCCCAAAGTAACTCTAAATATCTATCTTTCAACACTGGGAGTTTCCTCTTATCTTCATCTGGGGCATTAGCAGAAAAATTATTTTCAAGTGACCTAATTTGTGACAGTAATGATAATAATTCCTTCTCCTGTGCTCCTTTCTTACCCACCACCATACTAATAAGGATCCCTGTCATGAAAGCCTTAAAGGCCCCCCACAAAATATCCGGCTTTACACTATCTAAAGGGTTGGATAAAAAAAGACTCAATATGCTCCCTTATGAGTTTGCAATATTTAACATCTTTAAAAAGTTGTTCATTAAGCTTCCATCTGGTTTCCTTGTTAGGTAAATTAAGGAATGCCAATTTATACAACACCAGTGAATGGTCGGAGACAGGGCCAGGTTGAATCAAGGAAGTCTTAGCCCCAGGTAGGAGAACCTGAGAAATAAATATGTAATCAATGCGGGACTGCGAGCCGTGTGCCATTGACCTGAAGGTAAACTCCCTAGAATCAGAGTGCAAGACATGCCAGACATCACAGAGTCCGCATTGGTCTACTAGGTCTTTAAAAGCCCTCTGCCCCGGAGTGACCACCCCCGGTCCACTACCTGACCTATCAACAGTAGAATCTACAATTTGATTAAAGTCATCCCACAAAATAATCCTGATGGGAAGCATTGGGAGAATAACAGATATGAGTCTCATAAAAAACCCTGGATCATCTATATTAGGGCCATATATACTACCAAGTAAAAGTGGAATTGACCAGAGAGTACCTTTAACTAGGATAAACCTTCCCTCAGGGTCTTTAATGACCTGTGTCGAAACAAAGGGAACACCCCTGTTAATAATAAGCATGACCCAGCAACTGTTAGTAGATCCCTGAGCATTATAAACCAGGCCCACCTGTTGCCTCCTTAACTGTGAAGCTTCAGTTTCTAATAGATGGGATTCCTGTAGAAAAGTTATCTGAGAACGTAATAAGCTTAAGTGTTTGAGAACCTGATATTGTTTGGGTATTTTCCTGATCTCCTTAACATTCCAAGTCGCAAAAGTCACTTCTTTGGCCATCTAATAATAGCTGTTAGGCTTAATATGCTTAGCCCAGCACTCGGGATACATAATACTTGCAACCCTGCTCCCACAGTTACTGCACTAAAACCCTCCCTCCTCCCCAACCCCCCCACAATTAACCCATTCCCTTCCCTCCCAACTACCCCCATTCCCCCTAACAAAACCCCAAATTCCCCACCCCCCACCCGACCCCCCACTCTGCCACAAGCAACGTTCAGCACAGTACTGGGTCTTTTCCTCCATCTCCCGCCTCCTGATAATGTACCTCTGCTAATGGCAACAGAACTTACATTCCAGAGTAATTATTTGAGAAAGCGAACGATATTAATTACCTCCAAAAAATTAGAGAATGGCCTTGGGCTTCCAATGCCTGCACACGCCTATACGTTAGCATGATAGTGGACTGATAAACAAAGTGTACTGCCAGACTCATGAATATGCCAGATAACCTTGGGAACCCAAGTAAAACTGAGAGTGAAAATTAGGAGTAACCTTGGCTCATGGAAAAGCTATGCAGAGACCAGAACCAGATCGGGAGCCTAGTGAAGGGGAATGACCATTTCCTCAGATTGAGAGCAAGGATTGAGAACAACATTGCAACCGTGACCCAGAGGAAGAAAACTGAAAAAACAAAACTTCCCTGAGATCAGCAACCCTAAATTGCAAAAAATCTCCTTGGGGAAATCTGTTGGCCTGAACTCGAGACTATTGAGAAGATTAAGGGAGAGCCCCCTCGAATTAAGAGCTGCACAGCTATAGATTGCAAATACATAGTACACCCTCTGGTGGCCACAACCCGATCCTGACATGGTAATTGTAAGATGCAGAGAAAGCCGAAGACCGCTCTGATTTCCAATCCATGTAAAGTAAACATTAATCCTAAAATCAACAAGACAAACTCCCCCTTCTATTCAATTTTCAAAACTGAATATACTGAGACATGGTGCTCTGTTCCCAAATAAGCAAACCCCGAGACCCCAAGTGTCTTTGCTCTTAACAGTAGTTGATGTTCTGAGATTAAGGCTTAAGAGACTGTTAGCAGGGATGCCTTGCACTGATCCCCCCAGTCCCAGTAAGAAAACAAGAATTTCCAATACAACTCGTTAACATTATCTCCTCAAAGAAGGAGAAAATAACAGTTCCAATCCGCAACTCCAAGCAGCTCAACATCCCACAAACAGGGCCTCTCAAGGCTCTCGAAACAAGTCTGGTAGCATGGATTTAAGGCTCAACAGGGCAATTGCAGGATCATCGTAGTTAGACCAGGATCCATTTATGAAAACTTGTAACCTGGCCGGGTATCCCATCCTAAATTTCATGCCTGCGGCAATAATCTTAGACACGATGGGATGAAACGCCTTCCGCTTCAGCTAAACCGAACCAGGCAAATCTTGTGCAATTCTCAGTTTCGTATTCTCCCAATGAACCTCTTGTAAAGCTCTCACTTTCTGCAGAAAATGCTGTTTCTCTAGGAAATTCAAAAAACGACAGATTATAGGACGGGGGAGGGGGTTAGCATCCGGAGAAGGCTTAGGTCGCAGAGACCTGTGAGCTCGCTCTATAATATATACTGGGCCAAAGGCAGAGGGGCCAGCCACCCAATCCACCAACTTCTGTGTAAATGCCACAGCATGCTGGCCCTCTTCTCCCTCTGGTAGCCCTAGTATCACCACATTGTTTCTGCGGCTACGGCCCTCCAAATCTTGGAGCTTGGCCTCGAGACGAGATAGCTTCTGTCATGTAGACACCAATTCAGGATCGAGATTTTCTAACTTTTTCTCCATCGAGACTATTCGAGCTGTATTATCAGAAACAGTTAACGAGACTTCATCCAGTTTTCTAGAGAGAGTTTTCAGGTCAATTGCCATTTCTTCCATCTCTTCACGAAAGGGCTTAAACTCTTCTAAGAACCTATTGAGCATTAAGGATTCTTGTTCCCCAACTTGACTCGAAGGATCAGGCCTCTCTGGCCCACCAGAGGCCCAGGATTTCTTTGAGGCTTTTCGGGAGTAACGGGGGGGGGGTGTTTTTGCGGGGCTTTCTTCATATAAGCCTCCATCTGCCAATCTAACACACAAACCAGACTTCCAGGTTATTCAGATGATAGTAAATCTCAAAAGCAGAGGAAATGGAGAAATATAAACATCTAAAAAAGACAATTTAATGATCAGGAGGTAGGAGCTTAACGGAGGAGCTTCTACTCAGCACTCTGCATCACGTGATCCCCCTAGTTTATAGTTTTCTACTCTGTAGCAATCACTTTGATGTAACAACTCCTGTTTGGTAGTCTCACAGAGCTGTTTCCTAGTCCCACACATGGGGCAGGATTTGTAGCGGATGGGGTGTAACTGAAGACATCTCAGCTTTTAGATTTTACTAAGTCTTGCCTACTGTGCTTTACCTGCCTACTAAATATTTTTAACTTCTCTCTCCAGTCCCAGAGCTGTACTCAGAGCTGCTCCACTGCCAGAACCTGAGAGTTATGAGGGCTACCACCCTCCCCATCTCAGATGTAGGACCCCCCAACCCCGCTGAAGCAGCAAACAACAAGCACTATGGAATCACTAGGTACAGCAAGTGCTTTGGCACCAAAGGGAATTGCTCACCCTCCCTACCCTTACACCGATGGTCAACATTCCTCCTTATGCTCTCCTACCAATCCAATTACCTGTCTGACTGGGAAATCCAGTACACACTTGCACATGTAATAGGAGTGTGCACTCACTGCAGAGGTCTCTACTCCACCATTTGTTTTTACTCTCTGGTTTTGTATTTTAGCCAACAAACTCTGACAACTCCAAAGGAATATGCTTAGCCTTTCCTGCTCGACTTACCAGTTGTGATATCTTTCAGACCAACATCTTCATAAGAGTTTCTTCCTATCCCTAAGGCATGACACACAGCACAGAAAAAGGAGGAACCTTCCCACCAGAACCCCACCATCATTCCCACATTGAAGCTCTTTCTTTATATCTCATTGACTTCCTGTTCCTGCAATACCTACAAGGACATGCACTTAACTCAAATTCCAATTGTGTGAACTAAACCTGAGCACACTCTTACTTTACTGCCACCCTCTCACAGTCTTAGTCTGCTCTCCAAATATTGTGATTTGCTTACTAGATGCTAAACCTCCTTGCCATTTTTCTATTTAGTCCCTGTCATAAGAATTGTCATAAGCACACCACTCAGACACAGCATGCCCAGTTGCAAAAACTCTGCCACCACTCTGACATGGTGAATTCAAAGCAGGCATAGAATCCGGCAAGCTGCATTCAATACCTATGGTGTTAGCTCCCTGATCCTTTATGGCTGAATCCACCATAACACTATATTTACATTTTTAGTGATAACATGCACTGTATTCAGGCTGCTTGGCACACACAGTGACTCCCAATGGAATGAGGCAAACAACACAAGTACAGTAATAGTGCTACAAAATGCTACCATGGCCCCCATTAACTGGGTATACAAACACCACAGAAGGAATTCATTCATGAATGTAATTAAAATGCATAACCCATTAACAGTAAAAACTGGATTGGTAAACAGTAATAATGGTAAGCAAGGAAACTGGACTAACAATGGCCATACTTCTAATCATTGGGGATATGGAACCAAACCCCAGCCCACCATATAGCTATAAAGGTTGCCCATGACAATACTAGAAGTGTGATTAAAAAAATAGAACAGCTAGAACATGAGACCTGACTGACCAAGACTGTCACAGACTCAGAAATTCATATGAATGGCTACACACACCATAGATTTGACCAGCCAAGGAGATGGTGGGTAATAGTTTACCTGAAGAATGAACTGGGACAACATGAAGTTACTTATGCAGGGAGTGTTGAGGGGATTGAACTGCTGCTGGTGCAGATTCACTCTCTAAATTTGTGTGTAGGACCTGTGTTCTCACCACCAAAGATAAAAATAGATAACTGATGTACTGGCACAGGGCATACTTAAACAGTCAAAGGGGAAGGAATTTCTAATCATAGAGGATGTGACAGGGGGCTCCTGTCACTCTTGAGGACCGACCTTTTCTTAAATCTGTTGCAACAGTTCCATTTCTTAGCCTAATCTATTCTTTACCATTTCTAGCCTATAAGGTTGGCCACCTATGGGCACCCCTTCCGTTTCTTGACTATGCTATAGAGTCCTCTTTAATTTTCCTTTTCCTTCTCAGGTCCCTGTACAGGGAGGTTATTGTGGTGACTTCCAAGTGTATGTAAAACGGGGTTGTGTTTATCATTGCTGGATTTAGTATGTAATAGCACTATGTCATAAAATACCTTGCTATATCTTCCTTATGTTTATGAAACTTGTAAATGTTGAAAATACCATGGAACTAGGTCGTTTTGATAATGGTAAAAAAAGTAGGTGGTGATTATTATAAAAATTAAGTTAGTTGTGCTATTTAAAATGAATGGAAATTGCTGTAAACTGAACAAGTCTGAAACGTCACAGTGATATGCATATATCCAATGATGCTTTGCATTATGAAAGTGTGTGATGTGGTGTTTCTTTGAAACTTGGCTTATTTTTAATGTCCTTTGGGGTAACTCTTGTTTCAGTGCTTCTGCACTGAGGTTGTTTTTAGCTTTTTATTTTATTTGAGCCCCCACTATCCAAGCAAACAAGGCCCGAATAGGGGTGAAGGCTGAATCTCAACTGCTAAGTGAGATCCAAGATCAGGGTCTGGAGGTGCTGGTTAAGTGCTGAGAAAGGACATACATAGTCTGTTGCTGCAAACAGATGTGCTGAGGAAGGGATATGCCATTGCTTAAGATGAACCTCTGTATTTTGAATAAACATCACACAGAGATTGTGTGTTGAACTTGAAGTTTGGTGTCTGGTCCATCTGTTATCTCACAACCTCTCCACAGTGGACATTAACATAGCCTGGGGGGACAGGGGTGAGCACTTAGCTGCAAGCTTCTCTTCTCTGGGCCTGACCCAAAATGTCACCTCTCCCACAAGAAAAGGGTCTCATCACACTTCTGGAAATATCCTAGACTTAATATTTTCCTCATCATTACTAGAAATGCAAGATGTGAAAGTAGATACCCTGAATCTAAGCGACCACAATCCCATCACTTGCACATTCACAAGATCAACAGAAAGAATACATGAAGAGCCTAACTCAAGAAAGAGATGCTTTGAAAACTTTGACACATCAAACTTTAAGAAAGACCTATCAAATGTTAGACGGGATAGGCTAGATTTCATTCCAGACATTGACTTATTGGTGGCAGACTTCACTAATTAATTTTTATCAGTATGTAACAAACATGCACCTATAAGGGAGGGTGAGGAGAGAACAAATCATTTACCATGGGTGATTCTTTAAAACAACTGATTATAATAAAAGAATCTGGAAAAAAGCTAGTAAAACCTTAAACTATGGGGAGATGTGGAACTTCAGTATGTGGCTATGCATATACTTATCATTCATGTCTGATTGACTTATTTTTAAGGAGGATTTGTGCGGTAACTGTGGACGGGGTGTATGGGCACTTGTACTGGAAGGGTGACCATTGCTAGTTCTTGTCCAAAGGTGGGTGTCTGATCCACACTGTGATGCACGAATGCTTCACAGTCCAAATGCACTTAACTGGTGGTGTACTGCCATTCAGGGCATGCTGCAGGCCTGAACCTCACATATTATGGATTTTGAACAGGGCAATTATGATCAGGCATGTTCTCTTGCAGGGGTAGTTCTGTGTTGTTTTATTTTATTGTTAAGCATACCTTTTCATGTTATGTCCGAAGTTCTGATGTACATAGTCATTATATTCTCAACTGTTTTCTCTCTGATGTTGTTCTATTACTGTTTAGGGTGTTCACAGGGCAGCAGAGTATGGGGTTATATTTACTTTTTAATATTTAAAATGATGTGGCAGCTAGATCAATGCCTAACTTTAGGTTTTATATTTGATAATTGGAGAAACTGTCTGCTGTCACTTTTTGGTTTTGGAGTATCAGTTTATTTAATAGAGACTTTGTATTACCCAGGGATTTTTACTAAAATATGTGGAGTACCTACTGATGGTTCCTTTTAGGCCTCTGTTTTTATTTTTTGACGTTCAGCAGATGCATTTGTTCACTTGATACCAATGGCTAATATCTCATATGCAGTGGTTACCCGGAACATTTAGGGTGCCCAGACTCCAGAGAAGCACCAGATGGTTCTTTTCACCTCTATCCTTAGGGAGCTCAAATTGTTTTTCTTCAAGAAATGCATACTAATTAATGGGATGAAAACCGGTGCCACTGAACTTGGATCAGGCAAATATATGCTGCAGGCAGTAACAACAGGAAAGCTAGGGTTGCAGTTTTTCTGGCTTCTTCACTACCTTTCCAACTGCTTTCAAAATTTCAAGATCCACCAGGGAGGTATATCATTATTAAAGGATTTCTTGGGTTAATGGAGGTCATTTTAGTTAGTGTTTATGGCCCAACCATAGATGATCCCTCCTTTATCCTGACTTTATTGAATCTTCTTGTGAGACAGGGTAACAAATGGTCCAAATATCGATGATCCCGCCTTTTTCTTAACTTTATTGAATCTTCTTGCTACACAGGGAACTACCCCACTTATTGTAGGTGGGGACTGGAACACTGTGCAAAATTATATTGGGCTCCTGTAAAAAGAACAGGTTTCTCTCCCAGTCAGAGAGCCCTACATGACTTTAAAGACACATTAGGGGTTATCGATCTATGGTACATGCTTTACCTCTCATTAAAACAATATACTTTCCATTCCCCTGTACATGACTCTTTTTCTAGATTGGATTACTTTTCTGATGTCTCAGCTTTTAGTTGGGAGCAGAGAACTGTACAAAATAGAAGCAAAGGTAGTATCTGATTATGCCCCAGTTGTCTTATTTGTATTCCCCCCACTTTCCAGAGAAAAAGTGGGCTTTGAAGACTTAATAATCATTTGTTACAGTACTGGGATTGTCTCCAACATTTAAGAGACTTTTCTGATTCTGTTTTTTTAACATAATCAAGGTACAGTCTCCAAGGCTACTACCCTTTGGGAAGTGTATAAAGCAGCCATACATGGATAGATTATATGGTTAGCGACAGTTTGGAAATGTAAATGGTTGCAAGAAGGTACACAATTATTGCACAGCATCAGATCCTTAGAAAAATGGATCTTAGCATCACTTTCAGATGCAGACTGGCAACACATGGTTATAGCCCAGTAGAAATATACAGAACCTCTCCCGAAAGGGGCAGAACAGGAACTATTTTGGGTGACACTTTCTTACATTGATCAAAGGGAGAATGCAGGAAAGTCAATAGCTCTATGGTAAAACAAAACAAGGTAGCTAAGATTGTCCCCATGACTCATAAGTGCCCTCAGGACCATTTGTTAACACAATCCAGAGAGATTGTTAACTCTTTTGGTGTCTATTATGAGCAGCTTTATGTGCAAGAGTCTCCAGTTTCCAAAGAAGCAATACAAGCTTTTCTGAAAGAAGTCTAGTTGCCACAGATACCACTGGAGCACAGAGACATGCTTTCTAAACCTATTCCCTTAGCTGAAGTCCAACAAGCTATCCAGCCATTCCCACTGGATATGGCCCCTGGCCCTGACAGGTTTTCATCAAATGTTTATAAACCTTATGAGACAACCTGACCCCTTATCTACTGTAATTCTTTCATGGTATATATGAGGATGACTCTTTACCCTCTTCCTTCAAGAGGCTTTAATAATTGTCCTCCCTAAACCTGGTAAATATAAACAATCAGTTGGGAACTACAGCCCCATTTCCCTTTTAAATTTGGATACCAAAATATTAACCAGTTGCATCATAAAGATTTTGCAAGTGTTGATAGATTTGGAAAAACAGGGTTTGGGGCTGGTAGACATTCCAGGGACCATCTTTGTAAACTAGCTTACCTTCTGTCTGTGTCGAGGGACTCCAAGATACCATCAGTATTGGTCTCCCTTGATGCAGAAAAGGCTTTTGATAGGGTCTCATGGACCTTTATTTTTGAGGCATTGGAAGGGTATGGGTTTCCCCCATAATTTATTAAATGGATTACACTTTTGAATTCTCACCAGTCATCCTCCATGTATTGAAATGGACTACTGGCTCCCTCTTTTTCATTATTAATGGGCATCCGTCAAGGATGCCCTTTATCACCTCTTCTTTTTAATTTATATCTTGAACCCTTAACCTGGCTATAGCTATGGATCCCGGAAATCAGGGAATTAGAATTGGAAGTCAGTTATATGCTATTTTGACCTATGTTGATGATATCTTACCTCATCTTGAATGCCCCACCTTGTCACTTCCTGCTGTATTTGAGCTTTTAACGTGATTTGAGTAGTTGGGTGGCTATAAGCTTAATTTGGATAAGACCGTATTTATGACCCTCAGTTGCTATACTTAAAAGGTTGATGTGATGAGATGGGGTGGTATGTGGACTACAGACTCCCTTAAATACCTGGGCATCATTGTTGGTAAAAGTAGACATGCCATGGTTGAGTCTAATGTTAATAAACTGCTCTGGCAATTTAAGAATGATCTTGACCATTGGTTACACCTACCCTTGATTTTATGGACTTGGGATAACATTAAAAAATGAATATTTTACCCAGGTTACTGTATTCTTTAACAATGACAGGTCTGTTTTTACTTAAAAGCTGGTTTATTTACCTCTGATCTCTCCTCATGCATTTTATTTGGGGTGGGAAGCAACCTTGAATGGCTTCTACAAGGCTGATGCCTGACAATCTGTTGGGGGGACTGGGCTTGCTAGATTTCCTTCTGTATTATTTAGCCACTCATGCCACTACTTTTTTGTGGTGGAGGTAAGTTCTCTGTTCTAGTGCAGAAGACCCAGTAATCTGTGTTTATAAAGTTATTGAAAAGTCTTTGGTTGATTAATGCAATATTGACCTTAAGACTTTACTTACTTGTAGACTATCTCACTTACCAGCATCCTTACAGGACCTACTCATAGGTATTTCTATATGTTCTTGTTCTCAACTACACAATTGTTTGAGTATGTCCCATCTTTATTATTTGTCACAACCCTTGCATTATAACCCTATATTCCGTACCGGAGGGGAAATGATAGGTAATACTTTTCTTTCTGGAGTGGCTACAGATAGGTATCTTCTGTTATCAATGAGGGTGATTTTTTTTTCTTTCAATATGTTTTGAGTGCAACATATTTATGTTTTTATTTATTGAATTTTTTTGACTGGCTATACTCTCTGAGACTAGATGTCCCTTTTGCAGGGGTGACCTGGGTGGCGGGGGGAGGGATACAGATGATAACCAACTGGAATTGAACCAGGTTAAGCTATTGGTGGTATTATTTAGTGAAGGGGGGAAATTTGGCCAGGGCAATGGGGAAACTTCCCTACTCTTTTAGAGAAGTGCTAAGGGATCTTTAACGTCCACCTGAACAACCACCAGAACAGGCAGCTGGGACCTCAGTTTAATGTCTCATTGGAAAGACTGCAACTCAGGAGTGCAACACCCCCCCTCATGCTGCACTACAGTGTCAGTATTGGGATTTAACCCAAGTGCCTGGTGTGGGGATAGAACCCACAGCCTTCTGATATTCCAGCCTTAGAGATGAGTGTGCAACCTGCTGAGCCACTGACACTGATGTCATAATTTAGGATTGGGAGAGGTACTCCAATTTATGCAACTTCAATCTTTGATTAAGCATATCCTGAGTCCTTACCCATGGCCTCTTCAACATTATGATAGTTGGACTCTTCTCTGTCATTATTCTGTACAAAGGCATGCCATTTCCTCAGTATATAAAAGGTTGTGAAAATATGCTACAAGTAAATTCAATTTGAAACTAGGGTATTGGAATTCTGAATTTGTTGAATTTCAGATTGAAATAAATGTGGCTCAGGTGTGGAAAAACTTGTATAAATTTACAAAATGTGACTCTTTGAGGCTGGCTCACTGTAAGTTATTGAATAATATGTATTATACCCTAGTTAAACTTTTGAAGTGTTGTGGAATTTCTGATGATGTTTGTACTAAATGTAAATAGAAGAGGGGGTCATAAAAGTATATCTTTGGGGACTGTGCTCTGATTCAGACATTCTGGCAAGATCTTAAATCCAGAATTGACCCATTACAAGGTTTATAGGATTATTTTGTACCTGCACTCTGTATTACTGGCCTAGGTATTGAGAAACTACTTGACCAGCAAAGATCTCATATGGCTCTTATAATGGCCACCCCAGGAAAATTATTGCTCAGCACTGATTGGATGATCAGGTGCCTTAATTTAAGGAATGACTAGTGGCTATTGTAGAGACCTTGCACATGAAACATATGTTAGTCAGTATGAGACATGTTGAAAAAGCATTTCACAAATGCTGAGAAGCATTGCAAACCATATTACTGTTGCCACAGTCATTTTAAGCGTATTTTTGACTCTCCTCTCTCCTGGCTTGCCATATGTTTCTGTATTTACAGCTACATTATATTGCCTCCAAATTGGTGTATATATATATATATATATATATATATATATAGATAGATAGTGGAATTAGAAATGCTGTTGCTTTAACTTTACTGTATGGGTCTTTTTCTGGCTGACTTTTACTTTATAAACTACAATCTTTTTTTGTTAGGAACTAGTGTTCCTGGCACTTGGGGGAAGAGGTAAAAAGGTACCTGGCCAGAATTCAATCTGGTATGGACACTAACCAGAAGTGGGAGCTCATAAAGCTGGGGATAGTGGAGGCAACCAAAACCTGCTGCAAAGCCCAGAGCAAGAAGGCTAGGGCTAAGAAACCGAGTTGGTTGAGCAAGAAGGGCAAGGAAAAGGTAAGGAAGAAAAGAGCTGCCTTTAGGAAGTACAAGAAAACAGGGGGGTGAGAACAGGGAGGAGTACTTGACAGAATCGAAGGAGGTGACAAGGGCAGTAAGGGGAGCCAAAGCATCTATGGAACTCAGGCTGGCACAAGGCATTAAGAAGGGGGAAAAGGACTTTTGCTACATCAGGAGAAAGGAGCTGTAAGGACCACATAGTAAGGATTAGAAAGGAGGGGTTGGGTGGAAGCAGGTGTATACGGCAGAAGCACTAAATGAGTACTTCTGCTCAGTATTTACTAAAGAGAAGAGGGGGGTGACACCCAAGGTGGGAGAAATGGCAGAAATGGGGGGGAAGGGGTGAAAGATTGGGAAATCATGGAGGGCAGAGTTCGAGAGGGTTTGAAGACACTGAGGGTGGACAAGGTGCCAGGCCCAGGTGGCATCCACCCCAGGGTACTGAAGGAGCTGACAGAGGTCCTTTATGTCAGCTGCTAGGCCCTACTCCATGTATATCCTGTAACTGCTGAAAATGTTCATGTATGCTCATGTATCATATGTTGTTCTTCCCATTTGTATTATTTAAATGTTTATCGATTATGTGTACTTGTCCTGTACCCCCTGCCCTGGGTCGCACCTGTAAATGAGCCTCAGCTCAGTGTGCCTTTCCTGGTTATCAACTTTTAAATAAATAAATAAATACATTTTAGACATGGATCTGGATCTGGTGGTCATAACAGAATCATGATGCACCGACAACCACAGCTGGGAAGTGGTCATTCCTGGTTACGCTGTGTTCCAGAAGACTAGGGCAGAAAGGAAAGGGGAGGATTATATGTAAGGGAAGGTATTAAGTAAATGGAAATACAAGGTTACACTGGGGACAAGGAGAGGCTGGAGGTTCTTTGGGATGGCTTGGAGTTGGTGTTGCCACTTTTATACATGTGGGAGTGCAGTACAGGGTACTGACACAGGGTGAGGAACTGAACAGGATTTGGTGGAGTCCATAGGCAAAATGGCAAGCAAAGGGAAAGAAATAATTATGGTTGCCTTAGGGAGGCCTACCAAACTGACCTAAGGGAAGCAGGGAAGGCAGTAAGGCAGGCAAAGTCCCAAATTGAGGAAATACTAGCACAAACAGTAAAAGAAGGTGACAAGGCTTTCTATAGATACATTAGTGAAAGGAGAAAGGCCAGTGGGGCTATTGCTAAGCTCAAAGGAGAAAAGGGCATCTGTGTGAGGAGGAGGACCCTGTAAAAGCATCTATCCTTAATAGATACTTTTGCTCAGTATTTACTGAAGAGAAGGTAGGGCAGGGCCCACAGGTCAGCACCATGGACACGGGGGGGTGAGCACTTCTCCCTTTACAAAAGAAAGGCTCCTACAAGAGTTCACTAAGCTCAGGGTGGACAAGGCAATGGCACCAAATGGCATACATCCCAGGGTACTAAAGGAGTTAAGGGTGGAACTAGCAGAGCCATTAGCAGAACTGTTTACTGAGTCTCTGAGCATGGGAGAGGTCCCAGAAGACTGGAGAAGGGCTCATGTGATTCCACTCCACAAGAGTGATAGCAGGGAGGAGGCAGGGAACTACAGACCAGTCAGTCTTACCTCAGTAGTGGGCAAGATTATGAAGGCATTCCTTAAGGAAAGGATAGTGCAACACTTGGAATACATAGGGGCACAGGATCCAAGACAGCATGGGTTTACAAAAGGAAGGTCCTGTCAAACTAATCTCATAGATTTCTTTGACTGGGTAACCAGAGTGGTGGACCAAGGGGGAGCAGTTGATGTCTCCTACCTTGACTTCAGCAAAGCTTTAGACACTGTTCCACATAGAAGATTGATAAACAAGCTGGGTAGGCTTGGTGTGGGTCCAAAGTTGGTCAACTGGGTGGCAAACTGGTTGACGGGCAGAAAACAGAGAGTGGTGGTAAATGGTATGCAGTAAGAAGAGATGCAAGTCACAAGTGGGGTACCTCAGGGATCAGTCCTGGGGCCAGTCCTCTTCAATATATTCATCAGTGACATTGCAGATGGACTAGAGGGTAAGGCTTGTCTGTTTGTAGATGACACCAAGATGTGCAACAGAGTAGATGATCCAGATGGGGTGGGCAGAATGAGAAGAGATCTGGATAAACAAACAAAATGGTCGGAAGAGTGGCAACTGGGATTTAATGCAAAGAAGTGCAAGATCATGCACATAGGGAAGAGAAACTCTGAAGCCACCTTTAGGCTGGGAGGGGAGTTGCTGGCAGTCACAAAGGAAGAAAGAGACTTGGGCATCATCATCACTGATGACCTGGAATCATCCACGCAGACCTCTAAAGCAGTAGGTAAGGCTAGGGGGATGTTAGGGTGTATTAGTAGGGGTATCACAAGTCAGAAGAGGGAGGTAATAATCCATCTTTACAAGACACTAGTTAGGCCCCATCTGGAGTACTGTGTGCAGTATTGGAGGCCACACCTTCACAAGGACATTAACCAAATTGAGGCAGTCCAGAGAAGGGCAACCAAAACGGTGCAGGGACTGCATCAGAAGACATCTGAGAACAGATCAATGGAGCTCAATATGTATACCCTAGAGTGAAGGAGGGAGAGAGGTGATATGATCAAAACATTCAAACACCTTAAGGGCATTTACAAGGTGAAAGAGTCTAACATGTTTCAATATAAGAAAAATAGCAGGACAAGAGGACACAGCATGAGATTAGAGGGAGGCCGATTAAGGGGTAATGTGAGGAAGTTCTTTTTCACAGAAAGGGTGGTGGATGCATGTAATGGCCTACCTCAGGAAGTGGTGGCTATGAATACAGTGCAGGGCTTCAAACAGGCATGGGATACTCATAAGGGAGCAATACAGATGAGTATGAGTAGATAGGCGACTGACAGCAAAGGACGAGGGCACATTTATAAGGTAGAAAAGAAATGGGCAGACTGGATGGGACTTGCGGTCCTTATCTGCCATCAACTTCTATGTTTCTATGACTTTATGACATATCTGCCAGATATGGACTAGAACATTGAGGCTGCAGCTACAACTAGGAGCAGGGTCATCCTAGACTCCCTGCAAGGGGCATTTCTTAGGCACCTGGATACAGATCAAGCTAGAGATGGGGTAGTGATGGATCGGGTACTTACAGTATAAGCAGCAACAATATTGCAGACATCAGAGTGGTTAATTACCTGGGTACCAGCAATCATCGTACAGTGTGATTTAGCATTCCGGCTGGCCAAAAAAACACACTACAGCAAGGGTCCTGGATTCAGGAGAGCAGATTTTAAAGAAATGGGAGACTACCTTAGGAAAAACTTTGATGGGGGATGGCAGGGTGGGTGGAGGCACAATGGAATAGAATAAGGGAGGGAATAACTAAGGTAATGGTATGCTTTGTGAAGGTAAGAAGCAGACGAGCTAGAGGCCAGTGTGGTTCTCAAAGGAGATGGCTAAGGTAGTAAAGGAGAAAAAAACAGCTTTCAGAATATACAAGGAGTCCTAAACAGAGGCAGACAGGGAGGTATATCTAGAGGGAGGCAGGAGGCAGGGACAGGACAGCTAAAGCTCTAATGTCAAAAGTATCACTCAGGAGATCAACAATTGGGATAAGACTCTCTTCAGGCATGTGAATGAAAGAGGAATGCAAGGGGTGATATAGTGAAGATAAGGAGACCAGGAAGGGGGGACTGTGCAGAGGAAGACCAAGAAACAGCTAACATTTTCAACAAATACTTCTGCTCGGTCTTTGTAGTGGAAGCGAGAGAGACTGGCCATCATGCATTAACAGGTACCAGTGGGACTGGCCCATTTATGAAGAAGAGAGTCTGCCAGGGATTGGAAGCCCATAAGGAAAATAAGGCGATGGGATAGGAAGAGATTCACCCAGTGGTACTTAAGGAACTGAGCAGGGTGCTAGCCGCCCCTTTGGCAACACTGTTTAGCACCTTATTGTAGAAACTGATTAAAAGGAAAAACAAATTATATAAAAAATACCATTCAAATAAATGTGATAGAACCCTTACTGCATTCAAGCATGTTCAAAAAATTTGTAAAAAAGAAATTAAAAAGGCCAAAATGTAAATGGAAAAATCACTAGCCGAACAAGCTCAAAAGGGAAACTGTAAATTAATGTTCAGTTAAATCAACTCTTTAAAAAAACAAACGTGCAAGGTTGGCCCTATTAATTCTGGTACTAAGACCTTATTCCATCCTAGTGATATGGCTGAATATTTTAATTCACAGTTTTGTGAGGCCTTTTCTAATAATAATGTAACTTGTAGTGCCATATTAGGTGACCAACCAATTTACAATGTAGACATACCATTAGAGACTATCAAATCCAAATTGATGGAAGTAAAAAAAGGATCCTCTGCCAGCCCAGATGGAATCTCTGGTGATTTAATTCATCTAATGAAGGTCCATCTTTGTGTTCCCTTAAAAATTATTTTTGACACAAGTCTAAATACTGGTCTGGTTCCAACTGGAAGGAAGCATGCCCATGTAATACCACTGTACAAAAAAGGATCTAAAAGTATCTCAGATAACTACCGTCCCATTAGTTTAACTCCAATTTGTTGCAAAATTCTAGAATGAATCATTAAGGAGGATCTGACCTCTGCCATTGCAAGATTAGATCAAACTCAACATGGATTTGTAAAGGGACGATCTTGTATAACTAATTTAATATGTTTCGATGATTATGTTAGTCAAAATTTGGATAAAGGCATTCCTTGTGACGTTATTTTTTTAGATTTTAAAAAGGCCTTTGACTCTGTACCTCATTGGGCCTTGATACAAAAATTACAGCTCCATGACATTGAACCAGTTTTTGTTAGATGGATTACAAATTGGTTATCTAATAGAATGCAAAAAGTTGTAATAGATGGCCTTGTTAGTAGCTGGAAAGATGTTAGAAGTGGTGTTCTACAAGGATCAGTCCTTGCTCCACTTATCTCCCAGGTTTTTATATCTGACCTATCTACAAACATCAAAAGTAATTCTATCTGATATGCAGATGACTGTAAAATCTGTAATATATGTAGTAGTGAGACTGACTTTGAGGTAATTCAGGAAGACTTAAAGTTGCTTCAAACTTGGTCCCTAAAATGGAATCTTTATTTTAATACCTCTAAATGTTGTGTCTTGCACTTTGGAAAAAAGAATCCTAGGCATCAACACTTTATTTATGACAGGGTGTTAGTCATTAAGGACAGTGAAAAAGACTTGGGAATTACAGTTGGTGTAGGGATGATATTTGACTGCCATGTCACTAACACAATAAGTATAGCAAATAAGATATGATGGGCAATACAACATAATATTACATAAAAAAAATCAGATATACTGTTATCTTTATGCCTCCTGGAGGAGAAGAGAGCCAGAGAGATATGATTGAGACCTATAAGTACTTTGGTGGGGAGGGGTGTAAACAATGTGTAGGAGACAAGTCTCTTACAGGAGGAGGAGGAGGAGGAGGAGCAGAAGAACATAGAGGCATGCAATGAAGCTTCGGGGGGCTAAGAGAAATGTGAGGAAATTCTTCTTTACAGAAAGAGTGATGGATGGCTGGAACAACCCACAAGAAGTGGTATTGACGTAGAAGACTGTGACAAGCTTCAAGCATGCGTGGGATAGGCACATGAGCATAATTGATGGAGGAAATGGAGGAGGGAGGGACACCTATGACCAAATAGGGTCAGAGTGTAGAAATAAGCAGGAAAACTAGGGCAGACTAGATAGGCTTACTGGTCCTTTTCTGCAGACAAATTCTGTGTTTCTGTTTCTATTTTGAACCAGTGCATTTCACTGTACACAACTGCAGCTTATTTTACTTAGTTTGCTGTTGCACCTAATGGAGGAACCTATTGGGTCATGAATGCCTTTGTACTAAACCATCTTTGAATAAAACATATGTGTTAGACTGTCCAGTGACTCCTGTTTTCCAAGGACAAAATACAGCAAAAAACTCTTTTTACTAATGGAATATTTTTTTGAATTCTGTGGAATTCTGAAAAGCATTTCCATGTATGCCACCAACTAGCATTCTATTAATCAAGTAAACTGCAGAAATATTTTCTGTGGATTGCAGAAAAAGAATCTGGTTTATGTAAACCAGACTACTAATCCACAAAGCCCATACTAATGTTGAAATTTTAGAAATCTGCTACCAACAGAATTCTGTCAGAACTGAGGACTGAAAATTAAGGAAGGGAAAAAGGCTTTCGATCAGTACATAAGGGAGAAAGTAAAGAAGGAAAGCATTGTCAGACTAAAGCAGAGGGAAGAGTGGATGGAAGGCAGCAAAAGCAAGGCAGAAATACTGAATGATTGCTTCTGTGCAGTATTTAGCATGGAAAAGGAAGGGCGCTTGCCCTAGGAAAAAGATAACATTAGACCAAAAGGCAGCACAAACATTTCTATGGATCCTATAACCATGGACAAGATGTCAAGATGACTCATGGCACTGAATGTAAATAAACAACCAGGCCCAAAGCTCTGCTCCCCTGTGTGCTGAAGGAGATTTCACTGTTACTGACTGAGCCCCTGACAGGCCTCTTTAGCTGTTATTTGGGACAGCCAACTGGTGTCAATGCAAGCAAGATACCACTGCAGAAAAGTGTCAGAAAGGATGAAACAGGGACCTACAGACTGGTAGGTTTAATGACAAAAGCTGGAAACCATAATAAAAGAGAGACTGATGGAGTTTCTGGAGGAAAATAGACTACTAGACCACAGGCAGCATGGTTTTGTAGCAGGAAGGTTTTGCCAGATTCAATAGACCTTTTTTTGACTTGGTAATGAGGGCAGCAAACTCTTATTTGACTTGCTGGAGTATGTACTCAGGCACAACTATTTTGCATCTGGAGGAAACTTCTATTTACAAAAGTAGGGTACAGCCATTGAGGGGGTAGCCTTAGTACCCTCCTATGCAGATAACTTCATGGCCTATTAGGAAGTGAATGTTGTGTTTGCTGACTCAAACCACCACCTCGGACACATTCTTCATTAGTATCATTTTATTGAACAGTATCATATGTGGTTGAGGAAAGGAAGTTGAGTTGGCTACACAGTGTGTTAGTTGGTTGAATAACAATGACTGGAAAATCACATGCACTAGAAGAAATGATTGCAATTTAGTTAATTTCTTGGATAGCACCTTCACAATTACAAAAGATTTAAAAGTGAGTAGTACCCACCTCAGAAAACCTATAGCAGGTAATTAGGTTCTCGGAGTAGACAGTTCACATCCAATGTCACTCGTACAAAGCATACAATTTGGGGAATGTTTAAGGCTATGACAAAATTGTATATCAGAAACTTTTTTTAGGAGAAAGGGTACTTGTGTAAGGTTATTCAAGATGCGATACAGAAAGTGAAGAAATAAACAGAGGGTCATTGTTAACCCTGAAGACGTATATACAAACTGTAGATCAAAATGTTTGAGATAATCAACCTATTACGTTCATAATGGAATGCCATACAAGAGCAGAAGAGATTAAGGGGATAGAAAAAATACAGGTGGCCAGTGCTGCAAGCAGACCCTGAGATTGGACCATTAGTTGGGAAAGCCTCCAGGGTCTCCTTTAAGAAGGGTTGCAGTGTAGGAAAGATAGTTACAAACAATCATTTTCAAATATAGTCAGATAGACTACACAGAAGTGACTGCGTAGGTTTTAACAAGCGAAGACATTGTGACATTTGTGACTTTATGGCAACAGGAGGTAATTTTCAACAACCGATCAATGGTACCTTGGTGAATATGTGGACTGTCGAAAAGGTCATGAGTGTGATATGGCAAATATTCTCAGTCCTGCAGAGTGAGATATCCATAGCTCATGATGCAGGGGTGACAATATTTGCCATAGCACACAATCTGCCCATGATGTATTGGAGATATACAGTAGGGCCAAGAGTTTTAGAAGTTTTGTTATGCTGTCTTGTGTTCTGTTCCTGTTTATGTGTTTGCTCATTCTGTGTTTCATCTTTTCTGAATGGGCTGGCAGTGTTATAAACTCTGGTCTGTCTAATTACATGATTGTGTTTTGCAATGCTAAATGAGTTAGTTTTAGGTAGCAGTGAGAAACATACTTTTGTGAGGCTATATTGTTTAGAAGTCTGGCTGCAGTGAAGCTGAGAGCATCACAGTAATTGTAATGAGCTGAGAGGCAGAGTATCAGAACAGCTGATACTGTTTTCAGTGGTAATTAAGTTAGCTGCAGGCAGAGTGCAGTGTGTTCTGTGAAATTGTGCTCTTTAGGATTCTGGCTCTAGTCAAACTGAAAGCAACACAATAATTGTAATGGGTGAGAATCAGAGTTTGAGGAACAAGTGAGACTGTGTTTCAGTGTACTTGAGTTAGCTGCAGGCAGCAGTTTAGACTGTTCTGTGAAGATGTGCTGTTTAGAATTCTGGCTGCAGTCAAGCTGACAGTGTCACAGTAATAAGCTGGAAGTTGGGGGGGGTAGGTGTGTTTTGTAATGCTCACTGAGTTAGCTGTAGGCAGCAGTGAGACCTCTGAAGTAGTTTTGCATTTGTGTCTATGGTAACAGCACAGGTGTTTCTTGCATGCTGAGGGGAAAGCTGCCTAGAGTGATGACCTTTTGTGACCTGTGTGTGTAAATGGTTGATATCATCACAGTAGAGAAGAGGGTAAAAATATCACATTCAAGTGGATGATACACTGTTTTATCTCACTCATTTACCACTCACCCCTATTGTGTGTATGTATATATATATATATATATATATATATATATATATATATATATATATATACATATATATATATATATATATATATATATATATATATATATATACTGGTGTACTGTACATGTGGAAAATATATGTAGGGAAAACTGTTCACCCCTTAAAAGGTCACATCCAGTAGCACATTTGTGCTATTATGAATAAAAATATCAATAATGTCCTGGGTGCCCACTTCAAGGAGATGCACAGCTCGAAAATACAGGGATTTAAATTTTGAGCTTTAGAACATGTGTACCATATGTTACGAGGAAGTGATAGTCGAAGATTACTACTGCAAAGAGAAACAAGATGGATTTCAGTTTTCAAGGCATTGAAAACCATTGGTCTAAATGATCAGTTGGACTTCAAACTCTGTTTGTAAGGGAAGCATGATCAATTTCCTCCCGAGTACCCTTGACATTAGGAAATATTGATTCCTTCATTTTGCATAGTAATCATGTCCTTTCCCTCTCCAGCTCCCTTTTACCTTCCTACTCTTCCCCCCAACAGAGCCTGTATAATCCCTGTATAAAGAATCGATTCTGCTCTATGTTCTATCAAATTTAAATTTTTCATGTTACACAGTATAATTTCACTGCAGTATTTATTAAAAGAACCCCTTCTTTTGTAAGCTATTAGTATTTATGTAGCCTGTATGTCCCTATAAATATGTAATACAGTTACAAGAAGAAATATATTACGGTTTCATTCATACTGCTTTCATTCTAGCTATTGATACATTTTTTGCTTGCGAAAACAGTTTTTGTAAGCTGTGGAATTCTCCACCCATTCCTTTTTTAGATGAATGAGAGAAATCTTTGACATTTAAAACGCTGTGAGATAAATGCTGGTTGCTTTGCAATTTACTCTAACTATGGGAAACTAACTTATGAATGATGTGAAAGCCGATCTACAATTACATCAGTAAATAATTGTTTAGAATATTAAATATTTATTAACCAAAAAACTGGGTTATAGCTTTCAATGAGATTCAAGCAAGGCCACATTTAATGGATCTATTTAATCACAATTATGTGTTATGCTATATTACATTGCTTTTAATGTAGAGGCATTTTGGCACAATAGCATAACACTATGATTGGGAACTGCATCAGTACATTTTATTTAATTGAGTGGGGTATTTAATTACAGCGTTCTTTTCCTCACATACACTTCCATGTGGAAGCCACGTAGCAATGACAATACATAGGGGCAACTGACCAGTCATTACTATATATTTTTTGCACCAATACATTTATTTTAATATGCTAGTGGACTTTGTCTTGTGCTGTTTTTTTCTGTTTTCCATAATGACTAACATTGACCATTTTCTCTTTATAGATAATTCCTGAAGAAGACCAATGGTTGAAACATCAATTTTAACTCTTTTTTCCATTTGCAATGTGTATTTAATATTACCCTTTTGTTTTGTTTCCAGGCCACACACTTTTTTTTGTTCTAACATAATGTATCTTGATTTTAGCATAGTGTTTGACTCAGTCCCAAATAGGATATTAGCCAAACAATTTGGGGAACCTAGAGTTGGAAACAAATAATTTAGGTGGGCGGAAAATTGGCTGGGTGGAGGCCTCAGAGTTAATGATAAATGGGACATTCTTAGTTCTTTAAGAGATGGTACTGACACTTTGAACATTTTACAGCAGCTGGATGTGCAGGAGGATTGGTTATTTGGTACACTTGACATCCAGGACTTCTGTACAAAAATACACCATGGGGGGCTTGGATGCCTTATTCCAGGCATTATGTTCATGGATCTCATATCCAGATAGGTCATTGAATTCTTATTCCTGTTGGAAAAAAAGTGCTGTACTGCAACACATTTTCCTTTGTCCCCTGAACCCCTCCCAGGAATGACAGACACTACAATTTAATTTACTTTTTGGTTGCTCTTTGGCAATATTTATTTTGGCACAAAGAATATTGACATCATCAATGTTAATAATTCACTCTCCACACATAACAATTCATTCAAAGTTTTCTTGGTTCTGGCCTCTTCCTTCCTCTGGTTGTTCATCCATTTTGACTTTTTAGGGTCTGGACACTGTGAATCCGGCCCCCTCCTCCACAACAGAATCAGGCCAGTTCCACCTACCTGGGCCTTCGCCCTCCAGGCCTGGACACTTCTGAATCCAGCACCTGGACCTATCCCCCCTCCCCACCACATCTGGGTTCCTTGTCCCCAGCCCATGTATCCTACCCCCACCCCTTTTCTTCCCCCACTCTTCCTTTCCTTCCCTTCCTCTTCCACTGCCCCACCTCCAGCTTGTGATGGACGGAGTGGTTTCCCCTGGACCTATCCCTCCCTTTTAACACCACATCTGGGTTCCTTGTCCCCAGCCCATGTATCCTATCCCTCCCCTTTCTCCCCCAACTCTTCCTTTCCTTCTTCTGCCTCTCATCCCACTTCCCATCGGACCTTGCTGCCCTCCCCTCAGGGGACTATGACCCAGCCCTCTGGGCCTGCAGCAACCTACCTGCATCCAACCACACTGGCACCCTGCCCAGGGTCCCAGGACACACACACACACACACTGCCCACCACCTGTCTCTGTGCCAGCCTTGTCCCCAATGCCTTCCTTAATAAGGGTGGATGGGTGGGAAAATTCCCAACAAAAGAGGTCATCCTGTAGGTGTCCTGGCCTGATATACTCTCCCAGGACCCCTGTTCAGGACCTCTGAGGCTTCGCCCCCCCAGCCAATACCTGGGGCTCTGGCATTGCCTTGTCATAGTACCCTTTACCTGGCTTGGTGATGTCACTAGCCCCTCCCCTTCTACCTGTTCTTTCCCTCCCTTCCTCCCTCCCCTCCACTTTGTGCTTCTTCCTGGCAGGGGTCATCAGACAACCTGGCCTGCCTATTAATGGCAAGCTCCATTGTCCCCTGAACCCCTCCCAAGAATGACAGATGCTACAATTCAATTTACTTTTTGGTTGCTCGTTGGCAATATTTATTTGGCACAAAGAATATTTACATCATCAATGTTAATAATTAAGTCTCCAAACATAACAATTCATTCAAAGTTTTCTTGGTTCTGGCCTTGTCCTTCCTCTGGTTGTTCATCCATCTTGACATTTCAGGGTCTGGACACTGTGAATCTGGCCCCCTCCTCCACATCAGAACCAGGCCTGTTCCACCTACCCGGGCCTTCACCTTCCAGGCCTGGACACTTCTTAATCCAGCACCTGGACTTATCCCCCCTCCTCTCTACATCTGGGTTCCTTGTTCCCAGCCCATGTATCCTACCCCACCCCCTTTTCTTCCCCCGCACTCTTCCTTTCCTTCCCTTCTTCCACTGCCGCACCTCCAGCTTGTGATGGAAGGAGCAGTTTCCCCCTTGTGAGCTAGTATCTCAAACCTTTTTTGGCTATTTCTCTCACTCGCTCCCCAATTGACCTGAGGGATAGGCACATGCCAAACACCCCATCAGACCTGTACACCGCAGACTGGTCAAAGGAAATGTCCTTGTGCTGCAGGTCCATGCCCTCTTTTCAATTATCACACTTGCTACCCTCCTATTTAAATGCTTCCTGACTTTCACAATCAGCCTGATGTCCTTGACCCCCTGCCATTCCCACCAGGAGGTGATGTGGGACCAGCCAATTATCACCCTCAGCCACCACCATTTTATCTTTTCCAAATCCCCCAGGATGTTCTGTCCCAGTTCTCCCCATGGCAGGCCCCCAAGTCATTTCCCCCCAAATGTATGATAGTGCAGTCTGGTGTGCCCCATTGCACTTGTAATTCCTCTACCAGTGGCAAAAGCTGTGCCGACCTCATGCCCCCTAATGCCTTTCCATAGCACTCTGGTGAGCTTGGTATTGTATCGCAATTCTGCTCCTTTGGATGTGGCAACCACAAACCTTTCTGCCCAATAGATGAAGGAGTGCCCCACTATCCAAACTTTCCTCTTGGAACCTGCCATGGAGACAAGATAAACAGTGTGAGTTGCTGTTATAAACACCTGACATACCTCTTGTAGCAGCTGGACTTCCAGCACCCAACCTTCTTTACCTCTTCCTCTGCAGCCCCTTTTTCTGCTGCCTCTGGGGCTGCCCCAATCTGAAAGGAATGCAGGACAAATTCACCTGAGTCCTCCCCAATGAAGGCCAGTGCCCTCTTGAGCAATGTCCTCACTTGGAAACTGGTGACTGGGGAACCATCCCCATGCCAGAACAAGGCCCCCAGCCCTCCCTCAAGAGTTCACATAGGCTTCCAGTGCACCCACTGTGCAGTTGATGGACTGTGGTTGCCTCACCAATGCCACCTTGGCCCCCTTCCCCCTTTGGTCTGTTTTAGACCTGGCCAGGTTAATGACCACTCTGTCCCACCCCAACAAGATGTTCTTGTGTTGCAAAGCCTATACAGCAGCTGTTTTCCTTGGGGCCACCACTTCCCCCACCCGAAGGCCCTCGCTGCCATGACCACAAAAATAGGATCACCTCCTGGACTGAGGTGCACACCTGCTGTGTTGCCCCTAGTACTTTTTCCAGCAAATGCCCTCTTATGGGGCACCTCCCATCCATCCTGGCCACCTGTCCTCTCTGCCAGCCTGCGACCATCCTTTTTGTTGTCCTGTTGGCAGCTATGTTGAGCCAGCCCCAGGCCTGGCATACCCAACTGATGCCAGCCAGGTGGACCACTACTGTGGCATGTGCAATCCCCCCTTCCCACTTATCCACTATAAACCTCCTTACCCACTCATCCCAGGCCACTTCGCCCCTGCCCCACCCATGCTTCCTTCTGCATTCCTGAAATCTCACCCACCCTGCTTCATAGGCCCTCAATGTGTTAGCTGACCAGGAACCCTGGTACAGTGCCCTGGCAGTGTAACTCCAGCCTCCCATAACCGGTCTGGGATCCTGGTCCTGTGTGTTGCTGCCTGCGGCCTCAGCTTTTGAAACCTTCTGAGCTGCAAACAGGAGAGACTGTCAGCCACCTCATTCTTCAACCCTTCAATATGTTGCAATTTGAAAGACAGGTTCAGTTGCAGCCCCCCAAAAAACATGCACCTGAGCAGGCTACCTACAGTCTCTGTCCTCCCCCCTTATCTATTAATAACCTCCACCACCCCTTTGTTGTCTCACCAGAACAGGATGCACTTCCCCTTCATCCTAGTGCCCCACACTTCCATAGCCACCCATATTGGGAATATCTCCAAAAATGTAATGTCCTTCAGTATGCCCCACCCCTTCCACTGCCCTGGCCAAGCTTCCAAATCCATTCTCCTTGGAAGTATGCCCCCATCCCCAGTGCACCCGAGTGTCCGTGAACAACTCCAAGTCTGTATTCTGATCTCACTCATCTTGCAAGAATGTCACCCCATTATAGCTGTTGAGGAACTCCTCCCATACCTGGAAGTTCTCCCGTACCCCTTTCAACACATTTACCCAGTGGTGCAGCAGCTTAGCCTTCCCCATGGCCCTTCCCAGCCTCCTTGTAAATGCCCTGCCTGGGCTGATGGCCTTGCAGGTGAAATTAAGGTGCCCCAGAAGTTGTTGCATTTATAGCACCAGCATTCTCCTCCTCCTCCCATCACCTGGGCCAGTAGGCCCTTAAGGCGCATCACTTTTCCCCTGGGAAGCCTGAAACAGCCCCCCCTCCATGTCCACCTCTATGCCCAAGAATTCTATTCTCCGGGTGGGGCCCTCCAACTTGCCTTGTGCCAGCGGTATCCCCTATATGCTGGCACATGTTTTTGCAATCCTGCAACATCCTCTGCACCTCCCCTCTTGACTCCTTAACAAGAAGGAAATCATACAGATAATGCACTATTCTCCTGTGCCCATGCCTTGCCCTGAATATCCACTGCATCCAGGTGCTGAATGCTTCAAAGGTGGAACAAGCCACTGAACTCCCCATCAGCATGGCTTTGTCGAAATAGATGTTCCCTTGGAATTGGAAGCCCAACAGGTCCCAATCTGCTGACCTGATGGGCAAGAGTCAAAATGCCAACTCAATGTCTGCCTTCACTAACCACACTCCCTCAATTGCTCTGATCAGTGTTATGGCCTCTTCCAGTGAGGCATGTGACACTGCCCTAAGATGGTCCGGTATGCCCTCATTCACCGATGAGCCCTTGGGGTAGGACAAGTGGTGGATCAGGTGGAATTCCCCTTCTATCTTCTTCAGTATGATGCCCATTGGGGAAACTTGGAAGTGTGTGCTCGGGGGGGACCCATGTGGACCTTCCACCTGACCTGCCTTGATTTCCTTTTTAATCTTGGCCTCTACTATCCCCTCCTTCCCCTTCACTTACCTGAAATTCCTAGACCACATTTCCATCCCCCTTGAAAACCCAGTGGGAAACCCATCCAGAATCCATCCCTGAGCAGCTCCACTGCCCCCTTATTCAGGTAGTCCATGGTCCACTCCTCCACTACCATTAGAGAAATGGGTGTACGTGCCAGCGTGTAACCCCACTGCTCTCCACCTGGCTCTTCCCACTTGCCAGCCATTGGAGGTGTAGTGCTGCCCCTGTGGCTGCCCCCTCACCCCATGTTCTGCCCCCCCAGGTACCCCAAAAGGACTGTTCATAGTACTGTGCCCCATGCAGTCCCCTTCTTTTGCCCCTTTTTCTGCAATTGGAGACCAGGTGTGACCCACCTCATTTTGAACAGGCATGCCTGAATTTACAGCTGTAGGTGGCCTTGTTAAAACCCCAACAGGTCTTGGACCCTGCGGCAGGAGGGTTCTTCCTCACTTGTTCTCCCCCAGTCCCACTCCCTTCCCCAGAGAGGGTCCTCACCCACAACTCTGAGTGGGTACAGTCCCATCTCAGATCCCCTTTTTCTGCCATTATCTTCCAAAAAGCCTCATCATATGTAAGCAACCAGTAGCCTACTTTTGCCTTGTATCCATCTCTGATGATGGACATGTATGTCAGCAAGAGGATGGCTAGCTTTGGCTGCTTCTCCAGCACCAACGCTCTGTAGATGATGAAACCCCCCCTGTCAATTATTAGTGGTCCTTCCCTTGTACTTTGCCTCCTTGGCCTTGTGTCCTACCACTGCCAGAGCCACTGCCATTTCAGACTTCCCCACTGACTCCTTCTGTTCATGTTTTGTGGCTGTGTCCTTGTCCACTAGTGTGAAGATGTTGACATATTCCCCTTTCCAAATTTTTTCTTTGATTGAGGCTGAGATGTGGTGCCCAACTGAGCAGCCTGGGGGCCCTTCGTACAATTTCTTGCCTGTTGACTTGGCCCCCCCATTTTCCACCCCATCCCCTTTGCTTTTTAAGGCCTGCAGGGCCCACTCCATCTTTTCGATCCCAGTGTCCCCCATGCTGCCCAGTAGCCCCTCTAAATAATCCTTCAAACCGTTCTCATCAGTGAGATCCACGTCCTTCTTACCCCCATCTGGGCTCTCCTCATCTGGTATCTGTGTGGGTAGAGGCGCTGGGATGGGTGCGGGGACTGGCATTTCCCGTCTGGATCTCTTACCCCCCTTTCCCCTGCTTGGATGTTCCTCTCACTCCTTATGCTTTTTTCTGCACCTCTTCCTCTGCCTCTCTCTGTTTTGCTGCTGCCACCAGCTCTGACATCTGCCCCATCAATTTCGCTGCTTCCTGCATCATCTTTTTGCTGGACATCAGGATTTGCTTGGGTACCATTGCTGTTCCTCCACCACTGCATGCAGATGGGTGAGAAATAATACTCAGACTTGTGTATCAAATTATCCTTAAAACTGAGGTTGTAGGGACCTTTGGTGCCCATCCCATGTCTTCCTTTCCCCCCTTTAGCAGGGTCCCCCATGGCCCAATCAGCCTCGTGGTGCCACCTGCAGGGGCCACCACTCCTTTAAAGCTTTTTCTTTATATATCTGGCCACCCTTAGTGGCCTTGCTCCTCGTGGTACCCAACCCTTCCAGGCTGACCCACCCCCGTGCGTGTGTACCCCTCTCCCGCTCACCAATATTTATCCTTTTATCTCTATTTAATCACTGCCTATCCATTTGTATTCCTCCCCCCTCAAGCAGGTCTTGAACCCCTGACCATTTTTTGGCTGTCTGCATCCAAGTCGATCCCATCATCCACTAAGACCACTCAGCCCCGAGGAACTGGTGCAAGACAGATTGCAGCCTCCCTTGGTGTGTAGCTGCTGAAGCATCAGAAATGGCCTGCATTAGGGCCTTCCTCATTCCCATCTAGCCAGCCAAGCTTCCTTCTGTTGTTCTGTGCGCCACCTCTTGCCCGCTCTAGGCCCCTTGCCAAGCTCTGCCAATTGCTTTTCAGAAAGAAATTTGTCAAAATCAAGCAACTGCAGCAGCCATTTAACCCCATCTGTGCTGGCTGAATTTCCACTAAACTTCTATTGCTGCTGACCGAAACCCACAACCGCTAACACACCACCACCACTATCCCCGATAGGGTAGCTCCCCAATATGGATGCGCCGTCTTGATTTATGTTATTTATTTATTTTAAAAACTTTTGGCAAAATGCATTGCCCCAATCCAACATGCAGGCTGCTGTGTCTCATGACCCCAGTGGCCACACTCCTACCCAGCTGGTCTGCGTCTGCGGCCCCAACTCACCCACGGCTACAGAGACCTTGAAAATAACTCACTGCAGCCGCCAAACCTTTTCTTGCCACCTAATCCATCACCTCCTGTAAAATGCAGCGTGGCTGCAGTGCTCCACCTAAACAAAACCAATGCAGCAAAAACTGTGCTTTGCTCAGACCCTAGCATTACCCTTAGAAGGCCCCCCAATGCACCACTGGGTCTGCATTTTCTCCATGGAACAAATGGGGAAATCTGACTCATTCATCCTATTGTTTTCCCCTTGAACAATCTTTTCCTTTTCCTACCCCCCGTGCAAAGAGACAAGTCCATCCTCTGCACTAGGCCACACCAGACCACGTGGCCTCCAAGGCCTAGATGCCTATGACTAGACAGGGATGGCCGGCAGGGCCCTCCCCCATATGCATCACACTGGCCCTGCTTTCATCAACCACAATTTTAAAAACAAATGAACCACAGCGTGTGCATGGTGGACCATGTTCTCAGCTTTTCTCCCACTTACCACACCAGAAGAAATGAAGTTAAATGCCATGCAAGAAATTTAAACAAAAATGAACCACAGATCATGCATATTGAAACCTGATTTCAGCTTTTCTCCCACTTACAATGCCAGGAGAAATGAAGTTAAATGCCAGCCGTAGAGTCAAGCCATACAAAGGCAAAAGTGCTGGACTTTAGGAAGGCTGACTTTGCCAAAATGGGTGAGTGCCTAAGGAATGCACTAGCAAATGGGCAGGAAGGAGGGGTGGAAGAACAATGGGGAAAAATAAAAACAGCCATCACAGAGGCAACAAGCCTTTGTGTGAAGCAAATAAACAAAACAAAATGATGTAAGAAACCATTATGATTCTCAAAGGAGGTGGCAGAGAAGGTTCTAGAGAAAAAGAAAGCATTTAGGAAGTACAAGGAATCACAGAAGGAGCAAGACAGAGAATTGTATCAGTTAAAGCAAAAGGAAGCTGGGAAGACAATCAGAACAGCAAAGGCCCAAACCGAGGAAAACATAGCCAACTTAGTTAAGAAGAGGGATAACACCTTTTATAGGTACATCAGGGAGCAAAGAAAGACCAAGAGAGGGATAGTGAGGCTTAATGGGGGGGGGCAGAGCATGACTGTGAAAAGGCAGAAATACTAAACAAATATTATTGCTCAGTATTCACAAATGAAGAGGGGAAGATACCTAAACCAAACAGTAGAAACACTCTGGATACGGGAGTTACCAGCCCATTCACAGAAGAAAGGGTTCTGAAAGAACTCTTAAAACTGAAGGTGGAAAAAGCAATGGGGCCTGATGGGATTCATCCCAGAATTCTAAAATAACTAAGGGTAGAATTAGTGACACCACTGACTACCCTCTTTAACAAATCATGGGAGGATGGGGTGGTACCTGAGGACTGGAGGAGGGCAGATGTGATTCCACTTCACAAACGTGGGAGCAGGGCAGAAGCATAAAACTACAGACCTGTTAGTTTAACCTCAGTGATAGGAAAAATGATGGAATCACTTCTGAAGGAAAGAATTGTCAAGTACCTAGAGGCCAGAGGGGCACAGGACCCAAGGCAGCATGGATTCACAGCAGGAAGGTCATGTCAGACAAATCTAATACATTTCTTTGACTGGGTGACCAAAGAAGTATATCAGGAAGGGGCTGTGGACATGGCCTACCTGGACTTTAGTAAGGCATTTGACACAGTCCCACACAAAATATTAATATACAAATTACCCAGCCTAGGAGTGGGTCACAAAATGGTAGCCTGGGTAAAGAATTGGCTGGAGAACAGGACACAGAGGGTAATAGTAAACGGAGTCATCTCTGAAGGAAGGGGTGTTGCTAGTGGGGAACCGCAGGGTGCAGTACTAGGACCGGTTCTCTTCAATGTCTTTATAAGCAACATTGCAGATGGACTGGAAGGAAAAGTATGTCTCTTTGCAGATGACACAAAGATCTGCAACAGAGTTGATGCACAAGGTGGGGTGGAAAGGATGAGAAGAGACTTGGCAAGTTTGGAGGAATGGTCAAATGTATGGCAGCTTAGATTCAATGCTAAGAAGTGCAAGGTAATGCACCTGGGAAACAAAACCCAGGGGAAAAGTACACAATGGGGGGTGAGATACTGACAACAGCAAAAATGGAAAAAGACCTGGCGGTAGTCATATCAGATGACCTAAAGGTGGGCAAGCAATTTGAGAGGGCAGTAAGGAGGGCTGGAGGGATACTGGAATGCATAGGGAGAGGCATCACCAGTAGAAAACAGGAAGTTGTAATCCCTCTGTATAGACAGCTGGTGAGACCCTATTTGGAGTACTGCATGAAGTTCTGGAGACCAAATCTCCACAAAGACATAAACAGGATGGAGGCAGTCCAGAGGAGGGCAACTAAAATGGTGCGGGGTCTGCACCAGAAGACATATGAAGAGAGACTTAAGGAGCTTAATATGTATAACCTCGAGGAAAGGAGGGAGAGGGGAGACATGATAGAAACTTTCAAGTACCTCAACGGAATCAACAAAGTCCAAGAGGGTAGCATCTTTCAGAAAAAGAGATGTGCAAGAACAAGGGGACACAATTTGAAGATGGGGGTGGCTCAGGGGTAATGTAAGGAAGTATTTTTTTTCACAGAGAGGGTTGTGGATGCATGGAATGGCCTTCCGGAGGAGGTTGTGGAATCAAAAACAGTGGTGGAATTCAAGAATGCATGGGACAGTCATAAGGCAATTCTAGGGAGTGGGGGTAGGAAGAAGTAGACTTTTGGTTAACTAGGATCTGCAGCTTATCTGTTAGGTAGAGAAATAGGTAGACTGGGTGGGCCAAGCGGTCCTTTTCTGCCATCAAATTCTATGTTTCTATGTAACGCCATGCGAGAAATTTAAAAAGAGAACCACTGAGCGTACATACTGAAACCTGATTTTCAGCTTTTCTCCAACTTAAAATGCCAACAAGAAACAAACACCTCCCAAAGAGCTCTGCATTCATAAACCATCACTTAAAAGGAAACAGATGGGTATTCAACATGCACATGTCTCTGTGCTCTCCCCCAAAGCTTTTTGCAAATTTAAAACGCATGATAAATGAAGCTATCTACGATGGGCTCTGCATCCATAAGCCACATTCAAATAAATAAAATGCATTCACTATGCACATAAGTTTTCTGCCCCAAGCTTTCTTCTCATTTTAAAATGCACTGAGAAACAAAACAACCCACTGAGCACTGTATTCATGTTCCCCCCAAACTACAATTCCAAAGAAAATTAATGAGCATTCACAATGAACCATGTTATTTTTTTTAGGCTTTTTCTTTAAATTTAAATGCAGTGAGAGAAAACACACAAACCATCATGAGCCAGCCACCTGGGCCACATGACCTACAAGGCCTAGTTGCCAACAATGTGCTGAGTTCTCAGTCTGAAAATTCCCAGCAAAAGAGGTCATCCTGTAGGTGTCCTGGCCTGATATACCCCTCCAGGACCCCTGTTCAGGACCACTGGGGATCTTCCCCCCAGCCAATCCCTGGGGCTCTGGCATTGCCTTGTCATATTACCCTTCACCTGGCTTGGTAATGTCACTAGCCCCTCCCCTTCTACCTGCTCTTTCCCTCCCTTCCTCCCCCAACCCCCCCTTATGCTCCTCCCTGGAAGGGTTCATCAGACAACCTGGCCTACCTTTTAGTGGCAAGCCCCATTATGGGGAAAATGTATAAACAAATCAAGGGTACAGTAATAGGGGCATCATTTGCTTCTAAACACACAGTTATTTACCTCCACATGTGGGAACAAGAAAATGTGTTGGCAGAGGAGGCACATCTTTTCTTTCATCAAATAGATCTCTATAAGAGATTTATTGATGGTATATTTCTGAGTTGGAAGGGATTTGTCTCAGAGTTGAAACAGTTTGTATGGTATCTTGAAAGTACAAACCTCAACTTAAGACTCAAAATGAATTGGAGCAGAAAATAGATCAACTTTTTAGATTTCCTGATAATGAAGAGGGAGGGCAATGAGGTTCAGACTTATATATTGAAAAGAGACTGACTGTATACCCTCCTTCACTTTAACAGATGCCACCCAAGGCATCTGGTTGAAAATATTCTGAAGAGCCACATTATTTCAATGTAAAGCAGTTGCTCCACCTAACAGGGATTCAATGAAACATTATGAAGCTCTAAAATAGATTTTTGTCCAAGGGCTATTGACCAGATTCTTTCTTAGAAGCTAGTATCTTTGTGGAAACCATTGCTAGAGTAGATATCCTCAGAAAAGGACTGACCAGAGGGAAGAGATCCACTAGGGAGAAGCATTGTTTAGAAAATCAGATAAATGTTGTGACCTCTTATTCTAGCCAGCCACATGCAGTGAAAGGTATTATGGAGAAAAACTGGAGCATTTCTCAAAATTAACCTTGTTTGCAAGGATTACAAACAACATAAATGGTATACAGGAATGGTCAGACTATAGGAGATTGCATTGTACAGAGTAATCACGTGAGTCCACAAGATGTGGCCCAAAAGTCATCATTGCCCGAAGGGTTTATAGTAATTATACATTTTTCAGTTACAGTACATCCAAAAAGTGCCAAAAGTAGTAAATCCCACTGCAAAGAATAAATTTGGTGTTAATGACTTCATAAATAGTATCAACAAAAATGTGATTTATTTGACAAAATTCACTTGTGCGGACTTTCATTTTGGAAAAAACATTGAAGCCTTATAAAAAGTAGATAGGAGAACATCTACTGGCAGTTGAAAAAGGTTTGGGCACAAAAGTGCTAGCCTGTCATGTTAAAAAAGAGGGCAATAGGCACAGATTTAAATTTCAGGGTATTGAAGTAGTGAAACCGGGATCATAAGGGGGAAACACTGAAAACAATCTGCAGAGGAGAGAAGCATACTGGTAATACATGTTTAAAGCTTGTACAGGTCTGGGTTCAAATTAATTATTTCAACTGAGTCCATACATGAGAACATTAAAACTTTCAGGATTATAAAGGGGAAACATTTAAAACAATCTGCTGAGGAAAGAGGCATACTGGTAATACCTGTTCAAAGCTTGTACAAGTCTAGGTTCAAATTAATTATTTCAACTGGGTTCATACATGAGAACATTAAAACTCTCTATGTAAAACAGAAAAAAAGATCAATCAAATACATGACTTTTGGTACTAGACATTATTACAATAGGGTTACAGTTTGCAGCTTAGTTTTTTCATGACATAATGGATTCTTTTAAAGAAAAGAAAGAGATTAAGTTATGATAATTATGTACACAGATTAATTTTATGTCGCATTAGTATTATTTATAGTATGGTTCGTCTGTCACATATATTAATACTGCAGTATTGTACCCATTCACTTCTCTCAGTCACTTATACTGGCTTCCCCCACCTTCCTCTCATCCTATAACTTTTCTCCTTCCTCCACCCATTAGTCATTAGATGGGATCATATAAGTATTATAGAACACTATAGCACCTTATTATATAATTGTGATTTGTAAAGTTGGCATTTTTAATTGCACTAATACATATGTATATTCAAATATGTTTTAAAATGTATGAGCTGTTTGGGGTGTGTCACGTGATTTGGAGATATCATATTCACTTAGGGTGGGATATTCAAAGCAGTTGCGCATTGCGCAAAAGGGTTGCACCTGTGCAACAGTGAACATGCGTCGGAGAGCGATATTCAGTGCAGCAACTGTGCAGCGCAAGTGGCAGTGCATCAATGCACAATGGGAATGTATGTATGTGCAAGTGCAGGGGGCGTAGCTATGAATATGCAGCACAGTGCGATATTCAACACCGGACAAACGGCGCAAGCATGGAGCAAATGACAGTTGCGCAGAGCACACTTGAGCCCATAAATACAGGGAGCAAGTTGGTGAAGGGCACCTGTGCCAGAGGGGAGCAGGAGAGAGGGAGACAGACAGGTCAGCAAACAACTGATTAGGAGACAAGGAGAGGGACACAGACAGAGGCTGTGACAGAGAGGGAGTGACTGTGTGTGTGAGAGTGGGTTTGTGTGAGTGTGACAAGCAGGAAGGCTTCAGTGTGAGTGTGTTTGCCTGTGGCACCAGGCCCCTGAGGAGCAACACAGGAACCCACATGGGTGGGAGTCAGAGGCTGCAGGCAACAGGCAGCCAGCTGGGGGTAGGGCACACAGGCGTGGGCCCTGTTGAGCAGTCCGTACAGCCGCACACAGCTGGGAAAGCCAGTGTAATCAGACGCCCAGGGGGGACAGGACAACAGGGGCCATGGTCAGTGCCATATTCCAGATGGAGGCCATAATGAGGGGTGTGGGGAGGCAGGAGGCAGAGCAGCATGGCTGTGGAAGGGCCTGTCAGTGGTACACCCAAAACAGGTGGTACGGTGCCATCACCACCTTCAAGAACAACTCTGATACGGAGATCGTGGGCAGGTATCTCCTGAACTGGGTGATTGTGAGGCAGCTCTGTGAGCTGTGCAGTGAGGAGACGCAGGCACCCACCTGAAAGAGCCATACCCTGACAGTGGAGATGAAGGTTACAGCTGTCATGTGCCTGCTCACCACGGCCACCTTCCAGAGACCAACAGGGGACACCACAGGCAAAACCCAGTTGGCAGTGCCACGGCTCCTCACACAATTTCTCAATGCCCTGCTGCCACATGCTGCGGAATACATCCACTTCCCCAGCACACAGGCAGAGCATACAGTGAACATGCAGGAGTTCCACAGGGTAGCACTTATGCCTAGTGTGCTAGGGGTCATCGACTGCACCCATGTAGGCATCCGCATGTCACCTGGCCCAGAGGGGGTAGCATACATCAACAGAAAGGGCTACCCCGGTATCAACTGCCAGGTGGTGCTCAATGCCAGGGGGCACATAATCAGTGTCTGTGCCACACACCCTGGGGGAGCACATGATGCCTTCATCTGGCACAGCTTGGCACTGTGCCACAGGTTCAAGAGTGGGGACATCCCCACTGGCCACCTAGTAGGTTAGTATGCCGAGACCATGGGCAGCTGGGTACAATAGGGCACGGGGGGCTGGCAGGGCAGGAGCACCACAGGGTGCAGCTGGAAAGGATGAGGGGTGCAGCAACATAGGACACCAGGCTAACTGATTCTCCTTCCACACAGCTGACAGTGGCTACCCACTCCCTCCCTCCCTGGCTGGTCACCCCCTACCGGCATCCGTCAACCCTTGCAGAGAAGCGGTACAATGAGGCACATGCCAGCACATGGAACATCATTGAGCATGTCTTTGGGCTGCTGAAGGCACAGTTCCTTTGCCTGGACAGGTCCAGCAGTGCCCTACAATACAGCCCCTCAAAGGCCTGTGGCATATTCCTGGACTGCTATATTCTGTACAACATGGCCACTGACTGAGGGCTAGCTGTCGAGGTTGAAGAGGGGAACAGCAGTGGGGACGACGCAGACATCGGGACGTGTGGAGGTGAGCAAACCCCCCCTGAGTGGAGGGATCCCTGGCTGACCAGGATGGCACACCAGCACAGAGCCACAATAGTGGAGGAGCACTATGGCGCATGCAGGTAGGTGGACAAACACCCACGGACGGGATGGCCACAGTGGCACGGCACACTGGCATGTGTGGGCATGCCCTGCTGCCTGAACAGCTGGGTTGGGGGTATGGGCTGGCATGGTGCTGGACCACACAGCCACATGCATCAGCATGCAGCACAGCATGGCACACCCCACCTACACCAACCACACACCCACCCACACACAGTCACATGCATGCACCCCCCCCACACACACACACTGGCGCCCAAAGGCAGGTACTATATATTTAAAATGATCTTACTTCTGCCCAGCTTTCTCTCTTTATTTCTCTCTCTCTCTCTCTCTCTCTCCTCTCACTCTCTCTTTTCTTGTATTTGTTTCAACGCTGACAGCACCATACATAGGAGTGTGGGGCAGCAACAGTTTTGATAATTGCCCATTATTTGGAAGTCAGTTATTACTTTAGAAGGAAGGTATTTCCTCATGTCATTGTCATAGCAGATGTTGGCCAATGATAGGATTAATTACTGTTAAACAAATGAAGGTTGGGGATCTGACCCTAATTTTGCCTCTGCTACAGCAGCATTTGATAAATCTTCCATAGCCTGTCTCCCATTACCTGATGTGATGCAACCTATGGTAATCCCAGTAAAGGTCTTTTTCATTTGAAGTTGTTCCCCATCCTACAAGAGGAATGACTCCTCCAAAACATGGACACCATAAAAGCACTGTAACTGATAATCTAGAACCCTTTTCCTGAAATTAGGAAGCTACACCCTGACTGCCTCACTAAACACACCTCTTTAAATTTTCGATTAGAGAATTAAATACCAATTCTCAAGAAGATGGCTCATATAATCCCTCTATTTGAGTCTGGTGACATGGGCTTCTGAAATAATTATAGGCTTATCTCCATATTCCCCATGCTGGCTAAGATTTTGTAAAAATTGGTTAATGAACAACTACTGTACACAAGTATCTCAATGAGTTCAAGATTACCAGTCCTGCACATTCACATTTTCGAACCATGCCTAGTACTTCAGTGGCTCACCACTGTGGAACAGAAACACACAAATGCTGCCATTCCCAGGATCTCAGCAAGTCCTTTGACACAGTAGACCATAGCATTATGTTGTACAAGCTCATCCATATACAGAAGGAGTAAGCCCAGGAGCAGTACGGTGGAAAGCTACTCATCTTCCTGTGCCGCCATATGTAAAGATGTACTGGATGTGACTATATTTGGGCTGCTCTTATTTATGATCTATGTTTACATCCTTATAGCTAATACTGAAACTGCCAATGTACACTTTTATTCTGATGATACCATTCTACACGTTGCCAGACCCACCTTAGCTGTAGCAGTGAACAATCTTCAGGGTGTGCATAATACTTTGCAAAACCAAACAATATGTTTCCATGCTACTCCTGAATTCCACCAAAACAAAATTCATGGTGTTCACACCCAGAAATAAGATGTCACTTAATGCCCCAGCCCCATCATTACCACCCTGTTGGAATACTAGCTGGAAATTGTCGGTTCAGTTAAGTATCTTGCCACTTGGTAGGACAGCAAGCTATCTTTTAATAATTACATTGATAAGCTCTGTAAAAGGTTATGCCTTAGATTAGGTTTTTATTCTAGAACTAAATTCTGCTTTTCTATTGAACCTAGAAAAAGGCTAGTACAAGCTACCGTCATGCTATTGCTTGATTATGACAGTATAATCTATACAAAATGCAGATGTCATGCAGTTAACCAAGCTGGATGTCCTCAACCATAGAGCGCCCTGCTTTATAACTGGTCTCCCATCCAACACCACCACTGTACTCTGTATAAAGCAGTTGAAAGGATATCATTGACTATGAGAAGACTAAGAAACTGGAATATCTGGTCACATAAGGCCCTTTGTTACACCCTGCTGCAATACAGTGTGGCTTGTTTGAAGAGGTTCTTGGGACAATACAACCTATGAAAAAATAATTAGATACTTCTTGATGTTCAGAGGCATCTGTCTCACTATGATAAAATGAAACTTAGCTAACTAACCCCCACTGACTGGATCAAGCTACAAATCATACTGAAAGTTAATTCCCTTACCAGTCTCAACTGCTTTAAGAAGCTTCTTGAGTGTCCTTTTGTAGACATGTGGTGTTGTCAGTAGTCGGGTATTGTTTTAACCATTGGGTTGTCTGTGCTTGTACTTGTGCAATACCTCTTAGCTCTTTTGTAAGATTGTAGTATTTCTACCTTTCAGATTTCTCTAATGTATATCATAGCAATAATTTCTGTACACCTGTCACATCTTTGTACCATGTACATGTAGCATGTTAGATGATGTTCTGAATGCTTTATTCTATATTATATGATTGTCCTAACCAAAATAACCTTGCAAAAGAACATTAATCAATTTAACTTTTTCCTGGTAAAACAAACAAATAAAGATGAAGTGAAATGTGTATCCCTTGTGACTGTGCTTTAATTTACATCTGAATTTGGATCAAATATATTACCTGTTTCTTACATAAAATTGCATTTTGCTGCAGTTTGTGTCAGTCTTTAGATACAAATTCAATCTGCTTGTGATGGTTAATGTAGATTCAGCTAGCATTTCCAAGCATATGCAGACATACTGTAAGTTTACAGTTAAAAATGTGGACAGACAGAGCCTAGTGAGGTGCATTTGAACATTCTGCCCTTATACTCTTGAATGTAAATGATATCCTTAATGATATTACTAATTTAAGATAGCAGAAAATATTTCACTTCTACTTTAAAATGAACAAAACAAATGAAGTCAGTGATATATTTATAAACAACTGACATTCAATTAGCATTTAGTTTTTAACTTTATTTTATTTCACTATTTATAAAACACTTCCAGAGTATTATTTATCTTATGGTAATTCTTGCTGCTTGTGTTTTACTTGACACCAATAGGGCAGTGCTAAATCAGTAGTGGGGTAAAACCATGATGAAGAATGCAAATAATGAACATAAATGAGAAAATGCTTCAAGAACAGACAGCTAAAATGAAACTCACAAGTTAATGCCCTGTAACTCTAGTTCATGGATATAAGCCAACTTTATTTATTTATTTTTTCAGTATAAATCAACTTGGAACTGATCAGCCATATAATTTCATGATATTTTCAATCATTGAAAACTGTGCTGCATTCCTGCCATCATCTGTCATACTGTCCTATTTCCCTAAGGGTGCAAAATTAACTAAATAAATTATAAGTTGTTTTTTTTTACCTATTTATACTCAGAATAATGCTATATCTTGTTACCTACCTATATTGTTATGCTTGATTCATTTAGGAGTTAAAACTTAAAATTTAATGCATTATCCTTTTTTACTTCTGTTTATCACATCCTGGAAAGAGGCCCACATTAGTTTAAATACTTCCATTTGTTTTTTTTTAATACAATGGAGCTATTCCATTTACGTTATATCATTCATATTATTAAGCCAGGTCTCAAAGACTCAGGGGTCTGCATCCTTCCACTTAATAAGTACACTTTTATGTGCCATATGAATTAAATGAATTAAAGTTCCTGAAGTAACTAATTGTATGATTTATCATATGTAACCTTGAAGGGATAAAGTATACTCTGTGTACTGTATTATATTGAATTTGTTGTAGCTTAGATGCTTTAATTAAAGAGAATGGAGCACATAAAATCTCTTGCAACAGTTTTTCAGTAATATTAATACCAAAGTCCTGCTGCCATTTAATTTTCAGTTTGGTTAAATCCCTGTTTACTTCCTCATTTAAGATCTTATACAATTCTGAAATTAATTTAGCATCATTTTGCTTATATATAAATGCTTTGAAAATTGGTGAACTACTATACAGCAACACTTTACTATTAACTTCTTTGATAAAGCTTTTGAGCTGCAAATATTGAAAAATATTGCCACTGTGGCCCAGATATTCAAAATGGTTGCACATGGCACAACAGTGTTGCTCCATGCTCAACCCACTGATGCGCCCAGGCATGATATTCAAACAGGAATTGTGCCTGGCACAAATCCCGATGCGCTGGAGTGCATCAGTAATGTATGCAGGTGCAGATGGGGGGGGGTGCCCATGCATACTCTGCACATCCCGATATTCAGCTCAGGATGTGCTGAGCCATGCATGTGCAACCCCTACCTGCACCGCTCAAAGTTGATCCAAAAAAAAGGAGCAATGGCTGGCCACCCACAGGTGAGCTGCCATTGTAGAGCACAACATGGCAGCTGCCACAGCTCCAACTGCACCTCCATGGTGGCGCTTCCCCATGCCCGATCACTGGCATTGTTATGAGGTTGACCGAGGCTTCAGGTCCAGTGGACTGGGTTGTCAGCCCGACAGGCTTAAGTAAAATAAAATGAATTCTATATCCGCAGGGCAGGGGGAGGGTGGTCCACCAGGACCACCAGGGATATAGGATTCTTTTTTTTTTTACTTAATCTCATGATTGGGAAGACAGCAGTCCACTGGACCACCAGGGATATAGGATTCTTATATTTTCTTTACTTAATCCCACAATCGGGCAGACAGCAGTCCACTGAACCACCAGGGATATAGGATTCATTTTTATTTTACTTACGCCCATGATCGGGCAGACAGCAGTCCACTTGACCACCAGGGATATAGGATTCTTAACTTTATTTTACTTAAGCCCACGATCAGGCAGACAGCGGTCCACTGGACCACCAGGGATATAGGATTCATTTTTTTTTTACTTAAGCCTGTGATCAGGCAGACAACGGTCCACTGGACCACCAGGGATATAGGATTCCTTTTGATCTTTCAATTGCCTGCGATCGGGCTGTGGGGCACATTGCCGTACTGCGGGGGGGGGGTTGGTCCCTGACAGCTGCTGCCTGGCAAGGTGCCAGGTGCAAGTCACCGAGGATCAGTGCACCTGCATGCAATGGAGTATATCGATACAAATGGCCCCATTTGTGCCTTTGCATACACAGTGGCCTCATTTGCATGCACTTTTGAATATCACGGTTGTTGCGCCTAGCACAATGGAACTTGCACTAGCGCATCCCACTGCTCCACTCTGACCACTTGCACTGGCACAGTGCCACTGTGCCATGTGCACTGCGGGTGGCCAGGGTGTGATATTCAATGATACTGAGCCATGGCACAGCTCCGTTGACTATCACCCAGTCAACGTCCCTGCACAGCCAAGTTGTGCTGCTTCCAGGCTTGCGTCACAGCCTGGCACAGTTTGAATATCTGGGCCTGTGTATTTTCTACTCCTTACTTAGTTGAGTGTATGGTTTTAATTTATTATCTTGAAATAAATAACAAAAATGTGATTAACCTTTTGTGTGCCACATTTTGTATTTGTTATCTGTTAATGAAGAAGAAAAGGCTGGATTGTTATATATTGGTGTATCCATTGAGATTTGAATTTTTTGATTAATTATATTATGTGCCCTATACCATGCATTCAAAGCAGTAATAGTTGCAAAATTTGTAAAATGTTTTTTAATAACTACCTCTACTTTTTTATTATGTGGTATGACAAGAAAAAAAATGTAATGGGATTTTAAGCAGATCTTGTTCCATTTTAGCTACAGGAGATGTATTAGAATTATAATGTACCCAATGTCATCTTATGCATCATTGCATAGCTACATAATATTTATAAAAATCCAGGAGTGCCAAACACCCTTTCTCTTCTGATTAGGTTAATGTAGTGTAGCCTAATCTTGGTTGTTTATTCAATCAATCAATCAATCAATCAATCAAAATATTTATTTAACCAGGTGATCACCATTGAGCATAACTCATTTTTGAGGTGGACCTGGGGTTTTCAGGATAACATATCAGAAAGATACAATGAACAATGTACAAGGCAGGAATATATACAATAAATAATACAGTATATACAATGATTAACAATAAGATGCATGTACAGTAATGAGTGACACTTGGAATATAGGTCAAGGGATATAAAATAGTAACACGTCATACAAAGTATACACAAGAGTATGAATGTATAGATATAATAGTCAAATGGTTACAACAGATTAAAAAGCACACAATATACAGTTTATGTAGAGGTCCTGGATAGGGGTGAGGGTTACAAGGCTACTCTAGAGGATATATATTTCTAAGGAGGGTATATAGACAGGTTAAGGGTACAGTCAAGACCAGAATCATATGGGGATTGAATGAAAGAAAAAGCATACATAGTTGATGTGTGGGCAGCCACAAAAGCAGGGATTCAAGTTTCAGCCAACAAAGGGATTCAAGGAGGAGAAGAGAGGTATGAGGGGATAGGAGAATGGCAAGTAAACTGAGTTCAGGGTTATACAAACCGGAGGTGTTAGGTGAGGTGAGAGCAAGAGCAGAGGGTAAGGGGAGGCAATGGGGAGCCCCAAATTATTAATATCAATCACAGTGTATCTGTGGTAGCAGGACTCGTATGAGCTAGGGTGATAGGAATATCAGGAATCAGGTAAAACAGGTGCATGGCTCCTTGTTGTGACTTAGGTAAAGAGATTTGAAGGTAGACAGGGTGACAGGGTGGGTAGTTTCAAGGTCTTTTGCAGCTTGTTCCACATCTGAGGTAATACATAGCTCATGGCTGCTCTGGCAAAATGTGATTTTGCCTTATATACATATAGAGAACTGTAGGAAGCACTTCCTCAGGGCATATTTGTTGAGAGTACATATCGGGAGGCAGACAGAGATGTACTGAGGCAATTTTCATATAATTGTTTGTAAGTCTAGAATGTAACATTCATCTTTCATCTGTAGCTAAGGGATGTCCATCCTACTGCCATGTACAGGGACCAGTGATGGGTAGAATACTGTAAACCTGGACAAACCTTAAGGCATAGTGATAGAGTGTGTCTAGTTTTGCTAGAGCACCTACATTACCCTGGCCATATAAGAAATCTGCACAATCAATTAAGGAAAGAAAGGTGGTTTGAAAAAACTTCAGCTTGGCATCTCTAGTGAGAAAGTTGTTAATCCTTAAGAAAAGACCAAGTCTCTGCCTAAGTTTTTTTAAAAGCTCTTCTATACGATCAATGAATGAGAGTTTGTTGTCTAACCAGACCCCCAAGTATTTGAATTTTGTTACGTAATCCAACTGCTCCCCAAGAATTGTGGTGTTTTGTGGAAGCGTTCCATCTGTAGCAGGGTTAGATGCATGAGAAAGAGGCGAGAGGAGCAATGCTTTGTTTTTTTTAGCATTTAGAAGTAACTTCTGGTTTAGAAGCTGTAGCTACAGCAGGTTGAATTCACTTTAAAGGGCTTTCCAGGCAGCATCAGAGGAAGGGTTGCTGATGTAAAGCACTGCGTCATCTGCAAATAAATGTATTTTAGCTTCACTGATGGTAGCGTCAATGTTGTTGATATAGATAGATTTTTCTTACAAATTGACTTAGTTACTACCTGTTTTATTTTTGAAAAATATGATTCTGAAATTTTACATGGAATACTTTGGAATAAATAAATTTGGGAAGAATGTTCATTTTTATGACATTTATTCAGACAATAACAATTAGGGGTAATGATTGGCATCTATTTAAATCTACTTCTGTTTTCTTTATATCATCATAATAATCCTGAAAGAAATCCTGTAATCTATTCAGAAAATGTATTCCTAAATATGGAATCTGTTTAATTAAACTACATTTACATGAATCCAGGAGATTCATAGATTCAACATTTTAAAGAGGCATAACATATTATTTTTGCCAATGTACTGTGTAACCTGATATAGCCCCATATTCTTTCATTAATTTGAAAAAGTTGTCCCAAGAAATATTAAGATTGGTTAGATAAAATAGGGTATTATCACTGTATAAGCTAATTTTATGTTTATAATTGTGGGTATTGATACCCTTAATATTCTCATTATTCCTTATGAAGTTTTCTAAAGGCTCCATTATCAGGTCAAGTATGAGAGTTGACATTGGGTACCCTTGCCATGTCCCATGGGTTTTACTCTGGCCACTGGAGACCTATATATTAACTTTAGCCAGTTTATAAATTGCTGCCTTATATTCATTTTAGAAAGAGTGTGGAATATAAACTGCCTTTCAGTTTTGTCAAATGCTTATTCTCATCTATAGAAAGCAAAAATGCATTACTAACTGACGAATTATGTATAATGTTAATTGGTCTTCTAATATTTTCATATATTTTCCGACCTTTAATAAACCCTTTCTGGTCTTGATGAAGCAAAAAGTCTATAGCTGTTTGTAATCTTAATCCTAATATTTTTGCAAATATTTTATAATCAACATTTAATAGTGATATAGGTTGATATGATTTGCTTGTTAATGGGCGCTTCCCTTTTTTATAAATAAGATGAACTGTAGCTTCATAGAAGATATTTGGTATTGTTTGTTATTCATTAAATTATCTGAATAACTTTAGTAATATTGGATTAATTATGTCAAGGCATTTTTTTTATAAAATTCAATAGATACGCCATCAGGGCCTCAGGCATTTTTGTTAGGCAAATAAGTAATGGCTGCATCTGGTTCTGTACTGCTTATTTCTGTGTTTAAGATTGTTGATATAGGACAACTTTATACCATTATGCAACTATTCCACATTCCAAATGTTTGACTACCAAACTTGGGACAACATACACACATACTGCAGTCATTGGCAGTGCAAATACAGGGCTCAATGAGGTCCCCTGTTGAAGTGCCTCTTAAAACATTTCTACAGAAAGTCTGGACTAAGCTTCATTGTACGAGTGTTCCCAGGCAGTTAATTCACATTGGGCCCTATGCACTAACAGGTGGGTTATATGCACCTGAGGCACGTATGTGCAGTACAAGTCACATTAAACTGTTCCATCAACTCACTGGTGTAGCATTTTGTTTTTGTGATGCTACTGCATTGGCAGCTCAAACTGTTGAAGCTTTTAACTGTTTTCCAACTATCATTCACTGCCTATTTAGCTCACTTTTAGCTGTTTAGTGAAATGGCAGTAGCTGTTTTGCAGAGTTCATGCAATGCATTTTCATGGCATTGTTTATAAATATCACAGCATTCCTTAAGAGTTGTTTAGTTTACCTTCTGAAATGAAACTCATAAACACTCGGCTTAAAATAAAGCTTATAGTGCATAAAAGCTAGTTGCAAACCAATACTAACCTTTTACTAATTCATTGAATTAAACACTGCACAGATTAGGAAACTCATTGAACAATGCTACACCAGTGAGTTGAGGGAACAGTTTAATGTGACTTGTACTGTACCCTGCTTGTGAACCTACACAGCCCCAGACAGGCACAGGGTGTGTAGTATGCATGATCACAAGCACCCATGGGGTGCATGTCCGAGGCTATGCCCCCTCAGCATGCATGGTCACAGGGGCGGTCACGGCAGAGCCATGGACCTGGGTAGGCATCCAATCAGATGCCCATATCAGGTCCCTTAATGGATCCCTTGTGCGCATGTGGTAGGTGCACAGTCCAGGGGAATGCCATGTACTGTTGCAACATCAGACTGCTCACCAGACACTCGCCCAAGCCACCACCCCAGCCCTGCCCTGCAGCCTAGTGTTAAGAAAAAAAGTAGGAGCAACTCCAAACAAGTATTTAGCTAAATAGCATTTATTTTCACCAAAATATACATGGCTAGGAACCCCTGCACTTCAGCGTACTAGCCTTCAAGGGATGTTCAACCTCCTGAAGGCTAGTACGCTGAAGCACAGAGGTTCCTGGCCATGTATATTTTGGTGAAAATAAATGCTATTTAGCTAAATACTTGTTTGGAGTTGCTCCTACTCTTTTTCTTTATGTATTGTTTGAGGTTTGCAACCTCTGTAGGAGCACCCCCTCATATTGGTGCCCCACTTCTTAGCTTTTTGTTCCTGCAGCCTAGTGGGCTGGGGAGGGACAGACATCCATTGCTCAGTGCTGCCTCACCTGGTGGCTGGAGAACATGAGGGTGTGTACACTGGTGTATGACTGGTCTCAGCTGGTGTACTTGGTGCCCCCTGAGCCTGGCGCTATGTGGCTTAGCAAATGCTGCGTAATGCAGGCATGCCACTGACACACCCCTGGTGTGGTGTTCCATGAGTGGCATGGGGCAGCGGGCATATATGTGCCTTACGCATCCTTTATCAATGTAGCTGGGGGTCCATGGTACCCCCGCTGCATGGCATCCACACTTAAGGTTGCCTATGCACCTCAGTTATGCAGCGCATAAGCAACTTTACTGTTCACACATAAAGCCCAATGCAAACAAGTCAGCCACATCTTATTCAGTGCAAGTGCTAACCTGCTGGCTTTCAAAAGTCACAGGAATCTTTGAATGACTTACAGTAGCACCAGTCACCTGATGCTGTTCCATTTCCACGAGCTACAGGCAAACTGCCTTGCTGTCATCCTCACACTACAGTTTCCTCTTTTCTTTAGGCTTGCTTGTCTGCTGATGCAATTCTAATTGTTTTACGTCATGCTCCATAGTGTTCCATTGGCCACCCCCTCCCAGCCCCATGCCATTTATTTATTTGTTTTATTTATTTGAAAATTCACAACTAGACTGGGGAACAAACAGTTCAAGCAGTTAAGATAACAAACACTGGGCGCTATGTACGATGCCAATGAACCATGTAAACTGGGTGCATTGGCATTGTTATGCATGAATACCGCAGAGGGGGGTCCCATGAACCCCGTGTGACATTCACCAATGGGGCATGAACCAGTTACATGTCCAAACCCCTGGCTGCATAAACAACACCCCTCCAGGGACAGGCAGAGGGTGTGCTAGAGCATGACAGCACTAAGCAGCAAGCACTATGCTGCAATGTGCTGAATGCAGGGGGGTGCAGGTTGTGCCAGAGCAGATTCTGCCATAACCCACTGCGTGCCCCCACAGACTTCACCCACCAGTCATGAGGGGAACGAGAAATGATCCTCAGTGCTACCCCAGCCCATGAGGTCAATGGGAAGGGCTGGGGCAGCTGAGTAAGTAAGTACCATGGCACCATCAACATGTACAGGGACCAGGGTGTCATTGCCATGGGGGTGGGGTCTATACCAACTGAATCCTGGGACAGGGCTGCACTGTGCCATGGGGTGGCTGAGTCAATCTCCTAGGCCAGATGGTCACTGGAGTATGGCAGTGTGGATCTGGGCACCCACAGGGGCTATGCATGACCTGGATCTGCATCTACAGGTGCAAGGGATCCACTCCTGGATCCAGGATGGGCATCCCATTGGATGTCTGCCCGGGTATATGGCTCCTCCCCAGCTGCCCTCCAGTGTCCTGCACATCAGGGGGGGCAGGGCTAGATCAGGTGCTAGTTAAGTGAGGACAGGAGCAAACAGGGGAGTAGTGGGCCCACAGAATCACCTTAAAGTAAGGTAAGTTACAGCCACATCCAGTTCCAAGGTCCAGTGAAACCCCTCTTTTTGTGTTTCTGCACTTGTGCACCAAACGTCTTGATAACAGTACTATGGGACTTGGAAGGTGTGTTACTGCTGAGCCCACTGCAGTTGCAACTGCAAGGGGCTCAACAGTCTGCACCAATAACCACACACAGGGATTCTGACATCACTCAGGCTGCAACTTCTTGTACTTCAAAAGACTGCAGCTGCTCCAGTCAGAAAAGGCTTCAGTCCTTTGATGTGCAAGAAGCCACATCGGCAAACAGCTGATTGGAGTTGAACTACAGAAGATGAACTCTCTCTCTCTCTCCCTCTCTCCTCCCCCACATACTGTTTTACTGAGGCATGAAGCCACATCAGGAAACAGCTGATGGATCAGCTTTCAAAACAGTTGCAGCTGCACACTGGAAGTTTGCTATGTACCTTACAGGTGTACAGCTACTATATCAACCCTGTAATTACAAAAAAAAAAATCCATTGATGTCTGCTGCTGCTGCCCCTGTAACTTTCTCCCCACCTGACCTTCCATCTTGTGCTGACCACCACCCCACACACCCCCAGCAAACAAAATGCTGACATTGGGGGTGCCCAGTCCCCAAGATTCCACTACTGGTGCTGCTATAACTGTCACCCCCATCCGACCCTCCCACTCAGCACCCACCACCCCACACACATACAAACATAATACTGACACTGGAGGTACCCAGTTCCCAAATGTCAAAACCTGAAATAAAGAAAACCTTCCCTCTGTGTTTTGCTTTAAGCCTGCAAATAAGAAAACCGTCCATCAATGTCCAATGGACCAATGTAACTGCACACCCCTGCCATTTAACATACTGACACTAGGGGTGCCCAATCCCCCAGTTTCCTCTGCTGGTGACCCTGTAACTGTCATTCCCACCCAACCCTCCCACTCAGTACCCTCCCCCCCGAACATAACACAGATGTTGGGGGTGCCCAATCCTCCAGTGTCAAATCCTGAAATAAGAAAAGCGTTCCTCTGCTTTTTTTTTAAATATCCTGTAAAAAAGAAAACAGACAATCATTGTCTGTTGCCACCATAACTGCAACCCCCCTCCAATTTTTTTTTGTTAGAATGCCCTGTAAAAAAGAAAACAGACCATTAACGTGTATTGCATTCCCCCCTCAGCCATTTATAACACTGACATTGGGGGTGCCTAATCCCCCAGTGTCCATTGCTAGCACCCCTGTAATTGTCACCACCACCTGACCCACACTCTTGAAACCCCCATACATAATGCTGACACTGAGGGAGCCAAATCCCCCAGTGTCCACTGCTGTTGTCTCTGTGATTGTCACTCCAGTCGACCGTCCCACTCAGTACACATCACCCTCCAAACATAACACTGATACTGGGGGTGCCCAATCCCCAATGTCAAATCCTGAAATAAAAAAAAACTTCCCTCAGTATTTCTTTTTTTAAGCCTATAAAAAAGAAAACAGTCCATCGATGTCAGCTGCACCATGAGTTTAATCTCCCACTCAGCACCCACTACCCCACACCCCCCCAAGCCCTTATTTACCCACCAGGGGTGTGATGCCATAATCTTCTCTGGATTGCAGACATGTCTTCACTCTTCAGCACTAGACCATTAATAGAGATGCAGCGAAATTTAATTTCACCGGTGAAATTCTGGCAAAATTGAGAATTTCACTGCACAAAATATTTCACCAAATTTTCACATTCTGCAAAATATTTAGAGAGAATAGAATGCAGAATTTTATCCCCGAGTGATGAAATTCCACCATTCGCAGTGAAATTCCACATTTAGCCATTGAAACTCTGCATTTCACCAGCAGAATTTCACATTTCACACCTGCCAAATATTTCATGAAATGTGTGACTTTCGCAAAATATTTCACGTAATGAAATTTACAGATTTCGCCCTTTTCTAACCATGAACTGAGGAAATCAGGTATGCCGTTCAATGTATTTCAATGAGGGTTTCAACTTATGTTCATACCTTGGCCATTTTTTGATATTTGTGCCCCAGATTTTCAACATACCTATTTGAGGACACCACCTCACGAACAATGCAAGTGACATTAGGTAAATCTATCCCGAAAGGTGATTTTGCAGTCGCTGCTCAAAATCACTTTTTAGGAAGCAGTCAAATATTTTGTCTGGACTTGTTCATGAGGTGGGATCATAAGAAGGCTATGCTGAAAATTTGGGGCAAAAATATTAAAAAAGCAACAAGGTTATGAGCCTACATTAAAATTTATGAATGCAGGCCTGTAACTTTGGTAATTTCAATATTTTAACCACAAATTATAAACATAGCCATTTCTTCATAGCATTTCATGAATGTGGCAGTTGTCATTTTTCAAATCCTGGCCAAAATGTGTTTTTGTACCTGTGGCGGAGAATGACATTTTGGCAAGAATTTGAAAATCTTCACCTGCAGGTCCATTAGGTGGAGCAATAAGAAGGCTATGCTGAAAATGTTACTGTGCTATGCTATAGTGCAGGATGTCTACTTGTGGACTGAGTTAAATATGGAATTGAAATTCAAAAAAGCAACCTACAGAGAGCACCCCCTATAGTTTAGACAAAACAAATACAGTAAAAACAATAGGAAGGCCTTCAACACTCAAAGAGTGGTATCCCCTTGGAATAGTTTACCCATCAAAGTCATAGTAAGCAAGGATAAACACCAATTTAAGAATAGACTGGATGCCCATATTACAGAAGGAAATGTACTGATTTATCATGGGTAATGTGATGGGAGACATTTATGTGCTAACCTCCTTTCTGTGCTCCTTATACCTTAGTATGAACCTTAGTAGGAAAATTTAGTGTACAAATACGGTAAAATGCCCAGGTTATAACTGTAAGTTACATTATTTCAGCGTTCACTCATAACTTCAGTGATTTTGAATGTTTTAGAAACATAGAGACATAGAAACTGGCTGCAGATAAGGACCTCTACACCCATCAAGTCTGCCCATTTTTCCTGCCTACTGTAAAAGTCATAGACCCAACTTCATCTCTGGGTTTGCCTTCTCATTCCTATTGCTAGGGTTCTCCATGCGTATCCCATGCATACTTAAATTCCCCCACAATGTTTTCCCCCACCACCTCTGCTGGGAGTCTATTGAATGCAACCACCACCCTTTTCATGAAGAAATACTTCCTCATGCTACCCCTTAGTCTACCCCTACCAACCTCATGTAATGCCCAGTAGTTCCTGGACATTGCCTTTTCTGAATGATGTTACCCTCCAGTACCCTATTTATGCTTTTAAAATATTTGTAAGTTTTTATCATTTTTCCACTGTCTCTTCTTTCTTCCAGTTTTGACTCCAAACTTTCAACATAGCCATTTTTCCAAAAAACCTCATAAATGTGACATGTGCCATTTTTGCGTTTGCTGCACTTGTGCAAATATGTTTTGAGTTGTGTGCATCGGTACTTGGGAGGTGAGTCTCTGCTGAGCACATTGCAGTTAGAACTACAAGGGGCTTGGCAGTCTAGACCAATGACCATGCATTGTGGGCGTGATGCAACTCTCAGCTTGGTGGGCTGAACACTTCGTGTACTTCAAAGGACTGAAACTGCTCCAATCAGAGAGGGCTTCAGTCCTTTGACTTGCATGAAGCCACATCAGCAAACAGCTGATCAGTTTTTAAAACCATTGCAGCTCATAGCCGGCCCAGTGGAACTGAGGGTTGAGGCAGTGGATGCCACACCTTGCGCCATGCCGGCAACCCAGGTTCTGGAACGGACTCAGATTGTTAGTGTTTGGCAGGGGAGAGGAAGGATCGAGTGTAATGTGACAGCTGTCCTCCATCTGGGGTGGATAAGTGGTTTACATCGCTCTGTAACGGCAACTGGCAGAAGTCAGAGGCACTGCAAGAAGCAACATACAGCTGAGAGTTGGAATGTGGCAGGCGTCGGCACATAGTGCACTGATGCCATTGCACATCCGGCTCCAAGGGGAGAAAATCCAGGTGGAAAATTGTGGGGCGGTTGTGGCAGCTGATGGCAATGCGCCGCAACCCTGAACCTGAGAGATGCACCCCCAGGTATTGGATCCAGATCTCCATGGGGGGATACTGTGTGCTAGCCTGCATGGAGGAGAGTGTGTCACTGACCAGACCGGGTCCAGAGGTGTGGATACCGGTGACTGGATGACCTGTCAGTCCACTCCACAGAGGTAGGAGATAAAGAATGTCGATATAAAACAAAAAATGTTGCAGCTGCACACCAGAAGTTTGCTACAGACCTTGTCAGTGTGTAGCAGCTGTTTCAAGTCCAGTAACAACAAAAACTGTCCATCTATGTCTGTTGCGGGCATTCCAGTAACTATCTCCCCACTCGACCATCCCTCTCAACACCCACCATGCCACAGCTCCCCCGACCATAATGCTGACACTGGGGGTGCCCAGTCCTCCAGTGCTTACCTCGTAGTTTTCATTTTCTTTAAGTCTGCAACTAAGAAAATGGTGCATCGATGTCTATTGCACCATCATAACTACACCACCCCTGCCATTTATAACACTGACACTGGGGGTGCCTCATCCCCCAGTGTTCACTGCTGGCACTCCTATAACTGTCACCCCCACCTGACCCTCCCACTCATCACCCACCACCCCACACCCCCTAAACATGACACTCACACTGGGGTGCCCAATTCCACAGTATCAAAACCTGAAATAAAGGAAACCTTCCCTCTGTGTTTGTTTAAGACTGCTACTAAGAAAACCATGTATTGATAGCTATTGTGCCACCATAACAGCAACCCCCCCACCACCATTTATAACACTAACACTGGGGTGCCCAATCCCCTAGGGTCCACCCCCACCCTACCATGTCGCTGAGCACCCACCAACCTACACCCCCCCAAAACATGACACTAACACTGGGGGTGCCCAATCCTCTATTGTTGAAACCTGAAATTAACAAACCTTCCCTCAGCAATTTTTTGTACCTTGTAAAAAGGAAAATGGTCCATTAATGTCTGTTTCAGCTGCCACCATAACTGCAACTCCCTGCCTCCTATTTTTTTTTAAATACCCTGTAAAAACAAAATGGTCTATTGATGTTTGTTTCAGTCCACTATAACTGCACCCTCCCCTCCACCGTTTATAACATTAACACTGGGGGTGCTCAATCCCCCAGTATCCACTGCTAGTGCCCCTGTAACTGTCATCCCTACCCAACTTTCTCACTCAGCACCCACCACCCCACACACCTCCCAAATGTAACACAGACACTGGGGGGTGCCCAATCCCCCAGTGTCAAAACCTGAAATAAAGAAAACTTTCCCTCAATGTTTGTTTTTAAATACCCTGTAAAAAGAAAATGGTCCACCAATGTCTGTTGCAGCTGCCACCATAACTGCAACCCCCCTGCTTCCTAATTTCTTTGTTTTAAATACCCTGTAAACAAGAAAACGGTCCTTTGATGTCTATTGCAGCCTACCATAACTGCACCACCCCCCCACTGTTTATAACACTGACACTGGGGGTGCCCAGTTCCCCAGTGTCCACTGCTGGAACCCTGTAACTGTCACCCCCACATGGTCCTCCCACTCAACACCCACCACTCCACCTCCCCAAACATAGCACTGACACTGGTGGTACCCAACCCCCCAGTGTTGAAATGTGAAATAAAGATTCCCTCAGCATTTCATTTTTTTTCCAAGTCTATAAAAAAAGAGTCCATCGATGTCTGTTGAGCCATTAGTCCCTCCCCCCACACACACCCAACCCTCCACTCAGCACCCATCACCTCACATCCCTCCCAATCCCTTACTTATCCAGTGGGAGTCAGACATCATAATCTTCTCTGGCCTGCAGACACATCTTCACTCTTCAAAGCCAGACCACGAACTGAGGAAATCAGGTATGAAGTTCAATGTATTTCAATGGGGGTTTGAACTTATTGGTATAACTTGGCCATTTTTAGATATTTTTGACCCAAATTTTCTACATACTTTTTGGGGAACATCACCGCATGAACAATGCAAGTGATATTAGATAAATCTGTCAAAGGTGATTTTGTAGTTGCTGCACAAAATCACCTTTCTGGCAGGAGTTGAACATTTTTTCTGCCCTTGTTCATGAGGTGGGATCATAAGAAGCCTATGTTGAAAATTTGATGTAAACATTAAAAAAAATATATATATAATATTACAAGCCTACATTGAAATTAGCAAATGCAGGCTCGGAACTTTGGTCATTTTTAATAGTTGGACCCCAAAATTTCAACATACCCTTTTCTTTACAGCACCTCATGAATATGATAACTGTTATTTTTCAAATCCTGGTGAAAAATGTGTTTCTGCACCCTGAAATGTGATTTCACAGTCACTGCATGAAATCACCTTTTGGGTAGGAGTTGAATAGTTTTCCTGCATTTGTTCATGAGGCGGGATCATAAGAAGGCTATGTTGAAAATTTGGGGCAAAAATATTAAAAAAACAACAACGTTATGAGCTTACATTGAAATCATGAATGTAGGCTTGTAACTGTTCATTTTCAATATTTTGACCCAAATTCTAAACACAGCAATTTCTTCACAGCACCTCAAGAATGTGGCAACTGTCATTTTTAAAATCCTGGCTAAAATGTCTTTTAGTACCTGTGGTGCAGAATGATGTTTCAATGGTGCAGAATGAAATTTTGGCAAGGATTTGAAAATCTTCACCTGCCGGGTCCATTAGTATTGGAGCTACTTATCGAATAGAACCCAAACAGTGAAATTCAACTCTGCTATATCAGACAGTACTACAATCAACATTGGTGTTCCACAAGGTTCAATCCTGGGTCCACTCCTTTTCTCATTGTTTATAAACAACGTTCCTGATGTCCTACAAACTTGTTCTTCTCTTTTATATGCAGATGATCTCATCATCTACACCAGCTCAGCCTCAATCGATAGTCTGAACTCATCCTATTCCACTGATTTTGGGAACATTCAAAACTGGTTACAGGACAACAGACTAGTACTTACTGCTAAAAAAACGAAAGCTATGCTCCTAGGATCTGCCCTGAAACTCAGAACTAGCACATCACCCCTTATGATCCACGACCTTGAAGGGTCTAAACTTGAGACAGTCATGTCTTTAAACTACCTTGGTGTTATGCTTGATCAGTCTCTGGATCTAAACCTTCACATTCATTCCACCTTTAAAACAGTTAATTGTAGACTTTGAGTTGCTTACAAGACTAGCTACATGCGAATTCCATGTGCTAAGTTAGCCATTGCCAGAGGGATATTACTCCCTGCACTAACCTACTGCTCTCCTATCCTTACTGCTGCACATAAAACCTCACTACTGAAATGGGACGTCACATACTATAATATCTGTCAGTACGCACCTTCATCCTCTCGACTGAAGCACCGCTGTCAGCTCTACAGTGATCTGGGGTGGCTCTATCCCTCTGCATCCAGGCAATACTACCGTGGCTCCTTGTGTGACTCAGTCATCAGGCTTAAACCCCGGCATCCCTCACAACACTACTTATTTGCTCCAAACCCTCCCATGGGCTTTGATCTACTGACAAAGCACTACTAAACGTTCCTAGGTGTCACATCTCAAAGGGTGCTGGTGGGTTTAAGCGTATGGCTCCTCAGCTTTGGAATACTCTTCTCTTAGATCTAAAGCAGTCTGCATCTCACAGCCACTTTAAAATAAAATTACGGAGTTATCTATCCCAGTCAGACCCATGCACTTCTTTTGATCCGACTTGATCTCTACTAGGTCCTCCTTGTCTTTCTCCAATTCACCCTGCAGTCAAAAGTCTACTGTTTTCCTGAATATCTTGCTCTGTATGTTGTTGCATTCTATGTGCTGTGGTCTATACCAAGCAATATGTAATGTGGTTAAATACTACTGTAAAATGTCATGTATATCATGTTCTTCTGGCCTGTACTAAGTTATACTTATTACTGTCTTATACAAAGCTATACTTAAGCTGTTAATGTACCTGTGGAATGTCATGTATGTTAATATGTTCTGTACTGTCCCAGGTCGTGCCTGAAAATAGTCATCTTTTGACTAGTGCATGCACCCTGTAAACCAAAACTAAATAAATTAGGTGTGGTAATAAGAAGGCTATGCTGAAAAGCTTATGTACAAATACGGTAAAATGCCCAGGTTATGACTGAACATTACAGTATTTCAGTCTTCACTCATAACTTTGCTAATTTTGAATGTTTTGACTTCAAACTTTCAACATAGCCATTTTTTCCACAAAACCACATAAATGTGACGTGTCATTTTTTTTCAAATCCTACATGAACTGTTTTCGCACCACTGGTGCAAAATGACATTCCAGCCGATATATCATAAATGGTACATATCATGTCTATAAGAGGAATACTAAAACAAGTATTTTCAAAAGTTGAGGTCAAAATTAAAAAAAGAGAGGTGCATACCACTAGCAAACTTCAGCATTAGCAAATGCTTGTAATAGCTTGCAAGTGGCTGAAATGGATACTTTTGGTAGGCTTTCCACTAGAGGTGGGCAAGCCAGGAATTTTTTACTAGAGCCAAGCCAGAGCTGAGCCAGGGGTCTGGCTTGATTCTATAAGCCAAAACATGAGCCGAGTCCTGGCCACTGCAGGCTATTCTCCACATAGGAGTAGAATGTTTCACTCCACCTGTCCATGCACCTCGTAGCCTCGTCCCACACTACACATGCACGGGGGGGCCTCTGTGCCCTCAGGGCTCATTGCACTTACTCTCCTAACAACTGGTCAAGCAATGATTAAATGGATTACCATAACTGGTATCGTCTGCTCTCCCATTGCATGCAAACTTGACTCACTCCCTGTCTATGTATGCTCTAGCTCTTAACTCTCCCGGGTTGTCTGTAACCACCCCCGGGCTCGTGTATTTTTACTGACTGTCATTCCTCTATGTATCCTGATATCTGACTGTATGTAAAAGTTATATTCATCACTGTACCTGTAAAATTCAAGTCTGTAACTCTCTTGGGTCGCACCTGAAAATAGGCACTTGGCTGTCTAGTGTGACTTACCCAGTAAACAAAAGCAAATAAATAAATAAATAACTACTAAGTCCAGGAAAAATGTTATCATGACCATAAATGGCTCGATTTGACCGTGGCTCTCAATTGCTTATAGAGGTCGAGTCGAGATGAGCCAGACATTAGGCACAAGCCTGCCTTGAGTCTGCTCTGGCCATACCTCTAAAGTGTACCGGATTTTGTGTGACATTCCAGATTCTGAGCCCTGCAGTCTGCCTGTACCACCACCCCACATTTGCTGGTTTATTTCCGAATTAGAATGCCAAACCACATGGCCACGCTCAGCGCAATCCCTTTGTTTAATCCTCCGGGGCTGGTTCCTCGTCTCCTCCAATTAAATCTCTGGCACCCCGCACTTCCGTCATGGTAGTAATGACATCAGTGGGGGGTTTGGGGAGGTGTCATGGGACAGAGAGAGGAGCATAGCCTGGTCACCCCACCACACCAGTGCTGCTGTGCTGTATGTCAGGTACCCCCTCAGGTCTGCTGCCAGGCTATTAAAGGAGCCTGCTGCCTAGAGGGGGAACCATAGCATCGGTACTGTTTGCAGGTGGAACAGCTATACCAAAGGACCTGAAGCAACCAATCACAATGCCAGGAAGGAAGGTAACCAGACTCACAGCCCATAACAACAAGCCGCTGCAGCCACACTAAAGCAAGCCCCCAGAGAGAGAGTGAGGAAGCAAGAAGTAGAGGAAGAATGCTGCCAGCCACCAGAGACCGACCCAACTAGGGTGAGGGTTAGTATTCCATTTGTTTTTGTGCAAGTTTTGGTTGCTTTGAGGGATGAGGTGGGAGGGGGTTCTCTGAAGGCGTCTTCTGCTGCAATGCTCCTGAAAGGGACTTACTTCATGGTTCACCACTTGCAGTCCAGCTGAAGTGAGTGCAGCACCAGCACCGTGCTTCTACTGAGGCAGCTTTTCTCTACATAACAGGACAGCTGGAAAGGGGCAGACGCCAGAGCTCAACCTATTTGCTGCAGGCAATGTCTTGTGCCGTGGCTTTGGTGGGATTCGTTCGACCCTGAGATCGCCTGTGTCACAGGCTCACAGCAAAGGATCTAACCATGACTATACACACTATTCTCAGTGTTTAAAGGCATTCCTCCTCTCTGAGAATATATTAATTTCTAAGTTAGGGAAACAAGCTGCAATGGTGTTCTCTGTGAGCTTCAACACATTTGACTTTGCTTTCATAGGCATTTAAAACAAAATGTCTCATTTTTATTTACAAATAATATTCCAAGCAATTTATGTTCTTATGTTCTCCCTGACGGACTGGAATGCTTTACATGAACTATTCTGGCATCATTTCAAATTCTGGCTAACAATATTTGAAACTCTGAGATAAATAGATTTGTAAATGACTGTGGATAGGTATGCTGTTTTGTGCAAGGGTACCCCCTTCTGTATTACAACACAGAAAATGCTTGCATAGACTAAAACAACATACAGGGCAGGACAGGACAGTGCTGTAACTGTTCTATGGAGGGTCCATTGCTTTTCAGTATGGACTGAATTTGTGCTGCAGCTGACTTTGTTTTTCTGCAGCTCACTTGACCCCCATCATGCTTCAGATCCTGACCTCCTGTTCCTCTGAGCAGCTCCATAGTGCCATGGCCCATGCTTTCTAACTTGCACATGACATCATGCTTCCACCTTCTACTACCGTAACCTTTGTTTAGGCTGGCAGTATAGTCTAGAGGTTAGAATAACGAGCGATGAGTGAGCTTAGGACTTACAGACATGGGTAAAGGTTTGATTCTCACAACCTCCACTTACATACTGTGTCTGTATGATTCTGAGCAAGACACTTGACCAGCCCAAAGCTCCGAGGTCATCTTTGAAAACAGGCACTTGTGCCTAGTGGGTGGGCCTTACCCAGTTAACTAAGACCAAATAAAAACTTTCAAATCAGTACCCTGCAGCAACTTCAAAAAATGTAATCCCATACTGCTTAACAGTAGTTCTAGCATGACTGCAGTCTCCTGAGGTGAGTGCACAGAACTGTTTGGCAGAGTTAAATGTGGGGCTGATTCTGTATCCAACTCTGAATCTAATAGACAGTTAATAACCTCCCCCCACCCAGTAAAACACAAGTGTTTCATACTTACCTCAACTACTGAATAAATGGTTGTTTTCATTCTCTAGTGGTATATTTAGTATAGGTTAAATCAATAAAATGAACACACATTTAGGATCTGCTGCTCTTTATTTTAATTAAGGACACAGACACAACACATTTTCATCTCCTCTTTAATTTGCAACACAAACCATATGCCAAGCATACAAATATTACTTTTTATTGTAGTAAATTCATTTTATAGGAAAATGCCCCAGTGTGACACTCCACATGCTGTGAAAAAATGGGTGTACCACATTTTTGCCATTTGGTCACACATTGGCAGGTTGGGAGGAAGAGAAAGTATGGCTCTGGCTTGCCCACCTCTACATTTCCCCCACTGCTACTAACATCAAACAGCCACAAGTGTGGCACATGATGTAAAATGTGTCAGTGTTGTTTTGCTACATTTGTGTTTCACAGTATGTTCTAGCATAGTGGTTCTCAAGCCCCAAATTCTGGTGGCCTGAAAAGACCATTAAAAATGCAGTCACCAGAACCTACTGAGGCTTTTAGCCCAGAACCCCTGATGCACACCAAAGTTCCTATAACAAATTTCTTTTCACATAGCATACATGAAATCAAGTCCCTGGTGTATTTTTACTTGAAGTGTATCTCCCATACTTATGTAAAGATAAGAAATGTTGCATTCCATTTCATTACCTTTGTGACTGGGGCTCTAAAGATCTCTGTGGCAGTACAATTTTGTATTGGTGGTTGCATGTAGCCATGGTGGCCTAATTTAAGAAACACTGGGCCTGATTTTCAAAAGGTTGGGACTAGCACATGGTACTTGTGGCAAGGAGAAATGGTACAAAGGGCTCCTTCTGCCTGTCTCAATTTTGTAAGGGACTTTTTGCCACTGGGGGGACTACTTGCATAAACCAGGCATGTGTCATCCTTGAGACAGCTGCACTGGTGTGCCATGGCAGAAGGGGGCTTGCATAGGGGCAGTGCTGCAATATCTTTTATACTGGAATTTTGCAAGCACCCGCCCCCCCCCAAGGAGCAGACAGACCCTGCAGTTAGATCAGCCTGGAACTGGTCTAAGCTTCCATACACAACTGCTGCAATCCTCACTGGTAGGAGATTGACCATGTGCCCCCATTGGCAAGGTGCCCAGACAGCCCCTGACACATGCCAGACCACCACTGGAGTGGCCCTTGATCTGTGGCAGATGAGAGCCTGTAAGCCCCCCCCCCATGTTGGTGCTAGTGCATCCACACACACCCACAGACCTTCACTGTCCCTGCCATCCCCCTAGATGGACCTGTCCCATACCACGAGCCAGGGCATTCTCCAGATGACCTGCCAGTCACCAGGTTGACTGGACAGTGGGTTGCCATCACCGGTCACTGATGCTGCAAGCCTGTGCCACAGCCTGCAGCACTCCCTTTCTGTGCAATGTTTAGTCACCACACAGGTTGGATACTGCAAATTTAGGGGCTTTTGTTCTTGGACCCTGTTCTTATAAAATCTGGTACAGAGACCCTGGTGCACATGAGTTTGCTGTAGGCAATGGTTCACTGCGCAATGCATTGGTCTAAACTGGCTTTTAAAAAATCAAGTCTACTGTTCTAGAATCAGGCCTCTGAAAACATGCTGTAGTTCTAAATATCAGCTTGAGTGGCAGTGCTGTGAATCAAACTTATAGCTACATATGATAGTATCAAAAGCATTACAGCTTGGTACACTATGTACTTAGTGTGACAAAAATTAAAATACTGGGCCTGATTTTCAAATGCTGAAATTTTGTGCACAGTTTCTGCACCAAAAGGATTTGATGCATGTGGCATCTTACATGAAATGTTGCAACAATCCTGATTTTTGAATACAGGCTGCATCAAAATCGGGATGCTATGCGCCAAAGCCACCCTGAACCACCCTTGTACCAGAACAGGCTGTGCACCAGGATGTAACGGGGCTTGCACCATGGAGAGGTGCAGTGTATACTGCAATACCACAGATCCTACTTTATCTCTGGTGTTTACCCTCTCTTTTCTACTGCTAGTGTTGAATTTGCCCAGTGGCCCCAAGGCCTAGGTATATACAAGTTCAGTTATATAAAATTGCTAATAGCCACCTCTATATATACATTTGACTATGGTAAGGTGTAAAAGGCTTGCAGAAAATACAAATGGCCAATAGATGACTGAATGAGGCTCACATACAGGTTGCTATGGCTAGCTAGCAAATGACTGCCAGTGGCTAAGCAAATGAATTATACCACCATATCAATGCATGTATGTGGAGGCTTTAAATGGTTAATGGTTAAACTGAAGAAAATAAAATACATTTTAAAGCATAGCCAAGGTCTCATTTAGAATTGTCTTATTCAGCAATGCTGTTTACCAAGACATGTCTTTTTAAAAGGTTACAGCCGAGATAAGAGCGCAGCTGCTAATAACCACAATCGGCCTTGGAGCTTAAAGTTCCTCTATCATCTTGAGATTAGGATGCAATTTGGCCACTGTCTGGTTTCATCTGTAGGCCAATTATTTTTTGGAACAGTTACATCCCCTCACATGTTTTCTGTATCCTAAAGTAAGTATTTTTGACAAATAAAAATCCCCTGCTTACTTGTTTTTCCATTGAAGAATGACCGAATGTCTCAGCAGAATGTCAAAACGTATCTTATGACTGAGGTATCTAGTGGCCAGTGTATTTTTGAACCCGAGTCTTATGACTTCTCGAATAACATATTGTCTGTGTTTAAAACTGCTGAGGTAGTTTTTGGGAAATTCCACTTCTGCCTCTTTAATGAAAACAGGTTAGGTATAAATGAGACCTAATTGTCAGATCTAATGTCTTCGAGAGGACAGAGGTTGGGGATCTCAACTGCCCATGGAAGCTCGAAACCCAGGAAAGCTGAGTATGACTTCATATTCTCTGTTAAGGCTGTAGACCTATAATGCAAATATTACTAGCTGTCTAGATTGCATGTTAGAAACACCCCATTGGGATTGCCCCTTTGGCTTTTTAGAACTAAATTGTAATAGGAACTCCCAGGTAGTGGTGGGCTACCTGATGTTTAAGAAATAATGTTAGCATGTATTCCCTTTAGTAAACTAGGATTATTAATCATGACAGGATGCATTCTTATTGTTAAAATAGGATTGTTCTGGTTTCTTTTTGTGTATTGGGTAAATCACAGTTAATTGAACCTTGGGTCTACAAATTATGCTAGAGTGCATGCATTCTTTTTGTGTATTACCAGTATTCATCCTGTCAGGGTGTGTTTTTCTGATTAATCTTATTAATACTATTATAATAAAGTACAAACTAATTGGCAAGAAATAGTGTGCTGGCTTTATTGAATTACTGAGAATTACCAACCAGGAACCTGTACAATTGCCCCCAGTTAACATTAGGGTTCCCTTGTGACTATCCCTTGGATTCTTGAATTTCCCCTACCATTTTTGCCCTTCCCCATCTCCACTGTGAGGCTGGTCCATACATCCACCACCCTTTCCATGAAAAAATACTTCCTCACATTACCCCTAAGTCTAACCCCCTCCACCTCATATCATGATCCTTTGTTCCTGAACATCTTTTTTTTTTAAAGATGCTACCCTCTTGTACTTTATTTATGCTCTTTAGGTATTTGAAGGTCTCTATCATATCCCCCCCTCTCTCTCTCTCTCTCTCTCTCTCTCTCTCCTCTCTTTCACAGTATACATACTGAGGTCATCTACTCTATCCTTACATGAAAAACAAAACAATTATCTTCAAAACTTAACGTCAAAATAAAATAAATAAATAAATAAAAACAACAGGTGCATATCAGCAGCAAATGTCTGGCATTGACAAATGCTTGTTAGTCCTGTTGCTCCACATATGCTGCTCATCCTATCACATCCCATATGAGTCTCTGTCATGTGCTGACTCTCATGTGCCACATCACAGAATAGCTACATATCTAGTGCCAATCGAAGTTCTGCAGATACTGTATGTGTCTTGCTAAACTCGGCAACTAGATTAGCTTGTGTCACTATTCTCTGTCCTTGGCCCAGTAGCTCATTTGTGAGTTGACGCCTGCCCCTTCATCTGCATGGTTGCATTTAAGTTAGTAACCATGCAGTTAAAGGTGTGTATGGCATTTACACATAGCACAACAGGATGTAAACAAGGAATTGTCAATCAAGGGATAAGGGTCATTATAACCACATAACAGCAATATCTGTCTTTGGGGCCCTTGATTAGGGCATAGACAGTTACCAAGCTGCTAAACTGTTTTATAGAACAGCACATACAGCACATAATGGCTATCAACATTATATTTTCTGGTATAATGCTAAATTATTTTCTGGGTTTTTGTTGTTTGTTTTTTTAATGAGCCATTATATACCTTTAAGAAAGCAACACAAACACAATTGGCATACGTGCAAAGTTGATGCAGCATCATAAAATCATTAGATGACCAAGTTTATAATTTACCAAAGAAGAGACAGAATTTTATCCTACATGGATTTTTCTTTTTCAATTGTTTAACCAGGAGTGGCACACTAAGTTGAAAGCTTGTTTACAGGTGCCACCTGGGAGCACAGGGAAGTTAAGTGACTTGCTCAGGGTCACACAGTATGTAAGTGGGGATTGTGGGATTCAAACCCAGGTCTCTAGGTTTGGAACCCAGAGCCTTAAACCACTGTGCTATACTGCCTCCAATTTAAAACTGGCATTATTTGTGTTACTAATGTTAATGAAATTAAGCCATATTGTAAGATATACATGACATTGCAGTCTTGTAAAGGAGATGTTGGTACTCTCCAATATTGAAAATTATTCCTTATCCTGCTATGCAAATCAATCATTTTGTCACCTTGTTTCTCTTTAACAAGAATTACATTAATTTCCCACCTCCACTTCTTTTTGACAATCTGAAGGTAAAATTACATTATCCAGTAATCTGATATTATTCTCAGAATAATTTTTGGCACATATTATATTAACTTTGCTCTGTGTTCTTTTCTTTTGTCATATATTTTGATATATGTTTATGAATTCTGACATTCAGAAATCCTAAAAAGTGAGCTTTGCAAAAATAACATCTATGGGTTTAAAGCACATTGTATTCCTTCACAGTAATGCTGTATCAGAGTAACACTTACCTGTTACATTGCAGATATCTTCAATGATGCTCCATGCACTTTTACATCCATGTGTACTGGTTACACATCTCTCCTTTATCTGAAAACAATCACTGTTCTGTGCAGAAGCTGTGGAGATCTGGCATGCCATAAGTACTGGAAAAGCACATATACAGTTATAGAAGTCTAAGATTGCTGTGTAGATATCATTTTGTGACACACTTTTATACATAGAATCATAGACAATGATGGCAGAAAAAGACCAGAGGTCCATCTAGTCTACTCAAGTTCCTTATAATCCCCAGAATCTACTGTTCCTCCAGGGTACTAACCCTCCCCATCTTCTCTCTATTCTTCTCCTTGATCCTGTTGCCCCCAGTAACCACTATTCCCTTCATTATGTCCCAGCCCTGCTTGAACCCCGTGACTGTTTCTGCACCCACCACTTTAGCAGACAGACTGTTCCAAGGTTCCACAACCCTTTCAGTATAGTAATACTTTCTCACATCTCTTCTGAGCCTACCTCCTCTTAATTTCCATTCATGGCCACGTGACCGTGAATTGGTATTCAGGCTAAACACAAGCATGTATCAGAGATTTGGTAATAATGCGTCTTTTTATAACTGTTGAAATGCAAAAATCTGAGAATGTGTACTCATTTTAAAAGAACAGTAGTGGGAATCACCTACAGTATCACACCATAACAGATTATAAATAACCATTGATGCTATATTAGTTCCAGCTAAGAATTTAAAATACAAATGGTAATGAAAAGAACACAATGCAAATATTTTCTAACAAAAATGCCACCATTTCATGTGATACTGTCATAATATATTTAATAGGTACACATTCACAATCACATTAGCACCAAATGTGAAGTCCAACAAATGAATTCATATTCTAAATAACAGTAGCTGCTAGTAATTCTTACATCTTGTTTATTATTATTATTGTTTTCTCTCTTCATTTTCTCCACTAAGCCTCCCACCACCCTACTGCTTTTACATCCTACTGGTACCAGTTCCTAGCATTGGTCCAGGGGTTGCTTCTTTCACTGTCAATATGTCACCTTGGGTAACACCATGTAACACTACTCAACTGAGTGATGAGCTTCTTAGTGTGGACAAGATCTAACATGGTTACCACAAATGAAGACTACCAAGGATACTGTGAGTAAGGATTAGCACAGGGCTAATTGCAGATTACCTATCATTCCTGCATTAAATACTGTGCAGATTCATGTAAGGTCACAGAAGAGAAAGTTCTGCTGGTGTGATTCTTCTCTCCCTGGACCTGCAGCAGTCCCAGATTAAGACTGAAAAGGCCCCTGGGCATTTTCACACTAAGGACCCACCCCACATAGTTGACAATATGAGATTTCTTCCTTTTACAGAAAGCGGGTTATAGAAATGAAACATAGGAGCAAGCAGGTTTAAGAAAACAAGAAACTATATGAGGAGGAAAAGGGCTATTGTAGCTCATTTTGATAAAAGCACAGAGAGTATACTTGGGCCCCTCACACAAGTGTTAGTGTGTGACAAGTCAAGTCAGTGTGACACAATAAGGAGACCAGAAGTCACTTGGCAGTTGACTTCACTGTGTCTGGGTCAGGGGTCTGACTCTTAGGATAAGTCTATGGGGGAGGAGTAAATCCTCATGAGCGTATATCCTCCATGCCATGCTGCTGATTGCCGTGGAGGTGGTATTTAAATAATGTGATTTTTCCTGGCAAAGTAGGTGGGGGGAATGTTAAGTGACCCAACAGTAAGTGCTAGCATGACCTACCACTGCCTTCCTAGTCAAAGTTGGTGATTGGTCCCATTATAGACACCACCACCACGAACACTGAACTTGAGTCCCCAACCCCAGTCTGTAGTAGGTTGTGCAGCTTAATCTTGGTGGTATGTATCTTTGATAGAGAGGCAGCAAAGTTAAACTATGCAGGCAAAATTGCTTTGAAGTTGGCAATTTTGCCCCACGTAGCACTTCATGTAGTTTTTCCAAATACACCATAATTTGCCATTTGGAACTTCACCTTGATTTTTGGGGTTTTATGTGCAAATTGTACTTAAAAACACCAAAGCAAGTAGAGGTCACAAATGGAGAATCCCCCCCCCAACACCGCCCCTAATCTATCCCTGGTGTCTAGTGGCCACCCACCCTGTCAGGTAGTACCCCCTCACCCCACTCACCCCAACACTGAGTCAGATCCAGTTCACAAATATGTATTTTCCTTGGAGTCTAGTGGCCCCTACCCCCACCCTGTCAGGTAGTAACCCCCACCCTGTCCCCAAATTCTGAGTCAGATCCAGTTTAAAAAATATATTATCCCTGGTGTCCAGTGGTCCCTCACCCCACACCCTGTCAGGTAGTCTCCCCCAAGTACAAACACAATACTCACAACACAATATAATATAATATGCCTTGGACAAACAGTTGTTAATTTTACAGTAGAATATGACAAGGTGGCAAACATGGTATTGTACAGTAAAACAGAATCTTGTTGGTAAATTATCCAGAGAGGGTGTTCACTACACAGTACTCCAAAGATTGCAAAGTCTGAATTGATAAAATATTACCAAGATTTCTCATTTCAAATCCATCTGACATCCTATCTCACCTGCAGTGGAGTATGAGTATATCACTGAGGTAGAGGGAGTGGCTACCCCTGTGGCTGAGTAGGGCATGGAGGACTACATGGCTGGAGGATGGGCACCGAGCATAAGTGTGAGTTTAAGAAAGGGTCCCATTTTTTGTAGTATATTCTCTGCTTGCCCATTGCAGTAAAAGAAAGTCTGTCAAAGAGAGCCAACTTAGATAAAGCGAGTGCCAGGTGATCATAGCGGGGATGTTCGCCTACCCCCAGGACATCAAAATAACATGCTTGGCTTCTGTAAGTACTGCCAGTAGCCAGCATTTGAGTGATATGGATAAATTGGCTGCTTTGGTGGAAATCCCCAGGACAATTAATTCAGGGGAATTCAAGATTGTCATATGGAGAATTTTGGAACAGTCAGATGGTATTCCTTGCCACCAGTTAGTAAACCAAGAACAGCTGCATAGGATATGCAAGAGTCCTGCATTAGGTTGAGAGCAATGTCAGCATGTGCAGTGAGGTAATAAAGCCATTAAGTGCAGAACTTGGCATGTCCTATGCCATATATGCAGTGTTTTTTAAGTTGAATCAAGTGGCTCTTAGCATTGTTATATTCATAGTGTGCCATTAGGGCACTAACTTCCATTTTGTGTGAGGGATGGGGTGGCCTATTTCCTGTTTTCACTTGGACTTACAAGCATCGAGGACAGGTTTCTGTACATCTCTAATGGTGGCATATGTTTTCCAGCCCAGCCCCTAGAGTTGGATGTAGGGTCTATCTTCAGCAGCCAGAGCCAGGGTGATTGGGGTAAGAGGGTTTTTTTCAAAGGCTTGAATGGCTGCTCTGGTGTGTAAAAACTTCCAAAACTCTGAGTGAGGAACTCCCACTTTTGCCTGCAGTAAGTAGAGTGTCAGAGTTGGGGATGAAGATGCCTGCAATCAATTTAATGCCCCTCTCCTCCCATTCATCCCACATGACAAATTTGCTGCCTGTTAGAATATTGGGATTATGCCAGATGTAAGTCAAAGATTTTTAGGGACCCTGGAGTCTTTGGGGACAGCAGTGAGCACCATACATTTTTCCCTTGCTTGCAGAGTGGCCAGTATGATTGGATGGGATGGAATGATACCTGTGGCCGTATGGCCTAGCAAAATGCCAAGACAGGGTGCAGCCACTATATCTATTTCCAGTCTCACCCATTGTGGGGAGTTGATTGTGGGGCAGGGGCAAGGGCAAGGGGTGAGCCAGTTATAGGCCTGTGTCATACGGTACACCAGAGCATACCCTTTGAACCATGAGAGGCTAAACTTCCTCTGTTCCAGTAAGCCCTCAGTGTTTCCTTGCTCCATTCGGGGGGGGGGGGGTTGCCTTCCCATTTCCCATAGGTAATGGCTAATTTGATACTCTATCTTAAGAGAGACATTGTTGGGAATAGTAATGGGTAAATTTCTAAACATGTAGGAGAACTTCATAGTACAAGCACGTGGATAGCTTTGACCTTCCCCATTAACGTGAGATTCAGTTTAAGCCAGAGCCATATTTCTTGGTCAAGGACTGTGAATAGGGAAAATATATTCACTGGGGTTAGGTCCTCCCATTTCGTAGTGACCCTAATTCCCAAATACTTAAATCCATCACCTTCCCATTTTACCTGTGATCCCAGGCAGCACCTACTGTCACTGAGAGACTTTAGGGGGAGATAATGTGGTTTTACTAAGATTGATGTATAGTATAGATAGGGCTGCAAAGTCAAAAAGGACCTCCAGGTTTGGTGGTAGCTAAAGTACAGGTGACGATAATGTGAGGAGCATATCATCTGTATAGATATTCACTAAATAAAGGGATCCACACACGTAATCCCCTGAATGGTGGGAGTTGCCAGCAGTTTCCTGAAGAGGGGGTCCAGGGCCAGTAGGAAAAGGAGGGGGGAGAGAGAGGGAGGGGGCAACCTTGTCATGTGCCTCTTTATAGATTAAATGAGGAAGAGATAGCACAGTTGGCAAGGAACACAGTGGATGGTTCCTTATACAGGGTGCTCACCCATCCCCAAAATGACAATCCGATCCCATACAACTTCAGGACATCATGCAGACAGTTCAATTCTACAGAGTCAAATGCTTTGTGAAAGTCAACAGCAAGGGCTGCCATGAAAGTGTTTGCAGACTGTGCATGGAGTTCCAGGTTTAGAAGAGTCAAGCTGTTGTCTGCCCTGGATTTCCCTTTCCAGAGACCAGCCTGAGAGTGGTATATCAAAAAGGGTAGGACATTCTCTAATATAGAGGCCAGAGCCTTAACAAAGATTTTGTGTCAGTGGAGATGAATGAGATGGGGTGAAAATTTGCCCAGCCTAGGGGTCATCTGATTTTTTGGGAAGCAGAGTGATAATTGCTTCCTCCATCATTTGATGAAGGCACCCATTTGTATGAGTTTCTCTTAGGGTGGTTAACAGTCATGGAATGATAATGTCCAGCATTAGCTGGTAAATGTTTATTGTAAAACCATCCCTACCCAGACCCTTCCCTTTGCATAGGGAGAGGAAGGCTCTGTGAATCTCTGTTTCTGTAAGGGGCTTGTCTAAGTCCTCTCTCAGCAGGCCTGGGAGTATCGGGGTAGGTGTGTCCCTCCCCCCCGGAGGTTGTGGACTTTGGATAGGGTAGAGTTGTCCATTTGGAAGACATGTGGCTGCTAAGAAAACTGGTGCATTTTGTTGTTGATGTCTGCAGGATTTGTGGTTATGGAGCCATCTGGTTTGGATGAGGCTGTGATCCTAGACTCTGCTTGTTGTTTGTGGAGTCTGAATGTTGGAAGTCTACTGCCTGCTTCTCCTGATTCCCAGAAGTTGTGTTTGGAGTGTAGAAGCTACAACTCTGCCTTATGGTGCAGTAAAGTGTTAATTTTGTATTTTAGACCCATAGTTCTGGTATAAGACAGGCCCTGGGGAGAGTTTATTTTTGAACTTTTTCTTCCAGCAAGGCAATCCACTTCTCATTCCTTTCATTGCATAGCAGTGAAAGCAATGATGTGGCCTTGCAGATACATCTTGAAGGCTTCCCAAAGAGTACCCTTCCCCACCTTAATTGTATCACTTGTCTCAAAATAAAAGGCTGCCTCCATCTGGTTCCTCTCTTTGAACTTGGGGTCCACAATCAATAGCAGGTTGCAGCTCCATTATGGGGAGCTGAGTTCAGCCCCCTGAGGGTTGAAAGTAGGAGCCAAAGAGGCATGATCAGATCTGATTATGTGTCCAACTGACAGGGCAGAGACTCCTGAGATATCTAGTGCATCAGCCAATCAGAAGTCAATACGACTGCATGAATTGTGAACACAGGAGTAGAAAGAGTAGTCTTGATCTGTTGGATTCTCCCTCCTCCCAACATCCACAGGACCACCCTCTTCCATCAAGCCCTGAAGTGCCACTCGCTTGCTGGGCTGGCTGTTGGGAAACACTTTGGGCTTGTCAAGGAATAGGTCTGGGGCTATGCTGAAGTCCCTCCCAAGAAGGATCGGGAGGTGCTTTTCACCTTGCAAGTCAGATAATGCTTGGCTGAGATAAGAAAATGAGTCAGCACCATCTACATTGGGAGAAAAGACAGATGCTATTATAGCCTGCCCTCCAGGGTATCCCATCTTGGCCACCACCCATCTCCCATGTGTATCAGCCATGTGTATCCGCCATGTTTTTTTTAGCTGACCATTGAAGGGTTCATTTAACCAAGATCATAACACCTTTAGATTTACTGGAGGCTGAGCTATGTACCATGTGACCCACCCATGCCTTACACAGCCAATGGGTGGTCTTCCCTCTGAGGTGTGTCTCCTCTAGGAATGCTAAGTCACTTTGAAGGGATTTAAGTTATTGAAGAACTTTCATTTCTTAACAGGGTGATTGACGCCCTTCACATTCCAAGACAGCAACCTCACTGGTGAGAACTCTCCCATGATGCCATAGTGTAGTATCTACAGTAGATTGATAAGAAGGCAGCTGTAAGTTGTAGAGAACAAACACAATTGAGGGCCCCACACTGGGACCCCAACGTCACTGACAGTACAAACATGTAAATAACCCAGTAACTACTCTGAATAAAATGCATCTAAGCTTCCCCACAAGTGGTGGCCCAGGGCTTGGTTAAAATACAAGAAAAGCAATAATGGGTAACAAACAGAAGAACAAGAAATTTTTATGAGTAAGGAACACAGTTTAGTCACTGTCCTTTTTGCTGGGTTTGACAATAGTGGACTACTGAATACTGTATGCTAGACCAAGTAACTGTAAAATTCAACAACACCCGGCATGCCAGGAAGAAGTGTATTTGCTGCTATAGTAGAAAAAGGAGTTGATATCCTCCATGCTGTACCAAAAAAGGCATTTAAAAGGGGAGGAAACAGAAAACATCTGCATTTCCAGCCCCAGCCCTGAGTTTGATGATCTGATATGGCTGAAGTGGTCCAAATCAAGGTCATGCCTAAGATAACTTCTCCTCCAACATAAGGTCAAGTTACTGAACAAACATCTGACCATGGGTCGGAAGGGGGGACAACTAGGGTGTAGGCAGCAGCCGAGGAGTGTTGCATATAGAGTTGAGAGGGAGGAAGGCAGAGTAGGACTGCTGGCCCCAAAGATGAGGATCAATCCCCCCATCAATCAGATTGAGAGGGCAAAAGACTTGAAAGAGTGGCCTGTGGTCTGTCCATGTTGCCTATCCTCATTACCATGGTAGGTCAGTGAGAACTGTGCCCCCCCCCCAAGAGGAGTATCATCGGAGCTATATCAAGACTCACAATGGGTTGCTGGCAACCTTCCCCCTTGCAGTGCTGGGAGGTAGGCCAGAGTATCAGTCCATGGGTGGGAGGGTTCTGCCCTGATGCAGGGGTGCAAAATGGGGACAATCTGGTAAAGTGCCACAACTCTGAGGGGTAAGAGAGGGGTGAGAAAGGGGTAGGGGATCCCTGGAGTTATAGACTTAGAAGTAAGGAGGGGCAATGGGGAAAAGAACCTAACAACATGCCAAGAGCAACTGCTTGATTTTGTCCCCCTCCCCCAAAGAACACAAAACAGTTGAACACCATACCAAAAAGCAACCCCCAAGACACTTAGGTCACATATGATCCCAGTTATGGTATTTATAAAAAAACAAACTGCTGTAAAGCAATACACTGGGGTGAGCCTGTGTAGGAAAAGGTACAAGTGCAAAGCAGCTACCCAGCAACAGAGGGAGAAAAACTGGAAAGAAAATCAGTCTCAGTAGAATAGGCCCCTACATGGTAGCAGCTCCCCAACATCGGGCCTATGTGATGCTATGAGTGAGGATGACAACAGCTGTAGGCTCAGATCAGACATTGTGCCCATCTTGAAGTTATTTAACAATAAGGAGACCCAGGAGAGAGGCAAGGTGCTCACAGTGGGGGTGAGAGCAGGCTGCTGCAGCTAATTCCTTGGCAGCCTCATGAGCAGCTTTGGCCTGTGGAGGGGGGGGAGCAGTCTAATAAAAAGCAGTCGTCGTGGTTGCGGGACCGGAACCTACTGTCTTCACTCCCCTTCTGTTGTTGGCCCCAAAGAGAGCTTTGTTTAGTGCCAGATTTACCTCCACATTTGTACTAAGCCTCCCAGTCTCCTTGTTCTCAAGGTTGCACCATGTTGTTTCCCTGGAAAGAGGAGTCATTTTGCACCCATGGCCCTGGAGTTGTAGTGAGCTGTTTCTGCTGATGACCAGGTTCTGCCCCCCAATCCTGATCTGTTCCTCACACAGCCTCCTGGGTGTAGAGACAATAAGTGTTGGCTGCCACTGCTGGATAAGGGATCAGGCTTTGTGGAGGCTTCTACATTCATGCTCTTGCCCATTCCTGTATATAGCAAAGATTGTAAGGCCCTTAAACCTGAAGGATATCCCGACTTCAAAAAATGCTGCCCTGAGTGTAGCATATTCCTTTCTATTTTTACAACTTCTGCCAAGTAGCCCTGATAGAGGGGCACTTTGGCACCCCTCCAGCTAATAATCAAGTTAGCCAGCCTGGGAGTGGGTCCCAGGGTGGTAGCCTGGGTAGCAAACTGGCTGCACAACAGGACACAGAAGGTAATAGTGAATGGAACACATTCTGAAGAAAGGGGGGTTACTAGTGGAGTACCTCAGGGCTCAGTACTGGGTCCAGTCCTCTTTAACATCTTTATAGGTGACATTGCAGAGGGTCTGGAAGGAAAGGTATGCCTCTTTGCAGATGACACAAAGGTCTGTAACAGAGCTGATACACAAGGGGGGGTAGAAAGGATGAGAAGTGACTTGGCAAGGTTGGAGGAATGGTCAGACATATGGCAACTTAGATTCAATGCAAAGAAGTGCAAAGTAATGTACCTGGGAAATAAAAATCCAAAAGAGTACACAATAGCAGGGGAGGTACTAACGACAACAATAATGGAAAGAGATCTGGGTGTAGTCATATCAGATGACCTAAAGGTGGGTAAGCAATGTGAGAAGTCAGTAAGGAGAGTCAGGGGAATACTGGGATGCACAGGGAGGGGCATCACAAGTAGAAAAAGGGAAGTGGTTATCCCTCTATACAGACAGTTGGTGAGACCCCATTTGGAGTACTGCGTGCAGTTTTGGAGACCTCATCTATGCAAGGACATAGACAGGATGGAAGCAGTCCAGAGGAGGGCAACTAAAATGGTGCAGGGTCTGCATCAGAAACCATATGAAGAGAGACTGAGAGAGCTTAATATGTATACCCTTGATGAAAGGAGGGACAGGGAGGACATGATAGAAACTTTAAGTACCTCAAGGGAATCAACAAAGTCCAGGAGGGTAGCATCTTTCAGAAAAAGAGATGTGTAAGAACAAGGGGGCACAATTTAAAGTTAAAGGGGACAGCTCAGGGGTAATGTGAGGAAATTCTTTTTCACGGAGAGAGTGGTGGACGCATGGAACCGCCTTCCTGGAGAGGTTGTGGGGTCTAAAACAGTGGGGGAATTCAAACATGCATGGGACAGACATAAGGCAATTATAGTGGGGGTAGCAGGAAGTAGGCTGTTGGTTAACTAGAATCTGTAGCTTATCCAATAGGTAGGGAAATGGGCAGATTGGGTGGGCCAAGTGGTCCTTATCTGCCGTCGAAGTCTATGCTTCTATGTTTCTTTGTCCTTTCTCATGGGCCAGTTTCAGCAGTAGTTCCTTGGTTGAATACCTAAGCAGGTAAACAACAGTGGATTGGGGCCCAGAGCTGTGTGACTGGGGCAGTCCTCTGGTGTGGTGTGCCTGTTTGACCTCAAGGGAGCTGTGCCATGCCAAGGCCAACAACTGCAGGAGCATGTCTGAAAGGAAACATTCCATGCAGAGGACCTCAGCTCCCTCGGGGACAAGTATCCCAATGATGTTTTGACGCCCACAATTTTCCTGATCTTCAGCTCATTCCCAAAGGCACATGATCCACCATTCATGCACACTGAGGTGCTGTAGGATCATATGGTGGGCATCATCTAGGTTGGCTACCTGTAGTTCCATGGCATTCATCTGATTGGTGAAGGAGCAGACGTTCTGTGCTATAATGGCCACGGATGTCTTAAGAAAAGTTCTGCCATGTCCCCTACCAGAGTTTCCAGCAGTGTGGCTATGTACCCCAAAGAAGTTTTTTTTTTCATCTGAGGATTTATCAGCTGTGATTCATGCCATTTATGCTTAAAGGAAACACCATGCTGGTCTCCGAGAAGCACTACTGATTCCTAAAGGGTTCAGGAATGAAAACAGCTGATTAAGGAGGTGCCAAACAGTGACAGATGACCATTTGTGAGTTGAAGCAGTCACTCAGAGAGGCTAGTATAGACAGCTATATGTATTTTACTTAGGGCTGGGGTAGAATAGAAGGCTCAAGCAGCCATCTTTGTCAAGTCACAAGCCATGCCCCATGTCATCTTCCTTTTGCATGTTAAATGTGTGTCTTTTATTTCCATATACATTTTATACCCCTTTTGGCTGGGACAGCTTGGGCTCCCTTCAGCACTGCCCCACTGACCCACACCATCCTACATCTCTCCAGGACTTATCTAGTCAGCCTGAATACCACAATAGATTTCCCACTGTGGTGGAGTCAGGAGGGGGAGGGCTGCCATGCACAGTTGATGCAACAGATCCTGCCTTGGCACCCCAGGTCCTTGCAATGCGGGGGACAGATTGGTGGGCATGGCTTCATACTAGCATGCTCCACCACCATTTTCCTCCATTTTTCCTATGCCACACACTGGGGCAGGCTCTTCAATGTGCACGTCTAGAGGCATGTGCATGCTACAGCATCCCGTAGCACCACACACTTTCTGCTGTCCCTGACCCACATGGCAACCATGCCTTCACCTCATTGCAGTCATTTTGTAGAACAATCAGATCCCCCTCCACCAGGGAAGAGAGCAGTCCCTCAGATGTTTGATCTTCTCCCTACATTCCAGCTGACCCCCAGCAACCCATGCTAGTTCCCAAACATGGGTCACCAGCGTGGAGTGAGATGTGGTGTACAGTGCCTCAATCCTCAGTGCCACTGGGCTATCTGGTAAATGTGTGTCTTCTCTGCAGTATAGTACATCTGCATCTGCATTTTTAGTTGGGCAGCAGGTTGCTAATTTTTTCTGCATATAGTGATATTTGCATCTAACACTCAACACATGCTTATGTTATTAAGAAACAATTTAGCATACTGGAACCTGAACAGTTTTAATTAATAATTCACCTGTAGCAACAGAGTGTTGTTCCTGTCATTTTGATTTAGGTGCAACTGCATTATTCAAATATGAGGTATAGCATGGATTAGCAGATCATGGGTGGATGGTAGCCAGAACATACTTTAGTCACTAGGTCAACACAGCCATGCAGGTATGTTGACTGTAACCAATGAAAGATTTGAATCTGTTCCTTCCCCATTCAGGTACCCAACATTTGTAGACCACTTGTGAGATGTACTGGACATAACATTATACCAGTGTACTTGAAAATAATAGACCCAATGTAAATCAAGAATGGAAGGAAGTGTGACAGTTTGAAAAACAAAACAATTTCTAATATTTAAAATCAGATGACATTTAATCTGTCATTATACATAACCTTCTAATGAACACACAGTGCTATCCAGGGACCTAGAATAAAAGGCAAGGTGGTTGCTGAATATTATGGGCGTATGCAAAAGCAGGATCCAGTTTTGCATCCACTTGTAATGAAAAGAAAATGTAAAAAACATCTTTAAAATGTCTGACAATGTATTAATGAAAATCTTCCCCTGCCCATTTTTTTGTTACAGTGAATGGAGTAAGGTATTTCAATATAGGATAACAGGTGCAGCAGGTGATATATTTTACAGTACAGTAGATTATGTGGGGGTATTTTCAAAGACTATGACTATATACAATTCTCTACTGCATTACTGTGGACATAAGTACAATTGCCCCTATGTCCAATTTTTAAAGCTTAATATATAGCTACAGTATATCCAGTTTTCAAAATTATAACTTAGTTATGTCCAGTTTGCAATGTCCAGGTGCAAATGTGCCTGGGCATAAGTTTCACACTGAGTGTAACCAGGTCTATCATTTGTATCTATCTCTAGTATTTTAACCAAAAAATGGGCGTAAAGTAAATAGAGTACCATAAAATAGCAAGAAATTCTTCAGGCAAGTTGAACTTTTGAAAACAGTCCCATGTTATGGCTTTTGGAAATCCCCTCCCCCCCAACACAACTTAAAGTTGTGTTCATTTGATAAGTTTAGGAAATCCCACTTGATGTAACTAGGATTGTTGCCAATCTCTTGTACCAAAAGAGACATCCCTCAAGGCATCTATTAACTTATTATGATTCACTGAACTTGGCTTGAGGGATTTATAACAAGTTTTCCTTTCTGTTCTTTTCAAATTTAAATTATGCAATGTTTTGGAGATTTCCTGCTTCTTTGGGGTTTTTTTTTTCAACTCTATTTGTAGTGCTCCCATTTTCCGGAACTCTCTCAGGCTGCTTCTCTCACCTACTTACTCTACGACCCACCATGATACCTGCCATCTTCAGAGATGTTACGGAATCTCCCCAGACCTGGGGCCCTCATGACCCAGGGAGACTGAAGGGGCAGTGGAAGGCATTCGGCATTGGGCATGTGGTGGAGGCACTAGAAGGCCATTGCCTATCTAGGTTGGGAGGGTATTTCTTCTTGTATATCCCTGTCCCCCCTAGAGTGATGCATATCTGACACTTTGTGGTGCATGGCAACCCTGCCAGCATCAGCCACGCACTGACTGTGCCATCCAGTGATACTACAGCACTCCCGGTCTCCACCAGGAGTTGCTGTCGTGCCGGACAACCCTGAGTCCTCCCCACAAGAGAGGAAAGCAGCCCAGCAGGTGCTCAATCCTCTCTCCCCCTGCCGACCCCTGGCGACAGAACTCAGTCCTGAACCTGGGTCAGCAGCATGGGGCGATGTGTGGCATCCAGCGCATAAACCCCCAGCGCCACCAGACCAGCCCTTTTTCCTGCATGTTGATTGGCTAAATAATAGAAACATAGACTTTGATGGCAGATAAGGACCACTTGGTCCACCCATACCCATACCCCAACCAAGAACAGCATCTGGCAACCGGGACCCCCTAACCTGTACCACAGACAAGGCATCAAACCATAAGCTGGCATACATAAGGCATCACCACTGGCACTGGGTAAGTACCTGGCTTGGCATCTAAGAGATTGGGGTGTTAGGGCACAAAATAACATTTATATTTACTCTGAGTTCTGGGAGAGAGAGGTGCTAGTGTTATGGTAGGTCTAACTTCTTGAGGGGGCCTATAAACAAGATCACACAGGAAGCATAGATGGAATGTCCACAACTAGAACTGGGATTGTGCAATATGGCTTTATTCTGACAGATGACAAGACAGAATGGGGTGGTCCCCCCAGGTTGGAACTGGTACGTGCAGGCTCACCAGTACTTTTCTTTTCCAGAACAACATAAGTGGGCATTTAGAACATTTCTCTCACACAGATATCAAACTATCCCACCCCCCTGGAAAAGGGCTCTCAAGGACATTACATTTCCCACAAACTTCAACCCATCCACCCCTCTTTCCTAGGGGTTTTTTCATGGACTTAAATTCTTCCATAAGTGTCTATTACATGGTGGTTTGCCACACAGTTAAATGCATCCTCCTGACCTGATGGGTTTCATTAACATCCACAGGATAACCTTGTGCCCCTCCACTGACCAATTAGCCCTGACTGAAATTTCAGGTGAGAGTCCACCCACCCACCCTAGCCCCAGCCAGTCTCTGCCATCCCTTTGGGGTTACACAAATTGATCATTCACCCTCTAACAGGGTGCTAAAGGCATCCACAGTAACATAAAACATTCAGCATATATTTGTGGTGAGGTTGAGGCCCTGACTGGTGCACTCTAGCCTTGTCTCTGGGCACATACACCATCATACAACAACCCAAGAATTGTTAGTCTCTGTTTCTGTACTCACAGTTTTTTTTTAACCTTAGCATACAGACATCTGACTGAAGAAACCTTGTCCCATACCTCTTCCATAGCTTTCACAATTGAAACCCTCTTTGTTTTCTCACAGAGCAGCTGACGGTCTCTTGGTCTATCAGGGGATTGCCCCTTGGATCCACAGAATTGCAGTCCCCTTTCACTTTCTGACAGGGATGACCCACTTGGGTCCTGAAATCATTGGTCTCCACCACTTCTGGTTGGCACTGTTGTATCCTCACTCAGTAGGGTAAGAAATCAACCAGAAGTCCTTCACCCAGTCTCAGGACAGGCTGGCAGGCACCTTTCACTATGAGCACTGCTGCTTACTTAGAGCTCTACTACTAGACTGACTGAACTATTCCATCTCCTGTCTGAACATTCTAAACTGTCCCCAAGCAGCTGATTCCAAAGTGGCTTATGATGCTGCGAGAATTCTAAATGACATAATCCATTCTCCACTCAGGCTAGCTGAGTAAACAATGATGTCATGTTGTAAAGAGCTCTTAATAAGCTTTCTAAAGGCTGCCCAGGAACCTTCCTAGTCTAACACTGATGGGATTCTAATAATCCCAGGGGGCTGGGTGGTTACAATAAGTTTTGAGACCCATGTGTAAATCCCTAATGGATGCACAGTTGGTCAAAGCTCAGGTAGGGGATTTGGAATATGCGGAAATCACATGAAACATTCATGGGGCACTTTAATTATCCATGATAATCCATCACAAATGACAGGCACCTTTACTCACTGAAAACCATCCCTGGACCTTGAAAAGTAAGAACCCCCTTATGTTTAAAAGAATAAATAATTGAAAATGACTTCCTCTCATGATCCCATTCTTGCCTACACAAGCAAATTAAACATATGATATGATATGATATGATATGATATGATATGATATGATATGATATGATATGATATGATATGATATGATAAAGTTTTATTTTTATACAGGGCACAAACTTTAGAGGAGTTAACATCTATTTTAAATAAGTAAGCCCTGTCTTCAATCCACATTAAACATTTGCAACACTAATCTAGTTCTACACACTTTCAACATAAATTACATAATCTCACATAAAAACTTTTAAGACTTTAGGCAGGTAATATACAAGATTCCCTGAACAGAAACCATTTCATTCTAACAGGCTCGCATGCAAGAATTACATACTGGTTTTCTAATCTTTTTCAGAGCTGACTGAAATTCCTTTATGGAATTTTTTACTTTAATGTATGCAGGAATAGAATTCCATGCCTTTGCTAAACAAGTCTGAAGCATCACTTTCCCATACCTGTTATATATTTTTGGATAAGTGAATATCTCCATTTGTCTAAAATAATATTTTGAATTAGTTTGTGTTCTAGATGACACTAGACTCCTTAATGGATGCTCTCGTTTTGAGTTTATCAATTTGTAACACCAGGTGGTCAATTCAAGTTTCTTTTGATTTCTGGGTTTAACCATCCAAGTTCCTGGTAAACCTGGCAATGATGTGTGCCATACCGGCTATTATTTACGTAACTGGCCAATCTATAATAAGTTTGATCAAGTTTTAACATGACATTTTTGGAGCATTTCTATATAATAATTCTATGTAAGACATAACTGGAAGAATCAGTTGTTTTACTAACTTACTATGTGTATCTAACGTCAAACAATTTGAGAGTCTATGAAGTGCTCCAAGTTTTTGGTTTACTCTCTTTACCATTCCATTTATGTGTTCGACAAAGGATAATCGCTTGTCCACAATAATATCCAAATATTTGTATTGCTCAACATTTGTAATCTTATTCCCATTCAAAAAAACTAAGCTTAAACTGTCAGTGTTGCCCTTTATACCATTTTGAATAATCATACACTGGGTTTTCTTTAAATTCATTACCAGGTCTGAATCCTGGAACCACTTCTTCATATTCCTAACATCTTTGCTGGAGTTTCTGTTCCAGTTCTTCTTGACTGCACATGGACGACACCCAATACTGTATCATCTGCATATAGCCAAATTTCACTGCCCCTTATTAGCTCTGGAAGGCCATTCACAAATACGTTAAAGAGGAGCGGTCCCAGAATTGATCCCTGGAGTACCCCCCAGCAGTTTACCTCAGGGTAGAATCTGCTGTACACAGGGATGCATATTGCTGACAATTTGTCAGATAAGATTTGAACCATGTTAAAGGTTCATAATGTACACCCATATCATACAGCCTCTGAAACAAAATGTAATGGTTGACCAAATCAAATGCTTTACTGAGGTCCATGAACATGGCCCCTGTCCTGCTGCTATTATTCAAAGATGTTACTACAAGGTTATTAAAATCCATTAGGGCTGTGTCTGTGGACCTCCCAGCTCTGAATCCATATTGAGTTTTGATCAACAAATTCTGATTTGTATGTTGGCACGCTTGCTCAGCCAACATCTTGTGGCAGTGGAGATTTGGAGGCGTGGTCGCTGTTGGGCGAATGCAGGGCACGCATCAGTAGGTGCACCCCTCATTCCCCAATCAGCCTGCATGCCGGCACCACACCATGCAGACTAATGTGGTGAGCACATCTAAGGAAAGGTCCGCTGCAATCCGAGCAAAGCTCATCAGATGCAGCAAACCTCCAGACATGCTCGGCCACATTGTTAGCATGGCAGCTGCCCAACTGCTGACATTGGGGGTGCCCAATCCCCCTGCCGGCTTACCATGGCCCCAATTATGTGTTGATAGGGGAGCCCACTTCCCATCAGCATAAGCACTCCCGTGTTATATGCCAAGGGGTGCCCAATCCCCCATGGCTCTTGCCCCCCCCGCTTTCCTTGTGTGCCGACGGGGGTGCCCAATCCTCGTCGGCATAAATTAACACCCCTCCATTTTTGTGTGCCAATGAGGGTGCCCAATCCCCGTCGGCTGCAGCATCCCCAGAAACACTTAGGTGGCATGCTGGGAGCCCACACCAGCGTGCCAAATCCCCTGAGGGAGAAAAAACTGTCCCGTGATTTTTATTGTTTTGTTTGACCCTGTAGCACAAAAATGGTCCCTCATAGTCTCCCTACCCACCATCTGCACCCACCCACTGCGCACCCTGCCTCCCCACACCCCCCTCACCCCATACTTACCTCCAGAGTCCAGCACGATGATCTTCGGTGGACCGGGAACATGTCTGCATGCTTCAAAACTGACCGCGAACTGAGGAAATGCCAGTAAGCTGTATAATGGAATAAATAGGGTTTTTTCAAACTTTAATGCATGTCTTAGGTATTTTTTTGAATTTTGGCATCAAATTTTCATCATGGGGTTTTTGGGATCCCTCCTCATGAATTCTTGCACTGTCATGGCATGAATTGGTCCCGAAAGGTGATTTCACAGTCACTACACTGAATCACCCTTTGGGAGCAAGGAAAGAAACAACAGTGCCAGTGTTCATGGGGGGGGGGGCTTCTCAAAAAGCCTATGTTGCAAATTTGCTGGGAAAAGTCCAAAAAATTACTGTTTTACCAGCGTGCACTGCGCAGGTACTACGCAAGCTCGTAACTTAGCGAATTTACAATATTTTCATGCCACATGTTCGGCATTGGCATTTTTTCACACCTTCTTGTGAACCGCACAGCTGTCATTTTTCACATCCTGCCCAAAATGTGTTTTTGCACTTCCGGTGCGGAATAGCGCAGTCGATGTGGGCAGTCGGTGTTTGGAACAAATTACTAAAATGACAGTTGCATTGTTCATGTGCAGTGGTCCTAAAATGCCTATGCTGAAAATTTGGTGATGATACTCCATAACATGACCGTGTTATGAGCGTGCATTGCGCTGTTTGCACGCACATTCGTAAGTTCACGAATTTATATTTTCACTCCAGATTTTCAACATTGCCATTGTTCTGCACCTCCTTATGAACAGTACAACTGTCATTTTTCACATCCTGACCAAAATGTGTTTTCGCACTTCCGGCGCAGAATAGCACGGTCGCTGTGGAAAGTCCATGTTTGAGACACTTTATCAAAATGACAGTGACACTGTTCCTTAGCAGAGATCCTAAAATGCCTATGTTGAAAATTTGGAGCCAAAAGTCCATAAAATTAGTGTTTTATGAGCGTGCATTGCGCAGTTTGCATGCACGCCCATGACTTTGTGCAATTGTAATATTTTCACTCCACATGTTCAAAATTGGCATTTTTCCATACCTCCTTATGAACAGTGCAGCTGTCATTTTACATATCATGGCTGAAATGTGTTTTCGCACGTCCAGCACAGAATTGCACGGTCGCTGTGCGAAATCAGTTTTCAGGGCAGTTTGAGGAAATGGGGATGACACTGTTCATGAGCAGAGGTCCTAAAATGCCTATGTTGAAAATTTGGTGCCAAAAGTCCATAAAATGACTGTGCCACAGGCGCGCGTTGCACAGTTTCCACACAGCCTTGTCGCTTCATACATTTGCAATATTTTCATGCCAGATTTTCACTACTGGCATTTGTGCACACCTCCTTATCAACAGGACAGCTGCCATTTTTCACAGCCTGCACAAAATGCGTTCCCGCAACTGTAGCGCACAATGGCATGCTCGCTGTGGGAAATCACCTTTTGGGACACATTAACAAAATCAGAGAGCCACTGTTCATGAGGAGAGGTCCCAAAATACCTATGTTGAAAATGTGCCTAAAAAACTCCCACAAATAATTGGGTTGCGGACGTCTTCTGCTCAGTTTGTATGCATGTTCATTGCTTCACCAATATTTCATATTGCCACTCCAGATTTTCAACGTTGCCATTTTTTATGCCTCCTCATGAACAATACAGTTGTCATTCTCCGTATCACACCCAAAACTGTGTTTTCGTCCCTCTGTCACCAAATCCCACAGCCGCTGTGCAAAACCACTTTTCAGCTAAAAAAGTGATTATGCCACTTTTCATGAGGTGGCCTGACAAGCAGCCCATGTTGAAAATGTAGACTGAAACTACCACTACACGCCTATGGTGTTAGAGTTTCCAACTGAGCACCTGGTACGGACTGACAGGCATCAGGAATGTGACTTGGGATCATCGGATGTAATGCTCATGCCATTCCACCCCCCCCACGCCATCCTGCAGCCACTGACAGGCATCATGGTGTGTCTTGCACTGTTCAGCCACAAACTTCACCCCACACTCCTATACTGCACCCACGTCAGCGTAGTTCCTTATTGAATGGGGTAAGTATAATGCCCAAAGACCCCAAAGCACATCATGACACTTTTCAGTGTCTACAGCGTAAGGTGAGGTACAATGGCATGAGCATTATAGCTGACAACCTAAAGGCACACTCCAATGCCTGTCACTCTCTACAAGGTGGGGTTGGGGTTGGCGTCACTTCAATACTTCACTGCCATTCCTATTATGTATCTCTAGCTCCGCCAATGCCAATGTCAGTGCGACAGCATTCGGCATTGACAAATGCTTGTTTAAATACTGATACAATTGTCTGTGTATAAGTTTCTCCAGAACCTTAGACAATGTTGGCAATAAGGCAATTGGCCTATAATTTTTTGAACTTAAGGAATCCCCCCCCCTTTAAAAATGAGAATAATTTTTCCCACTTTCCAAACCTCTGGAAAAATATCTGTGCAAATACATTTCATTGCATAAGTAAGTTATAATGGGGGCTAGTTCTTCTGCTCCCAGCTTTAGAAATGTGGGGCCTACAATATATCATCTGGGCCTCCTGCTTTATCAATTTTTAATGTGCTAAGTTCTTTTTTGACCTCATTTAATGTCAGTCGCTTAAATCTAAACCATTGATTCCTGTTAGTCCTGTCCTTGTTTGTAAATATTGAATTTAATGCTAGGGTGTCTAAATGGTCTTTATTTGAATTTGCTAATCCTAAATCTAGAAGCTCTATGAAATACCTGTTTAGTATCTCAGTCACCTGTGTTTGATCTGTTACAACTCCATTCTCTTCATTTTTATTTATTTAGTTTTTTGGAGTTACTGGGTTTTGTAAATGTTTAATCTGTTGCCAACATTTCTTTGGATCCATTGTCCCTGTTATTTTTGTTTTGTAATAATATGATTTAGCTTTAGTAACCATTTTTGTGCACCTATTTCTCCATGTTAAGAAAATGTTCCAGTCCCCTTCTGTTTTAGGATCTTTGGCTTTTTTCAATAGTCTAATTTTAATCTGAATCTGAGTTTTTAACTTCTCACTTACCCAGGGTAAATGACTACTGCATGTTGTTATTAATACTGTAGGTGTGTGTTTATTTTTTACAGTCAACAATTCCTTATTAAATTCTAAGGTTGCTTGAATCAGGTCGGGAATTAATGTTATTGTATCCCACCTTATCAAAGACTCTCCCTAAAAGCTGTTACACTAAACTTCTTCCAGTTAATTATCCAATGGCTTGTAGGTCCTGCATTTTGCATGGCTCTATCATGCCTGTTCAACATCTCTAATGTCGCCTATTGTTACAGCGACAGGAATCATGTTGACCGCATATCTCGGTCAGCACGATTCCTTGCAGACTCCCAGTCCTGTTCTTCGATTTAAAGGTTTTTCTATCTAAAGGGTTGTTAACTCCTGTCAGAGTTAACTCAGGGCGGGGGTGCAGGACCAGGAGACAGCATGCCCCTATCTCGGGCACACCAACACAGTGACCTGTCAGCAAAGTGTCGATATTGCCGACAGAAGCGTAGTTCGCTGTGTTGGTGTCGCCATTCAGGGGCATATTATTTTGCACTATAATCCTTTGTATTACAGATTTTATGGGGGAATGATCTCCCAAGTTATTTGGCATTACCTGTGTTTGTTTTACAGTCATTTCCTCTGGGACAAAAATTAGGTCCAGTATTGTTCCCTGGTTAATTATTTTACTACAGCTTGTTGGACTTTTTATAACCTGCTTTATGCCTAACAAATCGATTTTTTCTTTTAAAATTGATCCTCTTTTTTGTGCCCAATCGACATTAAAATCCCCCATTATTATCAAAGCTTTATGTAAAACCGACTCCCTTATCCTGGCAACTAATGTATCAAGTTCAAGTTCAAGTTTGTTGCAGGAAAACTCCATTGAGCAAGCTTATTCACAAGGAGGTCCTGTGACATAAACACTTAAAGTACAAACACAGATAGGTAACAACAGTATATACATGAAATACACGTTACATGATGCAGGCTGGATATACATACAAGGGTACCACACAGGGTGACCGCAGGTGGTAAACATTGATATGAGACAGGGAAGTGACTTATAGGTCACATACTGATAAATGAAACATGATGACTGGTGTGATTTGATTTAATCAGATCAAATCAAATCAAATATACAGTATTTTGGCAGCTAGAACAAACAACAGTCTACAACTGATATGAGAGGGAGGAGATATTTGATAGAGTAGCAGTGGAGCGTAAGCAAAGATAAAGCCAGGAGTAGAAGGGGAAGGGAAAGCAGTTAATATGACAAATCAATTATACCTTACCAGTGGATAAATATGGCACACATGGGGAAGGAAGAGACTTAATGACAGTTACAGGTGTCTTTTATTTTGGCTGAACTTAGCGATTTGTAGAAGTTATTGAAACTGTGCTAGTTAGTTTCAGTACAGTTTGTAATTGGTTCCAAATGGAGGGAAGGGCATATGCAATAGCACGTTTACCAAAGGAAGTCCGCGTCCTTGGTATGTCAAGCATAATAAAGTCAGATTTTCTTAACGAGTATGCACTATGTGAGATACTAATCAGGGAAGAGAGATAGCTTGGCAATTTCTGCAGGAGCAGTTTAAGAGTCCATAGCCCAGCATGGAGCAGGTGTCTAGTAGTAAGGGATGTCCAACCAACAGCTGCATATAAGTCACAGTGGTGCGAACGGTAAGGGGAGTTGGTAATGAACCGTAACGCATGGTGATAAAGGATGTCCAGTTTACTTAGATTTGCAAGACTGGTGGAGGAATAGATTACATCGCCATAGTCGAGTAGGGGGAGAAAAGTGGCCTGTACAAGCTTGTTTCGAGTTTCAAGGGGGAAAAGGGGCCTATTTCTGTAGAAGAAACCTAACCTTGCTTTTAACCTTCTAGAGACATCTTCGATGTGGTCACTGAAAGATAATTTATTGTCGATCCAGATACCTAGATATTTAAATTTGGTTACAACTTCCGGAGGCTCGTTTAGCGTGGTGACAATGAAGTCTTGGGCAAGAGTATTGGGGGCCTGAGACAGCACCAGAGAGAATATCATCGCTTTAGTCTTCTTGGCATTGAGCAGAAGCTTTGCCTTTATTAAATTATGCTCAAGTTGTGCGAAGTCCGCGTGAAGCACTCTCTTGACTTCAGATAACGATGAGCCAGAAGTATACAACACAGTATCATCTGCAAAAAGTGCAGATTGGATGTAGATATGTTAGCATCTAAGTCATTGATGTACAGAGAAAACAAGATAGGGCCTAAGATGGATCCTTGGGACTCTCTTGCAACTGGCAAGGCAGCAGAAAAAAGCCTTCCGCCTTTACTTTTTGAATCTTCCAGTTAGGTAGCTAGAGAACCACTGGGTGGTATGGTATGTGGCACCCAACTTTGCAAGGCAATTGACTAATAGTTTGTGATCAACAGTATCAAAAGCTTTGCTGAGGTCCAAAAGACTGCACCAGTTACCTTCTTAGCATCTATAGCAGAGATCCAATCATTGGTTACTTTTGCTAGTGCAGTGATTGTGCTATGATTAGCCGGAAGCCAGATTGAGCTGGGTTAATGAGAGAGAAGGTTTCAAGTGAGATTTTAACTGAATATGGATCAGTTTTTCGAGAACTTTAGAAAGGATAGGCAATATGGCGATAGGCCTATAGTTGTTTACATCGCATGGGTCACCAGATTTAAATAGAGGGAGGATATGTGCTGATTTCCAGCAGGACAGCACAGCAGCAGATGTAATGGAAAGATTGAAGATGTGGAGAATTGGGGCAGTGAGATGGGCATAGCCTGACCTTAGGAAAAAGGGTTCCAAGCCATCATCCCCTGCACTTTTTTTGGTGTCTAAGTTAAGAAGAGAATCTTCTACTTCTTTATAAGTTATCTCGCGCAGTTGGAAGGGACTGGGTCCAGGACTAGATGTGGCGGGAGGGGTATGCTGGCTCACCGCAGCACCAGCATAAGTATCAGAAGCTGTCATTTAGTTCTTGGGGGGCATACAATAGATAACACCAAATGTCAATTCAATTGTACAAGTTCCACTCTTACGCTATCCATTCCCTCAATACAATCGGCCATTATAGTTTGTGTTGGCCCCAACTTTGCTTTGGTATATAACATAACTCTTCATCCTCGTTTTCCACTATCTCTTTTGGCCAAGTTATAACCCTCCAGCTGGAGTTCTTCATCTCTTGTTCCAGTATGCAACCAAGTCTTGGACAGGCCCACAATATCTGGCACCTCTTTTCCTATCTACATTCTGAATACAGCTATTTTTTTTAACCAAGCTTCTAGCATTGTCATGTGCTATAATTAATTTTGAGCTGTATGGACCAGGGTTTACATGTACCTGTATGTCCCCACTCAATATTAATAATAAAGGCAATACATGTCCCTGGATTCTCATTTTTTGTCCCATTAGCCCTTGATTTATAGCTTTAGAGCTTTGCCCATAAAACATCTAATGATTTGTAAAAATATTTCTCCTTCTTTGGGGTGTGTTCCCTTGTTGTAACAGACCCACCCCCTGGCTTACATACCACCCCAATAATTTCACCTGTAAATTTGCAATCTCTTTCCTTGCCCCATCCCCCAGGGAGCTATAACCTCATAAGGACCCCATCAAAAACAAACCGCATATCACTAATAGACACTTCATTTTATTTAGTAGACCAGAATAAATCACCTTAAGTTACTAGAGTACTAACTTTTTAATTTTTGGCCCTTATTCCCAGCTTTACCAGCTGATGAATGCTGGAGACTGCCGCAACTACAAGATGCAACTGTGTCTTTGGAGGAGGGGGTTCACCTTTATTGCAGTTAGCCTTCCCCCAGCCACTCTACCACTGCAGCTTATTGGAGGAACGTGCAAGCAGTAAATTTGAAACAACCACAGGTATAGAAAATATGCAGGTTCCCCAATTCTGGCTTCTAACACCTTCAGTCAGGTAAATACTATTAGCGGCTGTCACATACAAGCAAAAAGCAGGCAGATTATAACATTTAACTCAGCATGCAGTCTGAGTTCATCACAGTAGTAAAGTGTCCCCCTTCCAGTTATTGCAAAGTCTGTGCTGTAGTGTAGCAAAAGTTAGTACTTGCAGTCAGGCAGAATTGTTGTACAAGTCCCATTTTAGCCAGATGTATGACTCGGCTGAGTGATCGTGGGGTCTACCACACTCCAGCTGTACCCTGCCGGAGTACTCAGCTAGAGGATGGAATGCCAGAGGCTGCTTCCGCTACATGAAACATTACTCACAGTTTTAGTGTCCAGTGTTTCTTTAGTAACTAAAGAAAAAGCCCCCTTCTATCCTTGTCCAGGAAATCTCTGCTACTTGCCTTGCCACATATATGACTGTGGCCCTGGCTGCATGTGAGGTCTTCTACTGTAATGTATGTCTGTTTATCTGTGTTTGGGTAAACATTCTACAATGAAACTGAGCACATATTTGAATTATTGCATTCCAAGGTATCTGCTCAGTATATTTCAGTTAAATTCCACTTACAGAATGTTTGAGGGGCTTACTTTTATACTGGATGTTAGAGCTGATAAAAGGCAATTCCCATGTAAAATCATCTTCCACTTCTCAGTGGTTGTATCCCATAATTCATTGGTCTGTTATGTATTTATTCAGATTTTTCCTGAACCCCTCAAGGGATTCTATTTCTACCACCCACTTAGGAAGGTTGCTCCATATATTCACAACCCTTTGGGTAACAAAATGCCCTCTATTTGTTATCGCATATCTGTTGTTTACCAACTTTTTGCTGTGGCTTCTTAAGCTGCATATTGGGCTTTACATTTGTACATTTAACTATGTTAATATTGTACAGTCATACTATTTTGAAATGCCCAATTTCTCCATTCTCACCTCATAATGTATGCCCTCAAAACCCATTATCATTTTAGTTACACTTCCCTGTATCCTCTCCGGGGATCTCACTTCCCCTCTCTCCATGGTGTTCCAAAAGGCAGAACTGTAATCTAGATATGGCCTAATAAATGACTTGTACAGGGGAAATATAATGATGGGTGTTTTAAAAAAAAAAAAGTTTTCTTTATTGTGTATAATGTTTGATTTGCTTTTTCAGTAACTGATTTGAATTGATCATTTGGTTTCAATTTAGAATTATCTGTGACTCCCAGATCTTTTTCCTTTGTTACTTTCTGTAACACTGTAACATTCAGTTTATACTCTTTTTTTAGGCTTATCATATTATTTCTCAAAGAATACACTATAAAAACTGTTCTTAACCTAAAACTTTTCATTTACTTATTGTTAACTTTTGAATCAATTTAGAATTGTGTTAAGGCACTTCAGGGTGTGCTGTTGTGACATAACAACACTTCTTGGGTGGATGAAAGCACTTGACAATGCTTTGTGCCTCACAACACATCCAAGGCATGCCACTATGCAAGCAATAATATCCTCCAGGGTGGGCATTATTGGGAAATACTGGCCCGCTCAGAGGCATAATGATGCCCAACCCCACAGGTGGAGGGCCTTATAGCCCCTTGAATGGCTGATATTTCCCAATAATGCCCACACTGGAGGCTATTATTGCACTTAGAAAATGGTCTATATGCAACATTTTTATGTAAGAAAAGGAAAATGACAAGAAATTTAAACACAAATTATTGTAAAGTTTTTTTTTTTTTTGGTAAAATTGCCCCCCAACTGGTATATTTGCCAGAAGAGGGCACTGCAATGTTTGATAATTGCTTGCCTGCAAAGAGATTCCTTCCTCTTGTCCCTCCCACGACCCACACAGGAACACATGGGCCCAGATATTCAAACTGTGCCAGGCTGTGGCGCAAGCCTGGGTGCAGCTCAACTTTGTTGCGCAGGGGTGTGGCCTGGGCGATATTCAACGGAGCTGTGCTATGGTGCAGCAGCTTTGAATGTCGCACCCTGACCACCCCCACTGTGCATGGTGCAAGTGGCCATAGTGGAGCATGGAAATGCGCTGGCGCAAGTGCCATTGCGCCATGCACAGCACCTGCGATATTCAAAAGGGGACATGCAAATGGAGCCATAATTTATGCAAGGTGCACAAGGGGCCATTTGCATCTCATTATGGCCCCATTTGCATGCCATTAGCATGCAGGTGCACTGATCCCCGACGACTTGCACCTGGCGCCCTGCCAGGCAGCAGCCGTTAGGGGCCAACGCCCCCTGCAGCCTGATCGCGGGCATTCCTGTAATATTAAAAAAAAACCCGTCCAATATCCCAGGTGGTCCAGTGGACCTCCATATGCCCGATCGGGGCATCAGTATAGTCCCCCCCGTCCAATATCCCTGGTGGTCCAGTGGACGAATCGCGGGCATCCGTAACACATAACAGACCCCTACCACCCTGGTGGTCTAGTGTACCCCCCTCCTCACCCACCCACTGAGCCCCACCGCCCACTCCTCCCCCATCAGCCGGCGGGTGGCAGCACCCTATCCGCCTGTCTCCCCACCGCCCGCCGACTGACATTAGGGCTGCACGCCCATTGGTTCACAGCGTGAGCCAATGGGCGGGCAGCCCATACCATACTACCAGTTCAGATATGTGAATGAATCATTAGAGCCACTCAGTCCAGATATGGAATGAATCATTCACATATCTGGACTGAGAGGTATGGGCTGCACGCCCATTGGCCTGCTGTCGGAACCACGGGCATGCAGCCCTACCGAGCTGTCAGTCGGCAAGCGGCGGGTGGCAGGCGGGTGGGGTGCTGCCACCTGCTGGCTGACGGGGGAGCGGGCAGTGGGCCCAGTGGGTGGGTGGGAGGGGTACACTAGACCACCAGGGTGGTAGGGGTCTGTATGTGTTGCGAATGCCCGTGATCATGCGGCGATCGGTCCACTGGACCAACAGGGATATTGGAAGGGGGGAACTATACTGATGCCCACGATCGGGCACATAGAGGTCCACTGGACCACCAGGGATATTGGATGGGGGGATTTCGCTCCAGGGATGCCCACGATGGGGCATGGGGGGGCGCTGCCAGGTGCGGCAGGAACTCGGGTGGCCACCCATAGGTGGCAGCTGCCATGTTGCACCCTGCAATGCTGCAGCTCACCTGTGGGTGGCCATCACTTGTTCCTTTTTTTTGGGGGGCTTAACTTTGTGCAGGCGCAGGTAGGGGTTGCGCATGCATGCATGGGCACACCCCCCCACACCTGTGCCTGCATACATTACTGATGCACTCCGACACATTGGGATTTGTGAGGCACACTTTTCCCTTTCAAATATCGCACTGGGGCGCATCAGTGGGTTGCGCATGGCACAACACTGTTGCGCCATGCGCAACCCTTTTGAATATCTGGGCCAAGAAGTCAAAGTTGCTTCCTGTGACTATGAGAAAGTTACCATTCCAATGAAACACACAGAGACTGTGGCCTGTATTTTAATGTGTGTGTGTTTATTGACAGCGATCCGTTCTCCCACTCACCCCACCCATTTCTCTGTGATTCCTCAGAGGGATTTTACCAAGATTGGGAAGGGCACTGGGTTTAGAGACTTAATGGGATATAAAATGTAAGAGGTACCTCTTGTTTTTTAATGGTGAAGACACTTCATTCTTGTCTGTATGAGCAGTGTAAATGGTGAGTGCAAAATGCAGGAACAGCATGAGATTGGCACAAACAGGAACAGCGACTGTGCTGTGGAATTACTTTCAAATGAAAGATCAGCTGCGAGTAGGGTAGGGACTTAGTTTCTTTTAAAAAATAATTTTTGTAGTTCTCCCCTTCCAGGTTAAAGGGCTCTTTAGTGTGATGGTGGAGATGCTGCCGGTAGGTGTACCACAAGCGGGAGCCAGAATGGAAGGTCGGAAGGTACGAGCCAGCAGCAATAGCCAAAAAAAAAAAGGCTAAAATTGTTTTTTTTCTGTGGTGAGGACAAAGAGAGACAGCCCGAGTGGCTGCATCAGCATGCCATTTGTGTACATGGTGGGGGGGGGGGGGCGCAGTCACTAAGTGAGCAGAAAAAAAATGGCATCTGTCTAGGTTGAAAATTCGTGGTGACAATGGATTCTCTGAGTGATGGGACACCCCAAATTGGAACTTGTTTTAAAGTGGACTCTATTGAAAAATACTCTCTTGTTTAGGTAGGTGTCCTAGCCAATCAGCATGCTAGGATTATCTTGCCCATTTTCTAAACCACAACAATGCACAGCTTGTCGTATCTTATTATTTTCAAAGCACATGTGGTGCTAGTGCTCCTCCCACAGCCTCTTAAGTGGATTGCCAAACTTCTTTTCACCTTGCCATTCTACTTCATCCCACCCACCTCCTCCTATTCCCTTCACTAGACTGCTTCTTGTTCCCTTTCTCTTTCTCCTGGAAATCTACTGCAGGTCAAGATACCAACTCGGGTCACTTCCCTAAACTCTGATCCTGACTTACGCTGACCATCCACTCTGCCTCCTCCCCTTTCTTTCTCAAGTCTCTCCTTCATGAATTGCTCCTGACCCTGTGTCATATGCCACTGTTCTTCACCCTTCAGCAATGTGTCTTTCAAGCCTCATTTTTGCACTAGTGTACCCCCATACCCACCATACTTAATTTACAGTATTGTTGCTTTGCTTTTGAGTAATTGCAAATTTACTTAACCGGATGCACCTTGTATTCACAGCTGGCATTTGACTTTTTCACAGTTATTAAGTTATTGTACATATTGCCCTGTACTATATTGCCTGTTCTCCCTCATCCTCCTCCCCACAGGACACATTTGGAAATGAGCTGTTACTAGTTTAGCATGTCTTTCCTGATAAAACATTTAAAATAAATAAATAATTACCATTCCCTGCATGAGATGATAAGTGTACACAGGATAAAAGGGCCTGCGGTTCTAATCAGTGATTGGCTGAAATAACATACTGTAAGTGGTTCATAATATTCCAAATGATCATCTTTGTGAGACACTGTCCAGTAATAGGGCACTTACCGAATGATTTGCTATATTAGAGCAGTAGATCCCCAATAATTTAGTTTACATAATGGCTTCAGCGTAAAATATGCTTTTCTGATGCTAATAGCCAGACCAGTTCAAAATCATACATTTGAAACTTGGAAATCATGATCTATGAATTATTATTGACTTGAGAACTGTTAAATGTGGAAGATACTAGTTTTGCAGCTTTGTAGAATGAAAGAGAATAAACAATGTTTTCTGTACATTTTAGATACTTTGGAGCTGCTAACTAGAACTGAAAAGTTGTAAAAATTAACATTTGTAAAGAGGTTTGACAACTTTGTGCAGTTTCAGTATTTCTCTGATTGGTCCTTTTAATGTAAGTTTGTAAAACCACAAAGATATTCAATTTTAAAAATTGCCCAGCATCTGGCCCACCAGTGCAGTGGTTGCACTAAAGCTTTTGGCACCAATTACTCATGTTTGCAAGTAAACTCAGGACATTGGAGCATCGACTGGGGAGGAAGAAGGATAAAGAGTCTGAGGATCTTCTCTCCTCTGGAGATGGGGAACATGGAGCCTACATACATCTGGCCCCCAAGCAGTGGCTTGGGGAAGGGCAGTCTGGGACCACCAGAAGTGCAAGGAGGTGCAGTGGACATCGACACACATCTTATACAAACACATGATGTGCACCATGATGGCATGTCACATCCACAGCTCCTGACTGTCAGGATGACACTGGTCTCCCATAGGCTCCACAGCCTGTTATCAAGGCCCACACCAGAGAACCAGATACTCTTCAATGGCAAGGGTTACCCCAGGGTTAAAACCTGCAGCTGCCAGCAACTTACTCTGCTGCCACCTGCTTCTGCCACTAAATATCATCATCTGCCAGCATCACTTCCTTCACTTGCCACTTATATTGCCACCTATACTGTGCAACGGTGGGTGTCCAGGAAACATGCAGAATAGAGGAAAAATGTAATTTGTGTAGTGCCATTCATATAAATTGTATCTTAAGGTACTTTAGAAGAGAACCAATTGGGTAATGGGAGACTGAGAATTCAGGGACTGAACATGAATGAGGAGTACTGAGGTGACTTGTGATTTATGTAATGCTTTTCATGCCTACTGTATCCCAAAGTGTTTTAAACAAAAACAGTAGTGGAAGATTAATGTGCTTTTCAGCAAAAAAAGTAGTGGGAGACTGAGTGTGCAGGGTCTATGCTGAAATGAGAAGAAGTGAGGAGAACTGAGGAGAAGTGAGAATTAAATTTTTTTTTCAACTGGAGATGGGCTTCTGGTGTAATAATTAAAACAGTGAGAAGAGGACCTGGCTGAGGAATTGCAGGAGGGGGCAGCTGGCATAGGGACAATAGCAGCAGTATCAGTGGCTACAGGACAAAGGGCACATCACTGAGTAAGGCCAGTCCATGCAGGATGATACACTGGCTGGACAACAGAGTCAGCTTGTGTTTTTACCATGAGTTATACCACAGCTGTTGATAATGTCACATCTGAGGACCAGCCCCACTTAAACTTGATCACTCAGGATTTCTCTGCCACTGAGTTCTATTACAACCCAGCAGGGGAGGTACTAACAACAACAAAAATGGAAAGGAACCTGGGATTAGTCATATCAGATGATCTAAAGGTTGGTAAGCAATGTGAGAAGTCAGTAAGGAGAGCCAGGAGGATACTGGGATGCATAGGAATGGGCATCACAAGTAGAAAAAGGGAAATGGTTATCCCTCTGTACAGACAGTTGGTGAGACCCCATCTGGAGTACTGTGTGCAGTTTTGGAGACCTATGCAAGAACATAGACAGGATAGAAGCAGTCCAGAGGAGGGCAACTAAAATGGTGCAGGGTCTGCAACAGAAACCATATGAAGAGAGACTGAGAGAGCTTAATATGTATACCCTTGATGAAAGGAAGGACGGGGGGGACACGATAGAATCGTTCAAGTACCTGAAGGGAATCAACAAAGTCCAGGAGGGTAGCATCTTTCATGAAAAGAGATGTGTAAGAACAAGGGGGCACAATTTAAAGATAGAGGGGGGACGGCTCAGTGGTAATGTGAGGACATTTTTTTTTTCACTGAGAGAGTGGTGGATGCATGGAACTGCCTTCCTGGGGAGGTTGTTGGGTCTAAAACAGTGGGGGAATTCAAACATGCATGGGACAGACATAAGGCAATTGTAGTGGGGGTTCGCAGGAAGTAGACTGTTGGTTAACTAGAATCTGCAGCTTATCCAGTAGGTAGGGAAATGAGCAGACTGGGTGGGCCAAGTGGTCCTTATCTGCCGTCAAAGTCTATGTTTCTATGTTTCAACCCACTGTGTCCCCTTCATTCTTCCACAAATGCACAGATCTCATTCATTGTGTCCCCTCTTTCTACACCAGCAGCATCTCAGAAAGAGCAAGATGGGTGGCACAAGCAGAACCAGCTGCAACCCCTCTGCTGCCATCTCCCTATAAGCTTCCAATTAACTTACATCTTAATGCCAAGAGTAAGGCAAAGAAAACACATTTAGAAGAGAGGAGAAAAAGGCCAAAAATCAGTTCAGAAAAGATTTGCTAAAACAGGATTGTCTAAAAATGTGTTGGTAAAATGGAAAAATGGGAAGAAAATACAGTTGTAAAGCAGAATCTATCTATCTGTCTGTCTGTCTGTCTGTCTATCTATCTATCTATCTATCTATCTATCTATCTATCTATCTATCTATCTATCTACATGGTTGGCCCTCTTCCCTTTTGAAAAAGCCATATTTCCCCATATATGATGGTAGCCAATTAGGGCATTTTGACATTGATTAGCTAACTTGACTGTATTAATGTGTTATTAACACCTTAACAAAACATTAATACCCAACTTACAACAAACCACCCCAGTAACACATAACACACCCATTAACATATCCAACAAGTCCCTTAATGACACATGTAACAATCCCCTTCTTAACACATGCATCAGCCACCTTCTACACTCTCTACCTGCAGAATGATACCCTACTCAAAGCATAAAATCAGAATCTCAAATATACTGTTCCAGTGCCCTCCATGCTGCCACTGTCCAAACACTTCTGACAGGTCCCACAATGGTCTCACTGTGCCTTGTTAGGATACACCACTCCAGCAATAAGAAGCATTGCCCCCAGCCCATGCCCAACCACAAACCAAGCCACATGCTTCATCTGACCATACTGACTACCTGCCACTCACAAGACGGCCATGCTCCTGATCACACCAACTGCATGCCACTCCTGAGATGCCACAAACCTGTTCCATTAAATGAAAGATAGTGGGAGCCTGGCCCAGTGGCACTGAGGGCTAAGGCGCTGGATGCCACACCTCACTCCACACCGATGACCTGGGTTCTGGAGCAGACTCCGGTTGCCAGGGGGTCAGCATGGGTAGAAAGGGATGGAGCGTTCGAGTGACTGCTCTCCCTCTCCGGACTGGGGGGATCCCAGTTGCCAGTGCACTTTTGGCCCCTATCAGAGGCTGGGGATGGTGCACTGGCAACATGCATTGGGGGCTGAGTTGTGGCATGGTGCCGAGAAGGAGCGTGTGTGGATGCATGCACTCTCCTTCCCTCAGTGCCACTGCATGCCCTACTCATGCAAGGGGCAGAACAGGGAAAAATCATCTGGTGACCAGTCTTGGCAGCTTTATGGCCATCCTACAAGGTGCCTGGCTCTGGGGGACATTGGTGAGTACTGGATCCTGATCAGGTGGAGATTGAGGAGTCTCTCCACCACCCCACTGCGGGAGCTAATCCATGGAGGTAACAGCCAAGGGTCCCAAGGGAGCTGGGGAGGCACTGGACAGTGGCTGAAGAGTAGGATGCGTAGAAGACTGGAGCAGACCAGGAGCCAGGTAGGGAATAGAGGAATTAGAAGAAAAAAAAAGATAGTGGAGGCCATGCACTGTCCTGTTGCTCTATCAAACACACTTTTACTGCCTGCTTTCTCTATAGAATGTACTGACACAGGTTTTGTTACTGTAAATATTGTAAATACTATTTATCCTAGAAACTATTATTCCTTTTCATTATGTCAAACTATGTATCCTCATGACCTTATTTTGTATTTTGCATTTTGTATTTTGTACTTTGTATTTAATTTTATGTTTTATATTCTCACTATTCTTGTACAAGGAACCTCCTTTCAAATGAGCTTGCTTGGATTTTATCCCTTCACAATAAACTTGAACTTGAACTACAGAAATAGTAAAGGGACAAGACAGGCAGTCCTTACACTATGGAAAAGTCTTACACTAAAGGAAAACATTGGACGTAGCAAAAAACAGTGTCCAACCTAATGCAATATATAAAACAAAAATTTGAAAAAGCCTGTATACTCATGAAATAATGTCCTCTCAGAGGCTAATAAGTTTCATAACAGCCACTTGCCCTTTGGAATCATGGCTTTATGAGCTCAGTTGCCCCCTCAATCATATTATTTCCTTGTATACAACCCTTTTCTAGCATTTATTCTCTTAAACTTTTTCTAGCATTTATTCTTTCTCTCTCTCTCTCTCTCTCTATATATATATATATATATAAATAACTATAAATATATATATAGTGGCACCTAGGCAGGATGGAATGCAGTAATGCTGCTGTATATCACAAAACACTGCAGTATACTGCATGAAACAGTGTAATTCAGTAGCAATTAAGCCCTTTTGTCATGCAGTATTTCATGACACGTCACTTATTGCAAGTTACTGTCTTACATTGTGGCTGGCTCTACTATAGGTGCATATATATACTTAGAAAGTTTAAAAAAGATGCTGGCTGAAAACCTTCCAAAATCAGGTTGAATTCAGTTTAGAGAATAAACTGAGGAGCAGATCTGTAATCACAACATTTCACTCTCAGAACTGCAAAGTAAAACTTTCTGCACATACTCTATACAGTATTGTGGCTGTACCATGTAACCTGCAGTAATTTGATTTCCAAGTCTCTTTCTGAGCAAAACATCACCTTTCTTCACTGTAAGGAGAAGTTCCATGCAATCTTTCACAAAGGCAAATATAGAGACTTCATCTGAACTTCATGGATGAATGTAAACCTCACAACAATTCTACCAACAAGTACATAAGTACAACATTCATAAGCAATGTTCAATCCTACAAGTTAATGGGATCTTAAATTAAACATCCAGCTAACAACTTTTTTACATAATTTCTTTATCCACCTGCCCCTCCTAACTGGTTCCTCTTCTGATGGCCACCCAGCCCCATCACCCACCACACGAATGACATGACAGGGTAGGACCCAACTACATGTGGATGCCATAGGTGAGTGGGTACCTTGGTCAGTGAGGCATAGTCTGTGGAGTTGTTGTTATCATCTTGGTGGTCAAGGTTCTTTTCTACCCATTTCCTCCCCTTCCCTTGGCCAGCACATGAGTAATGACATGCACATCCAGTGTGAAGGTTCAGCATGGCTCAACACCTGTGCCCAGCCAAGAAGATGGATGATCACTGCTGTACCACTTAGCCTCTGGACATGCAGTTCTCCCCTCCAAAAAGAAGGAGAGTTGTCTGTGGACACTTATCCTTCTTTCTGCAAATGACCCTGGTTCATTCATTAACTCATTTCACAGGTGGGGTATGGGGTGCCTCAACCCAACATGCCACTGGGCTGGCTACAGCTAACTACTTTTGATACCCATGTGATTTTAAACTTAAATTCTAGGGATTTTCAAGTCTTGCCATCTGCATAGTTCAATGTTTTAAGTGGCACCTGCTTCAAAATAATTCTGCCGAATGTTTCAATGTTATTTTCACATTTGTTCATGAATGTGCAATTGTTGTACCTGCTGTATGGCACATAGTGATGCACATATCACTTTTTTAATGCAGGTAGGATCCAAGGCATGGCAAATTGCAGCACCTGTGCAAACATGATAGACTTTATTGTACAATTTGTGGTATGGCACCAGAAAATGGGCACAAAGGGTAGGGCTAGGACCCTGGATGGACAATAACTCCTCCTAGGATTAGATAGGGTACTACAGTCAGACTGGATGGACCATTGGTCTTTTTCTGAAGTCATTGTCTATGTTTCTGTGTAAACCCTAGATCACTATTTGAAACTCCAGCCATGTCTTTTCTGAATGCACTTTATTTAGTTAGTTATTTTAAATAAAAATCAATTAGAAGAGCCTAGCTCTGAGGGTCGGTCTGGCAGTAGCATATTGTGCTATTACGTGGGAGCCCTGGGCTTCTGTCACACTACTGACTCCTAACCTCATGCATGGGTGCCATGGCAACTCTGCAGATGTAGCACTTACAGGTTCTGAAAGGAGGGTTGCAGTCTTATCGCTACGGTCATGTTTCCTTAGGGAATGGCAAGAGGTTCTACAATATTGGTGATCACACTTTGCCTATCACAGGCTTGGCCCCACCCACATTTTTTGTACAGAAATGGGAATGATGTTGGCATCTGGGAGGGTATGAAGGGATAAGAAAGTAGGAAAGGCCAGGCTGTCTCACTATTTGATGGCCACTATGCCTCTCCCATGTTCAAAAGCTACTGAAACCTCAAGGCTTCTTCCTTTCACCACCATAAATGATGGATACTGTCCCATTGATGGCAGCAGCCTTCAAAGGGAGTCTCCAAGGGAAGCATTGGGGTGGCTGAAGCACCCCATAATTTCTGTTTTATTTTACAAAATTAAGCATTTGTTCTTGTCCAATAAAGACTTTTTGATGAACTAAGCAACCCCTACTCATTAGACTAGTCTAGTCTTTTTTTATTTATAAAAGATGCTTTTCAAAAATGTCAAAGCTCCTGTACAGAAGAATAATTAAAACAAACTACAGTAATACATATTGAAACAGTCATCAACAGTAATCAAGTTAAAATAGACAGCATTTCTCATTAAAAAGCATCTAAAGATGCTTATCAGAATAAATACGTTTTTAAGGCATTCTTAGAGATCTCAATGGACAGTCACTCCCTAACCTGACAAGGTAAAGAATTCCACCTGGTCGGACCCATGAATGTGAAAGATCTTGCCCATATTTGGTCTAGAACATTCCCTGGCAGTCTGCCTTGCCCCACAATGGTATAGAGCAGTATACTCTGGTGTTGGGGCAGTTGAATTGTTTGAGTAGAGCAACTGGAACCAGCAAGGAATCAGACTGCAATGAGGCATTTATGTGACCCATAATGAGTAAGGTGGCAGGAGTCATAAAGGAACAATCCTCCTTCAATGAACTGGAGCGATGTTTGCCATTGTCAATATCTGTATATGGCTCTACATAAATACACAGAAACATAGAATTTGTTGGCAGATAAGGACCCCCTGTCCCATCTTGTCTGCCCATTTTTTTTACCTTTAACTTATGCCTCAGACTGTAATTGGTCTGCGGCTTTCCTACTCTTCCCTTGTTTCTAGAGTTCCCTTGTGTGTGACCCATACATTTTTGAATTCCTTCACCATTATTGCCCCTACTACCTCTGTGGGGAGGCTATTCCAAGCATCCACCACCCTCTCTTTAAAGAAATATTTCCTCACATTACCCCTGCTTCTTCCTCCCTCCAACTTCATCTCATGTCCCCTAGATCTAGTCCATCTTCTTTTCTGAAAAATGCTACCCTCCTGTACCTTATTGATCCCTTTAAGGTATTTAAACGTCTCTATCATGTCCCCCCCCCATCTTTGCATCCCTAGAGAATACATATTGAGGTCTTTCAGCCTCTCCTCATATGACTTCTGTTACAACCCCTTGTACAATTTTTGTACTCCTTCTTTGGACTGCCTCCATTCTGTTTATGTCCTTCCTAAGATGCGGCCTCCAAAACTGGAAACTGTACTCCAGATCAGGTCTCACTAATGATCTGTATAGCGGCATCACCACCTCCTTTTTCTGTTTGTAAGGCCTCTCTATATACACCCCAACATCCTGCTGGTCCTTCTAACTGTCACTCACTCTGTCCAGCCACCTTTAGGTCCTCAGATATAATTATTCCTAGATCCCTCTCCTGTTTGGTTGTCAACAGTACCCCCAACTACTCCTCTCTCAGGTTTCTATGACCTAAGTGCATAATTCTGCACATCTTTGCATTGAGTCTCAACTGCTATACATTTGACCCATCCTACAGCTTGCCCATGTCCCATCTCATTCTTTCCAACCCCCATCGGGTGTGTCTACCCTATTGCAGATCTCTGTGTCATCTGCAAAGAGGCACACCTTCCCCTCCAGCTCTTCTACAATGTCGCTTATGAAAATATTAAAGAGAACTTGGCCTATCACTGATCCTTGAGGCACCCCGCTGGTCACATCCATTTTTATGGACTGAACTCTGTTCACTACCACCCTTTGTGTCCTACCACTCAACCAGTTTCTAACCCAGTTAACAAGCCTGGATCTGACTCCCAGGCTGATCAATTTATTTATTAGCCATTTGTGTGGGATGGTATCAAAGGCATCGTTAAAATCCAGGTAGGCCACATCTACTGCCCCTCTTTGATCAATCTTCCTTGTCACCCAGTCAAAGAAATCTAGCTGGTTTGTTCAGCAAGACCTGCCTGCCTGCCGTGAAACCATGCTGTCTCAGATCCTGCTGTCTGCTGGATTCAAGGTATGTCACAATCCTTTCCTTGAGTAATGATTCCATCAGTTTTTCTACCACTGATGTTAGGCTGACTGGCCTATAGTTACCATCCTCCTCCTCCTTCTCCTTGATCCCACTCTTATGGAGAGGGACAACATTCACCCTCTTCCAGTCTGCTAGAACCATACTTATTTCTAATGATTTATTGAACAAGGCTGTCAGTGGTCTTGCTAGCTCCTTTGTTAGTTCCTTTAGAATTCTGGGTTGTATTTCATCCAGCCCCATTGCTTCATCTATTTCCAGCTTGTCCAGTTCCTTTAGAACTCCCTGTACTGAGAATGGACTGGTATCTACCCTCCTACACTTGGAACGTCTTACACCTAGCTGTAGTCCTTCCTCATCCCCTTCTACGATGAACACTGAACAAAAACATTTGTTCAGGATTTCTGTTTTTTCCTAGTCCCTTTCTGCTGACCACCTCCCTTCCTTTTTAGTCTCTCAATCCCACCCCTGGTTTTTGTCTTCTCACTGATGTATCCCAACAAGTTCTTGTCTCCTTTTTGAATTGACTTAGTTATTTTTTCCTTTGTCTGTGCCTTGGCCTTTCTGACTGCTTTCCCCACCTCCTTTAGCTTTTCCAGATACATTTCTCTGTCTTCCTCCCTCTGTGTTTCTTTGTATTTTCTGAATGCTGTCTTTTTCCCTCACCCTCACCGCCCCCTCCTGTGAGAACCAGAGTGGCTTTTTCTGCCTCTTTGTTTTACTTTTTTGCCTACCGCAAAGGCTTATGGCTTCCATTATGGCTCCCTTAAGATGTGCCCATTGTTCTATTACATCCCCTATTCCCACTTTACCCCCTAGGGATTTCTACAGACATATCTCCATCTTTACTAAATTGACCCTTCTGAAATCTATGACCCTTGCCTTTGTGTGTCTGGATTCCTCTACTATCCTCATGTTAAACCATACCATACTTTGATCACTGGATTACAGGTGACTCTGCCCTTCTACATCCATTATCCTTTCTCTGTTGGTTTACACCAAGTCCAATATTCCCCCTGATGGGTGTGTTTTACTACTAGCTCTCTGAGTTCCACCTCTGAAGAGCTTTCATGATGTGTCTGTTCCTTGCTCTGGTTGCAGTATGGGTGCTCCAATTGACATCTGGAAAATTGAAGTCTCCCATCAGCAATATATCCCCTTTTGCTGCCATTTAGTGTATTATTTCCACTAGCACATTGTCCAACTCCTCTACTGTGCTGGAGGTCTGTAGATCACACCTACTTGAATGGCAGTACCATTTCCCATATCCAGTGTGGCCCACAGTGCCTCCCCTACCTCCCTTATGCCCTGTACTTCTGTAGCATTTATTTCCTCCCTTGTGTAGATAGCCACTCCTCCGCTCTTTTTTCCTACCCTATCTTTCTGGAACAGAGTGTACCCTGGCATAGCTGTATCCCAGTCATTATTCCTTGTGTACCATCTCTCAGTCACAGTAGCAATGTCCAGGTCAGGTCAGTTACATATGTGTTGTGTTATGTTATACTTAGTTAAGTGTATAATTTTAGCTCTATTTTTCTGCTTTGTAAATTACTTTTTTATGGGATCAGTCTCACAGAGCAGCTTTCAGGACAAATAGAGTTGCACAGCTCCAAAATGGTTAAGGCAAACAAGAAAACAAAGAAGTGCCCTTCCCCTCTTGTGTAGACCTTCAGCAATGTTTATCACACAGATTCAATATTTCATTGTTTAAAAGTGACTTTATTGAAGAAAAGCTTTTTGACTGAGCAAGATGAGCAGTGTAATTAACATCCAGGGATCCTCATAGATGCCCAAATAAAACACTTCACAGTTTTGCATCTATCAAGAAGCTTCTTCAGAGGTGATACCCATGGTGTACATACCAACATTTATAAAGGGTATAACTATATACAAGTGTGTGTTTTTTGTGTATTGTGTTATGTTATACTTATTTAAGTGTATAATTTAAACACGTAAACAGGACCACCTTGTAAATAAGACCCTTTGGTTGTAACGGTGTGATTTTACTATCTTAATCCTGTATAACAATAAAGATTTTTACTACTACTACTATAGTTGGACAAGTTTAATGAACATTCTTACTTAAGCCTTGCACAATCTGGGCTAGAAAACTGCAGTGATCCTAACTAATTCAATGTTTAAAAGGGTTAAAAAGGAGCATACATGCCTATCAAATACATACATGCACATTGTCAACCATTCAAAATTAAGAATAGAACAAATTCTAGAATTCAACTCCCAGTTCTAGAATGTAACTGCCAGTAGAAGCAAAACATTTCACAAACCATTTGAGCATGTTTGCTGGTGTCTGTGGGGATAACTGAATGTTCTTCAAACAGTTTGTTTTACACTTTAAAAATCTTTGATTTAATAAAGCCAAGATTCAACAATGAAATATTGAATATGTATGTATGATGAAATCATGCTGAAGGTCCACACCAATGGATGATGCTTCTTTTTATTTCCTTGTTGATGCTGTATAGGCAATGAATACATAGAGATGAGCACACTCAACCCTGTCTATTTATTCACATATCATTCTTTTCTATGTATTGGAAATATTCACGCAACCCAACTTTACCATAAGTGCTTCACAAAAGAGAAAAATGACATCATAAACAGTCATGATATTTAACTATAAACTGTTTTTGAACATTCAGCACTCAAATGCATTTTTATCTTTAATTGTCACATCCTGTATTTTCTGAACTTTGCAGGTAACTTTAACTGTATGTTGTCATCTGATTTAAAGTTTGAGATGAGACTGTGATATAAGAACTCACACTATCCTGTGAAATAATTAGATTCTAGTTTCCTAAATGTTTTTGAAGAATTTGTGAATGGGACACTATAGGGGTGATTTATTATCATCCGTTTGTTAGTGCAGAGTTTTAATACTCTGAACATAAAGTTCTGGAGGTAGTGCTGACTAAGAATTGTCACACTGCTCACTATTTTTAATATAACCATGGCACAAAGCTGTCATAGCTCCGAGTCAGTGAGAATTAACATAAAACCTTGAAAAATGAGATTGTGTTTGTCCTTCACAAGCATTTCTTTTTTGTGAAGCCTTTTAACAGAATGGAAACAACATTACATTTATAAAATGTTTTTGTCATAGTCAGAAACATGGCATTTAAAATACTATTTTACTGTGTCACTAAAGTGCAGAAGTTAGAAAATATTTTTTTTCTCTGATACATCAACAGCTGAGCCTTTGACTGACATTTTAATGACTATAGAAAAGGGCAGGAGGGAAAGGTTTCTTCATCTGATGCAAACTATTGTTCCAAATCCCTACATGACCTATGAATACAAAGGGGAAATATCAATACCGCTCTTGCCTTTGTGCACTTAAGCTTTTACTCTTAGTAAACACCTGACTATTTATATTGGGACCCTATCCTCCAGTTGCCCATGAAACTTGCTTCCCTTATCACTCTAGATGTTTGTTCTGATAAGCACACTGTTTTTCATGATTTATATTTGCAGATGAAAGAACAAGAGATGGCTCAAATAACACCTTAATTGACACTTCTTACTAAGAGACCATTTCATATGCACTTTGGTGTCTAATAATTATCTGCACATTTATATTTCAGTGCTTATTGATGACCATGAATAAACACATATCAAGCCATGGATGAGTGCTTCAGCCTATATGTTCTTTCTTATGTATTAATCACCATGGAAATAGTGAGTGAAAAATAACTGTCTTTAAATACAGTTGTATATAAAGTCAAACAATTAAATATTTACTGAAAGGAGATAATGCTAGCTTAGAGTCTTTTTTGTTATACAGTAAAACATGCAAACCTATTAACAAACTATTTAGTTGAGATTTTTTAATGTCTCAATCATTTTATCAACTTCTTTCACATACAGATATGCAAGATATTTACATGTATATTTCAAACATTAGCATTGCTTTGTAGATACTATATAAGTCATTATAATAAACACATGGATTAATTCCATGTCTTACTGACTATTATGTAGCATATCTTTTAAATAAACTACAAGAATTATTAAAAACTTACAGAGTAGATCCATTTTTTATTCCAGAATGTTCAAGTATGTCACATATTTAATTGTATCTTCTCAGTTTTAATGTAGTAATAATAATAGTAATGTAAACTCACCAAGTAAAAGAGTAGCTTTCATCATTATCTTGCAGCTCTCTCTGCCATGAGTGCACCACATGATAGTAAACTCTTCGCAATGGAGTCTCAGTTGAGTGTGATTTCAGCACCACTCTGTTATGGACAGCTCTTGTAGTACTGTCATGAACTGGGGTGTATTGCAGTTTTGACTAGCTCAGGCATGCAGTTGTAGAAAGATTGGACCCATAATGTCTGATCCAGGTTCAAATTTCCAAGGCTAATGCAGACTGAGCAAGCACCACCCCTCTGGCATCACAAGAGCAGCCTCTTGGTGTGACATAATTTGCCCACCCACACATCCTAATGAGCTTTAGCCGCATGTCTTTTCACTTCCCTCCAAGTCTACTTCTCTTGGAAAGGGGAGATACTATGGAAGCAATATATTTGGTGCTAGCTGGTGCTAAGTTAAGGCAGTGTGTATATGATCACTGTAGGGTCAGATGACATAGACAGACTGGCAGACAGAGAAATAGACAGCAAATAAGGGGAAATCTGGGATAAATAGGGAAAACAAGGATGCTTTATATTTTTTTTTAATCTGTAGCTGTATAGCTGCATTATCCAATGGGGGGGGGGCAGACTCCTCAGTAATCACTGAGGGATCTGCATTTAGACCAGACAAGATAGATCATTTGGCTTTTTTTCTGCTGGCATTTTTTTTGTATATTCATATTATGCCCCTTCCCCCCAACTAACAAATATAGTAGTCAACTGTGTAAGTAAACTTGTAATTCTCTATCTGATATTAAAATGGGATACGTGAGGTTCTGGTGAAAGTTCTGTGTTTATGCATTGTGTGCACCAGAACTATCCCTATGGGCACTGTTGGTTTGTCACAATAGTTTAGTTTATTAGACATTTTTTATTTATTTATTTGCTTTTGGTAACTGGGTAAGTGCAGTAGACAGAACTGCCTATTTTCAGGCATGATTTTGACATCAATCTTTACCAAGCTTAGCATAATGAAAAACAGACATACAAATAATGCCATGAAACAGAGAATAATGTAGGGGTGGAGGTGTTTTATCTATTTGTTTATTTATGCACTTAATTTTGGTAATAGGATAAGATCCACTGAAAGCAAAGTTCCTTTTTTCAGGGGTGACCCAGGATTAATTACAGAGATAACATAACAAGTACAAAGGGAAAAGAACATTACAAAGGTGTTTACAAAGTGAGCAGGTGCATAACAAATACAGGTTTAGTATGTAACAAATAGAACAATATTACAGTATAGGGTTTAAGCACACAGTAAGCCAAGGCTCGAGGTAGATTATTTTGAACAATAAACATAGGACTTTTGCAAAGAGAGTAAGTACCTTATTAAGATAGAGTATGTCGTTCAACATCATGGTCAAAAGTACTAAAGTAATCTAAGTAAGGGATGATCAATGGTAGCACAAGCAGAGGCAGCTCTCAAGCAGGAACATCTTTAGCCCATTCTAAAGCAGGAGAGAGTGCTGGTGTGCTGTAAGACTTCTGAGAGAGCATTCCAGAGAGAAGAAGACAGGAAGACAAAGGATGGTCCTAGGCACATCAAGCAATTTTCTATTAGAGGAGCAGAGTAGCCTTCTAGAGGATTTGGGGGCTAGAAGACAAGCTAGACTAGGTGGGGTATGTACAGAGACTAGTTTAAACACAATGCGTAATGGGGCTACTGTAGCCTACTATCAAATGTGTGTTAGCTTAAAGAGATAAGCACATCACATTGATTTTTCAGTGAGGGGGATGCCAATGCAAAGTGATCTATTTTGTGGTATAGAACCTCAAGCCTGGTTGACTCAGATCTCCTAAGAGATTGCATGACAGAGGCACCATATAAAAGTTTAGGGAGGAGGGCACTGTTTGACATTGCCAGCCTGGAGTCCAAAGTTAGGTAGCCATTCAATCTATATAGAAGACCAGTCTTCTGGTGGATTGTTCGGGTAACATGATCCACTTATGATTTGAGAGTAAGATCTTGGTCACTATAGAGCCCAGGATACTTAATTACATCCACCACCTCAATTTGAGTTCCCAAGGAGGTTGATAGGGAAAGCAGTGTGTGATAAGATTTTACACACACCTGAGGTGTGTGCTGCAATATAACCCCCAAGAATGAAGTTCAAGGGGTTTAATAAAATAGCACAGTCCAAGGGTGTATATAAATCCAATTACATAAACACCTACCCCTGCTTAATTTTTTTTATATAATTTTTTTTTTATAATTACTGTCTTAGTTACTAATTTACTGGCTCCATTTTCCTTCATTCACATATGTGGGGAGCTGTCCTGGCACTGAGTAAAAAAATTATTTTCCAGCTCCACTGCCTGTGCTGGAGATGTGAAAGAGCTGTTCTCGTCTCCATTGGTGGTTTTCAAAATCCAGTCCTGGCTCCAGCTCTGTTGCCTACCCTGGAGTCTATGACCCAGTAATACAGTGGTGGCTTTTTTCAGTGCATCTGTATGTTCAGCAGTTTTATACAGAGTGTTTATTGACAGTTCTCAGCTGTCTGACACTCATCATTACAATCAGCAACGGTGGTAGCCACAGACATTGGCAGCTATTTCCAGATATTTCGTGAAATTTCTGAAGAGTTTCTCTCTGCTGCCCCTACTGTGGAAATGCAGAAAGCAGGAGATATTTCTGGAAATATCACAGAAATTTTGGGAAATAGCTGGCAGTGTCTGTGGCTGCTACTGTAGTTATAAATGCAGACTACACATGAATATCCCAGTATTAAAGTGCACATTTTAGTATTTATCAGTCAATTAAAATATTACTAAAGACATCATTTTCTTGTCCATTACCTCCCCTTGAGAAAATGATAGAGGACATTCCCAAAATGGCTGAAAAAGGTGAGATACTGTTGATGGGGGACCTGAATATGCCAGATGTTAACTGGACGACATGGACTACAGCCACATCCAAGAGCAGGGATGCCCTACAAGGGGCATGCCTTAGACAGCTAGTGGTGGAACCCACTCGGGAGGGAGCAATATTAGACCTGGTACTCTCAAATGGAGAGAGGATCACAAATTTAGAAGTCAGTAGACATCTGGGAACAAGTGACCACTGCACAGTGTGCTTCACAATAAACACAACCATGGAGACAAGCCATACAAAGACAAGGGTACTGGACTTTCATGTACATAGACTGCTAACTTCAGAAACTGGATCCAAATGTTTTCTAGCTAAACTAGCAGCTAAGAATGTATCCATTAAATCAAAATATAGATGGCAGATAATCATATTGTTGTGTGTTCTGTGTCATTCATTAAATAACAAAAAAAAGGTAAACACAAAGACAGATTGACTAACAAAGCAGATCTCCATTATATTGCTCATTTTCTTTCAGATGCAGCAGGTTCAGATAAGTTTATTTGGGAGGGGAGCTACAGGTGAGCCAGACAGCTACTTAGTCTTAAAGGTACAACTCACTTTAAAAAAATAAATAGATACATACATAAATCTAGGTAGTACACCATATTCCCTACCACCTCAGATAAGTGCTTCCTAAGTCAAACCTAACACTATAATCATCCTTCTGTTAAATGATGTATCAGAGTTGTTTAATGCATGTCAGAAAAATACTGTAGTGCCATTAACCTACCAGGTCAAAATGTTGTACACTTAATAGCATATGACAAAACCCTGAAACTGCAAATGTGCAGTACAGGACTGTGAAAGGGTACAATAATGAGAATGGTTCTATGCATGGTACTGTACCCTCTCACTGTTGGAGGCAGAGGATATTACCTCTGTTGGGACAGGCTTCCACCGAGCAGCTGCTGTGGCTTGAAGGGATGAGCCAATGGCAGGGATGGAAGCAGGCAGAGTGTTTGGGACCGGGTTTTTATATCCCATTCCCAGATGGATGAATAGTTTTCTTTTTTCACACTTTGGGCCAGATATTCAAAACTTTGACCCTGGACTAAATTAGCACTGCCAGGCAGGCAAATTTAGCATGGAGCACAAACCAAGCTATATTCAAAAGGAATAGCCCGGGGAAAACAGCTTCTGAATATAGCATGGGAATGAGGCCGCGCAAACTGAGCTGGGAGTGCAGGGCAACCTTAGCCCTGGAATAAGACAGCTCTGAATATAGCAACCAGGAAGTCCAGACCACAACAGCAACACAGTGCACAGCAATGTGAAGGCAGCTAGAGGTGAACTATGTGGCCAATGTGTGTGCCAGCAAATGTGTGGACCCAGTACAGCTGCAGACAGCAGCAGATGTGAAAGAACAGTGATCAAAACTGTGTAATATTGCCCTAACCATTAGCACCACACTAACACATTAGCAAGGCTTTAGCACAGAGCTAAGCTGTTTTCCCGGTGCAAACACATTTGCCCAGCACTAAGATTTGCCATATTCAAAACTGACATGCAAATGAGCCTACTTAGGCAGACTCTGGGCAAACAGCCTGATTAGCATCCCATCATGCCCTGATTTGCATGCCGTTTTTTCCAACGTTACTGCAGGGTCCCACAGAGCCACCTGTAGGTCAATCTGGAACTACAGGGTCTGGCCAGGTCTGACCGCAGCTCCACCTGTAGGTCTGTCTGGCAGTGCATGTTGATAGCTGCAGGCTTCATGTAAATAGTACAGCATAGCATAGCATAGCATAATGTACCCCAGGGGACAACACAGCATAGATACAGGTGGTGGTGGTGCTGCATGCAACTGCCACACTGCAGGGCATGCTTCAGTGCACAGCAGACACTACAGTAGCAATAGGGCCAATAGTGTGAGGGACACAGCACTGCCTATGGTGTGTAGGGCAGTGATGCTGACTGCAGTGTACACAGTGACAGGCCCAACTTGCAGGTGTTTATTGACAGTGGGACATTACTGTTATGCTGTTGCGTGATCCACAGGTGCTGCACCTGTGGCATGGGATGCACAAAGTGACATATACATGGCCTGCTGTGTGTGCTGTGGCATCTGTACAGTTGTGCTGTATGTGTCTGGAAGGCACATAGGATCCAACAGGCACACAGTCGGTAGGATATTCCCACTACTGGCCCATGTGCACTGAGTGCTGTGTCCCAGTCTTGTGGCCACACTTGGGCTGTGGTGAGGTCTGGCCACCATGCCCACAGTGCTGCCTGTGTGTGCTGGCATCTGTTGGGCACTACAGATGTATGGTCTGCAGGTGTGTGCTGTATTGCCACACTACCATGATGTCCTCTGTGGGCGTAATCACCCCTTACTGCCTGTGCATGGCTGGGACCTGTGGCAGCTGTTGGCATCTTGGTGGTGCCATCAGTGAGTAGCATGTGTTCTCCATGTCTGGCAGTTTCTAAGCGTCATACTCATATGTTAGGTTCATGCAAACTGTGCTAATGCCACACTGTCACTGCGCAAAGCAGCAATGTCATGCAAAGTTGTTTGCCCAGGGTTAAGACCAGCTTTTCCTGGGTGGCAATTTGTACCACGCTATGGGTTGCACTATGTCGTGCTAAACACCTTAACGCGGTGCTAGTAGCCGAATATCTCATTGCACCTGTATTCATGTTCACTTTGCCCCTTGCATATAATTATGGTTTGCCCAGCGCTAATGTGGTTTGTGCATGCTATTTGGCATTTTGAATACAGCAGATCCACGCTAATCCAGCACTAATCCCGGGCAAACATTTTTTGCCTGGCAGAAAGCTTTGAATATCTAGCCCTTTGTTCGTTATTTACTGCCCCCCCTGGAGTTAGATATTTTTAGTTGGGGAGGTTCACGGGGTGCAGACCCCTGTAATGAGGTGTGTGGGGGCAGAGCCCCCTGCATAAATAAAGACTTATGCTTCATGCATTATATTGCACTGTTTTGGCAGCATGATATATACATGTGGCATAATGTCTAATGACATTATAACCCCATGCCTATAACTAACACTGCAGCCTTATAGAGTCAGTCTGGTGCGTGCCCTCCAGTCTCTTATTGAGTATTGCCTAGCAGGAGTCCAATTTACCTCAGTGCTCCTTAAGTCTGAAAGATAAGAAACACAAACTTCTGGACACTGTTTTGCTACTGACACATCTGAAATGCAGGTTACCGTTTCAGGGTCTTGCATCACAACCCCTTGGTTTAAGATATCATGAGTCACAGTAGCACTGCAATCACTGGTGTGCCATAATTGATTAATATTCCAGCATGATAAAATATCCTTAGATTCGAGACCCCCTTGGACTTGATTAGTATGAGGCCCAATATGAGCATATGATGCATCAGGAATCCAGTTTTAATGTGTTTATTAGTAATAACATGCAGCTACTGATTGTCAAACACGTGACTGATATTGCTTGCCTAAGGTTTTTGTTTCAATCTGAGTAATTTGCCTTTTGCTAACCCCCAGTGGAATAGTTGCCCTTCACAGATCCAAATGTTTGCATGGCCTATGTGCCTGCAGCAGTATGGCTGGAGTTTCCTTAGTAGTAGCTTGTGTAGTGTTCCTATAACTATCAGCAAATGTACAAACTTTTTCTGCTCTTATCGAGTGCTAGACATGGTTATAGTTCTGCACAATGTGCTTAGAGATCTGGTGTATGGCTCTATGATATGGATCAGACGTTATCTTTAGTGCCATTGTTTTTCTTAAAGTAGCAAAATTACTCAGAGAGGAAGGGCCATTATTATTGCAGAACTGTTTGGCAGTCTGAATCTAGGAAAGGAACTGATTAGTCTGTGCAGCACTGATTGGCACCGTGAAAAAATCTCAGGCCATCTAGAATGACTACAACAATAACAAAAATGTCATGCCTATAAATGTCTCTGCATAATCTACATACAATCATTCCTGTGGTGAGGTGGGCCACTCACATGGATGTAAAAGAACAGTTTTAGTTATCTTATGAGCCTGCACACAGACAACATAGTCTTTGGCTAACATCTTCCCTTGATTGTCCAGTCCTAGCCACAAATTTTAGCTTTGAGCAAGGGCATCCAGTTTTACACTGCCAAGATATCTACCATGCAATTGATCCAGAACTAGTGCTTACTGCTTTGTGGGAATAATTAACACACCAAAACAAACACCAGACATGAACTTTTAATTCATGTCTGTACAGATACAGGTAGAGGGGGCAGGGTTCTTTGCATTCCCAGAAGGTCAACCAGTCATAGTCAGTTGTACATCTTGGATAAAACTGGATCATGTCTAGTTTCTTTCCTCAGAGGAGCGCTTGTTGCCAGAAATGTATTAAATTTTTAGATGAAAAAGCTCACATCTGTTGATTTCACATTTGGAGGAAGCTAGAACAGACCATCTGTGTTGGCAAATCTCATAATCATGGTCTGTCAGAAACAGGGCACATCATTGATGTAGAGTTTAGGTTTTTCGGGGGCTCTCATGCTCAAAACTATTGGCCTAAACAGTGAACCTGTTTTTAGACTACCCTATTATTGCTTTTTGTGAAGAACTCAGATCTTTAGAAGGGTGCTTTATAAATAAATGACTATTATTGCTGATACTGCTTCTAGTACTGTGTCTACTGCTACTGCTACTGCTAATACTACTACTACTACTACTACTGCTACTAATGCTACTACTACTGCAGCAACTGCTATTATTGGGGGGGGGCATGAGCTTGGAAGCCACCCAAACTCTATACCTATGGGGGCACATTGTTGTAATTATAGATGTAATTCTTCTATTGAGATGCAGCCTGGACAATAATGGTTGATGGACCATAACCAAGGTAAATTGCCAACCATAAAAATAAACATGGACCTTTTTGGTGCAAACAAAGGCCATGGCCTTTTTGTCACTTTGGAACTAGTACTGATCTATTTCTCTGGTGGTAGAAGTAGCAGTAATAGTAATAGCAGCAGCAGTAGTAGCATTAGAATCGGTAGTACTACTGTGAGCTGTGCATCAGCAGCAGTAACAAAAGTAGTAGCAGCACTAGCAATATTAGCTGTAGTATTAATAATAGTAGTAGAAGCAGCATTAGTAGTAGTGGTACAGTAGTAGTAGCAGCAGTTACAGTTGTAGTAGATGTAGAAGTGTTAGCAGTAGTATTATTAGTAATACTAGTAATATACTAATAGCAGTATTATTAGCAGCAGTAGTGGAAGATGCAGTAGTAACAGTGCAAGTAGCAATAATAGTAGTTGCTGTAGTAGCAGTAGCAGTAGTAGTAGTAGCATTAGTAGCAGCAGTAGTAGTAGTAGTAGTATTAACAGTAGCAGTAGATACAGTACTAGGATCAGTATTAGCAATAATAGTCATTTATTTATGAAGCACCCTTCTAAAGATCCGAGTTATTACAATAGCGATAATAAAGGCAAGGAAAAGAAAGGCTGAAGCTGGCAGTATAGCCTAGAGGTTAGAGGAACAAGGTGTGAATGAGCTTGATACATCCAGCAGACCAGACCTGAGCTTGATTCTCACAATCTCCACTTCTACACTATGTGACTCTGAGCAAGTCACTTAACTGCCCAGTGTTCCCAGGTCGCCCCTGAAAACAGGCAATTGTGCCTAATGAGCCTTACCCTGTTACCAAAGACTAAAATTAAAAAAAAATAAATGTAGTAAGGGAACAGATATCGAAAGAAAAACCTGGCCCTTGCCACCAGATTCTGAACAAGCTGCAGGTGGTATAACTGGCTACATGTTATGCCCATTTAAAGATCATTAAAATAGTCTTGCTGAGAAGAAACTATGTCCTGCATCAACATGCAAGTGTCAACAGCATGCAGAAATGGATGGCCTGGGTTATATTATTTATGTGTGGCTTTTATCTTCTTTAGAACATTTCCCAGATCAAGACTCTTCTTCAACCATTACACCAAGCAACACTGGTGCAGGCACTTGACTCATCTAGACCGGATTACTGTAGTGCTCTATACTTGGGTTATCCATAAAGCTGTTGTGTTGCTTGCATCTGGTCCAGAATGCAACAGCCCAGATCATTGCTGGCTCCTCCCAATTTGAGGATATCATGCCAGTTCTCCACATTCTGCACTGACTTCTGGTGTGGTGGCATATTAACTTCAAGAAGTGCTTGCTAACTTACAAGGCCTTGCACAGTTTGAATCCTGACTACTTGAGAGACCTCTTGACTCTGTATGTTCCTGGCCACTTCCTTTGGTCAGTGGATGTGGGACTTCTTTCTATTCCAAGATGTCATTTAATATCCTCTGGGGATATTGCATTTGTAGTAGCAGCCCTTCTTTGAAATGCATTTCCCCCAGAGGTAAGAGGTGCTCCTTCCCTGAGCATTTTTAAATCCAAGCTCCAGACTTACTTGTTTACCAGCGGTTTTGGGGCATGATGATGTTATTTATATAATATTCTGCTGTGCTTATTTATTTTCTGGTTTCATCATTTATTGTCTTAGTTATATTACTTTTATTAACTTGTTTGCTTCCATAAGGCACCCAGAGTCCCCGGAATTAGGCACCATATACAGTAAATAAAATTGCCTTGCTTTGCCTTTAGATAATAAAAGCAGTCCCTGACAACAGACCACCTGTGAAACAAATGTCTACTGCTCACCAATGACTGCTTTCAAGTTCTTACTTCTCTCTAATCATCCACCTCAACTCAGTCCAAAACTAAGCACTTCAGACTCTCCTGAAGGGATGATAATAGCCACTCACTCCCCAGGAGAAGCAGCTTAGTTTTCCCTGGCACGAGGTCATAATGTTGCAGATGAAAGAGTGCAGAAAAGAATGCCACAACCAAAATAAGCCAAAATAATGTTGTTGAAAACACCGACCAAACAAGGAACGCTCACCGCCCTTTGACAACAATGCGACTTTTTTTTTTTTTTTTTGCAGATTCACCCCACACCTCCTGGACTTTAAATAACCAACTCAGGGGTTTGTGGACTTTGGGGATGGGGAACAACTGGGGAGGGGAAAAAAATACCTTTTTTTAATTGTTTTTAAATGTTGTAACAACAGGAGACCTGGGGGGGGACCGAACCACTGTCCCAGGCCTCCTTCACTGCCGTGTGCTGGTGCCCTAGCCAATCCATCATGGGAGCGACTCAGCCAAGCCCAGCAGCACAGCCTCCTTCAACCCTTCTATTTCCTTCTGATCAGCAACAGGGGTAGCAGTAATTCCCTACCACTGTTATACCCCTGTCACTGCAAATTTTGTCACACTTTCCACTGTGCTGTTTTTGTAGCACTCCTTTTTCAGCACTGTATTAACCCGATACCATTTTCCCTGGGTTCAAAGCCAATCAGTTGTAGGCCATCCAGGATCTAATTACTGAAAGGCAGATTTACAAATACAGAAAAAAAGAAGATCTATTAGGGGACAGGTGAGTGTTGCTAGAATAACAATGAAACTTCATGCTGTATTACCTTATGATCGCATAACTGTTAACAACAGAGGCAGCTTTTAGAAACACATGTTATGGAGATCCAGCATATAAAACTCATCTTTTGGAGATCCAGCGTATAACCAACTGTTCACACAAAAACCAGGCTGGCTACACAATACATCCAAGACAGATAGAAACCACACATGGTTGTAAGATAATTTGAAAGGCTTTATTTCATACACTGCAATATAACCTATATAAATACAGAACACCCTCCAGCAACCGTGGCAGCATGCATTTTTTTTATTTAGTGTTCATTGACTGAGAAAAGAGGGGTGGGCAATTCTTCTTATTTTCCACCTTGCTCTTGTGGGGGAGAGGGTATAAAGGCACAAACTGAGATTTTGAATCAGGTTCAGCTATTGATGGCATTTTTTGTGAATGGGAAAAATTTTGTCAGGATGCCAGGGAAATTCCCTTACAGTTTTCAAGCTTGTTTCTGCAGTATTTGTTTAAGATTGCTTTGGGGAAGCAGGTTTCACCATGCAAAAAGGCAAAAAAATGTATACGTTCATTACCGAGAGGTAATATCTATGTTAAACCCAGTTGTTTTCTTTTGTAGCATTCTTTTCACTAATAATATTAAAGCCATACTACAAAATCTGCATTAGCCTTGGATTCCTATTTTACACCTTCAGTGCCCTTATTTTTGGTTTTAGTGGCCACTTGGAGCTGTTAGGGTGCTATTGTATGGGGTACTTGGATATATAGTTGATGGAATGGACTAACTAGTTAGTTGGCAAGCTGAGATGGAGCTGAGATGGTCTGTTTGCTATGCACTTTTTATTCTGTGGAGGAGGATAAAGATGCAGGAGAGCAGTGCCTGTTTTATTTTTTGAAAAGGTCCAGGCTGGAGTGCTGGTGGTCCCCCCCTTGTCTGAGAGACTTCAGCAACAGACATTCACGATTCTGATACCAGATTGCTTACCAGAATTACTGAACTGTGGTGGACATTGAATTCAGGACTGCTTCTGACAGAATTCTGTTGTTGCATAAGCCTAATGCGTGAAGAACTGAACAAGCCGAGTCAGAATCGGGGTATACGTGCTGTATGATCTGTACGCAACCATTCATGACGCCCTGGAAAAAATGTAATATTCCTTCTCAGCCCGGTCTGTGTATTGTGTATTATGTGTTATGTGTTTTGTGTTTTTCTGTTTGTTGGCTATTATTTACGCTTTGAAATTATGAAATTATGAATGTGACAGAGTACACTTAAGTTAATTGTGCTAGAGCATGCAAAAGTATGTAAAAACTTACTGTAGAACATTAGTCAACTCTTAGCCAACTATTTTGTTTAGTTTTTTGGTGAACTTGTTGAGCTAGTAGAGATATTTTATATTTAATTTTTTTTTAAATCTTTTTTTAAATTTCTAGCCTTATGCTAATTAGCTCAGCTGCTGCTATTGTTAGTAGCTAGATAAAAGGCACGTGTGTGAGGGTGCTGTTAGATCAGTCACTCTGAGCTTCTGGAAGTGTGTACAGTAAGAGGCAGCATGTCAAACAGTTTACAAAATCTCAAGACTTCTTTTTGTTTAGAAGAGCTTTTGTTCTGCTTGTGGCCTTTAGAGTTGCATAGGCTGTTATTTCGATGGGCCATCTTGATTTTCTGCCTCGAAGGGAGCTTTTAGCCAAGTTGAAGAGACTGTCCCCCAGCTGTGATAAATTGAAATATATTTTATTTGAACATCGACAGCAGTTTTCTGAGCATGGTTTATCATTTGGCTTTGGAGAAGTGACTTTTACTATTTTTACTATTTTTTGTCGCTGGTATAAGCTTGAGTAACATACATTTAAATAGTTGCATTAAATGCTTCATTAGATGGTAGCAAAGTTATTACATTTAGATAGCTGCATTAGATGCTTCATTAGATGCTAATAGAGTTGTTACAGTGTTACAGGGCTATTTTTTGCTTTGGTATGTAGTTAGGAGACAAGCTTAAGTATAAGTATAAGCTCTCTTTTTTAGTAGATGTAATTTATTAGGTATAATTAAGTTTAATTTCAAAATTGATGCTATGTACATATATTTAATATTTCCACTATTTTATTTTTAGTGGAGGTGCTCTGCACATGTAAGAAGTGGATTTTGACCTTTTATTGAACTCATCAATTAGAGTCTCCTCACTTGATATATATCTGTGGCCAAAAAATAGAGTGAAGAAGTGACTTATTGGCCTTTTTGAATTCTTCTGTGAGCTAATCAAGCCATTCAAGTCTTTCAGAGTGCAGTCTTTGATCTGTCTTGACCTTTCCACTTTTTCCTGCACATTGCGTGGACCTGTGTGGACATAGATTGCTGTGAACTGGGATATAATTACATTTGGATTTATCCTGAGCCATTGTAAGCCATTTTGAAGAACAAATTAAGCTTTTCAGCAGTTTTCTCAGTTGCTCTGCGGAATTTTGTAGAACTCTGAGGAACCGTATATCTCATCCTGTCTTTTTTTGTTGATTTTTGTAATTTTTTGTTCTTCTTTTTTTCCTTTTTTCTTTTTGTTGTTTGCCTGCTGTCTGATAACATAATGCCGGAAAAGGCTGGCAAAGCTTTAATTAAAACATATAGTAGAAAGAATAATAAAAATACCAATAAGAATACCAAGCCTAAAGAGATAAGTGTAGGAAACTTGGAGAAGGGAAAGGGCAAGGCTGGTAACAAGAAAATAACTGCACCCCTTGGCTACCCATATGGCACTTAGCAGTAATAGGAATGTGGTAAAAAATGTTCAACAACAATTAACCTCTTCTCCAACAGGGGTAACTCAAGATAGTGAACACTACTCATCTCACTTTTTGTTAAAAAGGATCCATAGCTTAGAAGAACCCCCAGTCTTAAATTTGTTAAAAAAGTAAATACCTTTAACAAACAAGAAAAAAATAGAAACAACAAATGCTATGAATTTTACTGGCCCAGACTTTCATCTGTCAGATTTGGTTACTCCAGTAGAAGCAGAGGTAGAGGTGCTAGTTTACTATGAAAATGACCCCCCCCCATAATAAGAATGAATTAAATATGATAGATTTGGAAACTAGTGTGATGAATGTGCCAAAAGGTGAACAATTTGTAAAATTAGTTTCAGGGGCTGTGATAATGGAGTTTGCCCTTCAAGGGGCAGACCATGTTGTCCTGGTGCACCCCTTCCCTCCGTTAGGGAATGGTTGTGCTCAGAAGGGGAGGGGAGAAGGAAGGGGAGGGGCCAAGAGCCAGAACAATGGGGCAGGCAGCAGGAAGGGGAGGGGAGAAGGGAGGTACATAAGGGACAGCACAAGGGGGCCTCAGCCACTTTTTGCTGGAGTTTTGATTTGACATCAGCTGCAGCACGTCAGATTTGGCAGTCATTTTGAGGTTTATTCACAAGCAAAAGAAGGTAAGGAACAGTTGATTTGGATACATATGCGAAGCTGTTTTAAAAAAAGAAAAAAGAAAAGAAAAATTGTTGCAGCAGTTAGCAGAGAATAAGGGATCTGTTAGAAGACAAGATGAAGCAGGGTTTTTTGTTGGAAGCTCCTTACATGGTGGAGAGGGTAAGGGAGAAGTGCTTTGGGCAGCACAGAGTGGGAGACTAGTTTTCTGCAATTGTTGTACAGAGAAGCCAGTTTTTTAGAAGCTAGGACAAGGGGTGAAAATGTTTGTGGTGACTGGTTAATTAGCAGGCCTGGAAGAGGCCCTGAAATAAGCAAGTGAGAGCCAGTCCTGAGGCCACGTGGTGTGTAGTCACACGCTGCATGGTGCTTGCGAGGAAGGTGGCCCCATTTGTTTTAGGCTGCTTGCTGCATTTACGGTCAGTTTGGAGGGGTCCTAATAAAGTGATAGGCCTGGTTTAGGCCTTGAGGTTATGGATTGAAGGATTGACCCGAGACCCGTAGCGTGAGGTCACACGTGGCTAGGGTCACAAGGAAGTTTTCCCGGTTTGGTTCTTGGTGGCAGGTGACATTTTTGGGAGCCTTCTATGCTGTTGCGGTGGTAGAATTTAGGCCTGTAAGAGGCACCGATGAAAGAGAGTGAGAGACACGTGGTGTGACGCAGCATGCCATGTGGTGCGTTACCAAGGCCACACGGTGATGTCACACACCACGTAGTGCTTGCGAGATGGGTTGCCCCATTTTGTTTAGGCTGTTTGCTGTCATTAGGGCTGGTTAGGCTGTTTTTGCTATTAGGATTAGCAGGCTTGATTCAGTTTTTCGAGACTGGTAAGTGAGGGAGTGAGCTGAGAGCCGGGGGCGGGACGTCACATGCTGCTAGAGGCTCAACGAAGCCTTTACCCTGTTTGTTTTGGCATGCAACATTTTGGGGACCTGTTTCTTATTGATGTAAAAATTGTAGGCCTGTAGAGGCCCTGACAGGAATGGGAGAGTGCACGATCCTTGGAACACGTGGCACAAGGTAGCACGCCACGTGGTGCATTGCTAAAAGCCTGCTCCTTTTTGTATTAGGGCTGCTCACAGAGTGGTGGCCCATTGTTGCAAGCTGAAGGAGGCCCTGAAGGGCTGGGAGGGTAGAGCACTGAACGGCGACCACGTGGCGTGATGTCACACGTCGCGTGGAGGGTCGAGATAGAGGCCTGTTCCCTCTGGTAGGTGTATACCGCATGGCCCTACACAGGGCCGAGCATCAATGAAAAAAGGGGGTGCAATGCACATGCATGGCAGGTGGGGTGTGGGGGAGAAGTGGACACTCCCCCACCATAAGGGAACCCTGTGGCTGCCTCCAGTGGTTGGCTTCCTGGGAGAGCATACCCCTCAGGAAGATGTGTAAATATAACCTGGGCATCATACATAGAAGGCAGGTGAGAGCAAGGGGAGGCAGGGTAGCATAGAGAGAGAGAGGTTTAGGAACAGGTTGGGGTTGGAAGCGGTCTGTGGTCCACAAGGTCCAGGTTTCACTTTGGAATCTGCTTCAGTTTTGTGGCATAAAGCTGGCCACTCATTGTGCTGATAGTTTGGTCTATACAGGATGTTGGATTAAGCATGCCACAACTGAATTACCCGGCTTTACATTATTGCTCCTTATGAAGCTTCAAAAGGCACAAAAAAAAAATGTATAAAGGGGGGGAAGGGGCCCAGGAACATTGGAGGGCAAATAGACATGGGGCTTCATGGCATGGCGTCACACACCGCAAGGTGATATGGGGGTCGGAAGAAGCCTTCCTCCCTGGGGAGGCACGCTGAGGGTAATAATAAAAAAAAAACTTTTAAATGGCCGGGAGAGCCCCAGGGCAGAAGGGGTGGAATCCCAACCCGGGAATTCACAGGAGATACCTCACATGGTGAAGGGATTGCAATGAGTGTGTCCCATGATAGGAGAGGATGACCTGCCAGGCAGGATGGGGGGGTCCTTCACAAGTCGCCCCGATCTGTGTTGGCATGGGGGAGGCGTGATGTACAGGAGGAAGACGTACAGGGGTGGTTTCTAGGTTGGAGGTACTGAAATACGAATAACCCTGTTTTTCGTTTCCTATAGTTGTTTTCACAGAGCACAAGTTGAGATGGACATGGCACCCAGGAAGAGCAGGCCATCGAAGGAAGATGCCTACAAGGCTATAATCGAACTGGCAGAAAAAGCAAACAAGATGTGGGAACTGGTGGAGGGGAGGAACCGGGGAGGCCCAGGGAGAAGAGAAAAGTGGGTACGGAAAAAGGTGGCAAGGGGAAGAGGCCAGCTGAAGGGCTACACAGTCCCACTAGGGTAGCACCGGTGACAGTGGGGCCCACCAAGGCAGCCGAGCCAGTACCCACATGGCCAGTGGACCCAGTGATGCCAGCACCCACCCCAGATCAAAGGGGAACCTCCCTGGCGGAACCTGGACATGAAGCCTGGAATGGGGGGTCCTGCCCGCAGATCCCAGTAGCTCACCCTCCACCTCCACCTCAACCACAGGAAGAAGCAAGGGGACCAGTGGAGGCCTTCAGGCAGCCCGGCCAGGACAAGGTTACAGGTAACACGTCCAACCCAGTGGGAGATAGTATAAAAGAATATATAGGGCAAATTGTGGTGGCACTGGGGACAGGAGGGCTGGGGCAGATGGAATCGGCTCTGGCGGAGATTAAGGTGGGAAAAGAGGTGCCAGGGGATACTGTAAACAGAAAGGAAAGAGAGGGAAATGGTACAAGAGAGGCAGGTGTGTCTGGGATGAGGATAGGAGAACACGTGCCCTTCGCCACAAAAGAAAAAATATGGAAAGGGGAATATGTGGATATATTTGCTTTGGTGAGCCATGAGGCGGCAGCCAAATACAAAGAGACAGAGAGCATAGGTAAGAGTGAGATGGCAGCTGCCATAGTGCTCTTAGGAAAGAAAGAGGATGACAAGTTCACGAAAGGGAAGACCTGGGTTTCTAGGTTTTGCCATCTTTTCAGCCATCGCTCTGGAAAAGAGGCTGGAGCTGGGCATCCCGCTCATTACCTATTCATTAATAATACGAAGAGCAAAAGCAAAAGGTGGGGTAGGACGGATATACTATGATGAATGTTTTCGGCAGAGAATGGCAACATTTGGGGATGTAAGATGGGACACCAAGCAAATAGATTTATGGACGGATTATGTAACAGATCAGTCCACACCCAAGAGTGGGTGGGGAAAAAAGGAGGCTACGCCACAGAGATGTTGCTGGGCATATAACAGGGCCTTCTGCTTGTGGCCTCATTGTCATTTTCAACATGCCTGTTCAAAATGTGGGGGGATGCACCCAGCAAGCAAGTGCAGAACAACTTGGCAGCAGGGTGCTCATGGGCATGTGGGGCAAAGATTGGGCCAACAGTTCTTTCGAGATAGCCAGGGGTTTAAAGGGCAAACATGGAACAAGGGAGGGAGGGGCAGGAGGAACAGGAATAGAGGGGGCCAGAACCACTGAGGCAAGGAAGGCCAGACAGGAAGAAAGGGAGGGGTCAGGGAGGGGGGGACAGGTGGCACAACAAGGAACAATTTGGTATGGCCAGAACCCCCATCAACCTAGCAGCATGGTCAGTTTGCCTGGACGGATATCCGGATGCAGGAGTGCGGGACATGATATTAAGTGGTTTTAACATGGGGTTTTCATTGCAGTTTAGGGGACCCAGGCAACCAAGTAAGGCACGCAACCTGGGGTCGGTAAAAGGAAAAGAGGGAATGCTAAGGAGGAAGAGTGAGAAAGAAAAAGCAGCAGGCAGGTTGGAGGGCCTATTTAACACCCCCCATTGGAAAACATGTGGATATCGCCTTTGGGTTTGGAACCCAAAAAGCAAGAGGGGGAGTACAGGGTGATACACCACTTGTCATATCCGGAAGGTGAATCGGTGAATGACTTTATCAGTGAAGAACATAGTAGGGTGACACACGTGACACTAGAGGACACAGTCCGGATAATCCGGGCCACAGGAGATGCATGGATGGCAAAAACAGACAATGAGTCCGCCTTCAGACTGCTTCCAGTCAGGAGGGAAGACTGGGATCTGTTGGGTTTTAAAAGTGAGGGACAGTATTATTTCGACAAAGCAATGTCAATGGGATGTTCCACAGCATGTGCCACGTTTGAGGCGTTCAGCACATGTTTGCAGTGGATATTCCAGGAAAAGACGGGTTATAGGTCAGTCATCCATTACTTGGATGATTTTCTCCTCATTGGGAAGGGAAAAAGGGAGATACAGAGGATGCTGGATAAGTTTCAAGAATTGTGCCAGGAGCTGGGAGTCCCACTGGCATCAGAGAAAACAGAAGGGCCCAGCAAGGTTATGGAATTCCTCGGGATAGAGATAGATGCCACAAGCAAAGTGTTTAGGTTACCGGACAAAAAAGTAAGGAAGTTGAAGGAACTAATCTGGGAACATACCAGCAGGAGGCAGGTACAACTAAAAATGGTCCAGCAGGTACTGGGACACCTGAACTTTGCATGCAGGGCCATAGGACCAGGAAGGGCATTCACAAGGAGGTTAGCCAGAGCTACAGCAGGGTTCACCAGACTGCATCACTGGGTGGATCTGACTCAAGGTGTCAGGAAGGATTTTAGCATATGGGAAGAATTCTTGAAGGATTACAACGAGTGTTCGTTCTGGCAGGAGGAGTGGCTGTACAACACAGACCTAGACCTCTACACAGATGCGGCTGGAGGGTTGGGCATGGTGGATTACCTGAGGGGCAAGTGGTTTGCAGAACCATGGCCGGCCAGTTGGGTAAGAGATGGGAAAGTGAGAGATATAACAGTACTGGAGATTATGCCCATATGGGCATGCACTCTGATTTGGGGGAAAGAATTACGTGACCAAAAGGTGACATTTTGGTGTGACAATAGAGCGGTGGTCGATGTACTAAACAACAAGGGAGCCAGGGTGGATACAGTCATGCAGGTGGTACGACAGTTAGTTTTAAGGGCTTTGCAGCTGAACATGTCCTTCAGAGCAAAACACATAGAAGGGGTACACAATACCCTGGCTGACAGCCTTTCCTGTCTGCAGCTGGACCATTTCCGGAAGCTGGCACCAGCAGCGGAAGAACAAAAAATGCCCATACCAACGAACATCTGGGAAGCTGGCAAGAAGGAGCAGAAATGCTGTTTCGCAGCTCATGGGCACCTCGGACACTGAGGGCCTACAATGGGGCCTGGAGGGTTTTTCAAACATTCAAAGCAGAACACCGGATGGAGGTAAGGGGACCTCTCTCTGAGGAACAGTTGGGAATGTTCACAGTGGAACAATGGCAAAAAAGGACTGCTCATGCCACAATTGGGGTCTATCTTGCAGGATCAGTGTGATCTGCAGCCTAAAAGGGTGGAATGACCCAACAAAATCAATGCTCATTAGGAGAATGATGCGGGGATGAGACAGGTTGAAGCAAGGGCCAGGGGATAATAGGAGGCCAATAGGTGAGCAGTGGCTAATAAAGCTAAAAGAGGTGCTCCCGGCAATATGCAGATCAAAAGGGGAGGCTCAACTATTTCACACAATTTATGTGGTAATGTTTGCAGCGGCTATGAGAGTGAGTGAAGTGGTAGGCCATGGGAAAGATGACTAGAAAGGAGGTGTGGAATGGGAGATTGTGAGTTGGGGGATAAGAGAAATACAAATCAAGCTAAAGAGGTCAAAGGTGGACCAGAAAGGGCAAGGGTGCATGATAACACTTAAAGGGCGGTCGGAGAGTGTGATATGCCCAGTGCAGGCCCTGTGGGTTTTCGCCGCAGAGCAGGTGACTAGGACGGGGAAGTTATTTGTGCATGGGGACAGAAAAAGGGTCACCAGCTATCAAATTACAGCAGTGCTGAAAAAGGGCATGCATTTTCTGGGGGAGGACCCAGCTAATTACTCTTTCCATTCCCTGCGGATTGGGGCTGCCTCACAGTGGGCAGCAACGGGGGAACCCGTGAAGGACATTTTGGAAAAAGGGCACTGGCAGTCAGCCAGTTATAAAAGATACATCAGAGAACTGAAATAAAAAAAAAAAGAGGGGAAGGGGAAGGAGCAGCATGGTTTAAAAAAAAAAAAAAGAAGATGGGGGGATAATACAATGAGGGCACTGAGAGTATGTATAAATTAATTAATTTTCTTTGCACCCCATAGGTAGAGGGAGGAGCACAGAAGTCTGGATCTGCAGCCATTCCTATATTTACTGGTCTGGTAAGAGAGCAGAGAAAAAAGCTGGGGGAAAACAGTTGTACCAGGATGCAAGACAGTGTAGGTTGGTATGGCATGGCCTACGGGGGATGAGATGGGAGCAGCTCCTGCCCACCTTAAAAGAACTCAAGGGACATCGCCCCAGTCCAGACCTAATCATTATACACCTAGGTAGCACAACCTGGCAGGCAGACCATGAGTGCACACTTATTTACAGATAAAGAGGGGCCTGGTGGCAATAAGACAGTGGTGGCTTCAAGTATGCCTTGCCTGGTCAGATATGATACCTCGAAGGGTATGGAGACAGGAACACAGCCACAGAGTGGTGGAGAGGGCCAGGAGAAAGATGAATAGATGGGTGGGGACATTGATAAGACAGATGGGAGGACAAGTGATACTGCAGGGAGAAGAATGGGTGGATGACTTCTACAGGTCAGATGGGGTACACTTGTCAGACATAGCAATTGATATGTTTAATGCGGAAACAATGGGTTTCATAGAGGAATGGAGGAAACAGACAGAAGCTGGTATATAAAAAAAAAGGGAGAAAGTTTCATCCTGAGGTAAGGGAGAGGAGACCTAGTTAGGAAGCCAGCCATCCAACACAAGCTGGAGACAGCTAGTGGGAAAAGGGGAGGACAGGAGGGGTGAAGAAAAAGAATAACACAAGAGGAAGAAGAAGATGAAGGAGAAAGCGGTCTCGGTTTTCACCTTTACCTAGCAGAAAAGGAGAAGAAGGCACCCAGATTTTCGCCTGGGGGATGGATAATCAGAGAGTGATATATGGATGGAAATAAATGAAAATTATGGAAATATGATAATAAAGAAATGGAAAATGGAATTAGGATTTATGAATATAAATAAATTAATTGCCAATCTGAGCACAACAGCAAACAATGGTCTCTGTGTTTTTGTGAGGGAAAAAGGGGGACTCCGGGACAATGGAGTTGCCTTTGAGGGCAGAACATATTATCCTGGTGCCTTCCTCCATTAGGGAATGGTTGTGCTCAGAAGGAGGAGGAAGGAAGGAGGGCCAAGAGCCAGAACAATGGGGCAGGCAGCAGGAAGGGAGGGAGAAGGGAGGTACATAAGGGACAGCACAAGGGAGCCTCAGCCACTTTTTGCTGGAGTTTTGATTCCTCCAACCCACCCTGCAGGACAGAGCAGGAGGGAAAGACAGTCAATTTGGGGCTGTATGGTGGGTCTGTCAAGGTGGAGGACAGACGCATCCGGTAGGACAGGGGACGGCCAAAGGTGAATGGCAGGTGAGGATAATATGGTTACAGACTGCCAAAGGTGGATGGCGGGGATAATATGGTTATGGACTGCCAAAGGTGGATGGCAGGTGGAAAAATGCTGGTGGACTGGCAAAGAAAATGGACGGCAGATGATAATAAGGCTATGGACTGCCAAGGTGGATGGCAGGGGGGAAAGGGGGAGGGAGGAAGGGAGGGGGAAGAGAAAAGGAATAACACAAGAGGAAGAAGAAGATGAAGGAGAAAGCGGTCTCGGTTTTCACCGTTACCTAACAGAAAAGGAGAAGAAGAAGAAGGCACCCAGGTTTTCGCCTGGGGGATGGATAATCAGAGAGTGATATATGGATGGAAATAAATGAAAATTATGGAAATATGATAATAAAGAAATGGAAAATGGAATATGGATTTATGAATATAAATAAATTAACTGCCAATCTGAGCACAACAACAAACAATGGTCTCTGTGTTTTTGTGAGGGAAAAGGGGGGAATCCGGGACAACTCTGCAGGGCATTGATTTAAGTCCTTATCAAGAAATTCAATCTTCTAACAAAGGTACATTTCTTAATAATTTTTAGTCTTTTTGACCCCATATGTTACTGACAAGAATCCAAAATAGCAGATACAAAAGAAGGAAACTTCTAGTGCTGTTCCTACTCTCTGGGCAAGTGTTAGTAATGTGATGATTCAATCTTTTGACCCAAATGAAAGAGGGTGTGAGAGTCCGTGTTCTAATAATAAAAATTTAGAAAGCATATTTAATGAGTTAAAGAGAAATTTAGCCAGCCTGCCGGTGCAGTGGTTGGATTTCTGCTTATGACGCCAGTGACCCGGGTTCGGGAATGAGCCCGGGAGCTGGAGGGCCGGCGGATGAGGGGAGGACTTGAGCATCCCAAAGACTGCTCATTCTCTGTGGGGGGAGGGGGGAACCAGAGCTCGTCTCTTGTCTGGCCCCGGGTGGAGACCCGAGGTACAGCAAACCTGATGCTCAACAGAGGGGTGACGTGCCAGACATCAGCGCTTCAGCACCTTGACGTCCGGGGACTTGGCATGCTGAGAGAACATCAGGATAGTAACCTCATGGCCTCCCAGTAGATGGAGCACCAGGCCCCGACCTTCAATGCCCCTACCTGCCTGGAGACAGCGTTCCAACGAAATACAAGAGATGCATCGGGTTATAAGGGCTCCCACCCCATACCTGCCTGGGGGGTACAACCATGGCTCCATGGGGGATGGACTGCACCGGTCACCAGGTAGGTGATCGAGGGCTGATAAGGTCGTAGGTGTCTCCTGAAGAGGGGAGAACTGCGAAGAGGGGGAGAATAAAGAGAAAGTAAAAAAAAAATAAGAGTGAAATTTGATTCGGAAATGAACAGCTCATGGAATTGGTTACACTGTTCAGATCTTTTGTAAATTTCTTTGTGAAAGACAAAGAACAATGTTCATATAACATCCAATATAATAAATCTTAGAATGTGAGTAATATGCCTGCAGTGATAGAAGAACAAGAAAAACTTAGCCCATTGACCACTCAGGTAGGGGGAGAGAGTGATATGATTCAGGACCATAGATCTTTGGAAGCTGAAAGCGGCACTAGGATTATTAGAACTATCACCAGCAATATAGCCAAAAGAGAAGTAATGGGAAATAGATACAGTAAATTGATAAAGGAGCTAGACAAAAGAAAGAAATATATTAATAGGGATGAGAACAGGAGGGCAAAATTAAACAAAGTAAAGGGCAGTGAAAAGAAAAAAAAACCAACAAACTTTGGTCACCCCTCAGTTAGAACAGAGGAAAAGAGATAATAGTGGAAGTACTGGGAAAAAGCGGAAAAAGGCAGTAGAGGTTTTAAAGCAAAAAAAGCAGGAAAAAGTGAAGTTTGGGAAAGTAGTAAAAGTGGAGTCTTTGGAACACAGAGAGAAACATGTTGAGTCAATAGAAGCCAGAAAGGAAAGACTGATTAACTCAGGAGAGATGCTGCCAACTTTATACATAAAAGGACTCCCCAAAGGGAAACCGTAAAAAAATTATATACTAAAATTGGCCACATATAACTTAATCAAAGGGATTGCAGGCTCTAAAATTGGTTGGCAAGATATTAAATCAACTTAAAGATACAAGGATGGCACCCATAAAGGTTGGGTCTGCATGGTGTTCAAAAATGCCTCTGTAAGATCAAGAATAATTGCAATAAAAGACAAGTTTATTGATATTGGGGTCACATTAGATGTAACAATAAGGGAGCAAATTAAAGATCCAAAGAAAAGCCCAGTAAAGAGAAAAAAAACTATGAAGCCTCGGGGTAAGAGGAGCCCCTTCATTCAATCAACCTAGGACAACAGCTTATATGAAACCTAACGAGTTGGTGCATAGCTTGAATGGGGATGATGGGAAGATCATGATCAGAAGAGGTAGAAAGCAGCTGGGTGTTAGAATTGATAATAGCACTGTAATGGAGGAGGAAATGAGCTCATCTATAATTGCCAGCTCTCTACTGATAAGCTCACTGACTGGTGAGGACAGCACAGACAGCACTATAAATTTGGTGGATAATTCTATCTGAAAGTTAAGGATAAATACTTATAAAGAAAAAGTTAACATCTTATGTTGGAATGTGACTGGATTAAAGGGGAAATTAATGGATAAAGAATTCCTCCGGTGGATGAAGTCCTTCACAATTTTATTCATTCAAGAAACCTGGTTCTAAAAGTTCATCTGGTCAATTACTTGAGGTCTTTAATGCAATGGTGTCTCCATCATTTAAAGAAAACTCTTGTGGCTGAAATAAGGGAGACTTAGTAATTTACATTGATTCCAATCTGAATTTTAGCACAATAGATGTGAGTTCATATAATGAACATTATATGTGTGTAGTGGTTATGAATAATTACTAAATGGGCCTTTTTAAATATTTATATTTCACCAGACTTAAATGCTATGAGCTACCATAAGGTAACAGAAATGATTGGAAGTAGTATTGTCTATAAAATCAAGATTCCCAGGGGTAAAGGTTCTCTTAGCTGGGGATGTTCATATTGGCACATTAATTGAGGAACAAACAAATGACTGGTGTTTGGATGATATTATAAATATACTTGTTACACACTCTGGCGCAAATATTCAAAGCAGTTGTGCATGGTGCAACTACATTGTGCCAGCGCAAGTGCAGACTTGTGCCAAGGAGTGATATTCAGCAGGAGCCAGTGCGCAGCGCAAATCTCATTGCGCCAATGTGCAACTATAATGAATGCAGGTGCAAGTGCAGGGGGTGTGCCCATGAATATTCAGGGCAGTGCAATATTCAACTGTGAAACCATGGTGAAAGTGAAGAGCAAATCAGAGATGCGCTGAGCAGACTTGTTCCTATAAATACAGGGTGCAAGCACACAGAAAGCACTTGCGCCAGGCAAGAGGGAGTGAGAGAGAGACAGAGAGAGAGAGAGAGAGAGAGAAAGAAAGAAAGAAAGACAGACAGCGAGAGAGAGAGAGACAGAGTGAGCCAGACAGACAGACGGAGGCTACACAGAGGGAGTGGGACAGAGGTGGCAGTGGAGAGGGAGACAGGGGCAGTGAGAGTGTGAGAGACAGGCAGACACACTGCCAGGCAATGCACCAGGGTGGCACATAGCCCACAGCAGCCAACTACCCAGGGGGGATATTGGACATCAAGGGCCATGCATAGTGCACCCTTCATGATGGTGGCCATAATGAGGAGTGTGAGGGGGCAGGAGGAACAGTGATGTGGCTGAGGAAGGGTCCATCGGTGGTATGACAGACACAGGTGGTACCGTGCAGGCATCACCATCGAGAACTACAGTGACACAGAGATAGTGGGCTGGTACTGTCTGAACAGGGTCATTCTGAGGCAGCTCTGTGAGCTGTGCAGTGAGGAGATGCAGGCACCCACCAGACAGAGCCACGCCATGCTCTGCTGCCACGTGCTTCAGTATACATCCATTTTCCCAGCACACAGGCAGAGCGTACAACAAACATGAAGGACTTCCACAGGGTAGCACGCATGCCTGGCATGATTGGGGCCATTGACTGCACCCACATGCCCATCCACATGCCACCTGACCCTGGGGTGTGGCATACATTAACAGGAAGTGGAGCCTGAGCATCAGCTGCCAGGTGGTGTGTGATGCCACGGGGTGCATCACCAATGTCTGTGCCACACACCCTGAGAGTGCACATGATGCATTCATCTGGCACAGCTCTGCACTGTGCCACAGGTTTGAATGTGGGGACATCCCCATGGGCCACCTAGTGGGTGAGTATGGCACACGCAAGGGGCGACGGGCAGAATAGGTCATGGGATGGGGGAGGACAGGGTGGGCATGCTGGCGTGGGCACCAGGGACAGTCAAGGGGCACAACATAGGATGGCAGTGGGCTAACCATGTCATTATCCACACAAGAGACAGTGCCTTTCCATTGAGGCACTGGCAGCTCACCCCCGACTCGTGTCCATCGTCCCCAGCAGAGGAACACTACAATGAGGCACACACCAGCATGCACAACATCAATGAGCATGTATCTGATATGCCGAAGGCATGGTTCCATTGCTTAGACAGGTCTGGTGGTGCCCTACAGTACAGCCCTTCGAAAGCCTGTGGCCTATTCCTGCCCTGCTGCATACTGCACAACATGGCCATTGACCATGGGATAGCTGTCGAGGCTGATGAGGGTGACAGTAGTGGGGACGAGGGAGGCAATGGGCTGGAGGGTGGTGGACAGCACCCCCCAGGCAGAGGGATCCCTGCTGCAATGGCAGGTGCGCCAACACCAGGACACCATCGCACAGGAGCACTCTGGTGCACACAGGTAGGTGGCGTGATACTCATGCATGGGCAGTGGCATGCATGGCAAGGGGCATGCACACACAGAGGCATGGTACAGGGTTAGGGGAGTCAGTGGCACACAATCACACACAGCAACACACAGAAACACACACACACACACACACACACACACACACACACACCAAGGCGTTGGCATGTGGTGTGGATCAGATGCATTGCATCGGTGCACAGGTGCAACTGGTGCTGAACTGCCCTCATCATGCCCATGACACATGGTCCACCGGCTGGGCAAGCATGCACACTGGCAGCATGCAGCATGACACACAGGCACCACACCAGTGGTATGCACACACACATGCTGCCAATGCGTGCACAGGGCAGCAGCTAAGGACTGCAGTCAGGGTGGCTCGCACACCAGGGCTGCAGCACAGAGCAATGGCCACTACAGCCATGGAGGCAGCCACGCTGGGGCTGATGGGCAGCCACAGGCTGCACATCAGCCACAGGGGGTGTTTGCAATGGCCCCCAGAGGTTGAACCATGGGACCATGACTGGGTCTGCGTGGGGGTGCGTAGGCGCCCAAACAGGCCAGCTCCAGGCATGCCTGAGATGTCAGCATCAGATCCCGGCATCGAAAGTGTGGGTATCACCCGACGCTGGGATCATGGGGTGGACACTGCACTGCGTGGGGTCAGCGGTGCTCGGCCAAGCCCTGTGGCAGCCAGCATCACAAAGCCATCCATGATTGCATTGGCAATGTGATCCAGGGATGCAGTCATGCCTCCTGCATGTGCTGCATCCCTGCCAGGAGCTGCACAGTGCCCCTCTCATGCTGCTTGGCCAACTGGTGCACCGCCATACTCAGTGCATGCACCCCAGTGGTAAGCAACACCTGTTGCTCTATGGAGGCCCACAGCAAACGGGTGTGCTCAGCCAGTGGATCAGTGTCCTGGGGAACCTGGGCGGAATGCCAATCTTTCTGTGGTGACTGGCCATGCTGCACAGACCTCCTCTCTGGTGGATGCTGCACAGTGGGGTCCTCATGGGGAATGTCCATAGCTGGTGCCCTGGCAGTGGACCCAGCATCCAGCTGCCCTGTGGCACCTGTAGCCTGCTGCCATTGCCTGTCTGGCCACTGAAGGCTGCCCAGCACCTGCGCAGCCACACCACCACCACTGGGCACAGCCATGGCAGTGCACACAGCTGCACCTGCAGTGGTGACAGGCAGTTGTTCCCCCACTGGCAGGACACTGGGTGTGCCGCCTGTGTTGGTGGCTGGCATGGGGGTCTCCGCAACAACATTGCCCATGCTGTCCAGAATGATGGTGATGTCATCATTGGTGTTAGACCCTACCCCGATCTGTGTCTCCATGCAGAGGGCACCAAGACTGGCATCCCGTAGGAACACATCCAGGGCCTCATCTGACCCCATTCCCAGGACATCCGCCTGGAATATGGTGGTGTGCTGCAGCCTATCAGGCCCCCAGATGCCTGTGGAGGTGGAAGGCTGGTCCTCTATGCCTGTGGAGGTGGAAGACTGGTCCTCTGGGGCTTGTCCTGCATCCATGGCAACTGAGGGCACCCCATTCTCCGCACGCAGGCATGCTGGTACTGAAAGAGAAGAAAGGTGTGTAAGTGATGCAATGCCCACATGTGCCCCCCCAAACTGCAACTGCATGTGTCTGGCAGCATGGCATGCATGTTGTTGTGCACACATGCACAGGACATGCATGCTGGCAGCATGCACGCCAGCATGCCTATGTATGCACCCTATGTGCCACCAGCTGTGCGTGGCTGACATACTTACCGTGCAGTGATGGGCTGCCACCCATCTGGAATCCTCCTCCAGGCACACACTCCACCATGCTGCGGTGAATGGTGGCTGCCACCAACTCCTCCTGTGCTGTGAGCTGTGGTGCATCAGGAGGCCTCCAACCGGTGCCTTCCAGGAGGCATGGATAGCTGCCACCTTCTCCTTTAAGCACCTCCTGTCTGTCTCCACCTTTTTACAGCACTCCTGGGCTGACCGCTGGTGGATGCCATGCTGGTTAACGTAGCCTGCCACCTCCTCCCAGGCCCCAGCCCTGGCCTGTGGTGTGGCTGTGGCACCACTCAACAGTGGTTCCCTGTCCAGGTAAGCATCAAACAGGGCCTGTTTCATCCTTAGTTAAATTGGGCCTGCGCTTGTGAGCAGGCCCACTCTCCTCATGCTCCTCTCACTCCTCACCCTCCTCTCGTCCAGGCATGTCACCTACTGTAGATATAGACAGCACAGTGTGTTAGTGGCAGAATCCCCCATAGCGTCCTATACTGCTGTGCCGTCTGCTCCCAGGGTGCTGCAGTGGCATGTGCAACCCACCTCAAAGGATGCAATTCCAGTCCATGGCCTGTGCTGTTCCATGGTGCTTTATATAGCACATCGCATGCAAATGAGCTTTGGCACAATGGTAATAACATGCTAATTTCCCTGGCATGCCACACATTGGCTGATGAGCTCATTTGCATGTAGCATCTGAATATCATGATTTTGTTCCGTGCACAATGAGAGTGCTCTGGAGCAAGTTGCGGTGCAATGAGCATGCATTCATGCACGGTGTGCAGGACCACAGTGCACATACACCGAATGGTATCATGTCTTCAATCACGCAGTGTGTGCTGACTGATAAACAAGGGCCATGGCACATGGTGTGCCAGGCCTGCTATCACACATGTGCACACTGTGCGGAGGTGGCCAACCCCTGACCCCTGCAGTGATCTCTGCCCAGGTGACCCCCGCACCCCGTGACCCTGCCTAGCCACACCCATGCTGCACATCTCTCAGAATGCATGATGGGCAGACAAAGCATATGTTCCCTTGTATCGCACATCTGGTGCACGCCATGGCCATGTGTGCTTACCACTGCCATTTTGCTCACCGGCTACTACTCTCAGCATAGCACAGCAAAGGGCACCAAGGGCAGCAAACTGGACGCAGGTGGAACTAGTGAACCTGGTTACCTGTGTCCAGCTCCACACACCCCAACTCTTTGGCCAGGTGCCCCTGCAGCAGCCCTGGGTCATGGTGTGGCAGAGCATTGCTGCCACACTGCAGCAGCAGACCAAGATGGCCAGGATGGGGCAGCAGTGCCATGACTGCTATGGAGACCTGGTGAGGAGGGAACCCAGAGTGCCTGAGGAGGCTGGAGGCATGAGTCAGGCATGGGGCTGTGCCACTGCCAGGTGAGTAGGCCTGTACTGCATGTGTGCCCTGGTGCTGTACTGTGGTGTTGGCTAGGCTGCCTGGCATGCAATGCAGAGCAGTGCACTGCCACCGTGCACATTGCAGGGTGGCATTGCCAGATGCTGCTTGCATTGTAATGCAGCTGTACAGGATGTGTTTGGCAGGGGCTCACCTTGTGCACAGGGGTGGGGTGGTGGGCAGCTGCTGTGGATGGTTACTGATGTGTACCTGTCTATGTTCCATTCCCAGGGCCTGAAAATCAAAGAGAGTGGCAGCGGTGGCGGCAGCAGTGACAGGACGACAGGCCGCAGCAGGCCAAGGTGGCAGCTCAGGAGTGGCTCCAGCACCAGCAGGGCCTCAGAGGGCAGGTAGGCACTGTCATGGTCCTTCACACTGTACATGGGGGGTGGTGGGAGTGTGGGTGCAGGCATGGCTGCCTGTGCCCTGAGCCATGACAGCTGTATGTTTCGCAGTGGGAGTGGTGCCTGCCACTGTGGTGTATCCATTGGACATGTGTGCCAGCTGTTGGTGAGGTGAGTGTGGGCCCGGCTGCCACTGATGTTGCTGTGGTGCTGCCAGTGTACTGAGCCATGTGACTGCCATTGCGCAGTTGGGTGGCCACTGTGCATCAGGGACCACCACTGTGCACTGTCGTGGTGTGCCACATTGCTGGCATGTGTTGTCCCACCCCCTTGTGGGTGGCCGGTACGGGCCCTCGGGGGTGTGTGATCCCACTGCCCATTGTGTTCTGTGGGTGGGCAAGGTGTCTTGGGACATTGCACTGATCACCTGTCCTGTCCCTTTTCATAGGTGTCCGGCGGAGGTGTAGGATAGCCCTTTACTGCCAGCTGCTCCAGCAGCTAATCTTAATCACCTCGACCACCATGGAGGCAATGCTGCAGGTGTGTAGGATGTTGCTTGCTGACTGAAGGTGGAGAAGACAGCAAGGGATGGCAGGACTTGGCCACCAGTAGTTGGGACCCTGCATTCCCCTGTTTCCCCAGCTGTACCTCCCCCTACAGTCCCCCTTCCCACTGTACAGTCCCTGTTCCCTATCCCCTTCCCCCACTTTCCTACCCTTTCCCAAACCCTTGTTTTGTACGTAGTTCAGTTCTTTAATATATCTATCTTTTGACATGCCTGCCTGTGTCTGTGTCTGCTTTGCAGGTGGCATGAGGAGCCATGCTGCAGTGGACCAGTGCCTGTCCATGTGGTGTGCATGTGTTGGGGCACTTGTTGTGCTTCTGTGGTTTACTGCTGTGTGCTGTGGTGTTTTCCACTGTCCCAGTCAGTGGCTGTGTCTTGGGGTGCCATGCGGTGGCTTTCAGGGGTGTGTGGTGAATGTGTGTGTGCTTGACTTCATGGTCCTGGGTGTGGCCTGCACTGGTCTGGGTGTGTAGAGGGGAACATGGCCTGCAGCCTGTGGGGGGACCCCTTGTTGGCCTTCTGTTGGCCATTGGCACCTCCTGTTGCCTACTATCTGTGCCACTGTTGTGTTCTGGGGTGGGAGTCTGGATGCCTGTGTGCCCTGCTGTGCCCTGCGGGTGGTGTACTCCTGCGGTCTGTCACTGTGCCTCCCTGGCTCTGTCCCTGGGTCACTTTCCTGTACCATGCCCCCCTCTGTTTTTCTGCTGCTCTGCTCCCATGGTTGCACTGGGGCATCTCTTTCTGCACCATGGTGCAACTGTATTTGCACCATAGTGCACCTCTGGTTGCACCATGGTGCAAATATAGCTGCGCCATGGTGCAACTGTTCCATATTCAGCCGGGTGGTGCTGGCACAGTACAGCTGGCACAACCTCTGAATATGGCTCCTGTTGAGCCATGGCGCATCAGATTTGCACTGTGCCGTACTTGGTCCAGCCTTTGGTGCATTTCTGAACATCTGGGCCTCTAAGGATAAGGTGGTATCAAAAAATGGGAAAATAACTCTTAAATATTTTTGAAAAATGTAATTGTAGAGTTCTTAATGGATGTACCAAGGATGACTGGGAGGGTGAGTATACATTTCCAACTGGGAATGGGGGGGTGTTGGATCTATGTGTTGTGGAGGCAGTGGGTTACCCCTTAGTGAATGGGTTTATTATTATTAAACTATGGGATAGTGATCCTTTCCCTATTATGTGTTCCATTTACTTAGGATGTGATAGGCATTTACTAGACAGATCAGCAGAAGTTAATGCAGATCTGCATATGTGTATTAAGAATGGAAAAAAATGGAATGGCACTCATTCTCAAAGGAGGTGTCAGATAATATCATTTATAATAATCATATAAAAGTAAAGAATCATATCATTTTAAATAGCAATCAGTTGAGCATGGATTTGTTAGTTAAAGAATTTGATGAATTAATTTCCCTTATTGCACTAGAGTTAAGTAGGAAAGAAAGACCCAAAAAACAAAATGGTATAGGTTTGGAAAAACCCTGGTTTGATATTGAATGCTACTACATGAGTAAAAAAGTAAAGAGAATAAGAATTAAATCACAGTCTTCTCAAATCTTTGGTGCTTTCAAGCATCTAAAATTGGAATATAAAAGACTGTTGGATAAAAAAAAGAAATGATATATATAACTTACAGGGAAAATTACAGGAGTGTATATTGGAAAAAGATTCAAAAACCTTTTGGACCATGCTTGCCTTTGGATGCAGCAAAAATAATACTTGTTATAATATAAAGGGTATGATAAATGCACAAAAGTGGGTGCAACACTTCAGTAAGTTGTATAAGATTACTCAGGGTTCAAATATGGTATTGGTGGTTGACTCTGACACATCACCTTGGAATTTTAGGGGTGGTATGTTTGAGTTTTCCACCAATGAAGTTAAGGCTGCTAAATAGCACAAAAAAGGAATAAGACAGCTGGGGTAGATGGCTTACCTGCAGAAGTTTTTTTTGCACAACCCAGATTAATGGGCCTCTGTTTGTGCTCCCATTTTCACAATAATAAGTAATTATTTGATTCACCCACATAATTGGAATAAGGGTATTATTGCCCCCTTATTTGAAAGAAGTGACAAGTGTGATCCCAAATGTTATAGGCTTATCACTCTTCTCCTTGTTCTTCAGAAAATATACCCAGGATTAATTTTGAACAGACTATTGCTGTGGGTAGAAGAGAACAAGCTGCTTTCTAAATTTCAGGGGAGGTTCAAAAGAGATCATAGTACTCTTGATCTGATTTTTACATTAAATTTTCTGGTAGACACATATGTCCAACATAAGAAGGGCAATTTATATATTGCTTTTTTGGACATAAAGAGTACCTTTGACTCTCTTAATAGAATGAAGTTATGGGAAACATTCGCTGATCTAAATATTGACCCTCAGTTGTTGGGGATTATTAAGTAATTACATCAAAATACTACTATTGAGATTCAATATGGAAGAGATGCTGCCTTATTGAGAGAGTTGAACATTAGTACAGGTGTCAAACGGGGTGCCGATTAGCTCTGATTTTGTTTAACTTATATATAGAGAAATTAGTGAAGAATATTGGTCAGGTTGATACTTTTGCCCCATCTATAAATAATGAAGAAATAAAATTCTTACTTTACGCAGATGATAGGTTAATTATCTATAGAACTTCATTGGCCTCAAACGTGGATTATCCAATGTTATGAATTCACTGAAAGCTATGAATTTTGAACTAAATGTGAATAAATCAAAAATCCTAGTGGCAAGAAAATGTAAAAAGCAAGAAAAATCATGGATAGCTGATGGTTGTCAATTTGAGGTGGTAAAGGAATTCAAGTATTTGGGTATAATAATAGATAATAATGTGTCATGGAAGCAACATTTAGTCAAAGTTAAGAATAACTCCTCTAAAAAATAGGGGTAATTCATAATTTTGCAAAAAAGTTTGCCAGTAATTCATTTGTTTCATTGAAAACAAGCATTTGTCAATGCTGAATGTTGGCTTGTTGCCATAGGGAGTGCAGGAGTTAGAGAGATGCAGCATAGGAATGGCAGTCAAGTAGTGAACTGATGTCAACCCACCCCCACCCCACAGAGAGTGACAGGCATTAGGGTGTCCCTTTGGGTGTGTGGTAGTGCAGTGCAGGAAAACATGCTGGGCAGGATGTGAAAAATGACAGCTGCACAGTTCATAAGGAGGTGTAAAAAAATGCCAGTGTTGAAAATGTGGCATACAAATATACAACATTTGTGGAGTTACAAGGGTGCGTGGGAAAAATGCAACTCACGCTTGCAACACTGCCATTTTATGGGCGTTTGGCACCAAATTTTCAACATAGGCATTTTAGCACCTCTGCTCATGTACAGTGTCTCTGCCATTTCCTCAAAGTGTCCCAAGAAGTGACTTTGCACAGCGTCCACAATATTCTGCGCTGACAGTGCGAAAAACATTTTGGGCAGGGTATGTGAAATGACAGCTGTACTGTTCATCAAGAGGTGTGGAAAAATGGCAATGGTGAAAATCCAGAGTGAAAATATCATGAATGCACGATGGTACAAGCATGCATGCAATCTGCCAAAGCACGCTCATAACACAGTCATTTTATGGAGTATCACCACCAGATTTTCAACATAGGCACTTTAGGACCTCTGCTTATGAACTGTGTCACTGTCATTTTCATAATCTGGCCCAAACACTGATTTCCCACAGCGACTGCTCTATTGTGTGCCGGAAGTGCAGAAACACAGTTTGGGCAGGATGTGGAAAATGACAGCTGCACTGTTCACAAGGAGGTGTACAAAAATGCCAATGCTGAAAATCCAGCATTAAAATATTGGGAATGCGTGAAGTTACGAGCCTGCGTAGCAACTGCGCATCGCACGCTCATAAAACAGGCAGTTGTTGGATTTTTCCCACCAAATTTGGAACATAGGATTTTTGAAAGGCCACCTCATGAACACTGGCACTGTCATTTCATTAATGGGTCCCGAAAGGTGATTTTGCGCATTGACTCCGAAATCACCTTTTGAGGCCGATTAACGCCATGACAGTGATAGAATTCATGCGGAGGGGCTCCAAAAACCCCATGTTGAAAATTTGGTGCCAAAATTCCAAGAAATTCCTGAGATATGCAGCAAAGTTGAAAAAACCCTATTCACTCCATTATACAGCTTACCGGCATTTCCTCAGTTCGCAGTCAGCTTTGAAGAGTGCAGACATGTTCCCGGTCAACGGAAGATCATCGCACTGGACTCCGGAGGTAAGTATGGGGTGAGGGGGGGTGAGGGGAGGCAGGGTGCGCAGTGGGTGGGTGCAGGTGGTGGGAGGGAGCATTGAGACTGCGAGGGACGGTTTTCATTTTACAGAGGGAAAAAAAGGAAAACCATTGAGGGACAGTTTTCATGTTGCAGGGCATTTGGCATGCTGGGGTGGGCTCCCAGCATGCCACCTAACTATTTTTGGGTGGGTGTCAGTAGCCAGCGGCGGATTGTACCTCGTCAACAAACAAAGCAGGGGTTGCGAGGCTGAGGGGATTGGGCACCCCTAGTTATTCAACAATTGGGGGTTATACCAATGGGAGTGGGCTCCCCGTCAGCATACAAAGATGGGGGCCATGAGCCGAGGGATTGGACACCCCCCTCGCTAATTCAACATTTTGGGGTATGCCGACAGGGGTGGGCTCCTCGTTGGCACACTAACACAGGCGGGGATTACCGACAGGGATTTGGCACCCCAATGTCGGCGAGCCTGAGCTGCTCACTGACCATGCTCATAATGGCGGCCAGAACAGCAAGCAAAGAACCGCTGCATATGACAAGCTTTGCTGGGATTACTGGCGGTGCTATGAATGTGCTAAGCCCCGTGTCATGCATAGTGTGGCGGTCATGCAGGCTGATTGGGGAATGAGGACACACCTACTGATCGTGCTCTGCATTAGCCTGACAGTGGCTGTGCCCCCCAAACCTGTACTACCGCAAGATGTTGCTTGCGCAAGCGTGCAAGCCAACATAAAAATGTCTGAAAACAAACTAATGAGTCAATTGTTGTATGGCAGTGATATATGGGGTCTTTATTTGGAAAAAGCCAATGTAGAGTGCATCCAGAACCAATTTTTAAGATCTACCCTAAACCTCCCATGGGATTGTTCATCTAGTTTTTTTAAGATTGGAATCTCTTGCGTTGCAGGTGAGAATAAAGATAATAATTAGAGAAATTAAGTTCCGAGGAAGATTGCTGAAAATGAATAGCATTAGATTACCCATGATTTGCTGGTGTGAAGACATTCATAAGATGGCGGTGGGAGGCCACATTAAGTCTTGGTTCTGTAAATTAAATGCTAGAGTAAAACAATTTGGCTGTAGTGAATTGTGAAGTAACTATGCAATTGTTAACCCAGCAGACTATGTGAGTGAGGTACTGCAAAGACTTAAAGATAGAGTATTTCAACAGGATCAGCAAGTATTCATGATTTGGACTCCAGTGGTCTCTATTCAAGCATAAAAGTGGTTTGGGGCCTAGAGAACTATTTAATTTTGTGTGAAAATGGTACACGTAGGAACATCTTGTGCAGATTATGATTGGCTTGTTTAGGCAATTCTTATTATAATCTGGATAACTGGTTCTGTAAAAAATTCAGAGGTAGTTGTAATTGTTCAAATAAATTGGAACTGGGTTTTATGCACACTCTGTTTGAATGAAAAAATTGGGCTCAATATCGTGAAAAAAATGTTCTCTCTTTAATTCCAAAACATTTCTGCTCCCAAAGAGTCGAATATAAAAAAGATGTATTAAAACTAGACTCAGTAAAACAAACATATAGTGTTGCTAAATGCTGTTTATATTATAATTTCTCTGCTTGCACTGTGTGTTTTTAAAAGAAAATGGCACTCAAGTGAAAACTATTACCTTTTTTCATGTTTTTTGTTTAATTGAATTGTCTGTATAAATTGTCTGTGAATTATGGAACATGTATGATGACATTTGTGTATTGTATTTTGCATGCCATATAATGGCAGGATGTAACAAACTTGGTTTTATACACTCTCTAATAAAAGTAACTTGAATTTGAACTTGAACTTGATATAGAATAGATGCCTTTCAGAAGCTTAGACAGAGTCATCTATGGCATCTGTTCTGCACTATTTTATAGGACAGGAACAGGAAACAACTGGGCTCTGGTTATGGAGGACTTTTTGACACTAGCCCCAGCATTTCAGTGCCCCCCACAGATCTTGGAACAATGAATCACTTCTCAACTGATGGACCAATAGCTTCCACAGAAGTTGTGGGACTCTTTTTGGCTGTGCTGACATAGATGACTTAACATGAGGAATAAACACAAGCCACAAATCATTGGAAGAGACTTGCTGCCTGCCCCATATTGTGTACAACTATGAGAAACCATGGAGCACCATTTCTTCAAAGCTCATACATTGTTTCATTTCAAGACTTTGTGACTTTCAAGTGGAAAGACCCATTATTTTACCATATGAATTATGAAGTATTAATCTATGGGAATTATCAAGATGGGTGTTTTCAGTTCGTGGTAACACTCTTTGTGTAGTAATGGCATGCATTAAATGGTGTGTGTGGTATATTTAACAGAAGAACATTGTTCCTATGTCAGGTCTCTTAGATAAGGTATGAAATAAGGTATCAGCAGTTCATCTCTCAGAAGTTTGGATCTTCATTTCCAATTTTTTTTTGAGAATTATGAATTGTCTTTAATGATTAGACCAAGCAGTAGAGGTATTAGGAATGTCTGAGTTTTGTTCTTTTACCATATCCCTTTGATCACTTAATTTCTAACCTGTTGATCTAAGTAATATTGTTTGCTTTTTTTATTTGTTAGTTTGTAATTGTACATTGTTTGCATGATCTAAAAAACTCCTGTACTGCTTTGAAGAAGTGCTATTGGATCTCTACTGTCCACCTGAACAATTACCAGAACAGGGAGATGGGACCTTGGTTTAATGTCTCATCAAAAAGATGGCACCTAGGGAGTGCAGCACCCCTTCCCCCATGCTGCACTGCAGTGTCAGTATCAGGATCTATCCCAAGTTCCTGGTGTGTGGATGAAGTCCACAACCTTCCATTCTTTCCTGTTCATTGGTGAATGTGAAAACTGCTTAGCCACTGACACTGATAAGTACACAGCAAAAACACAGGTGACAAAAAAAAGAGCCCTGGCTAACATCACCATTTACAACCACTGGCCAAGGCCAGAAAGAAGTGATCATCAAGGACTGCTTAGTTCTAGCTAGGACTGATAAATCATTTCAGAACAGTCCATAACAAACCCCAAGACTTCTGAGTCTGTCCATTAACACTTGGTGATAGTGTCAAAGCAGATGACATGTCAAGTAGGGGAACAGGAGCTGGCCTGGTGGCGCTGAGGGTTGAAGTGCTGGACACCACACCTCGTGCTACACTGGTGACCTGGGTTCAGGAATAAGCCCGGGTCATAAGGGGTTGGCAGGGGAGAAGGAGGATTGAGCATCCATAGACTGCTCTCCTCTCTCTGGGGATGGATCTGGGGACTGCAAAATGCAACAGTGGCCCCCAGTGGAAGCTGGAGGGACATGTGCACACTTCTGGGCACTAAGTAGAGGGGTGGAGTTGTGGCAGATGTCTCAAGATGCCATTGCATGACTGAACTCTGGGGGAAGCAGGACGAGGGACAAAACAAAAAAATCCCTGTCTCAACTCATGGAGGTGATGGGGACCCTAGGGACGCAGCCCACATCCCAACATCAGCCCAATGTCTTGGGGGACTCCATGCCTTACCTGGCAACCTGGTAAGGCCCCTCTAATCTCAGATAGGCCATCAGGGGAGGATAGACCCACCCTGGGGGGTGATCCAGTGGGTTAGGCCTGCCTAGGTGGCTGGGGGAGTCCAGCTGAGGATTGTAGGGTTCAGACAGGGAGTAGAGACTCCAGTCAAGTGAGCACCCTGGAAGGATACCTGGATAGAGGAGGAGCAAAAATAGAGTACAAAAAAAAAAAGTAGGGGAACAGACATTCTCCCTCAATTCCTTGATAAGTGGAAATCACTGCACTGTTGAGGCACCTGAGGAAACCAGACCGAAATGACTCAAAGGTATTGTTAGTTTTAGGATGCTTAACCAGTTGCTCTGAATCCCTTCTCTCCGCAGCTTTCATTAAAAATGGAAAGTTGGAGACTGGTCGGTAATTTGTGAGGTTGATATGATATAGTGGTGACTTCTTCTCACAACACACCCCTTCAGGACTGAAAGAACTCCCTTGACCAAACAGACATTAGCAAACCTTGCAATGACTGGCACCAGTGTGCCATGCCCAGCTTTCAGAAGTTGGGTTGGAACTGGGTCCTTTCCACAGGTGGTGCTATTCATACTGGTGATCAAGTTGCAGACATCTCTCACATTCACCTAGCGAAACCTCTCCCAGTGACCTACCTTGCACTTTGTTTCTTTGCCTATATCCCTTTTACTAGTCATGCTGGTTGTGGCAGAAACATGGTCCTAGATCTCAGCAATCTTCAGATAGGGACCCTGATGCAAAAGCAACTGGGTTCTGATTTCCAGCATGCATGATATGACACATTACTGCTCGCAGCCCATAGGTGGGTGCATCACAAAGAACTTGTCAGTAAAAAATGATAATTTGGCCCATGCAGTATGCTCCAGTGTTTCCTGTCTCATCTATTCTACCTTTGCAGACCATGTCTGGTCTCTAGAGATGCAGCAAAGTAAAATTCTGCCTGCAAAGTGTACGCTAAGTGGCCACTTCATGTTAGTATTTCACTACGCGAAGTGCCCATTTGAAACTCTCACTTCTCCACTTCGTATTGTAATTATGACTTCACGTTGTGCACTCTGCCTTATTCTGCTTTAAGGTGGAGTGAGAATTCACTGGCAGTCCACACACATTACATGGCGTACACAGTGTAGGTCACATGCTTCAGGAAGGCAGGCAGGAGGTTATGGACAAAAACACTCTCCAACGTGGGCTGACTTACATGTTTTGCACTGGATGTGACAAATGGCTGTCCTCTGCTAATGGCCGGAGGTGGGGTGTGGACGTGTGATGAAGAGGGGTGCACAGGTGACAATTCCACAAATTAAGTTATTTTCCCTATTTTAAGTACAGGGGGTTGATGTACCACTTGCACTAGACATACTGCATTGACGACCCCCACTACCACCACCACTGCTACTCTGACCACCACTTGACAAGATTTCTAAATCATAATCCTTCTCCTCATCATGCCTGTAGTAATCCTCCGGTATTATTTCATCACTACTGCAGACATTCCTACTTGGTCTTACACTCATGGAAGGGGATAACATGCTTAGTAAGGTTGATGATGAGGGTGAATGCCCCACTAGCTGCCTTCTGGTGCGGGGTCCACAGTGCCATGTTCCTGTTTTTAAGATGTGTATGCTGGCCCCTTGTGCCCAGATGACTCCCCTTTTTACCTCAACTTACATGTACATGGCAAAGCTGGCAGATTGCAATTGACTCATCATTTACATCTTGGACAAAAAATCCCAAACAAGGGATTGTGATCCCCTGCTTTTAACATGTCCCTGATGCTGCTTATTGGACTCTGGGTTTTTTAAACCTTGAAATGGGGGGCTATATGATTTTTCAGGCTGGACACACTTGGACTCCAACTGACCACCACTGAAGTCCAGACAGGCTACATCCATTGCCCTCCTCTGGTCACTTTCCATGGTCACCCATTAAAAGACTCCATGCTGCCTGTGGTCCTAAAACCCACTGGATTGCAGATGCTCAACCAGCCTCTCTTCCATTAAGGGTTTCCATTAGGTCCCCTCCCTCTAAAGTTAGGCTGATTGTTCTGTAATTACCAGTTTTCTGCTGCCACTTATATGTAGAGGGTCTATGTCACCCCTTCTCCATTCCTCTGGACCCACTGCTGCTTCTAGTAAGCTGTTGAATGAGGCTGTCAGTGAAACAGCTAGCACATTCCTAAACTCTTTCAGCAGCACACTTGTGCTCTACACAAAATTTCACAACCTCCCACACAATGATGGCACAATACCGACACCGGTATTGTGCCATCTCAAAAGATAGTGTTGTTTTGAAGGGGGCTAAGCAACCCGCACCCTACATGTAGGGGACTCTGCCCCCCACACCCACCACATTTACTTATAATCAACTAGAGGTCAGAGTTATTCCAGTGAGGGGGCAGAACACTGGGAGAAGTCATATCAGTGAAAACAGCTATTACAGCGACTGCCACTGTAATGGTCTGTTTTTGGGTTTCACTGATGGGGTGTCACACTAGAGTGGGCCACTGATCTCTTTCAGTACCCTAAGGTGTATTCCATCCATCCCGATAGCTTTAGCCACCTTCAGAACTGTGGGTCCATTCAGGATTCATTCCTCTGTAAATGGACATTTGTCCACTCCCCCTCTACCTGTTCATGCTTCTCCCTGGTGGCTGGTCCCCTCCTCCCTTCACTGTGAAAAGTGAGCAGAGGAGCCTGCTTAAAATTTCACCTTGTTCTTAGTCCCCTTCTGCAGTCTTCCCCTTCTTACCTTCTAATCCACAATATCCCTCAGCTTGCTTTTTTTTTTCTCACTTACATATCAGAAAAACAGCTTGTATCCCACTTAGACATCCTTCAAGCAATCCTTTCCTCTGTGTGGGCCTTTGCTCTGGGAAGTGCTTACTTTCTTTCTTGTATCCCCCTTAGACTCTCCTCTAGCAATCCTTTCATCTGTCCATGCCTTTGCTCCCCTAACTACTTACCTGCTTTCTTAGGCCTAGCTTGGTAGAACTTCTTGTCCTCCTTCCTATGTGTTTCTTGAATGCTACAATTTTTTCTTTCAGCAACCTTGACACTTCTTCTGCATCAATTTTTCTTTCTGCTTTTGCTTACCTCTTTCATGCAGAGGTTTGTTGCCCTAATTATTCCATCCCTTATTGTTCCCCACTGTGCCTCTACTACTCCTTCCTGATGTTACGCTCTTTGAGGCATTTTCTGAGGCAGTCTCCTATTTCTTTAAAATCTGCACTCCTAGCCAGCCTGCTGGCACAGAGGCATGGCTGCCATCTGCGACGCTGATGACCCGGGTTCGGAAATGGATCCTGGAGTCAGAGGGCCAGCTGGGGGGGGTAGGATGAAGCATCCACTGGATTGCTCTCCTACTCTGGAGGGGGGGTTGAGTGTCCAATGCACTGCAAACCCCTGCAGAGGCCAAGAGTACCACTGTGGTCGGCGCCAGGATATGCTGGGGTAGGGCAGACACGGGTTATCATTGCACCCCTCAAGTGATTTACAGAAAAAAATATGCTGGCCACCATTAAATAGCCAGCCCTAGTGCCATCCCTTTTGGCCACTACAGTGCGCTTAGGTGGCCCCACTCAGGGGGGCAAACCTGAGTATGAGGGGCAGCTGCTGGAGCATGGAGAGCCTGTTAGTGGGGCTTGGGGAGCCCGGCAACAAAATAAGAGAATAAAAAAAAAAAACTTTACTCCTGAAGTCCAGGATCCTCATAATCATATAGCTTGCCTTTGGTCCTTTTATCTTGTTGGTCCACACTCCACAGTGATCACTGGTACCTAGGGGACTTCCCATTGTGATGTCTGCAGTGCTGTTTCTGTCTGTTAGCACTAGGTCCAATGCTGCTCCATCCATTGTGGGTTCTTTTACCAACTGCCTGAGAAAAGCTTCCTGTAGGGAGTCAAGGTTTGCCCTGCTCCATTCCAAAGCTGCAGCTGAAAGATTTCATTCCCCCATCTGCTAAACAGAAATCCAAACCAGCAGCACTTCTCCCTTTCCTGCCATCCTGATGATGGCCTCCCGTGATACCTTATTCATCTCTTCCCATTGTTATGGTGGTCTATATACTACTCCAGTACAGATAGCTGTTCAAGATCCTATATGCAGGATGACCCACAGCTTCTCCAGATCCTCCTCACCCTGTTGCATCTGCACATCACTGGCCTTAATTCCCTTCCTCCCTCACATATAATGCATCCCTCCTCCCGTCTTCTCTGCCCTGTTTGTCCTAAATAGATAGTAGCCTGGCATTGCCATGTCCCAGTCATGGTGCTTGAAGCACCATGATTGCATTATGGCTGCTATATTTGGGTTAGTCTCCACAATGATATCCTTGAGGTCTGGGATTTTGTTTCCAAGGCTTCTAGTATTACCACACTTGCCTCTCCATACCTTCTAACCCCCTATTGCCTGAGGCTGTAAGTCTTCCTCCCTTTCTTACCTATAATTTTACCTGAAGCTCCCGCTGACTCATCCCCTCTCATTTTGCTTTCTGCATTCTTGGTCCCCTCTGGTCTACTTTCCTCCCCTACCAAAACTGTATCCCCCTTTTCATTTCATCTTGTCCCTGTCCCAGACTTCCTGAGTCTCTGTCCTTGAGGTGTTCCCCCTGTCTGGCCCTCACTCTTTGTCACTACACCATCTTTAGGGAACAGTTGTTGCCTTCTTCAGTTTTGTCACCTTCCACCCTGAGTAGTTTAAATGCTCATCCAAGTAGCATCTAAATCTCCCATAAGAACTGCATTTCCCTTCACAGAAGGATTCAGGCCACCTCCCTTATACAGGCCCTCATCTTCCCAGGATGGTGTCTAGTCTTCCATGAAGCCAAAGCCCTCCTCCATGCAACAAGCATTCATCTAGTCATTAAAGCAACCAGTGTGTAGTACCCTAGCCTTTCCCCTGCCCTTCACAGGTAGTACCTTGGAAAATGCCACCATGGGTGCTATTTAGCATCCCTCTCCAGCTCCCTTAAGTTTCTCTGTACTACCCCTATCCTCTTTCATGTTAGATCATTTGTCACAAGATGGACACTGATGTCCAGCTCCTTCCTAGCTTCCATAACCCTAGAGATCTGTAGGATCTGCTCCCCATCCTTACCAACCGAGGCATCCCTCAGGCACTTCACCTCCCTGTCCTTCCTTAACCAGCTCCATACAGGAATGCAGTGTGGCCCACCACCTGTAATGAAAGAGACCAATGGGAGGGGTCTGCTCCAGACAAAGCCTGTCTATTTCTCGGTGATCTCTGGAGTAATAGACTCACTCACCACATATAGTCTTCATCCCCCCCAAAAATAAAAATTCACAGTTGGTAGATAGAGTGACAGCTCGTTCACCCTGCCAAGGCTGGGAAGAAACACAGAAAATGCAAGATCTCTTTAGTATGCCAACAAGTCAGAGAACAAAAACATTAAAGGAATTAAAATGAACTTATAAAAATCTGTTTTTTTTTAAAGAAAATCATTTGACCAGTAACTGTTTGCCATTAGGAAGAGGGATTTTTCCTTCCAAACATTGGCAGGCAACTTTAACAGCACTGTGACCAATGCTTATTAAATAAAAACCACGACAATGAAAAATCTATGTGGTGAGTGAGTCTGCTACTCCAGAGATGAAGACAGTTAAAAAACACACCCCTAATTCTGAAAGTCCATATACTGTAGAAAGCTTTTATTAAATACTTTTAAAATATACTGCCACATTGCAAGGGATGCAGGCTTGTTGCTGTGCAAATCCCCAACCAGTTTCATACATTATTTTGTCATTCCCCTGATGATGTACTAACATACAAAACCAGTTGGGGGTTTTCACGCTTAATGAGCTGCATTTCTGTAACAGCGATATGTTTTAAAAGTATTTATTAAAAGCTTCATGTATGGACTTTCCAGCTGAGTGGTGCAGTTTTTTTCTCTCTTCATCTATCCATTTTCACTCGCACCCTCGTGGAGCTGTGGAGCTGTTTTGTGCCTCTGAACTAATCCAGAGATGGTAGAGACATAGACTTCCTTACCCAACTCCTAATTTTATACCCCTCACTATAGAGTCCCCCACTAACAGCTGCTTCCTCTTGGTATGGAGGCTTCTTGCTCCTTCTGTGGGGCATCAATTTCTGAGGATACACCTCCCTCCCCTCCTATTGAGATGGGAACCTCCTCTCAGTTGCCCTATTCTGAGAGTATTGGGAAAGTGTCCTGTAGTGCAATTGATGGAGGAAGTTGTGTCTTTTCCCCCCCTCCCACTCTCTGGAGCCCACCTGGGTCCATCCATTCTGTCTTTGTATAGACATCCTCTGAGGTGGAATTTGTGGGGCCCTGGGTGGGACAGAAAGTTTGCTGTATCCATGCCAGTTTATCCCAGAATTCAGCAACCTGTGCCTGAAACCCAAATAGGTGAGTACAGATGGGGCAGCACCTCAGTCCCCATAAGGCACCACACCCATTGAACTACTTACTGTCATAATTACCACTCCTTCTGCTGTCCTCCCTTAATACCAACCCAAGTTTGTATTACCCCTCTACCATCTTCTACTTCATTGATGCTTCTATCCCTCTGCTCCCCTTCCATTGAACTCACTTATAGTCCTATCCTATATAGGGTTTAATCTGCTTTCCTTATTCTAACCCTTTTACCTGCTCTTGCATCTCCTCAGGAGTTTACTACCTACTTCTCTTTTATACTACTGCTATGTAGACTAGAAAACCTTCTGTTAGATATCACTGTGTCACTTCCTATCTATTCCAGCATCTCACCTCAGTCCCTTCCTGCCTTGTCCAGCATCTCATCTCCAGACTCCCCTGAAAACCTCTGGTCTTCCTGCAGATGCACCCAAGTCCGAAGTTCCACTCTTGCTTTGTGCCACTATCTTTGCTGGCTGGTGGGGAACATAATGAATTGCTATTTTTTTTTTATTTATTGTTCTTTATTGAAATAATTGGTAACAATCTTTGAGCACAACTTGCTCATTTGCAAAGGTTCCACGTCAGATGGAGAACATATACAGAGGACAAAAAACAGTTTAAGTCAGCTCAAGTACCCAGGTGAATCGGTAAATCTGTAAATCATCAATCATTATTTTTGAAGGTCAGTCATGAATGATCATTGTTAATCATCAAATGTTGCCATAAGATCATCAAAGGAGATAATGATCAAAGATCATCCTCTAGATCATATTTTAATTATCAAACATGAACCTTTAAATCATCAGCTGATGATTATTGATTATTTTTGTAAGCTTTAATCAGCGTGATGGTTGCTGATGATCTGTGGATGATCAAGTGATGATCACTGATGAATATATTATTCCAATATTATAAGATTGCAAGTTACAGAAGTAATACTTAAAGTTTTATTTGTTTCAATTATGAAAATATGAATGTCACATATCAGCAAAGACAAATTAATTATCAGTTAAAATGTAAGTTGTGAAGTCAATTTTTAATCCCCTTAGGAAGAGTAAAATACATGTAATGTCAGGAATAATATGCACATTTACACACCTAATTTGCATATTTCACAAGCACAGTTTATGAACCAAAACAATGGTAATTTCTGTTTTTAAATTAATATTGCATTGACAGTATTAGTTTGCAAACTATTAGGAAAGGTTTTGAGCACAAACCTGGCACTTTTAGGAACTCACCACAATCATAAAAGGAACCACTTAATGGGGCTAGATAAACCAATATGAGCCTTTTTAACTCTAGTAAGATGTGAAGTATCAGAGTAAGTATAATTGAAAGCATTGGGCTTCTAGAGAAGAGGTATCATAACTGATCATTCCAATAATGATGTCTAAATACAAGATAAATTCCAACAGTTTAGAGAAAAAATAAATTATATTTTTTAATTTATCACTGTAATCTTGACCATGGGTGATCATTAAAAATCATGGTGATATGAGATCATCGTTAATCCTAATCACCATTTCCATAACTTCATGGTTTGTGATTGGTGGCCATTTAACATTGATGTTTAATTATTGTTAATTATTATCACAGTGATGGTTTTTGAAGCTTGAACATGATCTTAGAACATAACTGATAATGATCATTCATGATACATCATTATAAAATCATCATCTTTTCACCTGCTTAGAGCCTTGTCAACAGGTGTTACAACTTTTAGGAGGTATGTACAGGTATATCATGTTACAGTATATTACAGAGTAAATCAAACATATTGTATAGGTTTAAGAGGCTGAAAAGAGAAGTAGCATGTTATTTTATAGTACTGCGTATTCACAAATTGTACAAGCAATTGAGGATTAGTGATTACAACAACATGTCAAACATGGTATAATAGATTACAAGATGTAAAAATACAGATTAAATTAAGTAGAGACTCAGTGTTGTTGCAGTTGGTTAGCAGTGGGCAGTTGTTAGTTTTATTGAGGAGCCATAGGTCATGCACCCAGGCATAGTTAACAGCAGTGGAAAGGTACTACAGTGAAGCAGGGAGGAAACTAGTATGGGAGTAGAGAAGAGGCTGAGGGTTAATTGTTGTTCAGGTCAGGTCAAATCAGTGACAGACAGAGTTCAGGGCAATATTAAACCTGAGGGCCTGTTTGAACTGTGAGATGTTGGGGATGCTGGCTATGCTGGCTGGGAGCTCATTGAACAACTCGACCACCCAATTTTCAAAGGAGCATTGTCCCTTGCTAGTTCCTAACAGAGGAATGGTGAGGGCTTGTCGGGCCATGTTCCATGAGGTGTACTGGTTGTGGATGGGTCTGAGAAGGGAGCCAGTGTTGTGGGGTGTAAGGCCCATTAGCACTTTCTTGGCTAATAAGAGTGTTTGATATCTGAGTCGAACTGATGGACGAGCCAGTTTGTGAGAGCATATAAACTGCATCCAAGAGTGTATTTGTGTGATCCCAAAACAAATCACCAGGCTTTATTGAGTAGCATACTGACTCTATCCAGTACTGTATCAGTGGCTAATCTATAAATTGGGAGCCCATAATCTATGAGTGAGAGCACCAAACTGGAGAGGGCTATTCATTTGGCATGCTGTTTTAGGTTCAGTATTTGTCTTTAGAGCGCTCCACATTTCCTATTTGCTGTCCCTCTGATGGAGTCCACATGCTCAGTGAAAGATAACGTGTCATCAAGGATAACACCCAGGTATCCAAAGGATTTTACCTGCTCAAGAGTGGAACCCATTGCGTTTTGAATGGTGAGGGAAGGTACATTATATTTCATGTCTACACCAGAGAAGAACATTGTTTTTGTTTTGGTTTTTGTATAGTTGAGAACCAGTTTATTAAGCATAAAGCAATCTTCTAGGGCATCAAAGCTTTGTTATAGTTCCAAAGTAACATTGTTGTGTAAAGCACTGCTGTTGTAAACCAAAGCATTGTCTGCATAAAGCAACATACTAGACCTTGGACAAGCATCAGGCAGGCCATTAACAAAGAGACTGCATAAGAGGGGGGCCAGGATTAACCACTGTGGGACTCCTACATTAACACTCCTTGCACTTGAAAGGACCCTGTTAATCTTCACTCTCTGTGAACGGTCTGTCAGGTAGTAATGAAATCACTATGGAGATTCCTCAGATAGGCCATGTGATTGTAGCTTGGAGACTAGCAGCGGGTGAACTAGTACTTGGTTAAACATGATTAACTGTTTAACTTAAAAAAAAGACTGACCATTTTTGAAGAAAATAATGGCTTTAATTTATGAAGTATACAAATGAACAGAAATGTTATATTTTGGGGCATTGGAGATTTCATTACAGCAGTTCATTTTTTCCTGAGTATTATATATTGCCTTGCTACCAATTTTAAATGCATGAAACACATTTTCTTTAAATAATTGCCACTAACAGGTACTTATGCCTTTCCTAAGTCCACAGTCCAGCAGGTGCTTTTACACAAACTTTAAACTGTCAAAGCGCTCTTGGTCATTTTAACCCATGATGACTTTGTCATAGAGTTTGCCCCTAGTACCAGGAATGCCCTGAAGTATTTGGTCCATGGTATGCTTGAAAATTGTAGGGGCTGATGTAATCCAAGAAAACAACCCATTATAAAGGAATAACATTGTATTAGTGTTGACTGTCACACCTTGATGACTCCTCAGCTACCTCTAGGCAGAAATAAGCATGCTTTCTTTTTGCTGAATTTTTGGCCACCTGTAAAGATACTTCTTTCCTCCTCCTATATACTCTGGCAGATGTCTAAAGGGAGGGACCTGGTGCACTGTATACAGTATTTGTCATTTGGGAGGTATCTGTCAAACTGAGTGAGCTCAGTTGGAGGGGTTCAGAGGACAGCTGTCTGTGCCAGATATGCAAGGGAGGTCCCTTTGAGTCTACACCACAGGGCTGAACCACAGTTGAAGCTGCAATTATCTTGGAGTTTGTGTGTTGGATTTTGCCAGAATAGCTGCTACAGCCACTGACTGCCTGACAGCATCAGACAATTATTTGTTGTTTGCTTCAGTCATCACCAATCACAAGAGATGTAGAGTAGCATCTTTATTGAAGGTAGAAAAATGTTAAAGTTCTTCCTACATTTGCTACTTTAAGAACTGGGGAACATCTATTGTCTTTATTGCTTAGGAACTGTATTTCACTACAGTGATTACCCAGTTCTAGCTTTGATGATATTGCTGCTTTTTTAAAACTTGCAGTGCATTATCCTCACCAAGAACTGCAATGCATACAGCACTGTATGTTTCACTATTTGCCTCTCACCTACAGTAAACTTCTATTTATATGGATTGTGATGTGCTATGGCTCACCACCCCTAGAGAGATTCTTGACATCTGTAAAGAATGATGCTACTAGGGTTGTCTCACTGCCCAGTATTGTCTGATGATGGCTGTCTGGCTGGAGTAGCACCCACATATTCCATTTCTTAAGAATGGGGATAAAGGTCTTTGGTTTCTAATGCTGGCACCCTGGTAGCCTGAATCAACCCCAATGCATGCTCTGTGCCATGGCAAAGTCACACAAACATTACTCCTATTAATTTGCTATATGTAACTACCTCAGCTACAACAGCAGCTGTGACTGTCAGTTTCTGCTCAATATCTGCCTGGTGTCTAAAGACCCAAGGTACATGTTGTGTCTTTAGTTATCCTACAGGATACAATCCGAAAAAGGTCTGAACTTTTTTAAAGAGCCTTTCCATTTCAATGGCATTTCTTTCTGTAGGCCACAGATTAACATGGAAACAAAGCAGTCATCCCAACCTTTCTGGAATGGTGACTTAATTGTAACTGTATTGGACTTTGTCATCTAAAGCTCCTAACATGGATTCAAGCATCTACACTTCTTTACCCCTGGCATTATTTATCTGTGTGTGAATAAAGAGACATCTTGACTTTGCAGATTATGTTTTTGACTTTAATTGTAACTAATGGTGCCTGGTTTCCTGTTTGTTCCAGTACACCTGTCCCAAGGTCCTGGCTCTCTAAAATATGACCCCCCCCTCCCGAGAGCCAAGTGTCACCACTTAAAAGTCTCATAGAAAAGGGTGGGGGGCTTACACATAGGGGCTCATTTGCCAGGATTTTGAGGACTAGAAACTTCACTGCCCTTTGTTTGTGAAAACAGTGAATATTTAAAGTTATTTAGTTTCTGGAATATTTACAAAAATTAAAATGTTTGTGCAGATTGCTTTAGAACCATTTGCTGAAACTTGCCCTGAGACTGATTCATGTGGCTATGTGTTGCAGTTGGTGGGAAACACATGTGCTATTTTCTTTATTTTTTGGAAACATTATGTACTTGCTGGTCAAATAAACAATTTGCCTGACACCTGTAAGTTTGGACAGTAAAGACTTTAACTCATGTAAGGGACCCAAGAAGTTTACAGATCATGATGACAAGAGGCCTCGAAACATGATGTGGGGTTTTCTTTTAAATGATGCGACAGACTGAGTCACTGCAATACTACTCAACACATTGCCTTTACTTGTGCAGGTAGCATGTTTTATGATCACATGGGGTCATTGCCCTGGAGCCTGCAGTTGCCCATGGATAGAGATGCAGTGAATTTAAAATTCACCAGCAAAGTGAATGCGAAGTGGCCACTTCGCTATGTCAAGTGTCCCATAGGAAAGGTTCACTTTGCCTTGTTATTATTACTTTGCATTGTCACTCCACCTTAAATGTGAAGTAAGGTGGAGTGACAACAATATTGGCAGCATCCCACCCACACAGTCACCAGAATGAATGTGCATCCCCAAAGTGCTACTGTTTTGTGTCCAGAAAACTCCAGAGAGCTGATGAAGTGAAATGAGATTGTAACAAGAAATGCAAAGTCTCCCAGAATTAATGGCACACTCAGTCATGCACGCAGTGGTCAGGTCACACACAGAGTCACCAGAATTAATGTGCATCTCCAAAATGCTACTGTCTTGTGTCTAGAAAATTCCCCAGTGCTGATGAAGTGAAATGGCAGCATAACAAGAAATGCAGTCTCCCAGAATTAATGATGCCATGCAAACACACAGTCAGATTAAGATTACGCTGCACACTCAAGGGATGCATACAAAAAGGCGCAACAACACCTAATCAGTGCTCACAAGTCACATATCCAAATCTGGAAAAAAAAATACATTTTGCCATTTGGGGATTAGTGCATGGCAGTAACAATCCGCTACCAGTAAAGATACCACAAAGCAGTAATATAAATTCATGCAGGTGTGGTGGATAGCAGGTTCAGACTGCTGCAATTACTCTCTAACACAATAAAAGGTGTCTGATTTAATGGCACACATTGCACACACACTCACACGCACACTCAAGTAATGTGTAGCAAATTGAAAATCTTTAGTAATATAACCAAATGTTTTAAACAGACAAATTGTACACTGCTGCACCACAACAATCAGCAAAACAATGTAAGGAATTACTGAAAATATTACTGTGTGTACATTAACACAGTTATACAAGAAAAATATAACCAAAACAGAAAGACTGCCTTTTTCTCCCAGTTAATCTACCTATACCACAAATACGCCCCTTCCCCGAAGCACACTTCACAGTACACAGACTGACTGTTCTAAATTAACATTCAAAATCCACACACAATCAATCAATCAATCAATCAATCAAAGTCTATTTAACCAGGTGATCACCGTTGAGCAAGCTCATTTTCGAGGTGGATCTGGGTTTGTTAACAAGAAACAAGGAATAATATACATGGGATGCAACACACAAGAAAATAGTAATAATACAAATAAAGCAAGATACAATAATACAGTATATACAAAGTATTAGCAGGTAGCATTAACACTAGCATATGTTTGGAACAGAAGATACAGCTAGTTTTGGGTAGGACACAATTTTCCATAAAAGTAAAGAAATATACATATCAGGTGCACCGAAAGGAACAATAAACACTCAATGATATGAGCACAGAAGAGTTTTCTACAATCGATGTACTAAATTTTGAGCAAAATAAATTACTCACAAAGGCATTTTAAACAGCTTTTAGAGGTTTTGAATCACAGAGCGCTAATTGCAAACTGTCTCCAGCTACCGCTGCACACACACTACCCAGGCCAGAACTGAGGCTGTGCCGAACAATCTAGAGCCCATGTGACCTGCAATCCCATGAATAACTGCAGAATTTCATTTGGAGCTCAATTACAGGGCAAAGTGAAGCGAATTACATTGACTTAAATGTACTTCACCTTAAAATTGGTGGAGAAGTGGTTTGGGGAAGGCAGAATAATACAAAGTCATTGGTTTCAATGGACTTCATGTCCCTCATTATGAAGCGAAGTACTCCTCTTCAGATTGTGGAGTTCTCCACGGATTCCACATTACTCAGTAAATCATTTCACGGAGCAAATTGGGTCCACTTCACCTACCACTACTTACAGTACTGTAACTCACATGCTGTAGGGGAAGGAACTTGAATGCCTATGGCTGTACTTCCCCGATGATCTGTAGCACAAAACTCCCAGACTTTACAAATGCTTATTAATAAGTACAATGTTGGAGTGGTGAAGCTTGGAGAGATACTACAAAACATGTTTACAATACATCCAAGTAACTAGTAAAAAAAATTAATGTGATTCATGACGTGATCATGAATCGTGATTAGTGACTGCATTTGTGACTGTGATGATGAAGAATGTGACCATGTTGACAGTGTGAGATAAACAATATGGAACTGTATTGGGAATGCAAATCCCTACTGCTGTACTTCCCCGATGAGCTGTAGCACAAACTCACTGACTTAAAAACACTCATTAATGAGTACAATGGCTGGGCGGTGAAGCCTGGAGAGATACTACAAAACATGCTTACAATACATCCAAGTAACTAGTCAAAAAATTAGTGTTGTGATTCGTGACGTGATCATGAATCATGATTTTTACTGCATTTGTGACCATGATGATGAAGAACGTGATTTGTATCACGAGTGACTCGTGATGATGGTCCTGACTTAAAAAATGCATATTAATGAGTACAATGTTCATGCGGAATTATGCACCATACCTGTCCAGTACTCTGAAGGAAAGCCAAAGAAACAACTGTGACTTAAGTTACAGATGGAGATTGGGCCCTAAAGAGATGCAAATGCACAGACAGATTAAGATTGCGCTGTGCACTGAAGAGTTTTAGACACAAAGGCACAACACCTAACTAGTGCTCACCATCAGAAATTCAAATCTGGAAAAGAATACCTTTGCCAGTTGGGGCAGGCCACGGGGGGGGGCAGTGTACTGCACTGCTGCAGTAACAGTCACTAGTACTAGTACCAGTAAAGATACCACAAAAAAGTACAAAAATCACACAGCTGCAGTGGATAGCAGGTTCACATTGCTGAAATTATTATGTGGCACAATAAAAAGGTGTCTGATTTGATGACACCATCACACACACACATACACACACACACACACACTAAGTAATGCATAGCAAATTGAAAACCCCAGTAGTATAACCACATATTTGAAACAAACTAAAATTATGTGCTGCTGCACCACAACAATTGGCAAAAAAATGGCAAGAATTATTGAAAATATTACTGTGTGTACATTAACACAGTTATACAAGAAAAATATCACCAAAGCAGAAAGCACTGTCTTTTTCTCAAAGTTAATCTACCTACTGTACACCACAGATATGCCCCTCCCCAAAGCACTCTTCCACTGTCTCTCAGTACACAGACTGAATGTTGTACATTAACATTCAAAATCCACACACAAACAATAAATGCTCCATGATATGAGCACAGGAGGGTTTCCTATAATCGATGAACTAAAGTTTCAGCAAAAAAATACTCAAAAAGGCTTTTTTAACAGCTTTAAGAAGAGCTCTCAGAGCAGATTGTTTCCTACAGCTTCCTACACATACTACCCCAAACTGAGGCTGTGCAGAACAATATAGAGCCCATGTGACCTGAAATCCGATGAATCACTGCAAAATTCGTCTTTGGAGCTTAAAAACAAGGTGAAGTGAGGCGAAGTACATTGTTTTCAATGTACTTCGCCTTAAGAATTGATAGAGTAGTGGTTTGGGAAGGCAGAGTAATGTGAAGTCATTGTTTTCAATGGACTTCGTGTTACCCATTATAATGTGAAGTACTGCGCTTCCCATTGAGGAGCACTCAGCAAATTCGCCTTCACTCCACGAATCACTTCGTGGAGTGAATTGGAGCCACTTTGCCCATCTCTACCCATGGATATCCATCTACTAACTTAGAACCTAGCAAAGAGGCACCACTCATTCAGTATTCAGTGTGAGCAGAAGGAACAACGCCTATGCTGCAACCTTTTGGATCTCAAGCTAGATCACTTGAAAGCACTTTTCCTCTGTCAGCTACACCCCTTGTGCAAGGGTGCCAAGAGTGTCAATAACTCTCAGTGGAGAAAGCATCAGTCAGCACTGGATGTTCACAGTGTTGGCAACTATAGGTTTTACTGTCCAGCCAAATTATCAAGACCAAAGTTTTATGCCAACAAGTGTGTGCCATTTTTTGTGACTGAGCACCTACTCTTCAACATGGCTTAGTTACAGGCCACTGAGGATTAGCCATTGATGCTGCTGATTTAACAAATTGGGGTTGAATCTGATAATATTGACGAGGAACATGAAAGCCCTTATTGACAGACCATTAATGCCTTGGAGACAAAGTCACCCCTGTAGCAAATGTTTCATCTATGGCTGCACACAGGTAAAGGGCAGCACATGTCTCCTCACTAGGTAAAATGTCACTCATGTTACCCAAAAATATTATTTTCCTCCACTTTGTTAAATAAACACAGTGAACAGGAAAACATTCCTTTTCACTGACCACCACATTTGGGTACAACCCCAGCTGACCTACCTACAGAGGAATCTAAATCAGCAGTGTTTGAAATCCTAGTTGGAATGCTGTAGAAATCATTAAATCATCCCACAATGAGTGACTGCAACTGGGGTGCTCTATTTCTTTTCTTTATGCTTCTCCTAATCATCTTCAGAAATCAATGATTATCATGCTGTGCAATAATTGGTTCCCTAGACAGCACCTGCCAATTAAAACACCACTGTTCACAACATCTTCAACGTTCAACCTCATGCTTAAATCATTTAAGTAAGCAATAAGTCATTACAGGGTGCAATTTAAACTGAGATTACCACATGCCCAGGGGCATGCTGAGGTTAGATGCTGGAGGATGAGGGCCTTACAGCCCCTGGAAGTCCAATAATTGCATAAATCTAGCCCTGCATTGTCTTATTCTGCTTATAATCAGGGGTTTGTGTCACACTGTTACAAAATAAAACATGTACAAGATATCAATGTGGTTCTTGGAATGGGTCAGAGAAGCAGTGAGGACCAAGAAAAAGGTTTTCACCAGGTAAAAGGAAAAGCAGGAGAGAAGGGATGGGGAGAGTACCAAATACAAACTAGGGGAGCAAAGAGGACAGCCATGGAGGAAAAGGCAAACACAGAGCTGCCTATTGCAGAAGGAGTCAAGAATAAGGAAAAATAATTAATTTGGTATATATTAAAGAAAAAAAAAGGAAGCAAGCAGGGGATATTGCTAGGCTACAAGAGGGAAAGGGTACTAGAGGATGATGAACGAAAAACAGCCATCCATATCAATTACTTATTTTCTGTCTGCACAAGGAAAGACAATGGGCCCCTGCCTGAAAGTGGCATCCAGGCAGCTGCCAGGATCATTCCTGTGATGATGCAGCCAGTATTTATCAGAGAAAGGATTCAGTAGGGACTTGAAACCTTAAAGTAGGCATAATACCGGGGATGGAGGGGATTCACCCAGGTGCAGAACTGGCTAAGCCCCTTGTAGGGCTATGCAATAGATTAATTCAGATTGGGGTAGTCCTGAAAGACTGGATGGTAATGGACAAGCAGGTAGTCCTGCCTCATGGGGGGAGGGGGGAGGCAATCTGAAAAATACAGACCTATCACCCTTACCTCTGTAGTGGGTAAACTGACAGAGTCCCTGATCAAAGAGGACATTGTGGACTACCTAGAAAGCAAAAGTTTACATTATAGTAAAGAGCATAGGTTTGTCACAGAGAGGTCTTGTCAGAAGAACTTCATAGTTTCCTTTGACTGGATAAAAAAGGTAGTACAACAGGGCCACACTATGGATTTACTCTACTTTAATTTTAAAGAAGGCTTTTGACTTGGTGCCACACAAAAGAGTGGTGAAATAGCAGGAGGAGCAGGGCAGAGCTAGGGACATAGCTAGATGTTTAGGAAACTTATTGAAGTGGAGATGGTGGGGGGTGGAAATGTAGTAAAATAAGAAGAGAGACAGTTCAGCAGTGGGTGCCATAAGGATCTGTCCTGGGTCCTGTTCTCTTCAATAGGATCATCCACAACACTGGAAGAGGCATTCTGGGCATGTTTTGTCAATTTGCAGATGACACAACGCTCTCCAGTAGGGTGGATAGCAACAAAGAAATCAGGGCTATGCAAAGGTATCAACCAAGGCTACAGATGTGGTCTAAGGTTTGGTACTTGAAATTCAGTACCAAAAAATGCAAGGTTATGCACCAAGGGGGAACAGGAAAACAGGACAGAGTGCTGGATGGGAGGGATTAAATTTAGGACTAATGCAAAGCAAAGGAACCTGGGAGTCATCATTAGTGACTCCCTCAAACAATTAAGCAAGTGTAACATATAGGATAGTGTATGAGAGCCCACACACAGCAATGCTAATTTTACACTAAGTGGTTACCATGATGAAAAGGACCTCAAGAGTGAATCTCGAGAGGTCCTTCTGTCATCATGGTAACCACAAAGTTTAAGAATAGTGATGTTGCATACTGCAGCTCTCAAACAGTATGCTATATGCAGTATGGTTAAAAAAATGCAAATCGCTTACTTTTTGTGCTGAATACTGCCTGTTTCCACCCTCCACAGCCTGTACTTAACCACCATATGCCCATCGGACAGCTCGCACATGAGATCCTTCAAGTGCCCTCTGACCAATGAACAACACTGATGGGGATACTTGAGGGACATGGCTAATAAAGCAGAATGAAAATCCATTCTGCTGTGGTAGCTATGTCTACTCCAGCAGAATGACTTTTTCTGGTGAATGGATTTCCATACACAACAACTTTCCACCATATACTATAAAGCCTATAGTAAAGCTAAAAGGATGCTGGGGTGTATCAGAAGGAGTATTGACAGCAGGAAAAATGAGGTACTACTTCCTCTATATAAGTCACTGGTGAGTCTGCACCTGAAATATTGTGCTCAGTTCTGGAATCATCACATAAGGAAGAAGAGTGACAGGCTGAAGACAGTGAAATGCAAGGTGATCAAGATGATTCGTGCAACAAGGCAGATCATACTGGGGATATTGTAGAGACCATTAAGTTCCTGATGGTAATACACAAGATGACCTGTAGAAACTATTTAGCAGGAGTACAGAGTGAAGAACCCATGGTCACGAGTGAAAACTGGTGAAGGGAAGTTTTAAAAGGGATGTGAGGAAATGTTATTTCACGGAAACGGTGGTGGAGCTAGGGAATAGTCTGCAAGTGGAGGTGGTGGGCACCAAGACTGTAAATGTTTTCAGCCATGGCTGGGAGAGAATGAAAGGTTTAGGGTTAATCAGCTCGGTAGCAGTAGGTAGGAAAGTAGGGAGATGGACCGAGACGGATAAAACACTCTATGGACAATAGGTCCTCGGGCAGATAGGGAATTCTGGAAAGACTTGATGGACCTTTTTGGGTTTTTTTTGTGCCATCATTGTCTACATTTATTTGTTTCTATATTTCATTATAAAGCAATGATTAAAAACATTTTTTTTTTAGAAATGTGTTTTTAACTGAATGGTTGTTTTTTTTCTGCTGGAAGACTGCCACTAGAGGGTGCTGTAGGTGTTTACTGGTTTCTGTATTCTGGTATGCCTTATTGCCTTACTTTGTATACCACTGTTAGTTTTAATTTTTTTTTCTATCAGCTTAACAGTTTCTATTTTCTTTGTGTAGAAGTAGCTGAGGGAGAGGGCAGAACACAACATGCTAAGAAGAGATGTCGTTTTTGTTTTGTTTTATAACTGTCCTCTGTTTGAGGGGGTTTGTGGGAATTCTAAAGGCACAGGGATCTGTTCATGAAGTAGGCTAAAACCAGTACATTATTTCAAGGCATCTATTCTGAGATTAGAGTACATGTGACAGCCTAGTTTATCCAATCAGCAACCATGATTAAACCTACCATTTTATAAGTCTTACCTGGAAAAGGGCCATCTAGTCTCTTCTTGCTTATATTGTAACATATATTACAAATAAAATAAGTGTCTGTCATAATCCCTCATTGGGGGAGGACTGTTTTGATCCAAGTGAGCAGCACATTTCATATGATGAAGACTGTATGCCTGTTTGCCAGCTGTTGCCAAAAGGCATTTTGTTATTGCTATGGACCAAGATCAAGAGAACCTTCACCTGGTACTGCCTATGAGAGTTTCCACAGCCACAAATGGGTGACACTGTTCTTTATTTCATATGTGCCACTGTATGTCCTGAGACTTTGATCACTACAAATTGACTTTTTAACAAACAGCAAAATATCCTAAAAATGTCTACCAGTCCCTTTTTGTATGGCTCCTTCCCTCTTTCTTGCAAATGTTTGCAAAAGTTGTGTTGTGTTTTGGAGAAAGCTTCAGTGTCTTGTATGCTTTTTACTGTGTTTTAATTGGATTACTAGCATTTGCTAGCTATTTACCATTATGGGATAGCCTAATCCAAGGCCAGATAAATCATCTTGCCATGTTACCTTGTACAGTATACAATGTAGTTCCATAGTGTTTGTTAATTCAATCATCATTCTTTAAACACTTTAGGTCATGTACTTTTGTTAGAATGGGCAAATTCTACGTTGGGGGTATTAGACGCATGGTGTGCCCTTTGGTGTGTCCCTTGGGGGGATGAGGACAGAGAAAGAATTGCAGATCTAGAAGTGGGTAGCCATCTGGGAAAAAGTGACCACCAAACAGTGTGGTTCATGATAAACTCAGCCGCAGAGTCAAGCCATACAAAAGTGAGGGTACTGGACTTCAGGGGGGCTGACTTTGTCAAAATGGGAGAGTGCCTCAGAAAAGCACTAGCAAAGAGGTAAGAAGAAGGAGTGCAGCAACAATGGGGAAACATAAAAACTGCCATAACAGAGGCAACAAACCTGAGTGGAGCAAATAAACAAATCAAAATGAAAGAAAGAAACACTATGGTCCTCAAAAGAGGTGGCAGGGAAGGTTAGGGAGAAAAAAGTAGTATTCAGGAAGTATAAGATAAGACAGAAGGAGCAGGACAGAGAACTGTACCAGTTAAAGCAGAAGGAAGTTGGGAAGGCAGTCAGAATAGCAAAGGCCAAAACTGAGGAAAAGATAGCCAACTCGTTAAAGAAGGGGGATAAAACATCTTATAGGTACATTAGAGAGCGAAGAAAGACAAATGGAGGGATTGTGAGGCTTAATAAAGTTACTTAGTTAAACCCTTTATTTTTAGGCAGGAGTTTAGGAATAATAACACATCATTAGGACATAGTCCTATTTACAAGATGGTCCTGTTAAAGGGGAGGGTGGGTAGAGAGGGACAGTGAAAAAGCAGGGATACTGAACAAATACTTCTGCTCAGTATTCACAAAAGAAGAGGAGAGGGAGGTACCTAATCTAATCAATAAAAGCGTTCTGGATAGGGAGGTTGATATCAGTCCTTTCACAGAAAAAAAGAGTTCTGAAAGAAATCTTGAAAGTGAAGGTGGACAAAGAAATGGGGCCTGACATGATTCACCCCAGAATTCTAAAAGAACTAAGGGGAGAACTTATGACACCACTGACTACCCTGTTTAACAAATCATGGGAGGATGGTGTGTTATCTGAAGACTGGAGGAGGGCTAATTTGATCCCCTTTCGCAAAAGTGGGAGCAGAACAGAGGCACGAAACTATGGAACTTTCAGTTTGATCTCAGTGGTATTGAAAATGATGGAATCACTTCTGAAGGAAATACTTGATGAGTACCTAGAGGCCAGTGGGGCACAGGACCCAAGGCAGCATGGATTCACGATGGGAAGGTTATGTCAGATGAATCTAATTCATTTATTTGAATGGGTGACCAAAGTATTAGACCAGAGAGGGGCTGTGGACATGGCCACCCTAGATTTTAGCAAGGCATTTGACACAGTCCCACACAAAAGATTAATAAACAAATTAGCCAGTCTCGGAGTGGGTCCCAGGGTGGTAGCCTGGGTAAAATATTGGTTGGACAACAGGACACAGAGGGTAATAGTAAACGGAGTCCACTCTGAAGAAAGGGGGGATACAAATGGGGTACCACAGGGTTCAGTACTGGGTCCGGTCCTTTTTAATATCTTTATAAGTGACATTGCAGAGGGACTGGAAGGAAAAGTATGTATGCCTCTTTGCAGATGATACAAAGATCTGCAACAGGAGGGTTGGAAAGAATGAAAAGGGACTTGGCAAGGTTGGAGGAATTTATCAAAAGTATGGCAGCTTAGATTCAATGTAAAGAAGTGCAAAGTAATGCACCTGGGAAACAAAAATCCAGGGGAAGAGTACACAATAGGGGGAGGTAGTAACAACAACAAAAATGGAAATGGACCTGGGGGTAGTCATATCAGATTACCTAAAGGTTAGCAAGCAATGTGAGAAGGCAGTAAGAAGGGCTGGGGGGATAATGGGATGTATAGAGAGAGGCATCACCAGTAGAAAACAGAAAGTTGTTATCCCTCTGTGCAGACAGTTGGTAAGACCTCATCTGGAGTACTGCATGCAGTTCTGGAGACCCCATCTCCACAAGGATATAGACAGGATAGAGGCAGTCCAGAGGAGGGCAACTAAAATGGTGCAGGGTCTGCAAGAGAAGCCATATGAAGAGAGACTAAAGGAGCTTAATATGTATACCCTTGAGGAAAGGAGGGAGAGGGAGGACATGATAGAAACTTTAAAGTACCTCAAGGGAATCACAAAGTCCAAGAGAATAGCATCTTTCATAAAGATGTGCAAGAACAAGAGGACACAATTTCAATATAGAGGGGGGACGGCTGAGGGGCAATGTGAGGAAGTATTTTTTCACAGACAGGGTGGTGGATGTATGGAACAGCCTTCCTGAGGAGGTTGTGGGGTCAAAAACAGTGGATGAATTCAAGAATGCATGGGACAGACATAAGGTAATTCTTGTGGTGAGTAGGAAGAAGTAGGCTGTTGGTTAACTAGGATCTGCAGCTTATCCAATAGATAGGGAAATGGGCAGACTAGGTGGGCCATGCGGTCCTTATCTACCATCAGAGTCTATGTTTCTATGTTTATAGCCACCAATAGTCCCTGATAGTGAGATTACTGACTGATAGATGTATAATCTGATTTATGCATCAGGGCAGGTTCCTAATAATCTTGCACATAGTGGGCTGTTGGAAAGCCCATTTTGTGATTTTTTTTCCTCTGATAACTGTGTTGGAATCTGAAGTCTGAAGTGTGCACATGTTGCCTTTTGGGTATCATACTTGTGCTGGCACAGGACTGGAGGAAGACAGTCACCACACAAATGTTAAGGAGGGATGCAGTTTTCCTAGTCATGATGGTAACAGCAAGGATGAAGTGGGGGATATGTAACCCCCAGGAATTCCATGGGTTCTTAAAATTCAGTGAGGTTAGTGGCTGGCACCACAGGGGTTAAGGTTTAAGAGCTACTGCTGCCATTTGCTCTGGTGCATGTTCAGGGGAAGGGGCCTTGTATTATTTGTATCTGCCACTCAGGGAAGCATCTGCCAATTTAAGTTATATTGATTAGGAGGAATTCAGAAGAGAATCACCTGGGCAAACAATGAAGCAGATCCCCTCATCCCATTCCTCCTGTGTTGCCTTTAATATATTCTATGCTTCAGTGATGTGGTGGAGGCCCTTTTGAGTCATACAGCTACTGACTCTGCACTGCAGTGTGAATTAAATGCTATAGCTGTCATCAGCTTGGACTTTGTCTGGTGGAGATTGCAAGAACTGCTGCTGCAGCCATGCACTGCCTAATAGCATGAGACTGCGATTTACTGTTTAATTCTTTAGTAATTTATCACCAGTTCACTGGTCCAGTGGGTAACTGCTCCTGGGTTTTACCCCTAGAGGTGCCACAGGATGATGACCTTTGGCTAAGGATACCTTACAGAGGAAGTCAAAAATAAGAGCCGAAGCTGTGTAATAGAACTGTCAAAAAATCATCTTCTGCTAAGGAAAAGGGTAAGGCCACTAAGAAGAGTGACAAATGAAAGACATAGAGCAACCATACAGGTCCCAACCCATCTGGCTGAAGAAACCTAAATACAATCTAGGAGTCTAAATACTTTTATGACCATCAGCATGAAGGAGAGGACCCCCACTCCATGGGGGAAACCACTGGGGATCCAAGGCTTCAGAACACTATCCCTCCAGGCATCCAATGAAGTGTTATTGACTCAAGCATCAGTTGGGCCTGCAAGAACCACTGCATACTAAGGAAGATGTGAGCTTCTTCTCCTGACAGATGGTCTTCCACCACAGAGGAGCCAAAGGCTTGCCATTTGAGGGCATGGCTGTAGCCATGCCAAGGAACACTGGGGTTCACACATTCAAAGAAAACGAAGATCAGAATCAGCTGTTTCAGGCCTAGTAGCACAAAACTGCTTCTGGCAGGGCTCATTGACATAGGAAACCAATCACTTGAAGGCGTTGGGTGGTGCAGTGTGAAGCCACCAAGTGTAAAGCATATTGATCATTGCAGAACAAAGTCACAGAGTGTGAAAGTGTACCAAATGTTGCAGTACAAAGCCAGAGAGGTGAAAGCGCACTTGGCTCACGAGTGGCTGAGAGTGGTCATATGCCTTGTTGTAGGAGGATGAGTGTCCAGTGATGTTTGGTGAAACATTTGCCTGAAAGTAGTTACTTGAGTAGGAATGGTAGATGGTAGATGGTAAGGATAAAAGTGAGCCCCAAGGAGAGGCAAGGACAGAACAGCCAGCTGGGTAGGCTGGAAGAGCTACTGAACAGCGGAGTACAGGCTGGAGGAATTTCTTGACCAAGCTGGGCCACTGGTGGAGATAAGCAGTAAAAAGCCACAGTGTACTGAGCACATAAGGTGAGTGTAAGGGAGAATAACTAAACTGAAGGTCATCAGGAATCCATATCTGGAGAGACCCAGAAGCAGGTGAAACAGCAGGAAGACCAGGCTGCAGGTAGTAGATGGGGGAACAAAGCAAACATGGAGAAGATCTGGCTCCAGCTAGGAGATCAGTGAGTAAGTACACAATTTTGCCTGTGGCTGTCAAATGGCACCATCGAGGAGGCGAATGGAGGCCTGTGCCAGCTGTTGCTCTAGCCCTGAATTTTGTGATGAGTGGGGGTGGGAGTAGGGTGGGTGGTGCTCAGTGGGTGGGCAAGTGAGGGGTGTCAATCGGTGTGGGGGGTCAGGGGCACCCAGTGTGGGAAAGGCACTAACTCACCAGGTAATGCTGATTTGGCATACATGGGAACCTGGGTAACTGGGGTGAAGGGTCCACTAGACTACCAGGGAATGTGGAATATCCATATATCAGGGCAATTGGGAAGAGGGGAGTCCATCTGACTACTAGGAAATGAGAAATAATTTTATGGCAGCAGCAGTCAGGGGGATGGGGGTCTACTAGACATGGGGGTTGGCAGCAGCAGTAATGCCACCCTGCCTGCAGGGGTTGAGGGTGCAGTCAGTTCACATATTTGTATCATTCAGACCAGCAGAGAATAAAACACTTGAAATCAATTGAAACTGGAAAATCTCTTCATTTACTTTGGGTCCTGTATGGTCTCATTTTGTGAGTACTTGTTCAGCCAAGGGCTTGTCTGTCAGACACTTTGTGCATCTGTGACATGACCTTATGCCTACTTGACAATTCAAAAGCATCCCTTGCAACAGTTTCCACTGTACAGTAACATAGAAGCATAAAAACTTGTGGTAGGTAAGGCGCACTTGACCCACCCAATCTGTGCATTCCCCCCTTCATTATCATCATAGACCCTACTTAATGTACAGCTTTCCTCCTTTCCTTTCCACCATAATTTCCTTGTGCCTTTTCCACACAGTATTGAACTCCACAACTGTTTTTGTCCCCACCACCTCTGCTGAAAGGTGTTCCAGGAATCAACCACTCTTGCAATGAAGTACTTCCTCACATCTCTTCTGAATGTACAGCCCTCCTGCTTCATATAATGTTCCTTTGTTCTTGAGTAGAGATGTATGAAGTTGGCAAACTTTTCTCAAAATAATTTGCAAAGATTGCAAATTCGTGAAGTCCGAAGTGCCGAATTTGTGATGTTTTTGGCAGTCAAAGTGCCACTTTTTGAGGTGAAGTTAAGGCAAATTTGCATGCAACACTGCCTTAACTTCACCTCAAAAAGTGCCATTCCAAAGGAAAACTCAATGCTAAGTGGCAAAGTGGTGCAGTGAACAATTTGCAAAGTTATTCGTGAAAGTGAATTTTGCAACTTTGCGGAACTTCGTTGGTGCAGTAAAACTTCACAACATCTCTGTTCTTAAGCACCTTTTTTCAGAAAAATACTTCCCTCCTGTACAGTATTTACCCCCGTGTGGTATTTAAAAGTCATTATGAAATGGATGAAAAAATTCAAAGATGCTGATTGGCTGAGAGATATTTGAAGCTGTGATTATATCCCACTGCATATTCACAGTTTCAAAAAACCTCTGGCCTCCAGCATCCTCCCTTGGAGAACATTCCTTCAAGAGCAACGTTCCCTATGTCCCATGTCCGGAGTGAGTCAAACCTCCAGATGGCAGCTGCTAAAAAAAAAAAAAAAAAAGCACACACACACACACACATATGCACACAAATGCCTCAGAAATATGCCCGCTTGGATAAATGAGACTGCTGCCAACTGCAGCATACACAAAAAGCACCCATTCTCAACAGAAAAGTGGTGCAACACCACCACGTTGATTCCGTTACTTCTCTACCGTACATTGTTGTCCGTGCAGTGCAAAGTTTCATCCACTGACCAAACTGACTGGTGGCATTTGTGCAGTGCTGCAGCATGCAGCTTTTTCATTTAAAAAAAACATAGAAAAGCACAGTAACAGCACCAACAAACTCCACCTGCAAAATACATCCCTTGACACCTTCTCAGACAGGGACACTGCAATGGCCGCTCATGGCAACACAACACACTGCAACCAGAAATAAACAGGAACTGAAGTCATCAGCATTCAGATGGTTCACTTGCAAGCATCATGCTTTGAGCATCGCTTGTTATTTATTTTATTTATTTATTTCACATTTCGGATTAATACCTTTGAGCACAGGGGCTCTTTTACAAAGGCTCCAAGTCGAAGCGGTACAAAGACAAATTCAGTACAGAGAATAAGTCAAAATACAAGAAACAGTGTGACAGGTGAGATGAACACAAGACAATAGTTACTGGAAAAGGTACTGTACATAATTACTGAGGAACATTTTTTTAGATACATTATTAATGAGAAAAAAAATGCTTGTGACCATGTGATCATGTCAGTGTAATTCTAATTACAACCTGCAGATAGAATTAGCCACCTCATCAGGACATGGTTAGGGGCACAAGAGAAAGACACCACCAGCTGCAGCCACTGGTAAGAACAGTGACAGGGCAGGAGGCTGCCTCAAAATCTGTCGAAACAACTGTAATCTCCCAGTGCAACACGTAAACACAGCAAGAAAGTGTACCGGGAGAACCACAAGCAAGGCACAGTTTGGCGGGGGGGGGGGGTGCAACTGAGAAGCAAAGAAAACCAAATGTAAAACTGATAGGCAGAGGGACATCAGCAGGCAGCATCACTGAGATAGCCTCTAGACCTTCTGGGGGAAAAATACTGTGGACTTTTTTTTTGAAAGCATATACCTCCACACATAAAAACCAAATAAAAAAAAAATGTCTTTTTTTTTTTATCTTTTCCTTTTTATTAACAAACAAGCCATTGTATAATAGCTATGAGGCACTCCAAGGTATGTTTTATTGTGTAATAATGTCACTTCTTAAGTGTTGAACAAACTTAGTCTGCAGCCTCATGCTTCAGGCACCCAGGGCATGACATTATTATACAGTAACACACACCCTATCCTGCCTTATTACTTAAATGTCATTTACCTCTATTCCTCCTCTCTTCCAGGGTGGACACATTGAGGTTGTTTAGTATCTCATTGTACTGCTTTTGTTGCAGACCCCACACCATTTTAGTAGTCCTCCTCTGGACTTCCACAACTCTATGTCCTTCCAGAGATATGGTCTCCAGAATGGAACACAGTGCTCAAGGTGGGATCTTACTAGTGACCTATAGAATCAACGCCACCTCCCTCTTTCTTCTGGTGATACACCTCTCCATGCACACCAGCATCCCAGTAGTCCTTCTGACTGCCTTGTCACACTGCCAAGCTACCTTTAGGTCATCTGATACATTTTCCTCCAGGTCTTTTTCCTGCTTGGTAGTCATCAATGTCACTTCACCAATTTTGTACTCTGCCTCTGGGTTTCTGTACTCCAAGTGCATTATTTTGCACTGTGTCACATTGAAATCTAGCTGCTGTACTCTTGACCACTCCTCTAGTTTTCTCAGGCCTCTGATCATCCTTTTTACCTCCCCCCCGAGTGTCTACCCTACTGCAGATTTTGGTGTCATCCACAAAGAAACTGATTTTCCCTTCTAGCTCCTCTGCAATATCACTTATAAAGACGTTAAAAAGGACTGGTCACAGCACTGATCCCTGAGGTGCCTCACTGGTCACCGTCCCTTCCTCACAGTGATCTCCATTTATCTCCACCATCTGTCACCTATCCCTAAACCAATTTTTTACCCAGATTACCACCTTTGGATCCACTCCTAAGCCACCCAGCTTGCTTACTAGTCTCCTATGTGGAACAGTGTTGAACACCTTACTGAAATCTAGGTAGACCACATCTGCCTTTCTCTCCTGATCTAATTCGTTTGACATGATCTCCCCCTGTGAATCACACTACCTCAGGTATTGTGACCCATTGGATTGAAAATATTGCACAATCCTTTCCTTCAGCAGTGATTCCATTAGCTTTTCCACCACTGTTGTCAGACTGATTGGCCTTTAATTGCCAGCCTCCTCATTGCTACAACTTTTGTGAAGCAGGACTATATCTGCCCTCCTCTAGTCCTCCTGAACCAGTCCTGTTCTCAATTAGCTACTAAATAGGACTGTAAGAGGTACAGTTTTTACCTCCCTAAGCTCTCTCAATACCCCTAGATGCTGCATGTTTGGTCCCATTGCTCTGTCCACCTTCAGATTAATGAGTCTCTTCAGAACTGTCTCCTCCAAAAAAAGGACTAGTGTCTACTTCCTTCCTCTAAAACTTCTGTCACTTTTTTGGGGCCCCTCTCATTCTCCTTCCTCTGTGAAAACTGAAAAAAAGTGTTTATTCAGGATGTCTGCCTTTTCCATGTTTCACTCTGCACATTAGTCCGTTCCTTTTTAGCCTTACAATTTCTCCCCTGCTTACTCTTTTCACTTACATACCTAAAAAACATATCTCATCTGCTTTCATTGCCCCAGGGTCATTCGTTCTTCAGCTTTCACCTTTATGCTCCTTTCTGCTTCCCTGCTTCCCTCTGTTTCCCCTGATACACCACTCATCCTCCTCCCTCTGCATCTCGTCATACCATCTGAATGCTACCCTTTTAGTTTTTACCTTTCAGCCACCTCTTTTGAGAACCATAACAGTCTCTTTTTCCTCCTGCTTTTGCTCAGTTGTTTGACACAGAGGTTTGTTGCCTTTAATATACTCCTTTTTAGCTTTGCTACTGTTCCTTCACCCCCCCCACCAGGCCATCCCACCTCCTCCAGGTCATCCTTGAAGCATTCATCCATCTTTATAAAATCTGCCTTTCTGAAGCCAGGACACTTGTCCTTGTGTGGTTCTATTTTTCATTTGATTTATTAATCAAAGTAATAGTGCAACCATACACGAGCACATGCAGGTTGAAGTTTACACACATTCATACAAAAAAGCACATATAGTACATAAACAGTAATCATGTTACATCATAATAACACAACTAAAAAGAATATCTACAAAATTACATAAAATTCACAATATCCATAAGCATACATTTCAAAACATTCTTTAAGTCATGCCAAAATACTGCACAGAGATTTGCTGTAGGTTTGAGTCCTCATCAATGGCCTTTCCCACATCACCTGTTTACATAAATTGTATCCTATATCTTTTGGTACAAGCAAATGGTCTAATTTATGACTCGCACACATGGCCTTCCAGATTTCACAGCCATTCTTATATTGAACCACAATGTACGGCAACAACTCATCCCCAAGTGGCCTTCCATCTTGATATCTGTAACACTTATTCTGTTTGTGAGTACCAGGTCCAGAATTTCCTATCATGAGTGGGTTCACTGACTAGTTGCCTGAGGAATGCCAACAGCAGAGAGTCCAGAAAGTCCTGCTCCTACCTGACGCCTCTGCAGGCAGGCTACAATCTACATCAGGCAGGTTGACCCCCCCCACCAGCAGAACCCCCCCTTTTCTGCCATCTTGCCAGTGGCTTCCACCAGTACCTTATCTAATTTCTCCCCCTGTGCTGGACGTCTGTAAATCATTCCAGTGTGAATAGTGGCTCCGTCTCTCATCTCTAGGATTGTCCACTGTACTTCTTCCTCCCCCTCTATTTCCCTGTATTTGTGTCACTTTTATGCTTTCCCTCTCATAAAGCACCACACCCCCTCCTTTCCTTCCCACCTGATCCTTCCCCAACTGAGTATTGCTAGGTATGGCCATGTCCCAGTCATGGTTTTCAGTGCACTATCTGTAATGGCCACAATATCCAGTTTGGCTTCTGCCATGATGGCCTATAGGCATGGAATCTTAAGTCTTAGACTTCTTTTTTTGTTTATTTAACTGTTTGGTCCCCATTGACTCCTCCTGCCAACTTTAGCGACTGGAAAACATAAGTTATTTTAGCAGGTTTTTCCTCTCTTTGCCCTGGCACATGGCTGTGCAAGCGTGTGAGGGATGCATGCACCCTGTGGTGCCAGCTCAGCCCCTTCCACCTCCCATTAACTTTTTGCTGCCCCCTCTCCACCTATGCTACTCACCAGACCTCCACCTGGTGGAAGTGGAACTACGGGGTGGCGGCAACCCACCCGCACTACCCTCAGGAGAGGAGAGCTGCCCATTGACATGCTCAATCCTGCTCCTACCCCCCCACACTGGCACCACAACAACCTGAGGTTGTTCCCAAACCCAGGTTGCAGGTGTAGCACAAGGTGTGATGTCCAGTGCCTCAACCCTCTGTGCCAGCAAGCTGGCATGTCTTAGACGTCTAATATTAGCACACATGGCCTTCCACATTTTGTTTCCATTCTGCTTGTTACTCCGTTTTTCCTTTTTGCCCTTACTCCTTCTCCTTCTATTTTTAATGCCCCAGTTTCCCTTCCCCTTTGTCTCTACCTCCATGCTTCCTTTATTAATTTGTACCCTGGGGGATTCCTCACTCCTCACATTCTCTTTACTCTCTACTTCAGCCTGTAGTAGGACAATTTCTGTCTCCCTAATTTCTTCTGCCACCCCCCTTGGATAGTTTAAATATTTATCAAAGTAACTTTTAAACCATCCACTGAGGACTGTGATTCCCCTACAAGATGGATGCAGGCCATCACCCCTATCTATGCCCTTATACTCCCAGATGGGTCACCAGTTCCTCGTGTAGCCAAACCCCACCTCTCTGCACCATTCCATCAGCCATGAGTTGAAGCTCCTGCTGCGTAAATCACTCACCTCCACCCTGTCATAGATGGGCAGTACCTCAGTGAAAGCCATTGAGCACACTATCTGGCTGGAGCAATGTATAGACCTCCAGCACAGGGTGGAGAATTAGATAAGGTACTGATGGAAGCCATTGGCAAGATGGCAGAAAAAGGGAAAGTGCTGCTGATGGGGGGATAGATTGGAGCCTCCAAGCAGTGACTTCAGCTAGAAAGAAGGACATCCTGGGATCTCTGCAGAGGGCATTCCTCAGGCAACTAGTCCGTGAACCCACTCATTATGGGTCAATACTGGACCTGGTACTCACTAATAGGGACAGTATCACAGATGTGAAGGTGGAAGGCCACCTTGGTACTAGTGATCACCATACAATATAGTTCAACACAAGGACAGCTGCAAAATTGAACCATACAAGGGCGAGGGTCCTGGACTTCAGGAGGGCAGATTTTAAAAGGATGGGTGAATGCCTCAGAGATGACCTGGTGGGGGGGATGGCCTGAGTGGGGTGTAGGAACAGTGGGCAAAGCTAAACGTGAGCATAGCAAAGGCAACAAACCTCTGCATCAAACAAGTGAGCAAAAGAAAGAGGAAAAAGAGACCACAATGGTTCTCAGAATAGCCCAGGAGACAGTTTACAGAGGCTTGACATTTTTAGGTATGTAAGTGAAAAGAGGAAAGACCAAGGGTGGGATTGTAAGGTTAAAATTAAAAGGGGGATACTGTGCCAAGGGGGACCAGAAAGAAGCAGACATCTTGAACAAATACTTTTGTTCAGTGTTCACAGAGGAAGGAAAAGGGGAGGTGCCACAAAAAAGTAACAATCTTTGGAGGGAGGCAGACACTAGTTATTTTTTGAAGGTGAGAGTCATGAAGGGTATCACTAATCTGAAGGTAGACATAGAAACGTGGCCAGATGGGGTGTATACAAGGGTACTAAGGGAGCTCAGGGAAATACTGGTTGTACCTCAGAATGTTCTATTTAACTGCTTACTGGAACCAGTAGTGATTTTTGTGGACTGGTGGAGGGTGGATACAGTCCTATTACACAAAAGTGGTAGCAGGGAAGAGGCTGGCAATGATAGGCCATTAGCCTGACATTGGTGGTGGAAATGTTACCTTTGGACCCACTCTTAGGGTCTGGCTAATCTAAAGGTAGACAAAGTAATGTGGCCACATGGGGTGCATTCAAGGGCGTTGAGGGAGCTCAGGGAAATACAGTACTGGCTGCATCTCAGATGGTTCTGTTTAACTGTCTACTGGAACCATAGTGGTTTTGGAGGAATGGAGGAGGGAGTATGCAGTCCCACTAAACAAAAGTAGTAGCAGTGAGGAGGCTGGTAATTATAGGCCATTAGCATGACATTGGTGGTGGAAGAGTTAATGGAATCACTGATGAAGAATATACTGTGGAACATCTTGAATACAGTGGGTTACAAGACTCAAGGCAGCATGACTTCATGGGGGTGGGTATGTCAAATGAATCTGATAGATTTCTTTGATTGAGTGACAAAAGGATTTAGAAAAGGGCTGAACGGTGGGTATGGACTACTTAGATTAGAGCTTTTGACACTATTCCACATAGGAGACTAGTAAGTAAGCTGGGTAGCTTAAGAGTGGGTCCCAAGGTGGTAAACTGGATAAGAAATTGGCTAGAGGACAGGTGACAGAGTGTGGTGGTAAAAGGAGTTCGCTCCAAGGAAGGAAAAGTGACCAGAGGGGTGCCTCAGGGATCAGTGCTGGGACAGGTTCTCTTTAATGTCTTTATAAGAGACAATTCTGAGAAGTTGGAAAGGAAGTTCTGCCTCTGTGGATGACACCAAAATCCTGCAGTAGGGTGGATAATCCAGGGGATGGTTCAGATAATCAGAGATCTGAGAAAACTAGAGAAGTGGTCAAGAGTATGGCATTACGGGTTCAAAGTAAAAACGTGCTAAATAATTCACTTAGGGCACAGAAACCTGCAGAGGAGTACAAAATGGGTGGAGTGGTAGTGACAACCAACAAGCAGGAAAAAGACCTAAGGGTAATCATATTTGATAACTTAAAGGTGGACAGGCAGTGCAACAAGGCAGTTGGGAGGGCTAGTAAAGTACTGGGGTGCATAGGGAGGGGTATCACCAGCAAAATAATGGAGAGCATGTTGCTTCTGTATATATCACTGGTAAGATCCCACCTAGAGTACTGTGTGATGTTCTGGAGATCACATCTCTGGAAGGACAGAATGGAGGTGGTACAGAAGACGGCATCTTAAATGGGGCAGGGTCTCCATCAAAAGCCATATGACAAGAAATGAAAAGACCACAATATGTACACCCTGTAACAGAGGAAGGAGATGGAGATATGCTAGAGATCTTTGAATACATCATGAGGGTATGTAAGGCACAGGAGGGAAGTATTTTTCAGACAAAATGGTGCTCAAGAACAAGGGAACATTTTATGAAGCTGGAGTGGGGCAGATTCTGGAGAGATGTGAGTAAGTACTTCTTCACAGAAAGAGTGGTGGATTCTTTGAACAGCATTCCAGCAGAGGTGGTGGAGTTGAAAACAGTGGTGGAGTTGAAGAATGCATGGTATAAGCACAAGGGAATCATAGTGGAAAGGAATGGGGCAGGGAAAAAAGCCTGCAAATTGGGTATGGTCTGCAGTAATAGTGTAGGTAGGGAGAAATGGGCAGACTGGATGGCCAAGTAGTCCTTGTCTGCTGTCAAATTCTGTTTCTATGTCTATATTTCAAAGACTCCTCCCCACCTCCCTAACCCCCCCCCCGCACTATCCTAGCCTCATTGCTAGGCAGGGTCATTCGTCCCAATGTGGATAATGCTATCCAGCTCTCCCTTCCACCCTGCTGCCTTAGTAAGCCTCAGGATCTGCTTCTCATCACTCCAAGCCAAGGAGCTGTGTAGGCACCTAACCTTATTATTCCCCCTTCCTATTTCCAAATCTATCCCATCACAATTTAGTTCCTACCAAAAGTTGCTTCCCCTTACTGTGGGGTCATTTACCACCCTCTTTGGGGTCTCCACTGTGGAGGGTCCAGATGTCATCCCTGACCACTACCAAGTGTACCTCCTCCCAGTAGTCCTGACTCACATAAATGGTGTAGGAATTTTGTAGTGGTACCAGCTGATGCATGTGCCTCTGTCCCACCACCCCCTCTTCTAGAGTCCACCATAGTCCAGCACTGTCCCACCACCCCCTCTTCCAGAGTCTGCCATAGTCCAGCTGATGGTGGCAGAGTTGGTGACCCATGGGTGGGGGAAGAGATTCCCTGAATCCTTGTCAACTCGGTCTTGAGTCTAGTGACTTCCTCCCTCTGCCCAGGTAGGTGTGTGGAGATGGGGCAGTACTGCAGTCTCCAGAAGGTCTCTGTGAAAACTGTGCCGCACAGAAACTGCATTGTACCACTCCCAACATTCTTAATTTGTACCTTTACCCCCAATAGGGTGATTCTACTTTTCAGTTGTAACTGCAGTCTCTGTTGCCTTTATAAAAGTGAGTTTTGCTTCAGATAACATCTGCTTCCAAATATGCTAGTTCTTCAAGCTGCAAACAAATCTGTCCCTTACAGCATCATGGTGATATTCACCAAACTGATGGGGTGTTGTCAAAAGGATCCATCTGAGGTATACCCAACGCTACAGTAAAAGGTAAATGCAGCCAAACTGTTAGACTATATGTTAGTTAAATGGTTCAATGGATGACTAAATGTATGGGTGCAACCTGATAGTACTTGTGATGCTGGGAGAGGTTATGGCTAAACATGTGTTTGGTCTTTTGTACTCTCTGTTCTGGAGGAACTACCACCCTTACAAGGTACAATGGTATGAAACCCTCTTTTTTCAATCCATTCTTTTGCAACTTTCCAGTCTGCACAACAGCACTCCCACAGCACCATCACTGATCTTCTCATGGATTTACAGGTTATCCACCAGTTGCTCAGAAATCAGTGTGTGGGTGACCTGCTACGTCAGTCATGCATGAGCCTACTGAGGATGCTGGCTGAGAGCAGCTTGCCATCATTTTCATCCATTTTCTTCCTCTGGGCTGGAGTGCCAGGATGTGTGCACCAGCACATCATGCTTCAGCACTCCCACTACACTGTCTCCCAGCCTCCACCAAGTGTCAGTCCCTGCAGCAGGAACTAGTGTCTCCCCTCCTCTAGGAGGAGGAGACTTGCCTTTGGCCACTTGATCCTCCTTCACCCTGCCAGCCCACCAAGCAACCCTCATCCATTCCCCAAATTAAGTTGCCAGAATTGATGCGGAAGCAAAACTGCTCCTTCTCCTAACTGGCTGCACGAAACCCTCTAGAGGAGAGTTCCACCCCTAAAAATGCTACAGGAGTGAGGTTTCTTGTCTAAAGCTACCCTAGGGATGAATCCCAGTGAGAAAGTGGTGAAATGGTGTAGGGCAAGGGACCAGATGGTGGGGGCAAAGAAACAAGTGCCCAGAGGATGCTTGAAAAAGACATGCTCTTATAGCACTCGTGGGGGAGAGGGCATGGTGAAATTGGCCACTGCCTCACTGAACATAAGTAAAATCCTCTTAATTCACTGATACAATGGACAGCTAGTAATAGAAATCACGCTGAGTGTCATGGGCCATGAGCCTAATATCATGGGGAAGGAGTCCAGAGGTTGTTGAGTCTAGGCTTAGGTAAAACCTTTGCTGAGGTGGTGTGAGCCTGGTTAGAAAGAGGAATAAACTCAATACTGAGCCAAGTTGTGGTAGGATGTGAGCCCAGAGTCATTCGAGTAGGAGCCCAGGTGTCACTGAAACATGAGCCCAGTATTCATGGGACAAGAGCCTGATGGGGGTTAAGGCATAAGAATGGCTGTCATTGGGGCATTAGCCCTGCAAAGAGTCTAAGATTTTGTTTTGGCTGCCAAGGAATTCCAGATATCATTGTATACAACAGTTGAATAGAAATCTTGATTAATAAAATGTCAAGGAATGGATGGACTGTGATGGGACTCAATCGCATGAGGAGTCAATGGTAAAGTGGCTGATGGGCAGTGGAGGACAGAAGGCAGCAACTGCAGGAGCAAGCTAAGATTAGACAGCAGGTAACCCAAAAAGAAAAAAAAAAGAAACAGGAGCACCACAGCAGAATGAGAGCCAGCAAGGAGTCCATGGATGGAAGCAAAGAAATGAGCATCTGGAGGATGCTTGAAAATGATGCAGTCTAATACCACTGAACAAATATTTCTGCTCAGTGTTTACAGGGGACAGACAAGGGGATGGGCCACAAAAAAGTAACAAGAGCTTTGGGGGAGTGGGCATTAGTCCTTTTTCAGAGAATCCTGAAGGGACTTGCTAATCTGAAAGCGGACAAAGCAATTGGGCCACAGAGGATGCATCCAAGGGTATTAAGAGAGCTCAGGGAGGTACTGGCTGCACCTCTGACAGTCCAGTTTAACAGCTTACTAGAAACAGGTGTGATCCCATGAAACTGGATGAGGACAGATGTAGTCCCACTTCACAAAGTGATAGCAGGGAGGAGTCTGGCCATTACTAGCCACTCAGCCTGATATGAGTGGTGAAAAAGTTAATGGAAATGCTACTGAAGGACAGGATTGTGGAACATCTTGAATCCTGCAGGATACAAGAACTGAGGCAGCAAGGGATTCACAGATGGAGGTCATGTCAAATGAATCTGATAGATTTCTTTGACAGGGAGACCAAGGAATTAGATAGTGGGGAGCAGTAGAGGTGGCTACCTAGATTTCAGTAAGGCTTTCAAAACGTTCTGCATTGGAGACTAGTAAGCAAGCTGGGTGGCTTCAGAGTGGATCCAAAGGTTGTATACTGGGTAAGAAATTGGTTGGTGGATAGGTAACAGACGGTGGTGGTAAACAGAGTCCACTACAAGGAAGGGTGGTTGACCAGGAGGGTGTCTCAAGGATCAGTGCTGGGACCAGTCCACTTTAATGACTTTAGAAGTAACATTGCAGAGGAGGTGGAAGGGAGGTTCTGCTTCTTTGCAAATGACACCAAAATCTGCAACAAGGTGGGCACTCTGGGGGTGGGGGTGGAGAGTGTTGGAAGGGATGAGTAGAGACATGGGAAAACTCGAGGAGTGGTCAAGGGTATGGCACCTGGGTTGTAATGCAAAAAAAGTGCAAAATAATGCACTTAGGGCACAGAAACCCAGGGGTGGAGTACAAACTGGATGGAGTGGTATTGGTGACCACCAAGCAGAAAAGAGGCCTGGGGTAATCATATCAGATTACCTAAAGGTGGCCAGGCAGTGCAACGAGGTGGTTAGAAAGTCTAGTGGGATACTGGGGTGCATAGAGAGGGATATCACCAGCAGGTGGTGTTGTCTCTGTATAGATCACTATCATGACCCCACCTGGCGTACTGTGTCAAGTTCTGGAGACCACATCTCTAGAAGGACATAGAGTGGTGGTGGTCCAGAAAATAGCAATTAAAATGTTGCAGTGTTTGCACCAAATGCCCTATCATGAGAGACTAAAGGACATCAATATGCACATCCTGTAAGAGAGGAGGGAGAGGGCTCATATAACGCAGACCTTTAAATACCTCATGTTGGTAAATAAGGTGCAGGAGGGAAATATTTTTCAGAAAAAAAGGAACTGAAGAACAAAAGGACATGCTATGAAGCTGGAGCTGGGTAGATTCAGGAGAGATGTAAGTACTTCTTCACAGAAAGAGTGATGGATTCCTGGAACAGCCTACCAGCGGAGGACATGAGGATGAAAACGGTGGAGGGGTTCAAGAATCCATGGGATAAGCTTACAGGAATCTGTGTGAAAAGGCAGGTGGAGAGGCAAAAGAGATGGAGACTGAGTGGGGTCTGCATTGATACTGGTGGTAGGGAAAAAGGGGCAGATTGGATAGGTCAAGCGGTCCTTATCTGCTGTCAAATTCTAACTTTTTATGTTTCACTAGGTGGGGGGCATAGCGATGTCAACCGCTGCCCTACCGAACCTCAGGAAAATCTCCTGAAATGGTCTAACTGCATCTGAATTTACATCCAAAAAAGCCATAAGGCAGAAAATGATGCAATGTGTATTGGTCCCAATTATTTTAGTCTTCATGTTGCAAACAGAAACATATTTATATAAAATAGCAATGGGACTCATCAGACACAATCCGACAGTTGCAGACAAGCACGGCATACGTTTACATTCATGTGTGACACTTTTGAAAATCTTGCTTGACTATATCTGACCTTGACTCAACCACATAGAGGAAAATCCTTTCTCTTTCCAGATACTCACCTATGGACCTGGATTGTTCCAATTAGTTGAACAAGTAGTTTGGGGGATGAATGGCTTTGCAAGATTGTCACAATTTCCAAAAAAAGTTCTAAGGGCAGGCTTAGTAGTCTTTACAAGGACAGACAGAAGAGAATGGGATAGATTTCAAAAATGGTAAAACATGGATGCTATGCCATAGTCCTTGACATAGCATGAAAACAAGGGGGATGCATAGTGTGCAGACATCTTGTACATCTCATTGAGGAAATAGGAAGGCTCAGATGGGAGTTAGGAAGGGTTGTAGTGTGGAGCAGAGGAGCTGACAGCGGACAGGTAAAGCCTAGAAATATGGGTGCAGAAGGTACAGTGGGACCTACAGGAGCAAACACAGGTGGATCAAGGAAATGTAAAGATCAGGACCAAGACGAACTAGGGGCAGGGGAATGGCAGACAGTGAAAATGATGAGATGAATGGAATCACAGACAAGGTGCAGGAATGATAAGAGGAGAGGCATTGTAGAGAGCAACTGGCATTTGAATATACATCCGGGGAATAGGTACTTGACCTTGCAAGGCTTGGAAGAGGGGGACAAAGGAAGGGAAATGAAAACAATGCTGGGGAACATAGGAGAGTGTAGCGAGGAGGCCAGTAGGAGGACAATGGGCAAGGAGGAAGCAGCATTAGGGACATGTAATGAAGATGAAAAAGGGGGGAGGTGGCCATGGGGATTAGTGAAACCACAAAGATTCCAAGGAAAACTATATCCACTTGAGGAACAAAAGATGAGAGGAAGGGCTCAGACAAAATAGTGGATGCCAGAGTAGTTGCAGCAGTGAGTGGAAGGATGCAGGATGTAGCGGCAAAATATCTCAACACTGGGATTAATACCAGGCTAGCAGATAGAAAAGGGGAACATGTACAGAGCACAAGACAGGTCACTAACAGATAGAGATAGAGGAAAATGTTATACGGATTGAGAGCAATAATGAGAAATCAAAAGTGTGGACAATAAGAGGGAGATCCGAGAAGAGGCAGGCAAACAACACAGCAATAGTAGGTGGATGTGGGGTCAGGGGAAGCAGAGAAATATCACCAAGGACAAGCAGTAAAGAGGGGCAGAAAGGTCCTAATTGTGGGAGACTAGATTATTAAGGGAATTAAATGGGGGGAAATAGGGACAGAAACAGTGACATATGGGTAGTCTGCTTCCCAGCAATGACAGCACTGAAGGTAAAGCACATCCTACCATCATATATGAAACATCAAGGCGGAAAACCTCACTTGGTGCTACACCTTGTCACAAATGACCTGAGCAGGAACAGCCTTCAGGAAGTGCAGGCTAGATTCAATGAGATTGCCAGCGTTTGTGGCACCAAATTCAATTCAATTGCCTTTTCTGAAGCCGTACCAGTGCTAAAGGCAAGCACTCGTAGAAAACAAGAACTAAAGGAGTTCAATGAGTGGCTTGTAGAGTGGTGTGGTAGGAGAGATTTTGGTATAGTGGGGAATTGGGGGGGCGACTTGGGAAAACAAAGAATTGTATGCTCAGGACAGACTCCATCTGAGCAGTGAAGGTACTAGGATCCTAAAACAAAAACTGGGAGAATTTATCAAACAGGCATATAATTTAAACTAGAACTGGGGAGTCCTGGGATTCAACCTAACATAAAGGACAAGGAGAGTTGGTGCCTCCCCATAAGTGGTACTATGAGAAAGAACAAAACTCAGAAAAAGTGGTGGGTAGGGGGAATGAAAGGTGTAAAAAGGGAAAAGGGAAAAACTTGAGGCTAGTATCCCTAAACACTAGGAGCTTAGGAAATAAGATTCCAGAACTCCAGGCAATGATGACAGATAGGAGGGTGGACACAGCTGCCAAATACAGAGACCTAGGCAAACCAGAACCAGGACTGGGAGCTAAATATCCCAGGGTATACCTTATATAGAAAGGATAGAGTTGGGGGGAAAGGCGGTGGGAGGGGTTAGCAATCTACATTAAGGAGGAAATAGTATGCAATCAGGAGGAAAGGGAGGAGGGAAGGGCAGAGATCCTGTGGGTAAACATCCACATTGGAACTGGGGGAAAAATGAGACTAGGAGTTGTATACCAACATCCTTTCCAGGCAGAGGGCATAAACAATGAACTGTTGACAAACATCAAAGAGCACTGCTAAAAGGGCAGAGCGGTGGTGGTTGATGACTTCAGTCTCCTGGGGTTGGACTGGAGCACAATGACCTCCACTTGCTCTAGAGAATAGGTCCTAATGGATGAGTTCCAGGATGCATTCCTCATGCAGAGGGTAAATGAAGTGACCAGGTAGGGACACAGCCTGAACTTGATCTGATTGGATGGACACCAGTTACAAGATGTAACAGTCGAGTACCCCCTGGAAGGCAGTGATCGCAGTACAGTATGCTTCACCCTGGACATGAGAAAGGAAGTGATTAGGAGCATAACTAAGGTGGTGGATTTCTGGAAGGCTGATTTTGGCAGGATGGCAGACATAGTAAAGGAGCATGTAGCCACAATAAGACCAGATATGGACACCCACCAAAAGTGGGAAATCATTAAGCTAGGCCTGTTGGAGATGACAAACTTGTGTGCCACTAGTGCCAGCAAGAAAGCAAGGTCAAAAAAGCCCAGTTGGTGGACTAAGGTAGTGCCGGAGAGAGTATGGAAGAAAAGAGCAGCCTTCAGGATGCATGAAAAGACTGAAAGGAGGCAAATAGGGAGAAACTTGTTGCAAGATCTAGGGAGGTGACCAGGATTGTGAGAGCAGTCGAAGCCTCAAGAGAACAGAGGCTCACACAGTGGATAAGGAAAAGTGAGAAAGAAATCTTTAGGTATATCAGGGAGAAAATAAATGTAAGGCAGCAGATAACTATAATCAGGAATGGAGGAGGATGGACAGAAAAGAGTGCTGAACAGGCTGAGGTACTAAATGAGTACTTCTGTTCAGGTTTTACAAGGAAAAGTGATGGACTAACCCCACAAACAAAGGAAAGGATTGTGGGGAAGGGGAAGAGATAACTGATTGTGACATCCCAGTAGATAGGGGACTCGAGGGCCTGAAATCAATACGGACAGATAAGACACCTGGGAAAGATGGATTAAACCCTAGAGTGCTGAGGGAGCTTGCAGAGGTACTGGCAATACCCTTGACTGATGTTTTCAACACCTCTCTTATGACAGGATGTGTTCAGGTGGATTGGAGGATGGCTCATGTGGTACTAAGTCATAAGAGTGGGCCTGGAGATGAACCAGGGAATTACAGACCAGTCAGCCTCACATCCATTGTGTCTAAACTGATGGACACCATGATAAAAGAGAGGTTAGTAACATTTGTGCAGGAGAATGATTTATAGGATGACCAGCAGCATGAGTTCATCCAAGGGAGATCCTGCCAGACAAACCTGATAGGTTTCTTCAATTGGGTCACTAGGGCACTGGATGGAGGCCAGGCAATTCATGTCCTGTACCTGGACTTCAGCAAGGCCTTTGACTCGGTACTGCATGAAAGACTGGTAGAAAAATTGGGGTCCCTGGGGGCTGGGAAAAGGTTGACTGGATGGATAGCAAGCTGGCTGAAGAACAGGCAAAAGAGAGTGGTGGTTGAAGAACTCTCGACACCACGTGCAGTCATAAGATGAATACCACAAGTCTTAGTTTTGGGTCCGGTACTCTTTAACAATTTCATCGCTGATATAGCAGAGAGGGTTGACAGCAAGTTGAGCCTGTTCACAGATGATACTGAAACTGGAGCAGTAGTGAATGAGGGGGAGGAAGTGAAGGTGCTTCAAAAAGATTTGGACACACAGGAAGAGTGTCAAAAACATGACAGCTGGGTTTCAATGTGGGAAAGTGCAAAATCATGCACTTAGGGTCAAAGAACCCCACAGCTACCATTTAGGCGGTGAAAGGTTGAAGGTCACCGAGGAAGAAAAGGATCTTGGGGTAATGGTAACAGGGAACATGAATCACACCGTTCAGTGCAGAAGGGTGGCTGCTAAGGCAAACAAGCTGTTGGGGTGTATAGCAAGAGGAATCTAATCAAGAAGTGAGGAATTGATCCTGCCACTGTACAGATCACTGGTGAGACCGCACTTGGAGTACTGCGTGCAGTTTTGGCATCCCTATTTGGAAAGGGACATCAAACTCCTAGAAGGGATCCAGAGAAGGGCAACCAAAATAAGGAAAAGGATGAAGGAGAAGACCTACATGAATAGACTGAGTGAGCTTAACATGTACTCCCTGGAGGACAGATGGGACGGGGGATATGATTGAGACCTTTAAATACCTAAGAGGCATAAAAACTACTGGCACAAAGGGTATGTTCCAGCTGAAAGGGGAGGGTGTCATAAGGGGGCGCAGTATGGAACTGGAAGGGGGAAGTTCAGAAGGGAGATGAGGAGGCATAACTTCACTGAGTGAGTGGTGGCAGCATTGAATATACTCCCTGAGGAGCTGGTCTCTCTGAAGACAGCGAACGGTGTCAAAAGGGGTCATGACAGAGTCAAGGGCAAAATAACTGTAGGTTGTGGCTTGGCTCAAGGGGAGAGCTCAACCCAGATGAGGAAATGAGCAGGGTTGGGGGGGTGGCAGCAGTGGAATAAACCATGCTGCAATTTTGAGCAGATGAGATAGACTGTTTTGGCCAGTATCTGCTGGCTTCATTCATATGTCTGTAGCTATGGTTATACCCTGAGTTACTACTGCCCACAGAGCTGCTAGTCAGTACATTTCAGTGTAACAGACTGACGTTACAGTGTAATCATATATTTTCTACCAGTCTGATTTCACTTTTAAAATTTTCTGTGTGATTACCCTTTAAATAAATGTCAGATAGACATAGGTTGTTGAAACAGTGCACAAGACCCGCCTTCATATGTAGTTACACTTGTAAAGACAAATTTAATAATGCCAAAAGTAGTAACATAGTAGTTACACAATAGATCTGGGGCCCCATATTCAAAAGTGGATGGAAGCATTACGCAAGTGCCTGTGTTGTGCATTTGAAATGCCCCACCCCAAAAAAATGGAATAGTCAGAATTTGGGCTTAAAAATGTGATTGCGCATTTATTATTAAGACTGGCTAATACCTCCTTGAGCAAATACCACACAGGCACCTTAGTAACCTGCCTGCCTAGCTGTTCATTATTTCTGTCTTTTACTCAGGTTATTGTAACGTGCCTACAATGTCCACTATTACCCAGCCTGCTTCTTATATATATATGTATTGTACTCCACTCATCCCTTCCCCTGCATCGCACCTGGAATTGAGCCTTGGCTCAGTGTTCTTCTCCCAGTTATCAACTTTAATAAATAAATAAATAGCTGGCTGAATATCCTGAATATGCTCAATCACGTAACAGAAAATGTGCATTGCAGCAGGGTACTGTTGAATATGGAGAACCGCATGCAATAGGCAGGAACTGCTGCACACAAACTGTGAGTGGAGCACAAGGCACTGGTGCAAGTGGGATTGGTGATGGTGCAACAAAGTAGCAACCCAGGGGCAGGGGAGGTACTGTGGCACACCACAGTGGCCAAAAGACCCTTAAGCAGGGCCAGCAAGTTCCCAACACAGTACACCTGACAGACGTTGAAAACTATGGGGAAGGCAATGCACGCTGGCCAGTGCCGACACACAAGGCCATGTGTAGGGTACCACAGCAATGACCGTGCCAATGGACAAGGCTGAATGGTGAAGCAGAGCGACAACACTGCAGATGTACCTGTGAGACATGTGGGAACAGTGTGCCACCAGCACACCACCAGAATGGGAGGAGGCAGGAGCACACACAGGGGTACCCACACTGACAGCAATACATGTTCGCTGACAGTGCAGGACACAGCTACATGGCCAATGACAACACCATAGATAGGCACAGTGCCACCATAGGGAACCAATTGGAAGGGACACAAGGACATGCCACACAAGCCCCATACAACCAGTGCAGGGGAAGACAGGGATGGACACAGTGTGGGCCACACCCTGGGGACAAGATGGGGTGGATGAAGTGATGGCCTGCACCCACCTGTGCACCAGTGCACGGGGATGTGGGGCACATGTGCCAAACAGCAGGCAACAGTAACAATTGAAGGAATCAACACACACAACCATGGGATACTCAGTGTGCCACAGGTGCACAGCAATGTGCCTGCCTAGTGCCAGGCATGCCCAAATATAGGCAGATGGCTGTCACAGTCTGGCTGACTGTGTGGACTGCCCACACACCAACCTCCAGCCAATCAAATATGCCCCACAGGATCTTTTGGGTTCTCACAGTCGTCCTTCTTCTGACCAACTGTCCATGGGTCCGCCGGACATCTCTGCCCATCATTGGTGTGCCAACACGTCCTAAAGGAGTAAACAGACAAACAAAACAAAGTTCATGCCAACAGTCAATCATGCTCAGACAGAAATACCTCCTCCCCCCCAGCAATGATGGTGATGTGCAGACGTGACTACGTGAGGGGTAGCGCACAGGCCCACCACAGTGCCACATGCAACTGTGACGGACGATGTGCCATATACATGTGTCACACAAAGCATCCCTCAGGGGATGTGGGCACGGAAACAGGCAATGGCAGTGCAGAACATGAGGAAGACATGGAATAGGGCAATGTATATGTATGCCACATAGCGGTGTGCTGGAAACACAATGGTGCCTGTCACAGCACAGCGGCCATTGAGAGGCATGTGTACACTGGACACACACAGAGAGGCATGTGTGCAATGGACACAGGTGGGCAAACCCCTTCACAGGTGCACCAGAGGCAACAATGCAGATGCATGATACAGGCCACCATGGGTCACATATGCAGGCATGTATGGACAGCATGCGGCATGCACCCAGATGTTGTCCAACCACTACTGCCACACCCAAGGGAAACACACAGAGACATGCAGGTATGGCACAGCTGCACAGATGGACAGACAGGTGCAGCCCATGGCAACAGCATGCCAGCAGCCTACAGCCGAATGATGCATAGACATGGGTGGCACATCCCTACATTGAACCACTGAACATGCAGGGGTCAGGGAGTCATCCTGGGGGCATACCATCAGGGCTGTGGTAAAAGGCATGGTCATGGGTGTGTGCCCAAACACCATCCCCAATGTGCCAGTGAGGCATGCCACAACCACAAACCATCCGCAATGGCACCATCTGCACCAACACGAGGAAACACACATGCACAGACCATATAGTGTAGAGGGGCCGACATGCAAATAGGGCACATGCCCAGGAACCTGCCACAGAGTGGGTGACAGGTGACTGACAGCCATCACTGGCCACAACTGCCACAAAGGGCCTGTAACAGGCAGTCACACACTGTGTATGGAGGTGGGCACTGAAAGGGATAGAAGCAATGTTAGTGGTCACTTCTGCATGTTAGTAGAACACCCACGGCCATACCTGTGCATGGGGGCACACATGTAATGGTGGCAGAGGGTCACATCATGTAACACAATGGTGAATGGACAAGGAGACCACACACAGAAACAGAACTAACAGCAGCAGAACACCCTAGCACTGTGCTGGCACCGCACATCAATGGCCAGTGACCCACAAACACAATAGAATGAGCTTTACAGGTACTGGGAAGGCAGCCAGTCACAGAGTCCATATGAAGTCCAGGTGCCCAACAGAGGAAGCACACATGGATATTGCCAGACAACACAGTGAGCCAAAATTGCACTGCCCACCTTATGCACAACGGATGGTGTCAGGAACACACACAGCTGCACTGGACATGTCACCAGGGATGGCTAGCGGGTGTCACACCCACATCTGTGTGGCACACATATGTTGCACAGTGACACAATGGTGTGGGCCAGCATGGATGAATGGCAGCCAGCAGCCAACTGAGAACACTGGACAATGGCAACACACAGCCATAGACAGTGCTCGACATGACACAGGACTACTGGAGTGTGTAGGGGAAACACCACAAATGGTGCCTGAAGCAGGAACACAAGGGAAGCCCCACATTATCTGTTGCATGTCACAGTCCACACAGGGCAGGGATATGGCCCGGGCCACACACAGGACACAGCCATGGCAACACCAATGGCCAGTCATGGTGGAAACAGCCAGAACACAGTGCCATACTGGAACCGTATTACCACAGTGGCATTGCTGGGGCCCACATCAATGGGGCAACGTGTGCCATGCAGCACTGCAAGGGGGAGTGGGGGGGCATGTGGACAAATGGATGCTGGCGGTGCAACACAACTATATGCTGCACAGCAGAGGGAGGAATGGCGTGTGATGCAGGGCCACACACATGCCATTGAGCACATAACAGGAGATACAAAGCAGTGGGCGCACCATAACTGATGGCCCCATGGCATACCCTGTGTGGGTGGTGGAGGTGGCCCATGACCATGTCCAGACACACTGGACATTGCAGGGTCCACAGAGGCTGAAAGCTGTGCATACCTGACCAACAGCACAACACTGCCACCACATGTGTGTGTGTCACCTGTGTTGCATGCACATACCACATGCTATGGACAACAATGGGCAATGCAGTTCCCCCTTGGCCCCATGGTACATACAACATCACATGCACACTCACCTGATGCCCTGCATGGCGACAGACATGCAGTGTTTTGCTGCCTGGTCCACCTCCCTCTGCCCCCCTCATGCCTGCAGGCATCCCTCCATGCCTTCCTGACCACCTTCCTGTCTGCATTGGAAACACAATGATAATGGTACAACTAGCATCATGCTGTAGCACACAGTTCCTCCCCCATTACACCCATGAGCAATTCAGGTATGTGAACAACTACCAAACATCCGCACAAAACTGCATGTATCCCCATCATTGCCTGCCATATAGTGTACAGGTGCAGTGGCACGATACAGCGCTGTACAATCTACCACCCATCACCAGTGCCCATACAGTACAGCATTGGAAGACAGTGCACGTTTGATGCGTATGCACCATGGTGCCCTGCGAGACTATGCTGCGGGCCACCAGGCCAATGCTGTGTGTGCCCTGTACATAAAATGTGTACCTTGGCATATGGCACAAGGGGACAGTCTCCATGGGTGGCATCTGCCATGGGATACACCACCATTGTGTGTTATGGACACCATACACTAGTGCTGGCTACTGTACCTGGTTTGCATCCATGTGCAGCCTACAGTGGAAACCCATGCTTGCATAGTGGCACACACACGCAGCTCACACTGGACTGTGTGGCACCTCTGTAGGTGGCCATACCCAGACACTGTTGGTAGGTTTTGCCAGCTGTGACATGGCCATGGGCCCATAGCACTGTGCACATGTCCTCTAGGGGTGCTGGGGCCAGCCAGTGGTAGAGACAGCACACAGTATAGCACCACACCTGAACACAGACACCATCCAGTATGCATGGCATAACAATGTCCACACTGGACAGCCACACACCTGTCAGTGTACAGTACCATGAATGGCATAGTAACATGACATACGTACCTGGGCATGACACTGTTCCCCTGAGCACGATGTCCCATAGCCGGTCCATCCATGCCCTCTCTCTGCATCCCAAGTCACCATACCTGTGACGGCACAATTCCCCCAGTCTACCGTGTGAGGCATCTGGAGGTTTTGGTCCAGATCTGGGACCTTGCCACCTCCAGCTCCTCCTGGCCAAAGAGCTGTTATTCCCTGGGGACAACCAGATCAACCAGGTTGGCCAGGTCAGACTCTCACCACCTCTAGGAGCATTGGCTGGTGACTTCAGTGCATGTGGCACATGTCATTGCAATGGTTTCAGCTGAAGTGGCACTCTCCTCTGCACATTTGGCCAGGCCTGTGAGCCGCATCAATTGCACAATTGGGAACACAAGGTGGGCCCTTCACATCCGCCACATGCTCCATCAGTTTGCACAATAGGTGCCCAATGGCACATAACTGCACATGCACGGTAGCAACTAGCTGCATGGGAAACAAAGGTCATGCACCCTGCATTCATGCATGTGTGGCAGTGATACCATATTGTGAAGATAAGCCAATGCCGTGACCCCAGCCATCCGTATGGTACATTTCATGGACCATCCGCCATGCACACCCACAGCGCAAGTGCACCGTCAATGCTTTGTGCCTGTGCAATGTACCGATGAGTTATGGCTATCATGCATGCAACAGTGGAACTATGCAATGTGTTTATGCAGAGCACAATGAAATGAGCCTTGCACAGTGGGATGCACCAGACGCATCTTTGCAATGTTCAGCTAGGATATGCAAATGGCTTCATTGCATAATTCTTGTGTCTAATCCACACATTTGCATCTCATTATTGGAAAGTATTCAGCTCATTTGCATGCAATGGGCCATAAAAGCAGCCCTGCAGCACCCCTCTGCACAGGTGACCGAGAGATACTACAGCCTTTAAGGTAGGATTTTTTCTTTTACTGTCTTTCTGTTCAGGAACTGTGCATGTTTACACGACAAATGCCATTGATGCTGTAGCTGCCCCTATCCCTGTCTGTTTGTCCCACAAGTACCAGTACAGAGTCTGAGTCTGGCAAACAATGATGATGTCCAAGTTTCACTAAGGATGAGCTGAAGCACCTCATTGGGGCCTATGTGTTGCGGGATAACCTCCTGAATCAGAAGACTGGGACCCAGCAGGACCAGGCACGGGGATGGTAGGAGGTGGCATAGGCCTTTAATGTATAGGGGAAGTACAACAGAACACCACATGAGTGCATTAAGTGCATCAATAGCACATGTTGACACTGCAAGCAACAGTTGGCCCAGGCCCATGCCTCCCACACTGCAACCTGTGGGGGACCTTTCACAATACTTTCCATGACAGCGTGGGATGCCATCATGGCCATGACACTCAGCTGTGTGGCTGTGGAGGGCATTGCTGGTTGTGGATTCGATACAGGAAGTGGTCCATTGCTGCACTGTGAGTATGCAATACACAAGTTATGTATACAGTCCTGCATTTGGTGTTGGCAGTCTGTGTGTGGCATGGAATACAGTCTTTGTAGCAGTGGGTGGTCATGGGCTAGTGGATGCTGTGTGGCTGTGAATGCCACTTGTGGGGTTCAGCATTATCACTGTACACAAGTATTACCAGCCTTGTTGGGGGCCAGTACTATCCGTTATCCATTCTGTTTACATTCTCATGCACATGTGTGCCTGGGCCATACTGCAGGTATTTGGACGTTGTGTATAATACTGCTCTCTATGGTGTATGGTGTGGATATGTATACAGCATGTGCAGTGGGTTGGGGTGACACTGAACGCCCCCTGTGCAGTCGGTTGGGGCCTGCATTGGGGGGTGTGGGCAGGAGGCCTTGTGGTGTGTGCCTACCAATTGGCATTCACTGGCCACATGCCATGCACCTGTCAACCCCACCATGCAGCATGGCATGTCTGCCATGTGTCCTGCTCACACTGTCCTGCCCATGTTTCTCACCATCTGCACACCTGTGGCATGCATGTGCACCTCCCTGTGTATGTTACTGTTCTGCCATCATGGACATACAGCCCTACCTATGGTTTCACCTTTTGCTTCCACACCACCATCACATCTTTGGACAGGTGCAGCTTCATGGATATGGCCACAAGGGCAGTGGAGCAATGTATCTGTGGCCATGGCATCAGCCAGTGTGGTGGCCTCCACTCTGGACACATCTACACAGGGGGTGGGAGATGTTGATGATGACATCTCCCTGTCTGGGATTGACCTCCTGAATGTGCCTGCATTGGACACAGATGATTATGGCACACAGCTTGAAAATGTCATCCCCGACATGGTCCCCCTTGTAGCCACGGTGGATGCCACACATGCCTCAAGTGACTCCAGCAGCCATCCTGGGACATCCCATGCACAGCAGGTGGGCCACCGCATACAGTCTAGCATGGTGCAGGCTGGGGTGTACTGGGCCAGCCTGCTGCTGTGCAGGTAGGGTGCAGCACCGCCCTGAAGTAGGGTACTGGAAACCAGCAATGGTCTGACTGTGCACGTGGTCAGACCATTGTGGTTGTCCACACAACATCCCTGGGTACACATCGGAGAGCTTTGTGGCAGCCACAGGAGATGGCAGTAATGTAACAGGCCACAACCCCCCCACTCAGCAACCCCTCCTCCAACAACACATGTCCCCTGATAATGAGCTGCCAGAGCACACACAGCTACTGAGGGCCTTTGTGGAGTACCAGGTGGCACTCCATGAATCTTTGCAGGGGCTGCAGGTGCAGCTGTGGCTCCTTGATGAGCGGGCATCTGTTACCCATGCTGAACTCATAGGGGTGACACACCTCCTGTGTGTGGACATGACCATAGGCCTTGCCTGTATTGTGCAGGCCATACAGGAGGGATTTTCAGCAATGGTCACCCATTGTTGCCAGAACTCATGCTGCACACCGCACAGCACCCCACAACATTACAGCATGTGTGCAATGCCTTTGAGATGCCATCTCCTGCCATTGCACCACCACCCACCCCAAGCCTCAGTGGGCTCTTCTCATCCTCGACCTTGATGCGTAGCCATTCCCAGTCATGTGGTTCAACCCCCTCAGGGGCAGAGCCATCACCCCATGTTGCACGAAGGATCACACTGGAGTTGCCTATGACCATGGTGTGGGGCCGCACAGGTGTCCATGGTGGGGACTCACGTGCACCCTGAGGTGTCCAGGACACTGTTGGCCTGCCCATGACATTATATTAATAATAATAATAATTTTATTTATAAAGCACCTTTCAAGATGTCAAGGTGCTGAACAATTACAAACAATCCAAAACTCTAAATGAAATCATAAAACATCCATAAAAATCAGCGTATCATCCAGATATCATATAAATAGTAAAATCGAAAGATTAATACAATAATTTAGGTATCTAAAAAGGCCATATTCCATAAATATGTTTTTAAATCTTTCTTAAACAACTCCACGGAGGTGCACTGCCATAACTGGCATGGTAGAGAGTTCCAAAGAGCGAGAGCAGCATGTGAAAACGCTCTGCTGCCGGAGAATTTTAAACTCACTCTTGGAATCTCTAACAACCCCATGTCGGCCGAGCGGAGTGATCAGTCAGGGCAGTAAGGAACCAGAAGGTCTTTCAGATAGGCTGGACCCTGGTCGTGAAGGGTTTTAAAAGTCAATAAAATGACTTTAAAGGTGATCCACCACCACATACGAAGCCAGTGCAGTTCGCGCAGCACGGGAGTAATGTGACAGGACCTACTTGTCCCAGTCAATACCCGGGCTGCAGCGTTCTGCACCAGCTGTAGGCAATGGATTTCAACCCCAGAAAGCCCAAAGTACAGGGCGTTGCAATAGTCCAAACGTGAAGAAACAAAAGCATGGACCAAGGTAGGCAGGGAGTCGGACGGAACAAGGTGCCTAACCCTGGCAATGTTCCTAAGATGATAAAAGGAAGTCTTGACAACAGCTGACACCTGAGATTTCAGAGTCAGCTTGTCATCAAGAATAAACCCAAGGCTACGCACCCGTTCAGAGGATGGAAGAGATACACCACCAAGGAAAATTCCAGATGGTGCACCAATACACGGCCTCTCAATCCGACCACGTGGGTCAACTACCAGAACCTCTGTTTTCTACGAGTTCAACTTTAGCCAACTAGAATCCATCCAGTCTTGGATCTCCCCCAGACAATTATTAAACACTGAGAGAGCTCCATCCTGGTCGGGTGCAAAAGACAGATAGAGCTGGGCATCATCTGCATAACAGTGAAACCTCAGCCCATATCGTCTTATGATACCTCCGAGGGGCAGCATATACACTGCAAACAACATGGATGATAGCACAGAACCCTGAGGCACTCCACACAACAAAGAAATTGGGTCAGAGGAAAAATTCCCCGACACAACTCTTTGTGATCTTCCGGTGAGGAATGATGTGAACCATTTCAAAACGGTTCCAGACATACCACACATTTGCCCCAGGCGAGCTAATAACACCATGTGGTCCATAGTGTCAAAGGCTGCAGAGAGATCAAGAAGAACCAAGATGGAGCATCTCTTCTGATCCCTTGCCATCAGAAGATCAATTAACACCCAAACCAGAGCAGTCTCAGTGCTATGTCTTTTCCGGAAGCCAGACTGGAAGGATTCGTAGATATTATGGATGGTTAAATGGTCGTCCAATTGAACAGCTACGACCTTCTCAATAACCTTCCCAATAAAGGGGAGGTTAGAGATAGGTCGATAGTTTGTAAAACAGTGTGGGTCCAAGGAAGCTTTCTTCAAAAGAGGAGTCACCACTGCCTCTTTCAGAGAGCAGGGAAACTTGCCTAACTCCAAGGATCCCCAGACTGTTTTCGCCAGGACCGGACCGATAATGTCAGAACAACCCAAAATGAGGGGAGTCGGTCCGGGATCCAAACCACAACTTATATAATAGCCACAAACTCAGGTCGACAAAAGGAACTCCAGGAGAAATAGGGCACTGTAATCCCACGCTGTCCAAAAGCATCACCCTTAGAGGATGCCGGACCCAGGTTTGCCCTGATGTCGGCCACTCTAATTTCGAAGAATAGAGCAAGCTCATCACACTCTACTTACGAAAAAGCTTTCCGAACTTGCAGGCAGGCTGGGTTGCACAGTCTGTCTACCATTTGAAACAACTGAGCCGGTCGATTCTGGGCAACTGCAATCTCCCTGGACAGGAATTCTGCCTTCTTATGGGTGATTGCAGATTGATAGCTAACATAATGTTCCATCAATCTAGAGTGGTCGGCATCAAGGGCAGACCTGCGCCAGCGATGCTCTAACCTTCACCCCTGTCTCCGCATCTCCCTCAAGGTCCCATCAAACCACGGGGATCTGGGGCGAAGGGATAGGGGGCGCTCACTAACAGGAGCAATAGAATCCAGAGCAGTTGAGATGGCCTTATTATAGGCCAACACCAGAGCATCTGGACTATTGCTCACCGAAATGAAGGATGAAAGGTCAAGGACCGCCGCTAGACCTTGTGGAGTAACATTCCATAATGGGAGGTACCTGACCATCTCCACAAGGGCTGGTCTCCTCAGGGGGGTGCGAAAATTGAACCTCATGATGTAGTGATCAGACCAGGCGACTGGTTCCACCCCCATGTCGGATGCTTCGATCCCTAGAAGGAAGACTAAGTCCAAAGAGTGTCCAGATTTATGCGTAGCAGTGGAAACCACCTGTGTAAGGCCCAAGGAAGACATCAATTGGAGGAAGTGATTACCAAAATTAGAGAGTTCATCATTGACCCAGGCATGGCCGTTGGTGGGGGACCATCTTCCCAGTTCCACACAAGGTTGTCTGCAGTCCACATCCTGTTCACACAGTGTCCCACACGCACACCCCTATGTCGTTGTTTTGCCATTTGTGTGGCACCCGAGCTATGGATGTGGGCCAATGGTGTTGTGGGAGTGGCATGGGCGTGATGAGTGCACCTATGGCCTACTGCTGTGGGTCTGTGCCTGTGGTCTGTCTCTGATCCATCCCCTTGCACCACATCCACCTGTGTGCACCCTTGTCATTGTTGCCCATCCTGTGGACATGTGCGCATGTGGCCTGGGCACAACAGTCTGCATGTCATGCCACTGTGAACAGTTCCCACCGCATCAACATGGGGTGCACCGTGCACCATGCACCCACATCCCCAGCGCCTGTGTGCATGCCTGCACTATCACAGCTGCCTGCAGTACTCTCCTTCAGGGTCTGAAATGCTCTTGCACGATGGTGTCCCTGTGCAGCCATCCCCTCTGGGCAAGTCTTGGGTCCTTCTAGTCTAGTTTCTGGCTGCCCACCCTCATTCTGTGGCTCCTCATCCTCCGTACTGTTGCCCTCAGGGACCTGGACTACTATTCCATGGTCAATGGCCATGCTGTACAGCATGCAACAGGCTAGGGATATGCCACAGGCCTTGTCTGGGCAATACTGCAAGGCACCACTGGACCTGTACAGGCATCTAAACCTCATCATTAGGATGCCGAACACATGCTCAATGATGTTCCTTGTTGCAATGTGTGCCTTGTTGTATCTCTCTTCTGCTTCGGACATGGGCCTCAGTATGGGGGTGAGCAACCATGGCTGGAGGGGGGAGGTACAGTCACCTCTTTGGATGAAGGGGACATATTAGTCAACAGTACACATCCATGGTGGTCTCTTCCCACCCCACATACCCTGTGTCTGCTGCTTGCCCCCATCTGCACTGTAAACCAAACACTGTTTTCCACTTGCATATGCCCTCACATGATCCTGTGGCACATTCCCAGCTATCATCTGTCCACTGTAACTGCCACTGTGGCCTGCATGGTGTTCACTCTGTTGTGCATGGCTGCAGCACAGCCTGTTTGTGACACATGACACTGTCCCTTTCCAATACGTCACACTGCTCTACCCTCTTACACAGCGTCACAGGCAGACACTGGCTGGCTGCACCCTGTTGCCTGTGCCTGTTGCAGTCCATCATGTGTAGGGCCACCTGGCTTGGTTCCCACCTCTGTCTAATGTGTGACATTTTGCAGTACCCTTTTTGGCCCCCTCCCCCCATCCTGTGTACCACATGTCTGTCAGTCATTGGGGCAGCTCATTCATACTGGACCACCCCTTCACAGCCTATGGATGCACAGTGGCCGGCCATGTGTGCGCCTTTCTCATGGGGGTATGTGCCACTCACCCACAAGATGGCCATTGGGTATTTTGCCAGTCATAGATCATGGGCACATGGACTATTGATGCCAGATATAGGCATTGTGTTAACTCCCAGCTAAGTGGGCACAAACATTGGTGATGCACCCTGCAGCATTGAACACCACCTGGCAGTTTAGGGAGTAGAAACCCTTCCTGTTAATGTACACCTCCTTGTCACCACTAGGTGGTGCTCTGATTGCCACATGGGTTCAGTCAATGGCCCCTACCATGCCTGGAATTCATGCTACTCTGTGAAAGTGTTGCATTGTTTCTGTACCCTCCGCTGCTGTGCTAGGGAATAGTATGAACTCTGCAGCATGGGGCAGCAGAGAAGTGAGGAACTGGGTGAGGAGACAGGACATGGCAGACTGTGTGATACTGGTGGTGTCACCTACCTGAATCTGGAAGGTGCTTGTGGCGAGTAGGCACAGCGCTGCTGTCAACTTTGTCTCCCTCATCATGGCGTGACTTCTGTGGGTGCCTGCAGATCCTCATGGAGCAGCTAACTGAGCTATCTCAGAATTTCCCTGTTGAGCTGGAACCAGCCTACAATGTCTGTGTCATTGAGCTGCTCAAATGTGACATGGGGCCAGTATCATCTCTAGTGGGCATACTGCCTACTGACCCTTCAACAGCCACATTGCTGTTGTACCCATCTCCTCACATTAGCAATCACATCTGCCTTGTGGAATGCTGACCCATCCATTGTTGTTGCAGTGCTGCAAACAACCTCTGGGTGGCTTGCTGATTTAGGTCAAGTCTTTATATACCTAACTTTGCACAGCACATTTTTGGATTGCGCAGCATATGCGTCACTCATTTTGGTTGAATACACAGTTGTGCTGCACATTCAGGTTCCTGCCCCCTTTTTCTGTGCCGCATATACAGTGAAGGAGCTGTAGTGCTTCTGGTTGGCTCATCAGAATTGGAATCGACCATGGCCATTGCCGCTTGAGGAGGGGGCCATGTTGCAGCCTCAGGGACCAAGAGGAGACCAGGAGATGGAGGAAGGAGCCATGTTCGGCTCCAGGTACTAATTGTCAGTGCACCAATTGGCAGGGCTCTGGAAGGAGCCAATCAGCAGAGAGGTGGTCGATTTAAGTGTGCGACAGGCCATAAAAAGGCAGTGCCCAGTCGCAGGGTAAACAGAGACAAAATGAAGGAGCTGTAGTGCTTTAATTTTCTCCCACCCATCCTCCACACATCGCCTCCTTTATTAAATAGGGAGGTAAACCACTCCTGGTAGTTAAGAGGACCTATCAAAAGGGTCAGGAGGAGGAGCTAATCAGAAGGAGAGTCCCTCAGTGACCTGGAAGGTAAGGAGACATCCAGCTGGAAGGGTACTACTGCAGGACTAAGGTACTCTGACTTTAAGTTTTTTTGTGGCTCTGTTATAAGGTTGAGGGCACTGGGGCTGTGTCTGGAACAAGGTACTGGGACTGCCATTTCTGGAGGAGCTGCTTCAGAACAGAGGCACTGTGACTGGACTTGTCACTAGGGGAGTGTGGAAGCTGTTAGAGTTCTGTATTCTAGGAGAACTAAAGTGATTGCTGTATGAAAATCGGTGTGGTTTGTAACTGTTGTTCTAGAGGGTGAGTCAACAGTAGGTGCCTTGGGGTTGAGGGGTCCTAAGGTCTATGATATTTGCAGGAAGCAGAGCAGGGATTTGTTAGAGACACAAGAGATAAGAAGAACTACATTTTGGGGGGCATTTCAGGAATAAAGGAGATGCTAAGGTGAGCAAATGGAGGGAGGTAAGGAAGGACACACTAGAGGATGGAGAGGCATTAGCAGGGGAGGACTGGGACAGTGGGGGGGCAAGGGAGCTGCAGGATGCTAGAGGGGCCTACAGGAGGCAGAATAGTGTGTTGCAGTGGTTGTGGGGTGGCAGTCTGGATGAATGTATTGTGGAAGCTAGGGGAGTGTCCAATCTGTGACATGCTGAGGAGACTTGAGGATGAAGTTCAGTGGCTTGGTGGAGAGATGAGGAGGTTAGAAGGAGGGCACACACACCTCGAATACAAGAGCACAGGTCTATAACAAACTTTAATTCAGAAGTGTCACAAAACAGCCATATCACCTGTTGCATTTCGGATGTCTGCTACATCCTTTCTCAAAGGTCAACCCCTTAATGTGAACATTCCCTTAAATACTCATACCAATAAACTAACAATGACATCACTAATTTAATCAATCATTTGTTAAAACAGTTACTAAACATATATAAACACATTAATTTATGTAAAAAATGTCTATATTATAAAGACTCAGATATTTCTGACATAAAAAACATAAATACCCAAAGCAAAAAAAGGGGGGGAGGAAAAAAAGAAAAAAGCTGAATAGGTACAAGTTAAATTACTAATACAGAGGTCCAAAATTGTATTCAGAATCAGCTTATTACATTTAAAACCTATACTTAGTGCTTAGCCATTTTACAATGGATTTGATATTTTCATTATCCATTAATAAGTACCACTAAACATACATAATGCGTTATACCACATGTATATCTAAAGATCTATAATACTTAATATCTCAATCAAAGAATTTTTATCTCCCAAAACGAGAACTTAGAAGCTAAAAAGCTAGGGGGGGGGGGAGAAGGGGAAAGAAGAAGATTTTTAAAAAAACATCACTTCAGTACAAGCATTGCAGCTTAATAATAACAGCTTATCGAAACAGTGATGTCCTACTCAATAAACTATTACAACCATTACTTTTAATCATTTCTTCATTCTTTTTTGTTTGAGAAAAGGTTTCAATTCAAAACCAGTATTTAAACCCTTATTTTTAGTGGCGTTCAGATTAATGATCCAAAATGCTTCTCTTTTTAACAAGAGATCATCAAAATCTTCCCCTTGTGGTTTACGATACACTTTATCTATACCCACGAAACGAAACTCATGTGTTTCATCCTTTTTTGCCATAACTACATGGGCAGCTGTGGCATATGTTAGATCTTTTTTCTCAATAGCCTTTAAACAGCTTAATCTGGTTCAAGGTCAGTTGGAATTCATCTGTATCCCCCTCCCCCGGGTCGTGCCTGAAAATAGGCAGGATTTGTCTAGTGCACTTACCCGATCAACAAAAGCTAAATAAATAAATAAATAAAATAAATGTTCCTTCACTCGGACTTTAAAATTCTGTTTCGTTTTTCCAATATAAAAGCTATTACAGCTACACACTGCCATATATATTAGTCCTTCTGTATTACAGGTAATCAACTGTCTAATATTAAAAATCCGTTCCATGTTACTACAAGTGAATACTTTACATCTTTCAATCACTGGGCAAATTTTGCAATTTTTACAAGGGTAACAGCCCACTACATCTTTGCTTAACCACGTGTCAGTCTCTGTAGTAGTATCAATGAAGTGACTGTGCACAAGTCTATCTCCTAAGGTGTTAGCTCGTCTGTATGCCATTCTCGGTGATATATCAGTTATTTCTCTTAAACCTGTGTCACTAGATAGAACCTTCCAATGTTTTTTAATAATGTTCTCTATTTCTCTAGCTTGTGTTGAAAAAGTAGTCACAAAATTAAACCCTTCTCCTTGACTCTCCTGCAACGAAACTTTTTCTTTTAGCAATTCTACTCTATCTGTCCTTTCAGCATATTCTCTACCTGTTTTAATACACCTCTCACTATACCCCCTTAATTTTAACCATCTGGTTAACTCTTCTGCTCCTTCTTCGAATCCCTCCACTTCACTGCAGTTTCGATGAGTTCTCAAAAACTGACCTTTCGGAATATTATCTACTGTATGTCTCGGATGGCAACTTTCTGCCCATAATATCGTGTTGCCATCAGTGGATTTCCTATAGATTGCAGTTTTTAATTTCAAATTGCCCTCTTTATACATTTTTAAGTCTAAAAAGAAAATGCTCTCTAGAGACGCAGTATAAGTAAATCTCAAATTAGTATTTGTGCTTTCCAAAAAAGCAGCAAACTGTGCTAGTTCTTCTAAAGTGTCTCTCCAAACAAAAAATAAATCATCAATGTATCGTTTCCAAACGCCAATTTTATCCCTATATTTGTTATTCACTGGATTTAGTACCTTATCATTCTCCCAAACCCCCATGTATAGATTGGCTATTGTAGGAGCACATGTGGCCCCCATAGCGGTCCCTTTAATTTGTAAAAACATCTCTTTATTAAACAAAAAAAATTGTCCTTTAACACATATTCCAACAACTTCAAAATAAAATCTGTATTTGGTGTTTCTGTTTGATGCCTCTGATTTAAAAAGGCAGCTGCTGCATCAAGGGCACCTTCATGTGGGATGTTCAAATATAACGCTTCTACATCCATTGTCACCAAATAATCTTGATCACTTAAATTCATATCTTGTACAAGTCGTAATACATCAGAGGTGTCTTTTAAGTATGATGGTAAGGAGACAGCAAATGAATTTAAATGAAAATCCACAACCTGTGATAAGCTTTCGGTTAACGAACCTATACCACTGACAATTGGTCTACCTGGTGGGTTCAACAAGGTCTTATGTATTTTGGGCAACAAATAAAATGTAGCCCTCACAGGTTTGTCTGTTATTAAAAACTGTAGCTCCTTCTGAGTAATTTCCCCCTTATGAGCAGCTTCTTTTACAAACTCATCAATGCTGCTTTTAAATTCAGCGGTAGGATCATAGCTTAATTTCTTATAATAATTATTGTCTCTTAATTGTCTTTCAGCTTCTGGTATGTAATCTTTTTTATTCAGAATGACAACACATCCACCTTTATCAGCTCTTTTAATTTCTATCAAGGTGTTACTCTGCAAAGTTTGTAATGCTTCTCGTTCTTCTTTACTTAAATTGTTGTAACCAGACACTGGGGGGTTGTTAAATAACTGTTCCAAATCATTTTCTACCAACTGTTTAAATAATTTAACAGCTGGATAAAGTGGCGGATTAAACGTTGATATAGGTCTAAAAGTGTCTTTACTGTTCTTAGTTACCACATTTTCCATTAGTATATGTTTATTAAAGAAGAAAGTTTTTAAATTCAAGTTCCTGCATGCAATGTTTAAATCCACCGTCGTCTGGAACTTGCTTGCAGGTGTCATAGGTACAAACCCTAAACCTTTACTTAAAACTCTTTTCTCTGTGTCTGTCAAATTGATTGTACATTGATGTTTTATTTTTTATTTGGAGAGACACTTTAGAAGAACTAGCACAGTCTGTTGCTTTTTTGGAAAGCACAAATACTAATTTGAGATTTACTTATACTGCGTCTCTAGAGAGCATTTTCTTTTTAGACTTAAAAATTTATAAAGAGGGCAATTCGAAATTAAAAACTGCAATCTATAGGAAATCCACTGATGGCAACACGATATTATGGGCAGAAAGTTGCCATCCGAGACATACAGTAGATAATATTCGGAAAGGTCAGTTTTTGAGAACTCGTCGAAACTGTAGTGAAGTGGAGGGATTCGAAGAAGGAGCAGAAGAGTTAACCAGATGGTTAAAATTAAGGGGGTATAGTGAGAGGTGTATTAAAACAGGTAGAGAATATGCTGAAAGGACAGATAGAGTAGAATTGCTAAAAGAAAAAGTTTCGTTGCAGGAGAGTCAAGGAGAAAGGTTTAATTTTGTGACTACTTTTTCAACACAAGCTAGAGAAATAGAGAACATTATTAAAAAACATTGGAAGGTTCTATCTAGTGACACAGGTTTAAGAGAAATAACTGATATACCACCGAGAATGGCATACAGACGAGCTAACACCTTAGGAGATAGACTTATGCACAGTCACTTCATTGGTACTACTACAGAGACTGACACGTGGTTAAGAAAGATGCAGTGGGCTGTTACCCTTGTAAAAATTGCAAAATTTGCCCAGTGATTGAAAGATGTAAAGTATTCACTTGTAGTAACACGGAATGGATTTTTTAATATTAGACAGTTGATTACCTGTAATACAGAAGGTCTAATATATATGGCAGTGTGTAGCTGTAATAGCTTTTATATTGGAAAAACGAAACGGAATTTTAAAGTCCGAGTGAAGGAACATTTAAAGGCTATTGAGAAAAAAGATCTAACATATGCCACAGCTGCCCATGTAGTTATGACAAAAAAGGATGAAACACACAAGTTTCGTTTCGTGGGTATAGATAAAGTGTATCGTAAACCACGAGGGGGAGATTTTGATGATCTCTTGTTAAAAAGAGAAGCATTTTGGATCATTAATCTGAACGCCACTAAAAATAAGGGTTTAAATACTGGTTTTGAATTGAAACCTTTTCTCAAACAAAAAAAGAATGAAGAAATGATTAAAAGTAATGGTTGTAATAGTTTATTGAGTAGGACATCACTGTTTCGATAAGCTGTTATTATTAAGCTGCAATGCCTGTACTGAAGTGATGTTTTTTTTTTTTAAATCTTCTTCTTTACCCTTCCCCCCCCCCTCTAGCTTTGTAGCTTTTAAGCTCTCATTTTGGGAGATAAAAATTCTTTGATTGAGATATTAAGTATTATAGATCTTTAGATATACATATGGTATAACGCATTATGTATGTTTAGTGGTACTTATTAATGGATAATGAAAATATCAAATCCATTGTAAAATGGCTAAGCACTAAGTATAGGTTTTAAATGTAATAAGCTGATTCTGAATACAATTTTGGACCTCTGTATTAGTAATTTAACTTGTTCCTATTTAGCTTTTTTCTTTTTTTCCTTCCCCCCCCCCCTTTTTTTGCTTTGGGTATTTACGTTTTTTACATCAGAAATATCTGAGTCTTTATAATATAGACATTTTTTACATAAATTAATGTATTTATATATGTTTAGTAACTGTTTTAAGAAATGATTGATTAAATTAGTGATGTCATTGTTAGTTTATTGCTATGAGTATTTAAGGGAATGTTCACATTAAGGGGTTGACCTTTGAGAAAGGATGTAGCAGACATCCGAAACGCGTCAGGTGATATGGCTGTTTTGTGACACTTCTGAATTAAGTTTGTTATAGACCTGTGCCCTTGTATTCAAGGTGTGTGTGCTCTACTTTTTAAGTGTTTTTGAGTTCTGTGTTAGTATAGAACACCACTTCCTTATGCTCACTCCGTTTTGGCTTTTTTTTTAGGTTAGAAGGAGGGTTGCTGGGGCAGGGAGGAGGTTGGAGGAAGGGGGAGGTTGCTAGGGCAGGGAGCAGCAGGAGGATTGCACAGAGGTGGTATAATGGTTTGGGAGATGGGATGGGGAGGAGGGGCAGGGAAATACTAAAGTGTGGTGCAGCACAGGATGGGAGTAGGGGCAGGAGGAAGGTGGAAGGAGCCCACACCCGACACTGCAGAGTGGACCAGTGACAGGTTTATGGTGTTGGCAACATTTTAGGAGAAAGGGGAAGTGAGGGATCTCCAGGAGGGGGTAGACGAGGGGAAACGAGGGATTGGCATGGGGAGCAGGAGGCTGGCAGAAGATAGTGGTAGTGGTAAGGGGGGAGGGGCACAGCTGGAAGGATGGATGGAGAGGGTAAGAGTAAATGGGAGAGGAGCAAGGCTAGTGAGGTGAATAGGACAGACTTAGCAGAGGGGTTGGGGGAGCCCAAGGTGGAAGGGAAGGAGGGGGAGGAGTGTGAGGGAGCATTAAGAGGGGGCAGGGATACATCTGGGGTGAGGGGATCCATAGGAGTGAATGGGAGGGTTTCAGCTGAGGTGGCATCTAGCAATAGTCACCAAGATAAAAGGATGGAAGGGGATGAGGATTGGTGAGGGATGGGTATTAGTGCTGGGGGATTCAATAATGAAAGGAATAAGATGGAGCAGTAAGGAGGAACAACATAGTTGCATTTGGGTGGAGTCCATACATGGATTAACTGCAGACAGGGTGGGTCAGTCAATTATTAAGTGTGTTAGGAAGGGTAGGAGGAAACCGCATATTGTGGTGCATGTGGGTACCAATGACCTGGAATGGGAGATGGTGGAAGTAGTGATGGAGAGGTTCAAGGATCTGGGCAGGCTGTGTGGGGAACTGTGGAATCGATGGCCTTCTCAGAGGTGCTCCCAGTACCCTGCACTAGAACACGGAGGAAGGTAAGGATTGAAGAGTTCAACACCTGGCTGAGGGAATGGTCTCACTCCAGGGGACATGGGCTAGTAGGGGACTGGGACAGACTCTGGGACAACAATGAACTTTATGCAGGGGACAGGCTACATTTGAGCAGGAAGGGGAAGGATGTATTAAAGCAGAGGGTAGGGGAATACATAGCTATGAAGGTAGATTTAAACTATGTGGGGATGACAAGTGGATAGATGGTAGGCAGGTATCCCAGAGAGAGGAGCCAAATGAGCTTACCCCCCAGGCTAGCAGAGAGGTACTTGGAGCAGTGGCATGGTGGGGATTAAGAGGGGGGAATCCCAGAGAGGGGAGGGGCAGAGGCAGGTTGGAGGGTGGTCTCTCTGAATGCAAGAAGTCTTGGTAATAAATCAGCACAATTACAGGCTCTCTTGGCAACAGGGAGGGTGGACATTGTGGCCATCATGGAAACGTGGGCCACCCAGTAGCAGCATTTGGATTTGACAGTCCCAGGTTATAGGTTATTTAGGAAAGAGAGAACTAAGGGGAAAGGAGAGGGGTGTGGCAATATATGTACAGGAGTGGATAAAAGTGCATAAGGAAGAAGGGGGGAAGCAGAACGGAGGCCCTATGGTTATGGTTTCAAGACTTAAAAGGGAAGACATTGAGGATGGGGGTGGTGTACAGGCCACTGGCCCAAGGGGATGACCTGGATAGGGTGTTAGCTGAGCAAATCAGAAGAGTCTGTAGGAAAGGGAACACTGTGGTGGTGGAGGACTTCAACTTTCTGGGGGTAGAGTGGAGCACCCAAATCATCACAAGTGCAAAGGAGCAGGTCATTTTAGAGGCCTTCTAGGACAGCTTCCTGGTGCAGTTAGTCCAGAAGCCAGCTAGATTGGATATGACTGTAGACCTAGTGCTGTCAAGTGGGGAGGCTGTAAGGATCTGGAGGAGGAGGAGGACCCTCAGGTTGGGAGTGACCACCACATGGTATGGTTCACGCTCAATATGGGCAGGGAATCAGGAGGTACAAGGACCAGGGTGATTGATTTCAAGGGGGTGGACTTTAAAAGGATGGGGGATATTGTGGCCAGGCATAAGGCGGGTATCAGACCATGCATGGATGCTAGCCAAAAATGGGATATTATTAAGAAAGGGCTAATGGAGGCTATTGGAACATGTACCAGAACAAGGAGTAAGAAAGCGAGGCCAAAAAAAAAACAAGCTGTCTGATGCAGGAGGTCATGGAGGGGGCGATGGCCAAAAAAAAGGCATTTCAGAGACTAAAGAGATCGGATGGGGAGAACAACAGGGAGATGTATGAGAAGAAGTCCAGGGAGGTTACCAGGCTGGTCAGAGTAGCCATGAATTCTAGGGAGCTGAGATTTGTGCAGGGCATTAAGAATGGAGAGAAGGACTTCTTCAAATACATCATTGAAAGGCGGAAAAACAAAGATCAGATAGTGAGGATAAAGAAGGACAGGGCTGGGTGGAGAAGGGGGAGGAGCATGCAGAGGCACTAAATGATTACTTCTTCTTGGTGTTTAAGAAGGAAAAAAGGGGGCAGGCACCACCTGGGAGAGGAGGAGCTGACTGATACAAGGATCACAGAGGATAGGGTGCTGAAAGGATTAAGGGCACTGAGAGGGGATAAGACACCAGGTCCAGATGGCATTCACCCTAGAGTACTTAAGGAACTAGTCGAGATCCTGGCAGGACCATTGGCTGATCTGTTTAATACCTCCTTGGACACAGGGTGCGTACCACTGGATTGGAGGATGGCCCATGTGGTACCCATTCACAAGTGTGGACCCAAGGGAGAACCAGACAACTACCGACAAGTGAGCCTCACATCAATTGTGGGTAAACCAATGGAGACAATCCTGAAAGAGAGGCTGGTGACCTTTTTGGAGAACAATGGTCTCCAGGACAGTTGGCAGCACAGGTTTGTCTCGGGACGATCCTGCCAGACAGACCTAATTGAGTACTACGACTGGGTGACAAAAGAACTGAACAATGGCCATGCAGTGGATGTCCTGTATTTGGATTTCAGCAAGGCCTTTGATTCTGTGCCACATGGGAGGCTGGTGGGGAAGCTAGAATATATAGGGGTGGGAACAAAGATGGTGAACTGGATCACCAATTGGCTGAAGGGTAGGCAGCAAAGGGTGGTGGTGGTGGTGGGGACTCTCAATGCCTAGGGATGAGATGAGTGGGGTGCCACAGGGATCAACATTGGGACTGGTGTTCAGGATTTTCATTGCTGAAAACTCCCACGGGGGTACAGAGCAAGATCAGTCTCTTCACAGATGACACAAAGATGGGAGCAGTGGTGGATGACATTGAAGGGTGGAGGGGTCTGCAGGAGGACCTGACCAAACTACAGGAATGGTTGGAGGTATGGCAGTTGGGGTTTAATGCAAAAAAGTGCCAGGTTTTGCTCTTCGGGATTAAGAAGCAGGGGAGGAGCTCTCAGCTAGGGGGTACAGTTGGAATGCACTGAGTAGGAGAAGGATCTAGGGTTGCTCATAACGAGGAGCATGAACAATTTGGCTCAGTGCAGGAAGGTGACAGCAAAAGCCAACAGAATGCTGGGGTGCATAGCAAGGTGATCTTTCCCCTCTACAGGTCACTGGTCAGGCCACACCTGGAATACTGTGTGCAGTTCTGGCACCCATTCTTAAAAAAGGACATTAGATTGTTGCAGGGTGTACAGTGTAGGGCAAAAAAGATGATCCAGGGATTAGTTGGATACTCCTATGAGGAGAGGCTGGGCGAGCTGAACGTGTATTCCCTGGTGGAGATAAGGGATGGGAGGACATTATCGAAACCTTTAAATACCAAAAGGGGATAAACAGGACTAGTACAGAAGGGATTTTCCCAATCAGAAGGGGGAGGGTCACTAGGGGGCACCAGCTGAGATTGGAGAGGGGACGATTCAGGAGGGAAGTCAGGAGACAGTATTTCACATAGATGGTGGTGGCAAGTGGAATGCTCTGCCTAAGGAGGTAGTAGCCTGTAGCACAGTAGATGGCTTTAAGAGAGGATAAGACAGAGTGAGAGGGGGTGATAATTATGAAGAAAGGAGGGGTGGGTGGGGCAGCTACAAGGTGAGTGGCTAGCTGCACAATACAGCAGACTAGACAGACTGTGAAGCCTGTATCTGCAGGCATTTTCATATGTTCAGTTACATTATTTCTGCATGATTGCACATTCAATTTTGTGCTGCACATGTCTCCTGTTTGAATATTGCACCTCCGTGCATTTCCCTAACTGTGCCGTGCATCTCCACTTTGTGCCACACTTCTCTTTTTAATATGTGGGCAATGCTGTTACAATTTGCAATAACTATTACATGTGTAGTTGCCCTTGTAAGAACAAATTACATAATGCCAGATGAGATACAATGGTAGTTACACAACATATTTTCTGTTACACTTTGCAACAGCTATTAAATATGTAGTTACACTTGTCAGAATGAATTGATTTGTACAGAAAGAGAGACAGTGGAGGCTGTACATGTAACTCCTACTTCATGCAAATTGTGTAATACACATCACACAAATGTGAAACAAGTTAACATAGAGGATAATGTATGGTCTTCGGGTAATAACCATGCTGTAATCACTTCGAGAGGTTGTCATGACATTGTAAACCTCAAGAGCGAAGATCAAGAGGTTTACTGTTGCCATGGCAACCTCAAGAAGTGATTGCAGTGTAGTTGGTAACCAAAGACCATCCATTAGCTTTTATAGTGTATGGGCACCAGTTTGTGTTACATTCACAGTACAGAATGTTACACAGAGTGAACATTCCGTTTTGTTATACAATTGATATGACATAGTGAAGAGGGTATAACAACAATCTGACATCATATTGATGGTATAACAATGTTGTAAAGTGTGTGAATTGAGTTAATAATAAGCCTCACCCATACATTATAATTACATAGTAGTTATAGTACAGTAAGTGTGTAGTTACTGCATGAGAATCATGTGTAAATACACAACACACAAATGTGAAACTAGTTAACAACTGCACGATAAACTCAGCTGTAGAGTCAAGCCATACAAAAGTGAATGTACTGGACTTCAGGAGGGCTGATTTTGTCAAAATGGGAGAGTGCCTCAGAATAGCACTAGCAAACAGGCAAGAAGTAGGGGTGAGGCAACAATGGGAAAACATCAAAACTGCCATCACAGAGGCAGCAAGCCTTTGTGTGAAGCAAATAAACAAATCAAAATGAACAAAAAAAACACTATTGTTCACAAAAGAGGTGGCGGGGAAGGTTAGGGAGAAAAAGATAGCATTCAAGACATATAGGGAAATACAGAAGGAGCAGGACAGAAAACTCTACCAATTAAAGCAGAAGAAAACGGGGAAGGTAGTTAGTATAGCAAAGGCCCAAACTGAGGAAAAGATAGCCAACTCGGTTAAGAAGTGGGATAAAACCTTTCATAGGTACATTAGGGAGTGAAGAAACACAAAGGGAGGGATAGTGAGGCTAAATAAAGAGGAGGGTGGGTGGGCAGAGAAACACAGTGAAAAAGCAGGGATACTGAACAAATACTTCTGCTCAGTATTCACAAAAGAAAAGGAGGGGGAGGTACCTAATCCAGTTAACAGAAGCACTCTGGATAGGGGGTCGATATCAGTCCTTTCACAGAAGAAAGAGTTCTGAAGAACTCCTAAAACTGAAGGTGGACAAAGCAATGGAGTCTGATGGGATTCACCCCAGAATTCTAAAAGAACTAAGGGGAGAACTAGTAACACCACTGACTACCCTTTTTAACAAATCATGGGAGGATTGTGTGCTACCTGAGGACTGGAGGAGTGCAGATGTGATTCCCCTTCACAAAAGTGGGAGCAAGACAGAGACAGGAAACTACAGACCTGTCAGTTTGACCTCAGTGGTAGGAAAAATGATGGAATCACTTCTGAAGGAAAGAACTGTTGAGTACCTAAAGACCAGTGGGGCACAGGACCCAAGGCAGCATGGATTCACAGCAGGGAGGTTATGTCAGATGAATCTAATCGATTTCTTTGACTGAATGACCAAAGTAGTAGACCAGGAAGGGGCTGTGGACATGGCCTGCCTAGACTTTAGCAAGGCATTTGACACAGTCCCACACAAAGCATTAATAAACAAATTAGGCAGCCTGGGAGTGGGTCCCATGGTGGTAGACTGGGTAAAATATTGGCTGGACAACAGGACGCAGAGGGTAATAGTAACCAGAGTCCACAGTGAAGAAAGGGGGGTTACTAGTGGGGTACCACAGGTTTCAGTATTGTTTCTGGTCCTTTTTAATGTCTTTATAAGTAACATTGCACAGGGACTGGAAGGAAAAGTATGTATTTATGCAGATGACACAAAGATCTGCAATAGGGTTGATATGCAAGGTGGGGTGGAAAGGACGAGAAGGGACTTGGCAAGGTTGGAAGAATGGTCAAATGTATGGCAGCTTAGATTCAACTCAAAGAAGTGCAAAGTAATGCACCTGGGAAACAAAAACCCAGGGGAAGAGTACACAATGGGGGGGGTGAGATACTGACAACAACAAAAATGGAAAGGGACCTGGGAGTAGTAATATCAAACGACCTACAGGTGGGCAAGCAATGTGAGAAGGCAGTAAGGAGGGCTGGGGGATACTGGGATGGATAGAGAGAGAGAGGCATCACCAGTACGAAGCAGAAAATTGTTATCCCTGTGCACAGACAGTTGGTGAGACCCCATCTGGAGTACTGTCTGCAGTTCTGGAGACCCCATCTCCGCAAAGACATAAACAGAGTGGAGGCTGTCCATAGGAGGGCAACCAAAATGGTGCAGGGTCTGCACCAGAAGACATATGAAAAGACACTAAAGGCGCCTAATATGTATACCCTCATGGAAAGTAGGGAGAGGGGGGACATGATAGAAACTTTCAAGTACCTCAAAGGAATTAACAAAGTCCAAGAGGGTAGCATCTGTCAGAAAAAGAGATGTGCAAGAACAAGAGGGCACAATTTCAAGATAGAGGGGGACAGCTCAGAGGTAATGTGAGGAAGCATCTTTTCACAGACAGGGTTGTGGATGCATGGAACAGCCTTCCTGAGGAGGTCGTGGAGTGAAAAACAGTGGGGGAATTCAAGAATGCCTGGGACAGACATAAGGCAATTCTAGTGGAGGGTAGGAGGAAGTAGGCTGTTAGTTAACTAGATTCTGCAGTGTATCCATTAGGTAGGGAAATGGGCAGACTAGGTGGGCCAATCGGTCCTTATCTGCATCAAATTCTGTGTTTTTAGTAGTTACATGTAACTGCACAGTAGTTACAGTGCAATTAAAGTGTAGTTATACAGTAGTTACAGTGTAGTTAATGACACTTAAAATAAAATGTTACCACCAGAGGTAAAAAAAAAAAAAATGATGAACACAGTGTTTTTTCACATGATTTTTATCCCACTGGAAACATTCCTATCCTTGTAGCTCAGTGCCACCAAAATGTATTTGCCATTGATCTTTAATGGACTATAATCTGACAGAATGGTTGCACATGTAACTGTTCATGAAAATTGTGTAAGTAAACAACATTCAAATGTGAAACAAGATGATAACTACATAGTAGTTACAGTACAGTTACAGTGTACTTACATTATGCAAAATGTTTATAACTAAACACGGAAATGTGAAACTAATTAACTACATAGTAGTTACATGTAACTACACAGTAGTTACAGTGCAGTTATAGCGTAGTTAATGACATTTAAAATAAAGTGTTAACGCTAAATGTTAAAAAAAATGACAAAATTGAGAAACACATTGGATTCTATCCAATTACACCTTTCAGAAATGGAGCTTAGATGTGGCACAGGCTTTTGCGGATATGGCTGGTATTTTTCAGTACTTTGTTTAAAGTTTTATTTGTCTAAATGGTTAGGCCTAAAAAAGCCTTTTAATGGGGTTGAGGAGTGAAAGTGGAAGAGATTGAGTGGGATATATACATATATATATATATATATACAGTAGATACATATATAGAGAGAGAGATAGAAAGAGAGGGAGAGAGAGAGAGAGAGAAGAAAGAGACAGACAGACAGGAGAAAGAGAAAGAAAGAGAGAAAGAGAGGAGAAGGATACTTTTTTCATGAATTGGGAATGCATAATAAATTATAATACCATATATACTTTCATATAAGCCAAGATTTTGAGACCAAATTTCGATCGCAAAATTAGCGGTATCGGCTTATATGAGGGTCACTCAGCAAACACCAATTATTCAATGAACCCGCTGCTGGAAATCATGTACACAGTTAGAGGCATCCTTTTGTCATAAAAGCCCACACGGTACAGTCTTGTAGTCTTTGCCAAAATGAGTGCTGGTAAGAGAAAATGGAGTACTTATAATGCAGCTTTCAAGCTGTGTGTGGTGATGAGGGGACATTGATCCTGAGCCACAGAAAGAGGAAGCAGATGACTACACATTTCAGATTCTGAGTAGGAGAAGGAGGAACTGGACGAGTGAGTTGCCCATTACTCTAAAGGACTGTAATGGACTTTAGTACTGTGTCTGATGATGAAATTATCTGTTTGCTTTTACTTTATGGCTGAATTTAATGTTATTAGTTTGCAAAATTCCAGCTTTACTTTAGTATGCTGCTATGATTTCTTGGACTGCTATGATTTCTTTTGATTTCTTGTGATGCCCTTTTTAATGTTGTACCAAACTGTTTATTAAAAGCGATCTTGGTGTATACATGGGTCAATTACTTTTGTTTGAAAATAGAGGGCACTTTGGGGGGGGGTCAGCTTATACGTGGATTGGCTTATCCGTGAGTATATACGGTAATGTTATTTATACTACAAAGCTGTATATCTCCCTCTGCACCCTTACTGGCCCCCAACTGGGCCAGTCTTCTAAGCTCCATCACCCACCTTCTCTGGGACTTAACCTTTTCTGGTGGTCCTGCCACAGGACTTTGGATCAGAGGTACCTAGTCATTGGTGTGGGACCTGCAAGAAAGCAGGTCATCATCACTGTTCTACAGTCAGAGGGCTTTTCCTCCTCTTTTCTCCCCTATTGGACCCAGACATGAGTGTACTTAGCCTCCATGGAGACACCTCAGATATCCAGATGTGGGGTCCCTTCCCATGTTGTCCCATGGTGCTGCCACCTAGATGCTTCTCCCTGTCCTACAGATGTCCATCCTCCCTCCCTCCCAGACCAGCTCCCTAGGGACCCAGGTCCATTTTTGAACCCGGGATGCTATCATGGCAGTCATTGCCTGAAAGCAATGCAGTCAATGGCCAAAAGCTTAAAACAGAACTATATAGATAGACAAACCTAGAATTGGAAACCAGAACTACACAGAGCAGTGGCCTCATATTAAAAGGCATCAGGCTGCCCCTTGTACAGTCCATTTCATGAGTGCAAATTAACACATTTGAAGCAATGTGCGAGTGCCCCAAGCACATTTGAATAAAGCCCCCCAAAGCAAAAAATAAGGCACTAAAATGTGCTCTCACCACAATTCACATCCCCCTGCTGATCAAAGAGAGATACAGCATCTGGTCACTGAAAACATATAAGCTGTGTTGGAGATGCTCATTTAGGGCATCCCAGACCTGTTAGTGTTGCAATATGTACAATCAGGACCTCACAGAGAATATGTTGCATGTTAACTGATCTATCTTTGGAAACTACATTGTAAAAATGTATAAGAGCAGGACCTCAATAAAAATGAGATTCTGCATTTTACCTGTCCTAACTCTACTAAATACACTGGAAAAATGTGTAAAAGCAGTACCCCACTGAAAATGAAATACTGTAGCTGCTCTGTCCTGCTAATGACACTTATGTCCTATGTGTGTGTGTGTGTGTGTGTGTGTGTGTTGTGTGCAAGGGATATGTATGTCCAGAACCAAAAACACTGTTCACTGCTTTACCTTGATGTTTACGGTTTTGTTTTTTCTACTATTGTGGTGTAAATGTGTTACTTTTACATTATTTATTTGTTTGTTTATGTAAGTGTTTATTTATTTCAAAACTTTCACCAGGAAAGACATACTTAGCTGAAAAATAACTCATATCCAGATGCATCCAGGGGAAGGGGGAAGAGAGGTGTGAGAACAACATAGAACAATAATTTATACAATAAAACATTGTACAGAGATATAAATTAAACATAAGAAAACAAATATGAATGAGATTCATCACACAGGTAAAATTATAGGCAACATTTTTATAAGGACACAGCAGGGAATCTGTCCCATGGGTGCATGCAAAAGTTCAGTTAGTTTAGTTTAGTTTATTCATTTAATAGAGTGCTCTATTTCATTGTGACTCTTGGTGCTTTACAGATGCCCAAGTTCTATATACAGATTAAAATAAATACAATAAAACTACAATATTAAAATGTAACATTAAACAGAGGGAAAAGCTTTATTAAATAAAAAGGTCTTCAGATCCCTTTTGAAGGCACTAACTGATGGGGCCTCCCTTAGCAAACGAGGCAGTGATATCCACAGGATTGATGCCACAAAAGAAAAAGCCTGGTCACCAGATGACTCTAGGTGGACCCTGGGAATCACCAGGAGGACCTCACTGGCTGACTGGAGGAGATGAGATGGGCGGTAGGTCTGTAGGAGGTCTTGCAAGTAACTGGGCCCCAGCCCATGTAAGGCTTCATAGGTCAGCAACCTGACCTTGAAGGTGATCTGCCACCTAACTGGAATCCAGTGTAGAGAGTGCAGCACAAGCATAATGTGACATGACCTCAAAAGGCCAGTCAACAGCCTGGCTGGTGCACTCTGCACTTGCTGTGGGTGGCAACGATCAGCCCCCAATAGCTCTAGGTAGGGGACATAGCAGTAATCAAGCTGTCACAAAAGCATGGACTAGTTATGGTAGATCACCTGAGGGAATGAGGTGTTTAATCCTGGCAATGTTTCTAAGATGATAAAAAGCACTCTGGACCGTGTCCAACACCTGAAATTCAAGCATTAGGCTGCTATTCAGCACAATGCCGAGCTTCTTCACCTTAACAGATGTGAACAGTTGGGAATCTCTGAGCCTAAGAATGGTGACTCAACCAGCCTGCGCACAAGCACTCGGGTGACCAGATTCCATCACCAGTACTTCTGTCTTGTCCGGATTTAGCCTCAACCAGTTGGCACTCATCCAGTCTTGGATTTCAGCAGTGGCTTGGAGGAAAAAGCCCCCAATGCCACCCTCTGCTGCATCCTGCCAGTGAAAAGAGAATGGAACCAGCTGAGGACTGGTACCAGACAGTCTACAATGAATCCACAGGTGATCCAAAAACATCCCATGTTCCACAGTGTCAAATGCAGCTGAGAGGTAGAGGAGGACAAGAACAGAATGCCCTCCTCTATCCTTTGCCACTAGGAGATCAATAAGCACTTGAACCAAGGTAGTCTCAGCATTGCGCCTTTCCCTAAAACCCGACTGGAGAGAGTTGTAGATGTCTTAAGTTAATAAATGGACTTCCAGTTGTAGAACCACCACCTTCTCAATAACCTTCCCCAAAAAGTGAAGGTTATAGACAGGTCTGTAGTTTGCTAGGTAGTCTGGGTCTAGTGACTTTTTTCAAGAGGGATCTCACCACCACCTCATTCAGAGGCTCAGAGAAAACCCCACCCCCCACTAAAGAACAGCAGACTATCCTAGCCAAGACTGGGATGATGGATTCAACACATCCTACAAGAAGGCACATCACACAAAGATCCAAACTACAGTAGGTAGGCCTCAGCTCCAGGATGATCTTCACGATATCCACAACTGCCAACTAGTTGAAGTCAGACCAAACAAACAGAATGCCCGTGACAGTCACCGGCTCACCACCGCATGCTCCAATAGAGGGTGTCGACTGGATCCCGGATCTGATAGAAGAGATTGTATCAACAAAAAAACAGAGCAAACTCATCACACTTAGATTGTGAAAAGGCTCTAATGGACTGAAGACAAGACAGATTACACAGCCTGTTGACAGTCTGGAACCAGCTACACTGGTCTGTTAACTGCTGCAGCAATCTCCTTGGACAGGAACTCTGCCTTCTTACAGGAGATTGCTGATTGATACTCTGTATAATGACGCATCAAAATAAGTTTGTCCCCATTAGATCAGGATCTCCACCAATGTTGCTTAAGCCTTTGGTCCCTTGCCTTTAACTCCCTGAGAGTCCCATCAAACCAAGGGGATCTCTGGTGTGAGGTGAGGGGCCAAACAAGGACCGGTGTGATGGAGTCAAGAGTGTTGGTGATGACCCTATTATAAGTTGATGCCAACTCCCCCTGCTCATCGCAAGCACTCATAACACCTGATAGGATGAGTACCACTATAAAACTCTCCAGGGTCAAACCCCTTAAAGTGAAGTACTGGACCATCTATGTAGGGGAGGGTCTATCAGGGGGAGCTTTGAATGATAACTTCATGGTATAGTGGTACAACCAAATGCCTGGTTCCACTATGAGGTCAGTGACCCCCAATCACAGTGAGAAGTCAAGGTCCAGATAGTGGCCGTGTACATGGGTTGCAGAGGTAACCATCTGTGTCAGGCCCAATGGTTGTATTAACTGGAGGAAGTCTAATCCAAACAGCAAGAGTTCATCATCAATCCAAGTGTTGAAGTCACCCAGAATAATCCATTGGGGTGACTCCAATACCAGTCTGACAACAAAGTCTGTGACTTCCTGCAGAAATTCCCTCTCATGCCCTAGGGGATGGTAAATGAGAAGGATCCTGCACCCTGCACCTGCAGCACACTTTCAAAGGACCTTGCTACTCCCATGGGGAGAGCTGTGAAGTACTTTTTAATGGTAAGGGCATCAGGGGATAGGGTGCTGAAGGAAGGAGCTCAGATAGGGGGGAGAAGGGAAAGTGCAGACAAGTGAGTGAGGAATAAGAGAGGGAGGAGGGTTGGTGAGGTGAGTGGAGGGGAAAAGCGGGAGGAGAAAGAGGAACAGTTGTTAAATTCAGGATTGGGGTTGGACTATGACTCAAGGACAGCCACAGGAGGGAGCGGTGTGGTCATGGAGAAAGAGGTAAAGAGAGTAAATGGAGGAGTGGGGAAGAGCTATGACTCAAGGGCAGGCACAGGAGGTAATGGTGTGGTCATGGAGCAGAGAGGTGAGAGAGCATTTGGAGGAGGTGGAATGAATGCTTAGGGGGAGAGAGTTCCAAACTTTAGGAAAGCAGAAGGAGAAGGCAGCCTGACCAGTGAAGGATTTTACATCATAGTAACACAACTAATTTTACATCAAAGTAATACAACTAAGTCACACAATAATTATTTATCTCTTCCCCAGTATCAGTTATTCCCCTAGTTTTTATTTTGATAAGTTGATAGCCATTTTTGTTCTTTGGTCAGTTCCATAATTTCTTTCTTGGTAACTTATTTTTGTCAGTTTATTCTTAGACATAATTGTCCTCTTTCTCTTTGTTACACTTATTCCATTTCTATGAACTTTATCGTCTGTATTTTTGTATCTGTTATCTTTTCCCTTTTCTCCTTCCTCCAGGACACATCTGAAAATGAGCTGTTATTAGCTTAGTATGTCTTTCATCATAAAACCTTTGAAATAAATAAATCTCTTTTTACAGTAATGAATTAGCAGCCATTGTGGCTCTGACCAGAGTTTGTTACCTAAGCTGTGTGTCCTTCTCTCAGCCAACTTTCTAGAAAATTCAGAAAAAAACAAAAGCACTGTGACTGGAAAGGGTAGTGCAAGCTGTTTATGCTCTTTCCCAAAACTGCGAGATGATCTATTGGTGATCAGTACTTACCTGCTGCTATATTGCTCTGCCTTTAGATACTCAGTTGGGGGGGGGTACATGGGTACATTTCCAGTCTCTGCACCTGACAGAGTAGCTCACAGCTTCAGGCTGATACTTTTCCGGAGAGAAGCTGCAGCTCTTAGGCAGGCTTCCTTTTCTGCAGTACTAATTTGCAAATCTGTGTATTTTAGTCACAGTGTTTTTTTTTCTAAAATCAACAGGAATATCCATGTCTTTAAAATGGGCTATTGAAAGCCAGCACTGTAGGTGTCATGGAACATCAACTGCACATTTGGATCTTCCACTAATGTGTCACAGCCAATCAGATGTTTCGGAGAAGATGACAGTATGCTGTGAGCATTTATTTTGTGATCTGCTAATGGGAACAGAAGTAGATAGCCAGTTTACCATAGTATATTGTTCAGGAGCAGAATTTTAGCAACATGTCAAAGGACTCCAGTTATTTGAGGGTAAGTGTACTTACAATAGTGCCAAACCACTGTCGCCCAACTTGGTCCCACACTGTACATATAATTCCCTCTTACTTCAGCACTTCCTGCCTGCCTCGTGACTCTGCCCTGGCCTTTCACACATCTCCCTCTTGCTACAACTCATCCTGCCTGCCTCTTGACTCTGATTGAGCAGTACTGGTATCTAATAATACCTCCTACCACTTCTTTACCAGCAACAAGCAGTTTGTGGTTTCCAACGGTACCTGCCTCAACCTAACCAATGGTACTGTGTAGCTGCTGTTATTCAGTGGTACCCCCTTCCTCTCCACAATCAGTAAGCAGTCCCTTGTATACAGCTGTACCTCCCTTTCCCAGACTTGTATCAAGCAGTGAATGGGAAAGTCCAGACTGTATGGCTCTCCCTCTCTCATTGCCAGTGACCCAGTTCCCATAACTATATCAGAAAGCATAGTTGTCCTTGAATTCTGAGTCAAATGGACATGTTGTGATTGGGAGGTTTCCCAATGTTATTGTGGATTCCAGGCACTAGCATTACAGTGGTAACCACATGAAGTCACCCACCAGGGTAAATGGTAAAGGGTATCTGCAAAGAGGAGTGGTTCACATTCATGCACATGCAGTATGAGGCTTTGGTAGCACAGGTCTGCACAAGTCAGGACCACTGTGAAAGATTGCCATGGTCAGTCAGAGTTAATGGGTGTGGTAGTAGTAATGCTACTGTTCAGTGCCACCTACTTGGAATTAGCCAATTGAGAGATAAGAGCTTCAAACATATGTCTTTCCAATTCTTGTATGCTTTTGAAATTAGAATACAATTATTAAAAGGAAACACACATTTTGTATTTTTAAATTCCTAATATAAATAGAAATGTTGGCATTTTCAGAGTCTGCTTAACTCCTCCAGTATATTTTGTGTGTGTTTTTTTTGAAGTAGTATTTTTTAGAGTTTCTTGTTAATGCAGCCTTTTTTCCTGCCCAGTAATTTGTTTATTTATTTTTAAGTGTTCTGGAACCCAATGATATCAGATGAGATGAAGACTAGAATAAAGCCTTGAAAGACAAAAGGTGCTGCACCTGCATGTGGACATTTCTGTAGTGCTTAATCATTGTTTTCTCCATGTTAAAATACAATAAAGTGAAGATTTTTTTAATGAAAATATCCTGGCTTACATGGAATTTGTGCCCCCCTTTATTGGAAAAACTTTCTCCTGGCTCTGGAGTGCAAGTGTTCTTCATTGTGAATGTTTTAACTTCTAGAATGAAGCCTTCCATGCAAGGTATCTTCTCAAATGATGTTCCTGGGTTTCATAACTGAAAAGTAATATATATATTTGGTAGTAAACTGCAGCATGACAAAGGACTTTACATAAGGAAAAACAGGAATATCTCAAAATAAGCACACAGAACAATACACTACTAGTATTACATAGCCTTACACATGCCAACATTGTGAATCATATTAAAACTATAAAAACAAGGTTTATGTTCACTTAAAGAGCAAATGAATATACTGTACATGATTACCAGTACATTACCTGGAAAACCATACAGACAGGGAAATGTAAGAATTGAGGTAACATGGACACCTGAAGCTTCTTGGGGCCCAGCTGCAGCTGTACAGGGCTCTGCCCACTCAAAAATTACAGGGTTTCATCATCAACTCCTATGTCCCAACTAGAGAAGGATCCAACCGGGGGGATGCCATGCTGGATGTGATCCTCACAAGTTCAGAAATGATTAGATCAGTCAGAGTAGGAGAACTCTTGAAGAATTTTGAGCACAATTCTGTCTGGTTTGAAATATCCATAGGTGATACAAAAACCTCCTCTAAGACAGAAGTGCTATGCTTTAAGAGGGCAGATTTGGGCAGATTAAGGCAATTTGTAAGGGAAAGGTTAATGAATATCAGGAATAAGTTGGAGGTGGAGAAAACATGGGAACATGTTAGGGAAGTAGTCCTTGAGGCAACCAGGTTGTGCATCAGGACTGTAACAAAGAAAAATAAGTATACAAGACCCACGTGGTTCTCCCCTTCAGTAAGGGATGCAAACAGGGCCTAAAGAAATGTGTACACATTGTTCAAGCAGCAAAAGGGGGATAGGGAATGGGATGATTACATTCAGAAAAGCAGGGAGGAAAAGAAAATAATAAAGGATTCCAAGGCTGCTAAGGATCTGCAGATTGCATGAGGGGTTAAATCAGGGCAAAATAATTTTATCTGTTATATCAACAAGAAAAGCAGAGGGGAATTGTAAGTTCAAAAGTTATGGATGAGGTACTTGAGTACAATGGACTGAAGGCATAAGCCCTCAATTAATACTTTTACTTGGTATTCACAAGGGAGGCACCAGGACGCTACCAGATAATGGTATCAGGGTCGCAGCTGGCATACCGTTAATACAGTGATTGAGATTGAGTGACTCAAATATGAGTGACTCAGTCTCAGCACCTGGAATGTGAGCTACCCTAAAAGTTTAGCGACGGGCGAAGAGGAAGGAGACCAGTACCACAGGACAGGAACGGAAGAGGAGGGAAGGTATGTGGGAGATAGTGCAGTGAGAGGCTGCAGAGCTGGCTGTGTGGTGTGGTGGTGAGGGTGGCTGGCTACAGTGGGGAGGATCCAAAGAATGAAGAATCAGCACTCCAGGCCAGCTTATTCAGTGGTGAACAAGTATTTTAATGTGAAATATCACAGTCCTTACAACAAATATTGCAGTTAAATAAGCTTCAAGACTTCAAAATCAGATTTCAGGTTTTAAGCTCAAATTGACATGCAAACACACAGCTTGCCCCTGCGCTTCAGGGTATCCTACCCCTCCCATAGGAGGAGTGACTAACAAAGGGACTTCAGTGCATATAAATGCCCTTATTTACCATGTGCAAACCTTAAACAGCAATTACTCCATTGTTATATTGGTGTTATATTGGGGGGGAGTCAGCAGCATATCTTCACTACTCTTTATTCATCTTACTTCTTTATATACCAGATTCAAAACTATCTTATCTTTATTTCATCTACACAGTAATCAGCCTAATTGCATGTTCCTGACCACTTTTTCTTAACTAAACCATCTTATACCTGTAAACAAATATATATATAATCAAGAATAATTTTCGATTTTGATTGCTATAAATTTTAGGACTGCTTCTTGAAACACCTTCAAACCTTCATTTATTAGGGTAGGCAGCATAAAGTCCTCCAAATTTTTTTTAAAGCTAGGCTTTTTGCTACTTGATATAAATTTGTTGTATCAGGGAGGTCAAGAAGGTCACCATTTCCCTCCATGCTGCTTCCTGATATCAGGTCAGCTGACCTAAAAGGTGGGCTAGCTCAAGATCAGAAACAGCATCCCATACTGGAAACCCCTCAGGAGACACACTATTGGCATTATTTATTCAGGAACATCAAAATCACTCTTATCCTCTCCCAAATTTTCCACATTTTCAGAAAAAAAGGTTTTTTGAGGTTCAGTTTTCTGAACAGCTTAGATGAATCTTTATACACATCAGAATCATTCATATTTATCATTGGAACAAAAGACACTTCATACAGTGAATATTTAACTTGTGCTGTAGTCAAAATCCTTGCAGAAAGGTTAATCATGGTGTGGTTATGTATGGAGGTCTCTACATTACAGTCACTTAATGATAATCGAATGGGGGTTGTTCCTCATTTACTACTTCTCCCTCTTCAAGACTCTTTTCTTCTTTTCTTGAGATTGACTGAGCATTATTTTCTTTACTTGTTAATTCCATACTAGAAAAACAGGAACTTTTTTTTTGTAGAGTCCTGAACTATTGGCTCCCCACATGCTCCCAAATCAATAGTGGTTCTCCAGTTAGCCAAACTTGTGCTCAAAGCAAGAACACCATTTTTCTTCTTCAAAGTTAATGGTTTCTCTGCTTATGGCAGAACTTTAAACAATGTTCCTTACTGCCCAATAAAGATATGATATTTTGAATCTGATGTATAAAGAAGCAAGATGAATAAAGGGTAGAGAAGATATGGTACGGAATCCCCCTCCCCCAAATACTATGGCACCATAGTAATTCACATGACATTTTAATGTTATTTAACTATGGGTACATATATTCTATGTCTCTCTGCATCAGCTGACAGACACACTTTCAGGGTTTAGCCTGTAATGAGTTTCCTATCATGATTGGTATAATATAGCAATGGAGTCATTGCTGTTTATGATTTGGACATGGTAAATAAGAGTATTTATATGCACTGAAGTTACTTTATTATTTATGTATTTAAGTCTCGGATTACAACCTTTAAGCTGGAAGCTCATTTACAAAGGTTCCATGTCAATTTGGCACACAGGACAAGAAGAACAAGCAATAATTACAATGAGTTTACAAAACATGAGGTAACATAAAATACACATAATATAGTACAATGTTGAGCATTAGAATAATGAGGTACCGTTAAGAACATTCTTGACATTTAGCAGCAGGAGGACTTACAGTGGTTCTGAATCGATTGACATGGATAAACATATCAGGTAGGTAAAGACAAATTCTGTATATAGTGGCAATAATATCATGATTGTTGAATTAAAAAAACATACGGTACCCAGTGGAATTGGATTAGGGGTTAGAGACAAATGAAGGGTCAGTTGTGGGGGAGGGATTAACTACAATTTAGGTGAGTGAGGTCAAGAAGTCTAAAGGGTTTAACTAGCCAGGAACTGAGACTCACAAGTTCTCTTTGTCTGGGGATGAAGGTAAAGAGGTGGGGCTAGGAGGGGTTCAAAAGAAATGCAGTGAGGAGGAAGGAGGGGAGGGTTGAGGTGAGGGAAAAGCAGCAGCAGAGGGGAATGTTGGGGTGGTGGGTGGTGGGTGGTGGAGGTAGGGAGAGGAGGAAGGGGGAGTAGAAGGAAGGAGGGGGGAAGTTTGAGGTTGAGTGGTGGGTGGGGGGATAAGGGAAAATAGGTGAGGGAGTTAGAGGCAGTAGATTTCATTAGATCAGAGGTGTGGCAAGCAGAGGCATTTCATTTGACTTGCCAGGTAGGAGTGAAGTTTGGTTTTGAAGAGGGTGAGTTTGGTTTCAGCAGAGAGGTCAGGAGGGAGTGCGTTTAGCTGGTTAGAGGCTCAGTATCCATAGGAACGTTTCCAAAGGTTGTTCGACAGAAATTGACTTTGTAGGGGTTGTTTACAGTCCCTCTAGATAGTCTAGAGGGGGCAGTTTGGGTAAGCATAGCTTAAAAGGACAGGTTTGACACCTTACCCGGTACTCCAGGCTAAGGCATCCTAAGAGCGTATACAGGTCACAAGTGTGGGTTAGTCTCGGTAACCCCAGGAGGAGCCTACAGGACTTGTTCAGGGTGAGGGCGACATGTTTCATGGAGGAGGTGGAGGCAGCACTATAGACTGCGAGCCCATTGTCAATCCCAGAGAGGACAGAGCTATTAATAGTAAATTTTAAGGTGTCCGTTGTGAGGCAGTGCTTATGTCAGTAAAGCATACCAATTTTCTTGTTTGCCGATTGGGAGATGTTGCCTATGTGAAGTGAATAGGTCAAGGAACTATCCAAGGTGATACCAAGATATTTGAAATGACTTTGTTAGTCATGCCTCCTAAGGGAGGGGTAGGATATCCTGAAGTGCAGGGGCAAGATGTGTTTGTGTGTTAATTTGAGCTTTAAACCTGAAATCTGATTTTGAAGTCTTGAATCTTATTTAAAGGGTACCTAAACAAGCAGTTTTTTAAAACTGCAAACTCCAAAATATGGCTTCATATGAAGGTAAAGTAAAGGCTGCTGTTTACACGTATGCTAAAACTGCATTTATGTAAATAACATAAATGTAGTTTCATAGCTTTTGAAAAATGTAAACATTAGCCTTTCACATTCAAAAAACAGCCTTGGCTTCTCCTTAAGATGTCTGCCAAGTGTGTTAAGTGATGAGTCATGATGACATCATTTGAGCCAGAGACAGAGGTCAACATATATTTCTATAGTGTTAAGTAGTTCTTCTTTCCCTTTTTATTTTGAATTGTTGTACCAGAATGATCAACACCATGTATTACCTCATGGATTATTTTGATCAGTACACATGTTAGGCTATGATTCTGTTCATTTTATTTACTTTAACTTGCAGAAAATGTCTTGCAAGCCAGCTGATTTTTACTTTGGCAGACTGCATTACAGTACAACACTTCAAATACCTGATGATCTAGAGGTTATATGATGCACTGAATTTTTTTTTTGTTAACCAGGAAAGACACACTAAGCTGACAGCTTGTTTACAGGTGTGGTCTAGGAGCACAAGGAATTTTAATGACTTGCTCAGGGTCACACAGCAAAGTACCAGTCTTCTTCAGTTCCAAAGCTCATGCTCTCTTGTTAATCCACAAATAAGGCCTTCTTTTTCCACGTGAACCCCCTGAGCCTAGCCTGCCTTCTGTTGAACACCTCAACATCCATACTCTGTTCTTAGTACTGCCTGGGGACGCATATGAGCTTGCGATCTCATGAAGAGAATTATCACACCTCAGATTGTAATCTTGTACGTCAGAGGGATTTATGCACACCTATACTGATACGCATCATAAGCTGGCTCTGTTAAAACATGCCTCCCAAATCACTCTCCAATTCACATTCTCAATGTCAGACTTCTGCTCCCTCAGTAAATATTAAGTGGATCACCACCCTTCTGCACAGTGATGGTAGTATGTACAGTTCCCTGTTGTGTTTTTTTCTCACCTTCCCAGCAATTCTTCTCCAGTACTTTTCTGTGCTCTACTCCACAGTGCAAGTTGGCTGGCTACCACCCTACCAAATCTTGAATGAGCTATACACAACTCCCTCAATACTGTCCTAACAAATGTCAACACCCCCCATGGTCTCCCTACACTGAAGTCAAATAACAGTTTAGGTGCAGCCCTGCCACTCTGAATATTTGTCATTGCTGGTTACTCTCATCCACAGTCAGGTAGTGAGCAAAATGCTGGCAGTCCCACATTTCAGATCTCACAGTGATCTGCTCAGCGTCCTCCTTCATGTCTTCAACTAACCTGAATACAGCTGTATCCTGCTGGAATGGCCTCTTCAGTTCCCTCTCTAGCATTCATTCTTCTCACCTGCTCCCCACACCAAAAACTGGTAAGTTCACTACCCTTCCGCATCATGAATGTGGTTAGTACAGTCTCCTGTGTTATAGTTACATATTAATAATGAACATGATCTTCTGGTAAGCCAGGCTGATAGCAGCATGGCACAAGTGGAAAAAGAGGCTTTCCTACTCATATAAGATCTAATCCACCTATGTTTAGGCACTATTAAATGATGTGCATAATGATGTACACACCTGCCATTTAATAGTGCCTAATCAAAGGTAGCCTAGATCTTTTAAGTATAGGAAAGCCCATCATTCCCCTTGTTCCCTGCTGATATGAGCCTGACTTACTGGAAAGATATTTTTATATCTGATATGTCAAAATAAAACAGGAACTATACTACTTGCATTCATTATGCAGAAGGGTGATGAGCTCACCAGTTTTCGGTGTGAGGAGGAATAGTGAAGAATGAATACCAGAGGGGACTGAGAAGGCCACTTGCAACATACTGCTATATCAGGAAGGGAAGACAGAAGGAGAGATATATGAGCAGATTACTGTGAGAAATAAGATGTGAGGCTGCCAGAACCTTGATCACTACCTGACCCCATTGTCCTGGCCAACATTCCCCTTCCTATAAAACCAGTGCATGCAATTGTCCAAGGCTGTGTGTGGATATTAATGTATGGAACAGCTGCCACTGCATGTTCAGTCACTTCACTATCAGTCTAGTATTGCTTGTAAAGTACTTTGGGATACAGTGGGTATGAAAACCAGTATATAAATGCTGATTCTTATTCTTATTATTGTTATTATTTCCCATGGAGAAAGAGGACAAGGTAAGCATATATTTGAGTTTTGAGAAAATATGAACTCTAACATTGTACTGCACAAGAACTTTGCTACAGAAAAGTAGTGGCTCTAGGGGGTTGTGAAGGGTGTGGCTGCAACCCCCCCCCCATAGTAACGTACTTGCTTGCAGAGGCTGCTGCATTTCACTTTGTTGAAGAAGTCTGATTTATTGATTGTACAAATGTTTACATTCAAACTATGGATTACATTTGTAGGTTCTGTCAAAAACTACTAGAAAAGAATAATAGGAGAAAATATAAAGGTTTAATAAAAATGTTGTAAAGCGCATATTAAGCATGCACACCGCCCCAGCACCCCATTGTAGCATCCTGGATCCACTATAACCACTAGACCCCCAGGTTATTCAAGATTCATACTGCACTGTGGTTTGCCACAGAGAAAGTTGGTTGGATTAAAACACATTTTCAGCATGTTAAAGTAAACAAAATGAACAGAACTATAGCCTGACATGTGCATTATACAAAATAATGCACGTGGTTTTGACCATTTTGGTGAAGCAATTCTATACGAAGGGAAAAAAGAACTAGTTAGCACAACAGAGAGCCATATATCTCTCTCTGACTTTGGCTCAGATGACATCACATTTGATGGCCATTTTAGGAAGCAGGTAAGACAGTTTTTTCTAAATTGGAAGGCTGATTTTACCATTTTCAAATGCTCTGAAACCACATTTAGGCAAATTATGTAAATGTAGTTTTAGCATTAATGAATACAGCAGCCTTTCCTCTGGTCACCTAAGGAGTCATATTTTTTGAATAGTGTGTTCTCAAAATGTTGTTTAGGTATCCTTTAACTGCAAAACTTCTTGTAAGTGCTGTGATATTTCACATTAAAATACTTGTTCACTACTGAATAAATTGGTCTGGAGTAGTGCTGGTTCTTCATTCTTTGGACTGTTTATATTTTCCAGCACCCACTCATAACTTAGAGCGCTGCTTTCTGTGGACTAAATATTACAGTATGGTGGGTGCAGGGTTTGGTGCTGGGGAGGAGCACAATATTTTGTACTTTTGTGGGAGTGGGAGTAATCTTTTTTTTTTGTAAGGTTCTCCTCCTCCTCAAAATGGTTATTTTTTTTTGGGGGGGTGCAGGGGGCACAGCCCCCCCACATAAATAATGTAGGGCAGTGTCGCCCTACTTGTTTCGCTGGCAGTGTATATTGCCGTTTTGGTTTTTTGGTTATGTACACTCGCCCTAATGGCGATTGCAGTTTTGTGATTGCCGTTATCACATGGAACCACCGCAGCCAAAGGGATCCAAAGAATGTACATCCAGGAGATCACTACTAACAGGGTCAGGAAGGGCCTTTCAGACATCAAACTTGACAAGGCACCGGGCCCTGAGGGTTTGCACGCTGGGGTGCTGAGAGAGCTGGCGGAGTAACTGGCAGCCCCTCTTGTGCACTATTCAATAGGTCACTTAAGTCTGGGGTTGTACCAAGCAATTAGAAGATGCCTGATGTGGTGCCAGTCCACAAGAGTGGGGGTAAGGAGGAGACAGGAAATTATAGGCCAGTCAGCCTCAAATAAATAGTGGGCAAGCTAATAGAGACCCTTATTAAACAAGATCTGGTAGAATACCTCAAAGTTAATCACTTCCTAAACAATAAACAGCATGGGTTTGTGGTGGGCAGGTCATGTCAAATGAACCGTATTATTTTATTTTGCCATGTGATGAGGGAGTTGGATAGGGGCCATATGGTGGCCCTACCTTACTTTGACTTCAGTAAGGCATTTGACACAGTTTTGAACAGGTACTTCTTAAAAAAGTTGAAGGACCTGGGGGCAGCAGAGCAAAATTTTAGGTGGGTGCAAAACTGGCTAGAAGACAGGAAACATAAAGTAGTAGTAAATGGGTTAAGATGTACTGAAACACCTGTCACTAGTGAGGTGCCTCAGGTGTCGGTCCTGGGATCGATCCTTTTCAACATTTTTATCAGTGACATTGGCAAGATAATAAAGGGCAACATTGCCCTGTTTGCCAACAACACAAAACTAAGAGGCAGAGTAGACAGCTTGGAGGGAGTCAGGGAGCTACAAGAGGATCTTAAAAAGTTGGAAAGGTTGATGCACATATGGCATTTGAAGTTCAATACTAAAAAGTGCAAGGTGATGCATCTGGGTGGGTAGAGCTAACCGCAGGACAGAACACAGGCTAAATGGGGTCAAACTTAACTCCTCGGCTGATGAAAGGGATCTGCGGGTCATCATTAGCAATAACCTCAAGCAGCAAAGTAAGTGTAATAAGGCATACAGCAAGGCTAGCGGAGTAATGAGGTGTGTGGAAGGGCAAAGATAGTAAGGACAGAGAGGTGATAATACTCCTCTACCGGCCCTCGGTGAGGCCTCACCTGGAGTACTGTGTCCAAATCTGGAGGCCTCACCTCAGAAGAGATGTTGATAGGTTGGAGGTAGCCCAGAGATGGGCAACAAAGATCATGCATGGCCTTCAGGGAGTCACCTATGAGGAGAGGCTTAAGGCTTTGAATAAGTACTCATTGGAAACTAGGAGGGAAGGGGGGATATGATAGAAACCCTCAAGTTCCTTAGAGGAATAAACAAAGTGCTGCACACAGTACTTTTCAATCAATCAATCAGTCTTTATTTTAGACTGGAAAGTATGTTAGTAAACATACCCATTTTCACAAACATCCAGTTGTACAGGATAATTTTCCAAATTGTAATTCAGAGTACAGCATATAAATAGGTTAAAAAATCATACATAGTGGAGAGGTAAAGTACAGTGTATTGTACTGTACTGTATACACTACATTAACACACTTCATTATAGCAGGAGGAAAAAATGGACAGCATTTTATTCAGAGGCTAGAAATCCTTAGGAACAAGGTTAGAAGAAAAAATACCTCCGGCTGTGGCTACTGGTTAGTGAGATCAGCTACAGAGCAATGGAGACATAGGGGCTGCGAATGGGAGAGGGGAGTGGGAGGGGTTGTGGTGTGGAGTTAGATATAGTGAGGAAAACACAATATTTGATTTAGGGAAATAACACAATAATTTTGAGTATTCAGGGAGGAGGCTGTCCTGTGCAGGCACAAGTGGTGGATTTGAGGAGGTGGTACTTGAGGGTGCAGCAGAAGGAACTAATAGTGATACATGCAATAATATCAGGAGACAGATTGCTATACAACTTTGGGCCCTCATAGGTAACTGAATTCTATGCATGAGTAGTGTGATAAAGAGGGATGTCAAAGGTTTGGCTGGAAGCCCCTCTTGTGCAGCACTTAGGGACCAGTTTTGGGAAAATGAGGAGACACTTTCCAGCAGTAGGTTGAGGTTCACCTTGTGTAAGAAAGAAAGCATTTTAAAATGGAACCTGCCCTTAAGGGTGAGCCAGTTGAGGGGATCACCAGGAACACCAATTCTACAACAGGTGTGCATGAGTGGAAATTAAAAGGTGAGAATTTCAGGAGGGACATAAGGAAGTATTATTTCTCAGAGAGGGTGGTAGAGATGTGGGATAGACTGCCACCTGAGGTGGTGGCTGCAAAGTTGGTGTCAGGTTTTAAGTGCATGAGAGACAAGGCTTCGGTAAAACCAAACCAGCACTAGGGAAAGCTAGACTGGACATCTTGGGGAACAGGACCCCGGTGTGACAGTAGGTCCCAGGTATCAATGTTTGGGCAGACTCAATGGATCGCAGGTCCCCTTATGCTGTTATTTTCTGTTTCTACATCTCTATGCCCCCAAAGTAATGGTGACAGGCCAATGTTGTGAGTGCCCTAACATATTAACAGTTGTAGGCATTCTATTACAAGACAGTCATATAACTTAGTTAGGATCACTTACCTGAGCTGGTAAGGGATCTTTAACAGGGGTACTGAAGTGGATGGATATCTTAAATTGAAAAATAAAAAAATATAAAAAAATTGCACAAAAATCTGGAGGTATATAAGACTAAGAATAGTAGAAAGAAAATACTTATCAAACAAGAAGGTAATGCAAAATCAGATTTGTAAAACAGGAAAAAATAAAGCTACTGTAATTCAGCTAAAAATGTGATCATTTAACAAATAAAACAGAATATGTGAAAAGTGGAAACACGATAATTACACACACAAGAATGAGAGATCAATTTGTAAGGAGGAGAGGCTGTTGGCAGTGCCCACCTCAGTAACTTATGTAAGTGTAACACATAGACAGTTGTGAACTGTGCTGCAATAATCCTGCCCGATGAGTTTCAAGGCATGGCATGAAGTTGGTTTTCATTGATTTCCTCTCACACATACATAGATACATAGATACATGGACAGTGTCTTTTTAAATGAAGAATAATTCTGTGGCCAGGGATCATCTTGTAATAATACATTGTATCAATAACACCTATGGTATGAACATACTGTAATTTAGAAGCAGACCCTAGCAGCCGCCAAAAGCACCAGTAATCTGTTTACTTTGTATCTTGTCTGACCTTGAGCTTCTGGTCTTGATCTTGTTGTTTATGCTGTTGATGTCATTCTGTTCTGTTGAACGGTGATGCATATTGTGCAAGATAGTTGAATACTGGTGTTTTAGTGTCAAAGACCCTGTTGTTGGAATAGAATGAGCCATGATTTCATTTCCTTTAACAATAACACCTGTGAGACGTGGAGACACAAGAGGACAGAAAAATACGTTTTAGTCAGGAGGCAGTAGTCTTGTAGCAAACCTATGTAGGCAAAGTGCCATTAGCAATACTGTCTGCTGGGACCCCGACTTAGATATTTACATTCACAGCAGATGAAGGAAGGATCTCAGGATACATCCTGTTACTGGCAAAGTTGGTGTTTGCTTCTGGTGCTGCCAAAAACTATACTGGCACAAGAGTCCAGGTTGCTGGTAGAGGAGGCCTTTGTACTGGAGGAAGCATTTGCTTGTGTCACCACTATCAACAGGTTTGCAACAGAGAAGGCTTTTGCTACTGTTGCTACTGTCAATGTTTATTCCTGAAGGACAGGAAGACCCAAATCCCAATGTCTTACATTGGCATGAGGGAAAGACTATGTTGCTTGCTGGAAACAAGTTCATTTTGACTGCCTTTTGGAAACAGTTCTTATACTGGTACCAGAGACTGGGCTGCTATGCTAGCTTACCTGTCCGGTTGTCTTGTATGGCATGGTGCTGGCTGGTTTGTGGGTTGGACACAGCTCCTACACTAGTGCCAGAGACCAGGTTGCTGGTGCTGACTGGCTTTGGGTGGCTGGCTTCTGTGGCCTTGTTCTGGTGGGCATGTGCTGGCTGACTTGTGGGTTAGACATGGGTCCTCTACTGGCACCATAGACTGGATTGCTGGTACAGACTGGCTTGTGCTGGCTATCTTGTGTGACTTGGTCCTGGCTAGTTTTTGGTTGGCATGATTCTTATACTGGACCAATGACTGGGATTTTGTTGGTTGCTGGCTTGTGCTGGCTGGTGTTTGCAGCCTGGTGGTTTTTGGCTTGTGCAGTCTGGCGTATGTGGCCTGATGCTAGCTGGTAGACACTGGCTGGCTCTGTGGTCTGGTGTTGGATGGCTTGTGAAGCCTGGTACTGACTGGTTTGCATGGCCTGATGCTGGCTGACTTATGTTGCATGGTGATAACCTGCTTGGGGGTTGGACACTGGTCCTACACTGGTGACAGAGACTGGATTGCTGGGGCTGACTAGCTTATGTTACCTGGTGCTGGCTGACTGGCTGGCTGGCTTGTCAGATGAATAGTCATCCTACACTGGCACCAGAGACCAGTTTTCTGGTGCTGGCTGTCTTGTGTGGTCTGGAGCTGGCTGGCATGTCTGCCGTGGTGCCAGCTGGATTGTGGGTTGGACATTTGTCCTATGCTGGCTAGTGGTGTGCAAAGCTGGAAACATTTGCTTCACAAATCCACTGCAATTTGTAAAATTTATCTGCCTTGCAAGTTGCCAGTTCAAAGTACAGGAATACCTTCTGGAATTGTGAATTTGGTCACTTTACTGGCAATGTGGGTCCCATAGGCAAAGTTCACTATGATCTATGGCCTTGGAGGTCACATGTTACTAAAATGAGTTGTATGCAGTGCTGAGGCTGTGCTGAGTGCAGTTTTCTGAAGGCAACGTTGAAGAGAAGTCTGTCCCTGCTTCTCTTAGCAAAAAAAAATACATTTAATTTAATTTAGGAAATAAGAATGTTGACACCAAATCACTCACAAAAAGATCTAGAGGGCTTTTTTATGGCTAGATTATTGTTGTTTGTTTCTGGTTTCTCTGATTTATTTAGTTTAAAGTAGCAGTTTTGTTTTGTGCAGTGAATCACTGCTGTTTGGAGGAAAGGAGGTGTTTCAACTAGCAAGGCAGCCCATAATGATCATTGACTTTGAGTATTTTTTAGTGTGAGCACTAGTATGTGTGTAGCAGATATCTCATATTTGCTTTCTTCAGTCTTTCTTGTTAATTAGTTTTTGTCCGTGCCCTGTTACTGCTTATTTTATTTTTGTAGTTCTTCTCAGCGTGGTTAAGTAAAGTATTGTGTCAATCTCTTTCTATATTAGTTGTAATTATTTTATTTAGTTCTCAAAGTGACAGTGCTACCAGTGACTTTTGCCCCTCCTGGGAGCCAAGTCCTCTGCCAATCCCCCAAAAGATGCTTAGCCAGAGGCAGAATAGTTGGAATTTGGTGGGCTCTGGAAAGGTGGTGTGGCAGTTAGGGTACACATTCCTTGGTCTGTATCACTATAAATTTCCTTCACCATACTGGGTGGATGGGGCAGCTTGGAGGAGGCACCCACAGCAGTGAGAATGGAAGATGTGGGGGTTCTCAGAAGGAGAGACCCCAAGGAGGGAGGCAGAGGGCCCAGTCTTAGAGAAAGCCAGCTATTGGTGGGGGATCCTATCATCAGGAAGGATAGACTTGGAAGGGAAGGTGGAAGGGAGAGGGAGGTGAAGTACATCCCTGGTACTCTGACTTGGAAAGATGGGGAGTGGGTCCAGTGGATTGCATGAGTGGAAGGAGATAGAAGGTAGCTGATTGTCATTGTCTACCTGGGGACAAATTACCTGGCAAGGGATATATTAAAAGTAGTGCAGAGTAATTTCTGAAAGTTGGGTAGGGGCCTTAAACAGGTAGCAGGTAGTGGTGTTTGCGAAGGTGTTACCTATGTACAGCAAGGGAGAGGAAAGAACACTTTGTACTAGAGCTTTTAGCATTTGGTTGAGGGGATGGTGCAGGGAGGAGGGATTTGGATACACTGGGAACTGAAGGTTAGCATGGGAGGATATGGGCATGTATAAGGGAGATGGCCTGCATCCTTTCAGGCTGGGGACCACAGTCCTTAGTTTGTGGGTGGGGGGTTAAATGTTACTTGGATTAGCATTTAGACTAGCTGGGGGAAGCTATAATACCAAAGAAGGCAACAGTTGGGAAGCAGTCCCACGGCCGGGTCTGAAGATGAAAGGGTTAGGGATAAGGCAGAGGACAAGAGATGTATACATAAGGAATGCAAGAAGAGAGGAGCAAAGGAGACTGGAAACAGAGAAGATAAGAAGAGGAGGAGCTAGTAATAGCTTGAGGGAGCAGCACAGGTGGGAGGAGGAACGCAGGGAGGCAGACAGCAAGGGAGTAAAGGAGAGTAAGGAATAGAGATCCATGTGTGCCAATGCCTGGAGCCTGTGAAGTAAAATTCTGGACCTGGAGGCCATCATGAAGGAGGCTGTCCTGGATTTGGTGGTCATAATGGTGCCATGCTAAACCAACAGTTATGAGTGGGATATGATCAGGCTACTATCTGTTCAGGAGAGACAGATGGGGAAGATGGGAGGAGGAGGAATTATGCTATATGTATGGGAGGAAATGAGACTATGGAAATACAGGGGCACCCAGAAAACAAGGAAGGACTGGAGGTTCTGTCAGTCATCCTGGAGACAGGAGCTGTAGTCACTATTTGTACCGGGGTTGTATACAGACCTCTAGCACAAGGACAGGAGTTGGACAAGGCATTTGTTGAAGATATTATCAGAATGACAAAAAAGGGGAGGTGCTGTTAGTTGAGAATTTCAGTCTGCCAGATGTGGATTGTAGCCTTCCAGCTGCAACTTCAGCAAGGGACAGGGCCATTCTTAGTACTCTATAAGGGGATTTTCTCAGGCAGCTAGTCAACAAACCCATTAGGGACAGGACATTCAGTGAAAGCAATTTTTATTGCGAGCAACAGTGACCAAAATGTAGTGAAATGCATCAGTGATTGGGGGTTTCTCAGGGTGCATGCCTGGCACACTGTCTTAATTTTGTTGTGAAGGAGTTTCTAGCATATTCTGATATCAAGTCCATGTTGACTCTGGCCTGTCACTTCTGTGTGCTCTTTGCCCATTCCCATGACCATCTCAAGCACCTGCAGATCCAGATCAAACTGCCTCAGCACCGCATGAAACTGGAAGTGATCACTAGAGGAAACTGATGTTGTATATGATCAAGCACTTATACAGTATGACCAGTAAAAAGCCCTCCCTGAATCTCTGCTGCATATGGTATGCTGCCACTACCTTGACACCTGGACAGCAAACCCCCCACAGAGAAACCCCCACCCCTCCTAAATAGGCAGCGATGGCGGTTTTGCTTCAAGACACTGTACAGTAATGGGGATAAATATCTAACTCCACTGTTTGTGTGACATGGAGTTAGATAAATTTAGTAGGTGGCTGCAGGGGGCACAGCCTTCCCTGCATTGGTCATCGGAATGTTGCTAGTCAGTTTGAGGTTGCATCACGGTCAGGGTTGCTGACAGGTTCCCAGCGATGTAGTGGACATCACGGTCAGGGTTGTAATGCCAGCATCATGGATTCACTGCATACAAACCATGGCAATGCCGGAGTATCCATAGCTCTGGCAATTTACTAGTGATGACTAATGGAAGTCATGATGATGATGCTAAGGCAATTCAAACATGCAACACAAGCACTAAGTGGGGATACTGCCTGTATCTGTCAGGCTATTACACATCTACTGAAGCTGAGGCAGACACTGTTGAATGTACAGCAGGTTCTGGAGGCAGGTGATATAGGAAGATGTGCCTTAATGGCAGATGATGATATGGGAAGCTGTTCCCTAATGGAATACAAGCTCCATGTCGTGGACTACAGTAGTCATATTTCCTGAATTCTACAATCTACAGCAGATTGCTTCCTCAAAACTCTCTTATTGAGACTACTGAATGTGTGTTCCATGAAACTTGATGAAATTGCGCAGTGTTTTAGTATTTTAAAATAAACCACTGTTGTGAGCCCTGTAGTCCCTTCCAGGAACAGAAGAGAAGCTGTAGTTTTTTTAGCAATTACATTTGACACAGTCCAACACAAAAGATTAATAGTCAAATAAACCAGCCTGGGAGTGGGTCCCAGGGTGGTAGCCTGGGTAAAACATTGGCTGGACAACAGGACACAGAAGGTAATTGTAAATGGAGTCCACTCTGAAGAAAGAAGGGTTACTAGTGGGGTACCGCAGGGTTCAGTACTGGGTCCAGTCCTTTTTAATGTCTTTATAAGTGACATATCAAAGGGACTGGAAGGAAAAGTATGCCTCTTTGCAGATGACACAAAGATCTGCAACAGGGCTGATACACAAGGAGGCATGGAAAAGATGAGAAGGGACTTGGCAAATTGGAGAAATGGTCAGAAGTATGGCAGCTAGGATTCAAAGCAAAGAAGTGCAAAATAATGCACCGGGGAAACAAAAACCCAGGGGAAGATTAAACAATGGGGGGGGATAGTAACAAAATTAAAAAAGGAAAGGGACCTGGGGGTAATCCTATCAGATGACCTTAAGGTTAGCAAGCAATGTGAGAAGGCAGTAGGGAGAGCTAGGGGTATACTGGGATGCATAGAGAGAGGCATCATCAGCAGAAAACAGGAAATTGTTATCCCTCTGTACAGACAGTTGGTGAGACCCCATCTGGAGTACTGCATCCAGTTCTGGAGTCCCCATCTCTGCAAGGACATAGACAGGATAGAGGCAGTCCAGAGGAGGGCAACTAGAGTGGTGCAGCAAGAGAAGCCATATGAGGAGAGACTAAAAGAGCTTAATATGTATACCCTTGAGGAAATGAGAGAGAGGGGGGACATGATAGAAATGTTTAAGTACCTCAGTGGAATCAACAACGTCCAAGAGGGTAACTTCTTTCAGAAAAAGAGACATGCAAGAACAAGGGGACACAATTTAAAGATAGAGGAGGGCAGTATGGGGCAAGGTGAGGAAGTATAATTTCACAGAGAGAGTAGTGGATGCATGGCACAGCCTTGCTGAGGAGGTTGTGGGGTCTAAAACTGTGGGAGAATTCAAGAATACAAGGGACAGACATAAGGCAATTTTTTTGGGGGGTAGGAAGAAATAGGCTGTTGGTCAACTAGGATCTGCAGCTTATCCTGTAGGTAGGGAAATGGGCAGACTAGGTGGGCCAAGCGGTCCTCATCTGCCATCAAAGTCTATGCTTCTATGTTTCTATGAACTACAATAAGCTTAATTCTGTGGGGGTTTATCTCAGTAACCTTCCCAGGAACAGTTTAAATCATTTTATTGATAATAGTGCTTAAATCACTTGGTATTTTTAGCTATCTGCACTATTTGTTTCTTAGAGGGCTCCGTGACCCGTGACTAGCACTTCCAGGCCACCCATAACTACAAAAGCTCAGCTGTAGTGAGCAGTTTTTATTGCTGCTTCAAAACTCTCTTACAAAGACTACTGAATGTGTGCTCCATGAAACTTGATGAAATTGTGCAGTGTTTTAGTATTTTAAAATAAACTACTGTTGTGAGCCCTGTAGTCCCTTCCAGGAACAGGAAGAGAAGCTGTAGTTTTTTTTAGTGATTACATCATGAACTACAATAAGCTTAATTCTGTGGGGGTTTATCTCAGTAACTTTCCCAGGAACAGTTTAAATCATTTTTATTTATAACAGTGTTTAAATCACTTGGTATTTTTAGCTATCTGCACATTTTTTTTCTCAGAGGGCTCTGTGACCCGTGACTAGCACCTTCCGGGCCTCACATAACTACAAAAGCTCAGCTGTAGCGAGTAGGTAGAGCTGGAGCAGGCCGCACGATCGTGGACTCGTGCGAAGACGCACGCAAAGACAAGCACGTCTACATGTGTTTTGTGTGTTTGGAGGTGAGGAGATTGCTAGAAAGTTAAACAACCCAATTTCAGGTACTAGACTTATTAAAGGTTATAAAGTTTCATACTGGTATTTAAACCAAGGCTAACAGTAAATTGAGAATGGATGGACTATTAACTTTAAGAGATGGGAAGGTCATGTATATGTGTGTTATGTGCAACATGTACAGCCTTTTGCCTATTACGGGCCCAGCACACAATCCTAAAGGTAATAAATGTATACAAAATGAGGAACTTAAACATGAAATTACATTGTTCAATGAGAGACTCACATCCTTAGAAAAAAGCTATACTGACACCATCGCCTGAATAAATAGATCCAGTTCACAAAATGTATCATCTGTAACAGTAAATTGTGTTGAAACCAAGTCTGTAATGTCCGAGGAGACTGTAGGTGGAAACAAAAACAGTTTAGAAAGCACTAATATAGATACTTCAATTAGGAAAAGAGCTAGGATAGAGGAGGACCCATTACAAAATGAGGATATGTGGTTTTTGGTGCAGAGTAAGAAAGTGGCTAAAAAAGGAAGGAAGGCAGCACAATATGATATCCCACTTCAGAATAGTGTTGACCTCTTAATAAATCTACAAGAACAGGAAACTCCCACTACTATAGGTAGTAATCTTGAAACCCCAGTTACATCTGATCAGATTTTTATGACAACAGATTTGTTAGATGGAAACATAGGAAATCTTATAAATTCACCAATTAGTAATGAAATACAATGTGAAAATCTTATGGATACAAATGGAAATCAATCACAAGAAAATAAACAAATATTTCTACTGGGATATTCAATTATAAAAAACCTAGATAGAATAATATGTGAACAGGACAAAGAAAATTGCACTATTTCTAGTTTCAGAGGTGGAAAAATTCTATACATTACTAAAATGACAAGAAATATATTAAAATCATCAGGAAATAAACCACTAGTAATTATTAATGCAGGAGTAAATAATGTGTTTAAACAAGATATCCAGAGTATAAAAGAAGAGACGTGAGATTGTATAATCTTTTAACAGACCTCAATTGTAAAATAGCATTTTCCAAAATTCTCCCAGTATCTAGGGCTGCAAATTTTATAAATGATAAGATAAGATTTGTAAACAACTGGCTCCGTACCTGGTGTCTTAAACAAGACATACATTGTATTACCCACTGGGAAGAATTTGTAGGAAACTTCAATTTAATGTATAGGGATGGCCTACAGCTAAACAAATTTGGTAATGAATTGCTAGGTAAACAAATCAGTAATTACATAAATTTGAATTTAAACTAGATGTAGGGTTGGGGGGGCAGTCACCCATTGAAATATCCTGCCCTAGTACAAATACAGTTACAGTCACTCCTATAGTACCTAATAGTTCAAAAAACATAAAAGATAGCTCAAATAATATTACTAAAAATCTAAATATATTAATGCTTAATGCTAGAAGTTTTAATAATAAACTAGACGAATTGAAATATTTTCTTCATAGGAATAGCATAGATATTTGTGGCATTTCTGAGACTTGGTTAAATGATTCATCCTGGGATATACATATCCCAGGTTATAAAATATATTACAAAAATTGTCAGAATTCTAAGGGAGGTGGTGTAGCTTTATTTGTAAATGATAGGTTAAATAGTAGGACAATTCCAATATACTTAAATGCTAACAATGACCTTGAAATTATCCTAGTACAGATAAATTTTGATAAAGTATTAACAATAGGGCTATGTTATAGATCGCCAAATCTGGACAATAATACAAATTATATATTTTTGCAAATTATTGAAAATATGGAGGGTTATGAAAATTTAATTTTAATGGGGGATTTCAATTTTCCTAATATTTGTTGGCCTACGCTTATAGGGAAATCAAATTTAGAGAAAAAATTCAAAGATATCACCCTCTTACGTAACCTTGAACAACTTGTCATGGAACCAACTAAGAAAGAAAACATTCTTGATTTAATCCTTACAAACATCACCAATATTGTGGAATTACCAAAAGTGATTGAACCATTGAGGGATAGTGATCCTAATATGGTCTATTGGTGTATTAAAAACTTCACCTTTGCAAACTGTGGTACTATGAAAATTAACAATTTTTTATACAGCTAATTATGGAGCAATAAAACATTATTTTAAAAATTGGGGCTGAAAGAAAGAATTATTAAATAAAAACTGTGAGCAGATGTGGGCAGCTATAAAAAACAAAACTGAATATTGCATTAAGCTCTGGGTTCCTGAATCCTCAAAATACACCAAAAATAAAAATAGAGTTCCCCCATTGCTAAATGAAAAATTAAAAAGATTGATAAGGAAGAAGAAGAAAGCATATTATAAATTTAAGAAAAATCCTACGATTGACAAAAAGCATAAATTTACAAAAATATCAAACCTTTATAAAAAAAAAGATTAGAAGTGCTAAGAAAAATTTTGGATTAAAATTAGCTACTGTAACAAAGGATAATAAAAATAAATGTTATAATTATGTTGGTTCAATGAGGGGTAATCAACCAATTATTGGCCCATTAATAAAAGATAACAAAATACTTATCGATGAAATTGAAATGGCCCAAGAGTTTAGTGAGTATTTTCTTAGCATTTTTAAGAGTAAAGATGCATTTAATATGGATAGTATTAGAAATAAACAAGAAATTCCCTGGATTACTAATGAAGAAGTTATAAGGGCAATTCATGCCACTGAAGTGAGTTCAACAGCTGGCCCAGATCGAATTCCTACCAAGTTTATTAAGGAATTGGCCTCTGAGCTAGTGGATTTACTCACTTTTTTATTTAATGTTATCGCTTGATGAAGGCTATGCTCCAAGAGAATGGACAGTTGCTACTGTGGTTCCTATACACAAAAAGGGAAATAAATAACTTGCTGCAAATTATAGACCAATTAGTCTAACATTGTGTATAGGAAAATTAATGGAGATAATTTTAAAGGAAAAAATGTTAGACCATTTCCAAAAAATTCATTTTAGTGATATAAGTCAGTATGGTTTTCTACGAGGTAGATCATGCCAACTTAACCTTGTAAATTTTTTTGAGCCAGTGAGTATAGCACTCGATCAGGGCCTCCCGGTGGATGTCATCTTTTTGGATTTTGAAAAGGTCTTTGACTCAGTGCCTCATGGTATACTGATTAAAGAATTGGCTAAAATTGGTTTCAATGCAAATATAGTAAATTGGATATTTTCCTGGCTTAATAATAGAAAACAATGGGTTTGTATCAAGGGACATTATTCTGAATGGGGAGAAATAAGTACTGGAGTTCCTCAGGGCTCTGTGTCGGGCCCCTTGCTGTTTAATCTGCTAATTGCAAATATGCATACTTCAAATGAAGTCTGGCTACATAAATATGCTGATGACAGTAAACTTGGTAGCATTGTCAATAATCAAGCTTCAGTTAGTATTTTACAGGCAAATCTTGATCACCTAGTTAAATGGTCCACTGAAAATAAAATGGTCTTTAACCCTATAAAGTGTAAAGTAATGCACTTAGGAAAAAATAATATGCTTGCAACCAATAGGATTAATAATCATAATTTAGAATCCATTAAATCAGAAAAAGATCTGGGAATCACAATAACAAAAGGCCTAAAATTTACATCGCACAATAATAATATTATAAAAAAATGCCATGGAACACTGTCTTGCATTTTCAAACATATAAAGAGTAGAAAACCTGAAGTATTAACAGAAACATAGAAGTTGATGGCAGATAAGGACTGCAAGGCCCATCCAGTCTCCCCATTTCTTTTTCTACCTTATAAATGTGCCATCGGCCTTTGCTCTGTCAGTGGCCTATCTAGTCATACTCATCTATATTGCTCCCTTATGCCTATCCTATGCCTGTTTGAAGCCCTGCACTGTATTCATAGCCACCACTTCCTGAGGTAGGCCATTCCATGCATCCACCACCTTTTCTGTGAAAAATAATTTCCTCACATTCCCCCTTAATCGGCCTCCCTCTAATCTCATGCTATGTCCTCTTGTCCTGCTATTTTTCTTATATTTAAACATGTTAGACTCTTTCACCTTGTTAATGCCCTTAAGGTGTTTAAATGTCTCAATCATATCACCTCTCTCCCTCCTTTTCTAAAGGGTATACATATTGAGCTCTGTTAATCTGTCTTCATATGTCTTCTGATGCAGTCCCTGCACCATTTTGGTTGCCCTTCTCTGGACTGCCTCAATTTGGTTAATGTCCTTGTGAAGGTGTGGCCTCCAGTACTGCATACAGTACTCCAAATGGGGCCTAACCAGTGTCTTGTAAAGAGGGATTATTACCTCCCTCTTACGACTTGTGATACCCCTACTAATACAACTTAACATCCCCCTAGCCTTACCTGCTGCTTTTGAGGTCTGCTTGGATGATTTCAGGTCATCGGTGATGATGATGCCCAAGTCTCTTTCTTCCTTTGTGACTGCCAGCAACTCCCCTCCCAGCCTAAAGGTGGCTTCAGAGTTTCTCTTCCCTATGTGATCTTGCACTTCTTTGCATTAAATCCCAGTTGCCATTCTACTGACCATTTTGCTAGTTTATCCAGATCTCTTCTCATTCTGCCCATCCCATCTGGATCATCTACTCTGTTGCAGATCTTGGTGTGATCTGAAAACAGATGAGCCTCACCCTCTAGTCCATCTGCAATGTCACTAATGAAGATATTGAAGAGGACTGGCTCCAGGACTGATCCCTGAGGTACCCCACTTGTGACTTGCATCTCTTCTGACTGTATACCATTTACCACCACTCTCTGTTTTCTGTCCGTCAACCAGTTTGCCACCCAGTTGACCAACTTCTGACCCACCCCAAGCCTACCCAGCTTATTTATCAATCTTCTATGTGGAGCAGTGTCGAAAGCCTTGCTGAAGTCAAGGTAGGTGACATCAACTGCTCCCCCTTGGTCCACCACTCTGGTTACCCAGTCAAAGAAATCTATGAGATTAGTTTGACAGGATCTTCCTTTTGTAAACCCATGCTGTCTTGGATCCTGTGCCCCTATGGATTCCAGGTGTTGCACTATCCTTTCCTTAAGACGTGTCTCCATAATCTTGCCCACTACTGAGGTAAGACTGACTGGTCTGTAGTTCGCTTCCTCCTTCCTGCTACCACTCTTGTGGAGCAGGATCACATGAGCCCTTCTCCAGTCTTCTGGGACCTCTTCTGTGCTCAGATACTCATTAAACAGTTCTACTAATGGCTCTGCTAGTTCCACCCTCAGCTCCTTAAGTACCATGGGATGCATGCCATCAGGTCCCATTGCCTTGTCTACCCTGAGCTTAGTGAGCTCTTGTAGGACCCTTTCTTTTGTGAAGGGAGTAGTGCTCACCTCCCTCTCCCCATGTCCATGGTGCTGAGCTGTGGGCCCTGCCCTACCCTACCTTTTCTTCAGTAAATACTGAGCAAAAGTATCTATTTTGGATAGATGCTTTTGCAGGGTCCTCCTCCTCACATGCCTCCTTTTCTCCTTTGAGCTTAGCAATACCCCCTCTGGACTTTCTCCTTTCACTTGTGTATCTATCGAAAGTCTTGTCACCTTATTTTACTATTCGTGCTAGTGTTTCCTCAGTTTGGGACTTTGCCTGCCTTACTGCCTTCCCTGCTTCCCTTAGGGCAGTTTGGTATGCATCCCTATCTTCATCCCGCTGTGTTCCCTTATATTTCCTGAAGACCAGCCTTTTGGCTCTAACCTTTTCTGCTACTGTATTTGAGAACCAAAGTGGTTTCCTTCTTCTTTTGCATTTCCTATTCTGTCTAACACAATGGGATGTTGCTTCAAGTATTGCATCCTTAATACTTGCCCACTTTGCCTGTACCCCCTCACCTATGTTTCTTTTTGCCAGGGCTAGCTTAACTCTGTTGGCCATCTTATCAATGTCAGCTCCTCTGAAGTAACATATTTTTGCCTTGGAATGGGATTATTTAGATGTAGTAGCCAAATTGAACCATACCATGTGATGGTCACTGGCTCCCAGGTGACCTTCTACCTGGAGATCTGTGATCCCTTCCCTGTTAGTCAGTACTAGATCTAGGATAGCCTTGTCTCTTGTGGGTTGTTGTACCAGTTGTTTGAGGCCCTCCCCCTGCAGGGAATCCACCATGTGTCTAGTTCTGGCAGATGTTCCTGCTGGTATTGACCAATCTGTATCCAGCATGTTGAAGTCTCCCATTATCAGAACCTCCCCTTTAGCAGTCATGTTTTGTATATCTTCTAACAGTAATGTGTCTATGTCCTCCCCCTGGTCTGGGGGCCTGTAGACAACCCTAGTTCTTATGGCTGTTCCATTTCCTGTTTCCAGGGTGACCCACAGTACTTTTGGCTCCTTATGTGTATTCTGAATTTCTGTAGCTTTGATATTTTCATTGACATACAGGGCCACTCCACCCTCCCTTTTTGCACCTCGGTCTCTTCTGAACAGTACATAGCCAGGTACTGAAGTTTCCCAAGTGTGGTTACTGGTAAACCATGTCTCACTAATTGCTACTATGTCCAGTTTAGCCTCTGACATTATTGCTTGCAGGTCTGGCATCTTATTTCCCAGGCTGTGAGCATTTGTGTATATAATTTTCCATTGGCCAGATTTCGGTGTGTTAGCTGTTGGGTGAGGTTTGGCATTTCCCAATTAATCCCCTTGTATTCAAGTCTAGTAAGATCACAAATAGATTACTGTGCACCCTTTTGTACACAAACATCAGTAGGGGGAATTGCCTCAGTGGAAAAGATACAAAGGCGAATTACTGAAAAGATCAGAGGCTTAAAAGAACAAGATTATACTTCAAGGTTGAAATCTCTGGGTCTCTTTTCATTACAGTATAGGATATTTTGAGGAGATATGTGTTTAGCATATAGATCTATTCATGACAAAGCCTTATGTGAGACCCTTTGTCTCCAGAGATCTGAAATAGGGTATAATACAAGATTGCATATTTTGAAGTTTAGAACAGAAATAAATAATACATCTAAGAGACAAAACTTTTTAACACAAAGAATACCTCCCTCATGGAACTCCTTGCCAACAGAAGTTGTTGCCACTAAAGATTTGGAACAATTTAAATCTAAATTGGATAAATATATGGGTGACAAGAAATTTAAATTTCGCCAATTGGCGACGAGTTCATAATGGGAATTCACCCCAAACTCGTAATACACCTATGAACCTATGAACCTACATCATGCTGGACCCTTGGTATAAATGGGGCCTGTCATCAATACTTAAAGGTGGGCATGATCAAGTCCAAAATTTAACCTATCAGCTAATAGGATGGGCACATGGAGCACATTTGTTAAAGTCACAGTTACGTATAGCTCAACTTAAAAATGAACAGAGACAAGGCTTTGTTGCCAACTCATTTGGAAAAGGGGCTGATAAGAGATGCATGATAACAGAAAAAATAACTACAAATTCACTTTGGAATGTTTTGTACCAGGTGGGAACTAAAGACAAGTAGGAAAAGGAGGAGGAGGAGGTTGATGAGGCTGCACAATTGTGGACAGCATAAAGCATGGTAGATGCATATTTGGTGGACACCACACACCTTACCATTATGGAACATCCCTTCCTGTTTTGGAGTAGCAAGGTCACTGATTGGCCACCACTGACCTCCATAGCAGTTCAGTACCTGAGCTGTCAACCCTTTACTGTAATTGGGGAGAGGCAGTTCGGTTCATCAGCGGCTGTTGTGCAGGATAGGCATGTGAATCTGTCACCGAGAAATTGTGGCTTGCTAACATTTAGAAAAATGAATGCACAATTAAATATGTATTCCTACCACATGAAGGTGGTAGTGATGGTGAAGATGAACCTGAGGAGCCTGATGTTATCAACACTGGCAATTTTGTCTTCTGCTGAGATAGATCAAGCATGAATGGAGAAATAATTCCCATGTGAGGACAAATCTAATCTGGAAAACTGTGGAAGTTGCTTCCTTGATTATAGTGAATTCAGCACAAAACAGAAATATGTTCTGTCCATCCTTTTCTCATCAACACTTGAATCCCATTCTGTATGATTCAGTTTTGTTTTCCTGTCATTATATTTTTCCCCAAGTTCTGTTGCTATTCCATATATCCATCTGATTACCTTCCTCCACCCTCTTCTATGTGATTCCTACAGACAAACAAGAAAAGCAGTGAACAGTACATCGTTAAATGCCAAATTTGTCAGCAACAACACTGGCCACCATCATCTCAACCACATGCATCCTCACTGGAAAATCCAGACTCTTAAAGAAGGAGTCAGGCCAATCTTTCTGACATTAATAAATTAAGAATTTGGATCAGCATATCCCTAATCAGCCTCATGTCAAAAATCAGATCTCTGTTATTTTGTTTAAAAGTTACAAGTAATTTTGTAAATCTTAATTCACTGCCTGTTCAAAAAAGTAATTTTAAGAGAAGAACTACTGATGATGTTATAACCAGAACTTGCAGCCTATTTCTTCCTGCAGGCTACCTTACATGACTTATTTCTGCAATGTTACTTTAACCTGGGGTTGTAGTAAACACTTGAAAAAGGAAAACTGACACCTGGTGGGTCAGTGCATGCACTTCCATAATGTGCAGATCCAAGTGCAGTACTTTAGAAGGTGATGGAGGGTTGGAGCGCAGCAGCAGAAATGGCTTTAGAATAACAAAGTTGTATGCAATTTTTAGAATACTGCACGTATGAGATTTCAAAATTTCACCAGCTTGCAACTGTGGAATCCAGCAGTGGCACAATCTCAGAAAGTAACTGGATCACATAATGTTGGAATGTGGCAAGTATTCTAAAATTTCTTAATGGGCCCTATGCACATAGAAATACAGTGCCTATGCACCACGGATCTAGGTTGCGTAGGCAACCACAGGAATGAATGCCATGCAGTGGGGGTCCCACAGACCTGTGGCGGCATTCACCAAGGGTGTGTAAGTACGGCGAAAAACACATACACACCTCCCTTCAATGCCCCTCGGGGATGTCTGCACAGGGGGTGTGTCTGGGGCGTGCCTGCGCTACGCGGCATTCACAAAGCTGCATAGTGCCAGGCAGAGGGGGCACTGTGTACACCTGCCGAGACCAGGTATAACCCAGTGCATGCCTCCCTGTACTCCAGCCTCTGGGTGCGGTGGCACCACATATTGCACCTCCATGCTGCCCCAGCCCACTATGCTGCAGGGAAGGGCTGGGGTACTGGCGTGTACACTTGCCCATTGGATTGCAGCAATGCTGCTATATGTGGCTCATCTCCTCTCCCCTTGCGCCCTCTGCAGGGGCACAAGAGATCCACTCAGGGACCCAGTACAGGCATCTAATTGGATGCCCACCTGGGTCCGCAGCTCCACCCCCAACCACCAGCATGACCATGCATGCCAGGGGGGTGGGGCTGAATACAGAAGTTGTGTGGTGGCCACTGTTCATGCATGTGGCCACCCATGGATCTCCTGCAGGTGTGTAGCTGTGCGGGCATGGTAAGCACCCCAGGTGAGTATTATCTGACCCTTTGTGCATAGGGGCCAATGTGATGGTGTCATATACTTTTAGAATGTGGCAGAGATACAGTTTTGATATGCGGGGGCCACATAGTTGTGGAAGGTGGCAAGGATATGTAATTTCGTAATATGTCATGGATTGATAAATTTGGCATGTGGTTGTGATGCACAATTTCAAAATCTGGTCGAGATGCTTGATTTCAGATTGTGCTGTCAACATGCAATTTTGCAATGTGGCAAAGGACACGGAATCTTGGAAAGTGACAGTGATGTAGTTTCAGAATGTGGAAGTCACATGAAATTTCTGAATGAAGCAAGGATGCATAATTTTAGAATATGACTTGGACGTGCAATATTAAACTGTGGCAATGACACTCATTCAGAATGTAGTGGAAATGTACACTTTTGAAATATGGCGGGGATGAATACTTTTAGACTGTGACAGTAACAGGCATTTTGGAATGTTGAAGTTTACACACAATTTTGTAATGTGGCAGGAAGGTACAATTTTAGAATGTGTCAGTGATGCACAATTTCAGAATGTGGTGATGATGCACAGTTTTGAAAAGTGGTGGTGACTCACAGTTTCAGAATGTGTCAGTGGTGCACAGTTTTGGAATGTGGCAGTGATGTACAGATTTGGAATGTGGTGGTGATGCACAGTTTTGGAATATGGCAGAGATGCACAGTTTTGGAATGTGGCAGGTATGCAGTTTCAGAATGTGGCGAGGACCCACAGTTTCAGAATGTGGTGGGTATGCACTGTTTCCAAATGTGGCAAGCAGGGAAGCACAGTTTCAGAACGTAGAATGGATGCACAGTTTTAGAATGTGTTTGGGATATGGTGCACAATTTTGAAATGTGGTGGGTATGTACAATTCTGGAATGTGGCAGGGATAAGCCGTTTCAGAATAAATGGTGTGTAATGTCACATTCTGACAGTGTGCATCCCACCATACTCCAAAATTCCCAGTCCCTGCCAAAAGCCTCAATGTGTGTTCCTGTTGCATTCTGAGATTAACTGTCCTACCACATTTTGAGATGGCACATCCCCGCCACCACATTCTGTGATTGCATGCCCCCCCTCCACCAGCATTTTAAAATTGTGCACCACCTTGACATTCTTTTTTTTTTTTAATTTCAAATTCGGATTAATACCTTTGAGCTGGGGGCTCATTTACAAAGGCTCCAAGTCAACAAGGAATACAAGACATTTACAGGTGATGAAACATTGCAGAACAGAAAGACATCAACTATCAAGTGGTATTAGTGTGCAGTTACAACATTAAGCAGGGTACAAGAAGTAAGGAGAAACAGGACCACACTTCCAGAGAAACATATTAATGCAGCACTACTTAAGTGCAGTACAGTGTTTAACAATCATGTTATAGTTCAGACGGGGTGCTCCCAGTCTGCAGAAATGCATGTTTTAGTAGCCAAGGTGAGGCTTTGTCAAGGGGAGGTAGTAGGTGATGGGAGGTGGGAGGGGGAAGTGGGCAGTTGTGGAACGGGAGGGTGGGAATGAGAGAGGGTAGCATTTGACGGGTGTAAGAACTGCTTTCAGAGGCCATGGGCTAACAGAAACACTGGCAGTCAGATTTGCTGGTAAGAAGAGATCGAAGCCCATTTTTAAAGTAGCCAAGTCTGGGGGAGTTAGCAAGGTCTGCAGGCAAATCATTGAACCATTTAGGCCCACATAGGAAAGGGATCTTTGTCCAAGGGTGGTTCATTTGAAGGGAACAGTTAGAACAGTCCTGGAGGCACTCCTTGTGCATTTAGATGGTTGTGCAGGCTCAAAAAGGGATGAAGTAGCCCTAGGCATGGACCCCATCAGGAACTTTTTTACAGGGAGGCAGGCCTGGTATTGAAGTCTGTGGAGGAGTCAGAGCCAGCCAGTTTCCTTGTATAGGTCACAAGAGTGAGTTATTTTGTGTACTCCCAGGACCAGGCGGCAGGCCTTGTTGAAGATGGTTTTGACCCTTTTAAGCTCTGTGTCTGTGCCTGCCCCATATATGACAAGACCATAATCCACAGATGAGAGAACTGAACTGCACGTAACAAGTTTTAGGGCAGCCGGTGTCATTGAGGTATGGTGTCTGTACAGGTTGCCAAGCTTCATATTGATGGACTTTACCAGTTGCTCAGCATGGGCAATGAAGGTGAGGATGTCATCAAGGTGAATCCCTAAGTACTTGAATGTATTGACCTGGGCTAGTACTTCTCCTTCGCTACTAAGTATGTGCAGTGAGGACCCTCGAATCTTGCTCTGTGGGGTGCTGAAGAGCATGCTCTTTGTCTTTTTGTAGTTGAGTAGCAATTTATTTTGGGTGAACCAGGATTCCAATGCACAAAAATTTTGCTGAAGTTTAGAGCTAATTGATCCCAGGTCTTTCCCTGGGATGGAGATAACAGCATCATCTGCATAGAGTACGGAGTGTGCAGGACAGGTAGAAGGCATGTCATTTATGAAGAAGCTAAATAAGAGAGGACCGAGGATAGAATCTTGCGGGAGACCTAGGTTTACTTCCCTGGGCTCAGAGATTATATTGCCAATCCTGACCCATTGAGATCTGTGGGTTAGGTAACTATGGAACCAGGCCACAGATTCCATTGACAATCCCGTAGAAAGGAGACATTTCAGTAGCAGTTCATGATTGACTGTGTCAAAGGCCTTGGTGAGGTCTATGAAGATAGACCCCACCACCATCCCTTTATCCAGGGCCCCGTAAAGCTGAGTGGTGTACTCTACTAGCGCGGTGACAGTGGAGTGGTTTTGTTGGAATCCATGTTGTTGCAAGCAGAGAAGGCTATGCTTTTCTAGGTACTCAGTTAGTTGATCTGAGACCACCCTTTCAAGTGCTTTGGAGAGGGGGGGGTAAAATCGAGATGGGTCGGAAGTTTGCTAAATTAGCTGTGTCTCCTGATTTAAAACAGGTGTGACTACAGCCTCTTTCCACCTTTCAGGGAAGATGCCAGATCTTAAAGAGGCATTGAATATCTTGGTGAGTGGTGCTACAAGTTTGTTTAATGTGAGTGCTACCATCTTCATATCGATCATGTCACTTCCCATCCTGGTCTTGCCAAGGACCCGTTTGATATATTTGAGGGTCTCACCTGTGGAGATTTGCCTGAAGTAGAATGGTGGGGTAACATTATCCTTTGGTGATGGAGTGTTGAGGTTGTGCTGCTGGCCTGGAAGGGTATGAGTCAGGTATTCAGGTGGAAGCACCTTGCTGAGGTCCGTGAAGGCAACATTAAAAGCATCAGCAATTTCCTTTGGGTCTTGAAATGTACCAGAAGTGGTAACTATAAGGTCCGGTGGAGCCCTTGAGGCTCTACCCATGAGAGATTTTACAGAGTCCCAGAACTCCCTCCCTCTACCCCAGGTCTTTCCTAGGAGGTCATTGTAGTAAGCTGCTTTTGCCAGATGTATGAGTTTTGTGCAGACATTTCTAGCTGCCTTATACACTTGGGAGTCAGCTAGATTCTGGGTGGCTTTGGCCCTATGCCACAGGTGATCTCTGAGTCACAAGCATTCAATTAGAGGGCTGGACAGCCAGGGGTTGGGGATTCCTCTGGCTTTCTTTTTTTTGTAAGGAGCAAAGATGTCACAGGCTTTAGTAAAAATACTGCAGAAGCAATCCGTGTTTGGTTTCCGTCCTTGACTCTATCCAGTGGGGACCAGTCAGTCCCTTTTAGGTAGTGCCTGAAGGAGTCTAGTTGACCAGGCCTTAGTGATCTGTTCCTGGTGGTCTTAGGCTTACTCTTGGTGAACTTGTTTGTCCAGGTAAGTAGTACAGGGGAGTGGTCACTGATGGTGTCAGGTAGGATAGTTACCCCTGCGATATGTTCAGGACAGGAGGAGAGTAGCCAGTAGATGAGGGTGCTGGTTCCTGTATGGTAGTTTTGTCTGATGGGTTATGTGACCAGTTGGGTCAAGTACAGTCCAACTATTTGGTCTCTAGCTGTCACTGCATCCTGTGCTTGCCAATTAATGTTGAAGTCACCTAGGATTATATGTTCCCAGTTTAGTTTGTTCTGTTCGAGGTGGCTTATGAGTTGTGGGAAGCCAGTGAGTAGTGTCCCAGGAGGCAGGTATACGGTGGTTAATAGTAGCAGTTTGTTTTGTTGGCCAATATTAAGTTTTAGTGTTAGAACCTGTGCTTTCTTGGTGTGGAAGCTAATTGGTAGTATTTGCCCTTTTATGTCACTCTTGAGGTAAACCAGACAAACCCCCCCTCTTTTTGAGGTATGGTCCTGCCAGAACAGGTTATATCCAGGAAGGGCAATTGCTGTGTCTGGGATCTTTGGTGATAGCCATGTTTCTGTTAGGGAGATGACGTCAGGATCAGTCTGAGCCACCCAGGCCTGAAATTGTGGCAGTTTGGAGAGAAGGCTGCAGATATTCAGAGATACAATTTTTAGATGTCCTGGGCTATTGGTACAATTCATGATATAGGTCACCCAGGGTCACAGCTAGGCAAGGATTTTACAAGAGGCTTTGGTTATGCAAGAGTTTGCAGGCATGCACTCCCCCACCCCATTACATTGATAGGCTGGGGAACACTTACTCAAGTACAAGAGCAGAATGTGAAATCTTTTTGTCCTTATGCTTCCTTTTGTTATTTAAAGAGGTTATTTAAAAGCCCACATACAGATCCCTCAGGAGAAGATCAGACGGAAATGTGGATTCAAGCAGAACCCAGAGTCACTGAATTTGTCAGACTTAGTTGCTTGACTTCTGCTTTGCTTGGGATAGCTTCCAAAAAGTTGATTTTAAACTGAAAATGCAAATACCTGGTGGTGATGTTTTGCAGAAATCCAGTCCAGGAGACCTTCACAGATGTAGTGAGCAAGAATGTTGTAGTTACTCCAAGCAGAAAATCTTGTTAATCCCCAAAAAACTGAGCTACAGATACAGACAAATACAAACAGCCACCCTCACAGACCCAGGAGGTGGGGTTCAGCGCTGCATTCCAAAACCACCTCCTGACTCATTCTAAAGTACAGTACCTTGCATCTGAACATTCTGGAAATGTAAGCACTTCAGCCAACCCTATGTCAGTTTTTTTTTGGGGGGGGTTAATAATTACTACAGCTACAGAGCTACAGTGCCTTAAACATTGGAGAAACATGTCATATGAGGTTGCTGGCAGGGAGGACTAGACTGGGAGTTCAGGCCCTGACATCATCAGTGGTGCTTCCCTGAAACTGGCTTTTTTGAATAGGTAGCGAAATCAGGGTTACAAAGTAACTCATAACTTTAAAATGAAGCAGTGCAGAACCTAATTTTCAGTATGAGATTTTATTGGAGGTATGTTTATTTTAATTCTGCAATGTAACACTTTAAGTCAGATTTCCTGTTTAAGCCTGCATAATAACCATTGTTGCCAGCCATGCAGATCATGCATCCTTCAGCAATTAAGACATCACCTCCTCCTCTGGCCTGCTTGTGTCTGCCAAATCCACCAACAGCATAGGCCATCGCCTCCTAAACTACATCTAGGATTGCCAACAGTCCCATATTTTACAAGATTTCCCGCATTTATCACTATTTTCCCCTGTGCCATTTGAAATTCACATGAGACGCCTATTGTCTCATATTTTTTCGTGGCCTCCTTACTGTAAAAAAACTCTGTCTCCCAAGATCTGTAGCAGCTGTGGTGTAGCTTGTGTGCATGCACAAGTTGGGTTCCGGGGACATCACATGACCATCGTCACCTCACATCATCATGACAGTGTGAGAAAAGCCATCCACCTTGCTGCTGCTGCTCTCTTTCTGCCACTACGAGCCTAGTCAGATGTTGTCTCCTTTTCTCTCGAGCTGCTTTCAGACTGAGGAACATGGACTTTTAAGCCACCATAAATGTCATTGCAAGGCAGACCTCCACCAAGCAAGTCAGCCAGCAAGCCAGGCAGCCCTCAATCTGAGCCTCCAGCCACCCAGTCCATCAAAGCAGCAAGACATGACATCCAGCAAGGCCCAATCATTTCTGCTGTGAAGGTAAGGTACTATCCTCACTGATGGAAGTTTGTTTATTGTGAAGGAGGTGCTTTCACCTTGATATCAATACTTTAACATTTGTTTCTTTCCTTCCTTTGTCTCTCCACTCACTGTAAGTTTGACCAGTCAAAGGGACAACTGCCAAGCCAGTCACAAAGCCAAACAGCTCACAAGGCACAGACTTAAGTTGCCTCTTCCTCCATCACCTCTCTCTCTGATACCATCATTCCAGTACATGGCATGGCCTACACTAATTTGATGGCAAGTGTAATTGCATTTTTTTTAAGTTTTATTTAAAGTTTTTTCTTCAGAGGTAAACAGTGACACAGTGGCCAAGTCAGGCTAAATAATTTCTCCTTTATCTTCACAGGTGACAGGTATAGTAAGACTGGGAGTTAATGATGGATACATCATCTGTGCAGTCACCCAGGCACAGGGTCATAATGTCGCAAGACATTATGCCACAGCAATATACCATGCTGCCAATGCAGCACAATATATTGCCAGTGCCATAAGTCTTTGTTCCCTTGACCCCCCCCAATTAAAATAACTAACTCCGGGGTGGGGGTTAACAGTTAAACTTGCACAAAGAAAAATACATGCGTCTGGGACCGGGAATCGAAACCCAGTCCCAAACGTACTGCCTGCATCCCTTGCTGCCAGTGCCTCATCCCATCGGGTCACGGTAGCTGTTCACCAGCCCCCTGTCCCAGAAGAAGTCTTATCCTCTGCCTGGGAGAGTGAGAGGATGCAGTGCCGTACAGTCACCCTTTCATGGTTTTGCACTCTCTCACTCTTCCCTACCGTGCTGTTCCCCATTGCATGGTTTTGTCTTACGACATAAAGTGTACGACATACTGACCTGGTACAAGTCAACGACAGTGGCTAACTAAGTACAGTCTGAATTTTCTCTTATTTTTCACAGTTCTCCTGTCCTGCTGCCTTCCCATCTAGAAAGCATGACTTCTCATCCTTTTGCCTCCTGTATCTGAAGCACTTTTGTGGCACTTCAAGGCATGGCTATAATTAATATGATGCTAAGTATCCTTTCCAAAAGATAATTTTTCTTTTAATTTTTCATTTTGGGTTTTCTTTCATGTACAACAAAATAGGGAGTGCATTTGGGAGGTGACCAGGGAAGTAAGGGCAGAAAAAGCATCAAGGGAGCTTAGGATGGTGAAGGGAATTAAAGATGGGGAAAAAGCTTCTTCAGGTACATCAGGGAGAAAGGGGTTGTAAGAACCAAATCGTAAGGATTAAGAAGGAGGGGGAATGGGTGGAAAAAGGGGATGAAAAGGCAGAAGCACTTAACGACTACTTCTGCTCTGTTTATACTAAAGAGAAAAGGGGGAATACCTAAGGTTGGGGGGAGCATAGGATCAGAGGGGAAGGGGTGTGATGGATAGGGAAATCACAGAAGGTAGAGCGCTAGAGGGGTTAAAGACACTGAGGGTGGACAAGGCACCAGGACTGGAAGGCATACACCCCATGGTACTGAAGGAGTTGGCAGAGGTCCTGCCAGGCCTATTGGCAGGCCTAGTTAATGCCTCTCTAGACTCAGGGTGTGTACCTCAGGATTGGGGGATGGCTCACGTGGTTCCACTCCATAAGAGCGGTCCCAAAGATGAACCAGGGAACTATAGACCACTAAGTCTCACGTCCATAGTGGGGAAACTAATGGAAACAATCCTGAAAGAGAGGCTGGTGACCCTGCTGGAGGTCAGTGGGGTGCAGGACAGTCAGCACCATGGTTTTGTCAAGGGCAGATCCTGCCAGACCAACCTAGAAGACTACTATGACTGGGTGACTAGGGAAATGGATAAAGGGCACACAGTGGATGTCCTGTACTTGGACTTCAGTAAGGCATTCGACTCAGTGCTGCATGGGAGACTAGCATGTAAGCTAAGGGGCACGGGGTGGGGACAATATTGGTGGGATGAGTGGAGAACTGGCTGCAGGGATGGCAGCAGAGGGTGGTAGTGAGAGGAGAATTATCATCCCCAAGGACAGTGACAAGCAGGGTCCCACTGAGATCAGTGCTGTGACTGATGTTATTTAGGGGTATTTATTGCAGACATCTCGGTAGGCATAAATTTATTTTTTTATGTATTTAGAAGAGATTCAAGAGGAAAGGAACATGAACTGTGAAACAGCTAGTTTAGAGAAGCGTCCTGGGGAAGGGGGATTACATAAGGAGGATGCAGAAGCCCACAATCAGAGGAACAGTGTACAGATTCATATATATTTCTCTGACAACTAAGCAGCGAAAAGCATAGAAACATAGAATTTGACGACAGATAAGGACCACTTGGCCCACCTAGTCTGCCCATTTTCCTACCTAACAGATAAGCTGCAGATCCTAGTTAAACAACAGCTTACTTCCTGCTATCCCCCACTTGGACTGCCTTATGTCTGTCCCATGCATTCTTGAATTCCCCCACTGTTCTTGACTCCACGACCTCCTCAGGGAGGCTGTTCCATGCATCCACAACCCTCTCCATGAAAAAATACTTCCTCACATTACCTCTGAGCTGTCCCCCCTCTATCTGTGTGCAAATGCCAGGAGCCTTAGCAACAAGATGGAAGATCTGGAGACTGTCATGGTACAGTCAGACCTGGACATTGTGGCCATCACTGAAACCTGGTGTAATGATAACCATGACTGGGAGATGGCCATACCTGGCTACAACATATTCAGAAGAGACAGAGCAGGCAGGAAGGGAGGAGGAGTGGCACTGTATGTGAAAAATGACATAAGGGCCACACAGATCCAGGAGGAACAAAATGGGGAGATACTGTGGGTTAAGCTGGAAAGGAAAATGGGGCCAGCCATCCGCACAGGTGTGGTCTATAGACCACCAGCCCAGGAGGAAGAAACAGATAGGGAGCTGATGCTAGCCATCCAAAGGATGGCAGACAAAGGTGAGGTAGTACTAGTTGGAGACTTCAATATACCAGACGTGGACTGGAGCATCCCAGCAGCATCAACTAGGAGCAGATTTATCCTGGACTCCCTTCAGGGTGCCTTCCTCAAGCAACTGGTCATGGAACCAACTCGGCAGAAGGCAATACTGGACCTTGTGCTCACAAACAGGGACAGTGTGATGGGGGTAACAGTGGGGAGCACCTGGGTAACAGTGACCACCAGTCATTGTGGTTTGAAATCACAGAAGAGCAGAACCAAACCACACAAAAACACGTATCCTGGATTTTAGGGGCAGACTTTGGGAAAATGGGGAGATGCTTGAAAGAGGCATTAAGGGAATGGGACAGGAATCAGGGATTGAGGAACAGTGGGCAGTATTTAAAATGGGATTATAAGAACAACAGAATTATGCATTAAGCAGGTTAGCAAGAGGAAAAGAAAGAGAGACCATTATGGTTTTCCAAGAGGTAGAAAGAAAGTGAAAGCCAAAAGACTGCATTCAGGCAATACAAAAGACACAGGCAGAAGGGGATAGGAGAAGTACCAGGAGAAACAAAGGGAGGCAGGAAGTCAGTAAGGAAGCCAAAGCTCAGACAGAAGAACACATTGCAAAATCAGTGGTTAAAGGGGACAAAACCTTTTACAGGTACATAAGTGAAAAAGAAGGACAAAGGGAGGGATAGTGAGACTGAAGGGGGAGGATGGGGCAGCGTGGAGGATGACAACAGTAAAGCTGACATATTGAATAGGTATTTTGCTCAGTCTTTACTAAGGAAGAGGGGTAATGGGTCTGAAGGAGTACAAGGGGTGAGAATGGTGCAGAAATGGACACAAGTCCTTTACACGAGAAAGGGTCCTGAAGGAACTGGAAGTAATAAGAGCTGATAAAGCAATGGGGCCAGATGGGGTGCACCCCAGGGTCCTTAAAGAACTAAGAGAGGTGGTGGCTGAACCTCTGGCTATCCTGTTCAGCCAATCACTGGAAACAGGGAGGTACCCAAAGACTGAGGACAGCAGATGTAGTCCCCTTATACAAAAGTGGGAACAAAGAGGAAGCAGGGAACTACAGACCAGTCAGCCTCACCCGGTAGTGGGAAAGATCATGGAAGCACTACTGAAAGAGAGATTGGTGGAACATCTGGTTGTCAATGGACTACAGGACCCAAGGCAGCATGGTTTCACCAGGGGGAGGTCATGTCAGACCAACCTCATTGAATTTTCTGACTGGGTGACTAGGGAGGTGGATCAGGGAGGGCAGTGGACATGGCCTATCTGGACTTCAGCAAGGCCTTTGACACTGTGCCACATAGAAGACTATTACACAAACTGGGGACTATGGGTGTGGGCAGGACAGTAGTGTGGTGGGTGGTAACTGGCTGGGTGGCAGGACACAGAGGGTGGTGGTAAATGGCTGTCACTCCACAGAGGAAGAGTGACCAATGGGGTACCACAGGGATCAGTGCTGGGACCGGTCCTATTCAACATCTTCATCAGTGACATCTGCACAGGATATAGAAGGCAGAATTTCACTGTTCGCTGATGACACAAAGCTCTGTAACAGAGTAGACACACCAGAGGTGTAGACAGAATGAGAAGGGACCTGCAGAAACTTGAAGAATGGTCAAGGGTTTGGAAGTTGAAATTCAATGCAAAGAAGTGCAAGATAATGCATATGGGGCACAAAACCCTGGCACAATATATCAGTTGGGGGTGAGGATATAGCATGCACCAAGCAGGAAAGGGATCTTGGGTTGTCATCTCTGATGACCTCAAGGTAGGAAACAGTGTGACAAGGCATCAGGTAAAGCAAATAGGATGCTGGGATGTATAGGCAGGGGCATCACCAGCAGGAAAGGGAGGTCATAATTCCGCATACAAGACACTAGTGAGGCCCCACCTGGAGTACAGTGTACAGTTCTGGAGACCATACCTACGTAAGGACATAGACAGGGTAGAAAGGTTCAGAGGAGGCAACAAAGATGGTGCATGGGTTGCATCACAAGTCCTATGAAGACAGGTTGAAGGAACTGAACATGTACTCCTGGAGGAGAGGAGGGAGAGGGGATATGATAGAGACATACAAGTATCTTACAGGGAGGAACAGGGTGCAGGAAAACACTATTTTTAAGCGAAAGATGTTTCAGGACTAGAGGGCATGGGATGAAGTTGGAGGGAGGGCGATTCAGAGGAAACATGAGAAAGAATTTCTTCACAGAACGGGTGGTGGACAAGTGGAACACCCTGCCAGAGGAAGCGGTGGGGGCTGAAACAATCACGGGATTTAAGAATGCATGGGATAGACATAAAGGAATTCTAGAGGTCAGGGGTAAGGGGAAATAGACTTCTAGGAAAACAAACTGAACTTACAAGCTCAAATGGGCAGACTAGGTGGGCCATAGGCCCTTATCTGCCGACACTGTCTATGTATCTATGTATCTTCAAATTGTGGCCCCTTGTTCTTGCACATCTCTTTTTCTGAAAGATGCTACCCTCTTGGACTTTGTTGATTCCCTTGAGGTACTTGAAAGTTTCTATCATGTCCCCTCTCTCCCTTCTTTCCTCAAGAGTATACATATTAAGCTCCTTTAGTCTTTCTTCATATGTCTTCTGGTGCAGACCCTGCACCATTTTAGTTGCCCTCCTCTGGACAGCCTCCACTCTGTCTATGTCTTTTGGAGATGGGGTCTCCAGAACTGCACACAGTACTCCAGATGGGGTCTCACCAACTGTCTGTACAGAGGGATAACAACTTCCTGTTTTCTACTATTGATGCCTCTTCCTATGCATCCCAGTATCCCCCAGCCTTCCTTACTGCCTTCTCAAATTGCTTGCCCACCTTTAGGTCATCTGATATAATTACCCCCAGGTCCCTTTCTATTTTCACTGTTGTCAGTATCTCACCCCATTGTGTACTCTTCCCCTTGGGTTTTGTTTCCCATGTGCATTACCTTGCACTTCTTTGCATTGAATCTGAGCTGCCATACATTTGACCATTCCTTCAACCTTGCCAAGTCCCTTCTCATCCTTTCCACTCCATCTTGTGTATCAACCCTGTTGCAGATCTTTATGTCGTCTCCGAAGAGACATACTTTTCCTTCCAGTTCCTCTGCAATGTCACTTATAAAGACATTAAAAAGGACTGGTCCCAGTACTAAACCATGCAGTACCCCACTAGTAACCCTCCTTTCTTTACTGTGTACTTCATTTACTACTACCCTTTGTGTCCTGTTGTCTAGCCAATTTTTTATCCAGGCTACCACCTTGGGATCCACTCCAAGGCTGGCTAACTTGTGTATTAATCTTTTGTGTGAGACTGTATCAAATGCCTTACTAAAATCTAGGTAGGCCATGTCCACAGCCCCTCCCTGGTCTACTACTTTGGTCACCAAGTCAAAGAAATCTATTAGATTTGTCTGACACGACCTTCCCTTCGTGAATCCATGCTGCCTTGGGTCCTGTGCCCCACTGGCCTCTAGGTACTCAACAATTCTTTTCTTCAGAAGGGATTCCATCATTTTCCCTACCACTGAGGTCAAACTAACTGGTCTGTAGTTTCCTGCCTCTGTCCTGCTCCCACTTTTGTGAAGAGGAATCACATCTGCCCTCCTCCAGTCCTCAGGTACCACCCCATCCTCCCATGATTTGTTAAAGAGAGCAAATACATAATTAGACATACATAGACATAATATGCAAAAATATTCAAATATACAGTTAAGACAGCAATATCACTGACTCTAAGTGCCAATACGGCAATATTTTGGGCGCAATAATGGACTTAATCCTAGTGACAAAGCCAATTTTTGATGATAGGAAGGAACTGGTAGCTGAGAACAGCACTACTAGTTGAAGGGTTAGCTGTGGGGGCAGGCAAGGGATGGAAGTGAATTGTAGAGGGAGGAGAGGATTACTAGGCACCAGACTGTTATCCCTCTGTGACTACATGGTGAGAAGAAGCTAAGAGGGAGAGGAGGAGAGAGGAGGGGAACATGTAACCAGGGCCTTCATCCCTTCAGGATGCTGAGAACTCTGCAAGGGAGAGAAGGACCATGGGAGAGGAGGAGGAGGAGGAGGAGGAGGAGGAGGAGGAGGGGAAAGTGTAACCAGGGCACTTACCCCTTCAGGATGTTGAGAACCCTGCAAGGGGGAGAGGACCATGGGACATGGACATAGAATAGAGCAGAGGGTAGGGGGAGGAGGACAGAAGACAGGTATCAATGTGAGCAGTAAGGAGAGGAGAGCAGTTTAGAGGAGTAAGAGTGAATAGAGGAATTAGAGAATGGGGACATTAAAGGGAAAGCAATAAATAGCAAGATCAGTCTATCTGCGGATGACACCAAGATGGGAGCAGTGGTGGATGACCAAGACAGGGTGGCAGGGATTGCAATAAGATATAACAAGGCTGGAGACATGGTCTGACACCAGGCAACTTGGTTTCAATGCCAAAAAATGCAAGGTGCTGCATTTCAGGGCAAAGAATCCAAAAGAGGAGCTACCATCTGGGGGGGGGGGGCAATGCAGCTAGCTGTGACTGAGGAGGAGAAAGATCTGGATGTGCTCATTATGGGAGCAATGGACAACTCAGCACAGTTTAGGAAAGCCACAGCAGCAGTTGCTAACAATATGCTTGATAGTATTGCAAGGGACATAACCTCTAGGAAAAGGAGGTGATTCTGCCATTATACAGATCGCTGGTCAGACTCCACCTGGAGTACTGTGTTCAGATGTGGCACCCTTACCTAAAGAGGGACATTGGATTGCTGGAAGGGGTGCAATGCAAAGCAACAAAGATTATCCTGGGCCTGGGGAAGTTATCATATGAGGTTAGACTGAGGAAGTTGAGCATGTACTCTCTGGAGAAGGGAAGGGAAGGAACAGGGGGATATGATTGACACCTTTAAGTACATGAGAGGAATAAACAGGACAGGTACAGAGGGACTGTTCAAGGGGAAGGTGGGGCGAGACACTCAGGATCGTGACATGAGATTGGAGGGTGGAAGGTTTGGGAGGGAAATGAGGAGGCATTTTTTACAGAAAGGGTGGTAACAGAATGGAATTCACTACTGGTAGAGGTAGTGGCCTGTAAAACAGTGGGATGCTTCAAGAGGGGTTGGGATAGGGCAAAAGGGAGGATCATGGGAGGGAGAGGTAGAGTGGGGATGGCAGCTGCAGAGTAAGGGTGCTAGCTGCAAAACTGAGCAGACTCAATAAACCAAATGGCCTTTTTCTGCTGGCAGTATTACATGTTCATATGTTTATTAGAGTTCAAATAATTTCTATTTTGTATTCAGAGGTCTCTTTCTGTTCTGTCATGAATGCCTCCTCCTTCAGAAAGTAACTCATCACCATCACCACAAGCAGTAATATATTTTGTCTGGCTGCAGTTTGGGGTTCTGCAAGGCAGGTCCACTTAATGTACTGTGCTAAGAGACCAGTGCTGAGAGCACTGGGGATGTAGTTTCTTGGGAGAGGCTTGAAACTACACACTCAACCTAAACCTCCTGATAGTTTACCTTATTTTTATACAGAGGTTGAATAGCCTGCAGTTATTTTTAAAGCTTTAAGTCTACAGAGCTGAACAGAGCTATTTTAAACTCTTATTTAGTGTTTTTGCTGAAGGTGGTTGCACGACCCCTTTCCATTACTTCTGGGTTGCAGGTGCCTATAAAACTCATCCCTCAGTGAATGGGGTGAGTGCTTGGAGAGCCACATGCAGAGACAAGTGTGCATCTGAGTGCGCATGTCAGGCATGTCCAGTGGGTTTGGCAGGACTGGAGGGCCTGGCATTTTGGCTGCAAACATAAGTTTGTACTGATTCAAATTAAAAATTCCTAACTTTCTAAACAGAAGCAACCTGTAAACAGCCAGCTAGTGTGTGCAATCTCTGTGATTACCTTGAGTACTTTATAACTCTTTATGGCCCCATATTTGTTGGTCTGTAGGTTGAGTGCCAAACAAAAAACAAATAAAAAACTTGGTAATAAGGTTACACAGACTATATTAGAGACAAGAAGCAATCCACTAAATCCTGGGACTCTTAGTGCCCCCCCCCCCCATTTTCAAATAATTACAGAAATTGCATATTCTGATTCGTCCAAAGACTGCTTGGAAGTTCTTTATAAATCAGGATGAATCTTGAAGTGTATAACATGTAATATGATCTCACTATATACTCTAGACAATTATCTAGATCAAGATGCAAATTATGCATGCTTTATATGTAAAAAATGTAAAGTTCATGAGAGGTTGATTGAAGAACTTGTTGTTTTGAAACAAAAACTAAGCGAAAATAAAACTATAAGCAAACCACTCAGGACTCAATACTGAAACCTAATACTGAAAATAAAAAACGATTAATATCAGGCAGCAGAAAACGATGACGCAGTTTTCTTAAGTGGTGGCAGGGACACTTTGTTAAATGATGAATCTGATGATTGGAGTTTGTTCACAAAAAATCCATGTAAAAAAGGTAGAAGGGCTAAAAGGGCTATCAATAATCACCTGCCTCAATCAAACTGATTTTCAATATTGAGCAATGACTCTTATAATTTATCTACATTTGAGACAGATGTTGATAGGTGGAAAGCGAACATGTTTGTTAGTGAGTCCAACAGTGTCAGTACTTAAACCTGTGTAGAAATTAATTATTGGCAATTCAATTGTAAGATTCACTAATACACATGTTTGCAAAAATGACAGATACACTACATTGGTGACCCGTCTTCCTGGTGCCAAAACTGCAGACATTCATAAAAGAATAAATAAAATAATAACTGAGAAAAAATCTTCAGTTATCATACATGTCGGTACAAATGATGTCAGAAAATCTCATGACAGGAACATCTGCTATGACTTGCTCTCTCTGGGTAAAATGATTAAAGAAAGAGGTTGTCAGGTAACAATATCAGGTATCTTACCTGTACCAAGAGCACAAATCAAAAAAAATCATACAATATGTATGATAAATTCAAGGCTGTCTAAATTGTGCAGAAAGGAAGGCATTATGTTTATTAATTCATGGGACTCCTTCAAGATCAAACACGCCCTTTTTTCAAGAGACAGACTCCATCTACATGAAAAAGGGGCACAGCTTTTGGGAAAGCAGTTCAATACCACCATGGACAAGTTATGTTTAAACTAGCTACATATGGGGGGAAATACTAATCCATTAAATATTCACAAACCAATAGGTACATGTGGTAAAACAGATGTAAAAAAAAGAATTAAAAATTGTGAAATTAGATGCTGCCTCTGTAACGCAAAGAGCTTGAACAACAAATATAAAGAACTTCTCTGTCTAATATCCATCAAATATTTAGATAGCATAGCCATAACTGAGACATGGTGGTCAAATGACGATACCTGGGAAAAACACATTGAATGCTATGATTTATTTTCTTACACAAGAAATGGAAAAAAGGGTGGTGGAGTAGCTTTGTTTATTAATTCTGCATTAAATTCAGTTGAAATTTCACAAAGTCTGATAAATAAACTCTGTGATATCAAAACTTTTTGGGTAAAAATATCTCCAAATCAATCAGACTCATTTATTATTGGCCTCTGTTACCATCCCCCAAATTTGAATCTGGAGATAACATAGCAAATCATTAGTGAAATAGAAAATACTTGTGACGCCGACCAAGTGGCACTGAGGTCTGAGGTGCTATGCCTCACCTTGCGCTATGCCAGTGACCCAGGTTTGGGAACGACCTTGGGTTGTCAGGGTGCCGGCAGAGGGAGGAGGGATGGCGTGGGATTGAGACACCTAATGGCAGCTCTTCTCTCCCCTCCCTTCTCTCTCGGGGTGGTTGTTGCCCCAGCATAATTCCTATGCCACCGGGTGGAGGTTCAGTGATGGCGTAGGTGGCAGGGGCCTCTACATGTGCACATGCAAACCCAAGAAGGGGCAGGGCAAAAAACTGGTGGCAAAAAGCATTAAAAATTGCAGAATCTACAAGAGGAACCAATATATTAAACATTGTTTTGCCAATACCATAATTGAATATAACAACCTGTAACATAGGTCCCGCTGTAGGAAACAGTGATCATAACTCTGTGAACTTTATAATTGACCTTTCCTATATTATCTGTAAAAGGGACATATATTTTTATAATTATAAAGCAGCTAATATAGAAAACATAAACAGTACATTATCACACATGGATTGGGTAAAAAGGCTTGCAAAATGTAATACTGAAGAGATTTGGGGTATAATAAAAACACAATATTTGATACCTGCAATAAGCACATTCCCAAATACAAAAGTCAAATAGTAATAAAAGAGACCCAAATGGCTGAACAATAAAATCATCAAACTTCTAAATAAAAGAGAAAGGTATATAATGCTTATAAAAAAATCACTAACTACATATCATACAGACAGGCTAAGATATATTCAAAAAAATATGTAAAAAAGAAATTGGCAAAGCAAAAAGAAGAAACTTAGCTTCAATTGGCAAGAAGGGCTAAATAAAATAAATGGAAAGACATTTTTTGGATATATTAACTCTTTTGAAAAAACAAGGTGCAAAGTGGGACTCCTGTTATGTGTCAGTTCCACTCTAAACAATTTATATGAAATTACCAATTTATTCAACACACATTATTGTAATCTCTATGTCAGTAAATATGAAATACCACTAACTTCAACAGCTAGCACAACTGAACATAAAACAATTTCTGAAGACACTATTAAAATTAAAATATTAGGTATAAAAAACAGATATGGGGCCAGTTATGATTACTGGCAGTATGCCTGTGGGTGTGCAAGACCACCTCTCCTCCTGCCTCTAAGGCCCTGTCCACTACACTGCTCGTGCCCGGTAACGGATCCAATCCGTTACGGCCAGGGAGCGGTGCAGTGCGTCCACACCTCAGTGGTGTCCGTTAAGGGACTGCCACTGCCAGTCCACACATCGGGAGCCCAGCAACCGTTACGACGGTGCTCGATCCCACAATGCAGCTCGCGTTGTGTTTCGTGCCCTGCAGGGAACCATTACCAGCCATCCACACTACCACCGGTAAAGTTACCAGGGCGGGACCGATTTCATAACCGTTGTTGAAACCACCTCATATGTGGTTTCAACAACGGTTATAACCCTGCCTCCTGTAACATTACAGGTGTAAACGCAACCTGTTACGGTAACATTTTACAACCTCTGTAACGTTACAGAGGCGTAGTGCGGACAGGGCCTAAAGCTTTCATTTGAAAATAGTCTTAATAGTGGTGAAGTCCCTATGGACTGGAGGACTGCCAATATTGCTCCACTATTCAAAAAAGGAGACAAACAAAACATAGAAAATTACAGACCAGTAAACCTGACCTCCATAGTATGTAAAATCCTAGAATGCATCATAAAAGATATAATGAATGCAATCATAGCAAATCTAGACCCATAGCACTATGGATTCATCAAAGGTAGATCCTGTGTCACAAATCTCTTTTGTTTTATGAAAACTTAGTAATCATTTAGACAACAAAATGCCTTGTAACATCATTTTCTTGGACCTTAGCAAGGCATTTGATTTGGTCCGATCGCTAAACTTACACAAATTGGTGTACAATTTAAGTTGGTTAAATGGATATCCATATGGCTACATACGGCTATATGGAAGAACACCAAGAGTTGTGATAAACAGATGCTCTTTGAAGCAGGAAGGTGACCAGTGATGTTCCTCAAGGTCAGTTCTTGGTCCTTTTCTTTTTGTTTTATAAACAATTTAACCATTTTTTTTTTTAGAGTACCTGGTTGCATCCTGCAGAGAGCCTTTTTCTATTGTCCATTAGTGGCAGTACCCATACTGAAGAGGCATTCATTCCTGGACTACAATGGAGTGTAAACTGTGAGAGAAGTATCCTTCAGAGCAGTGGAAGAGCTGGTTATGACCATGGAGGCAGTCAGAGAGGGATAGTGGACCTACTGTGCTGCTGAGTTATTGCTGACTGAGGAGTCAGGAAGTGGTGTTTGGAAACTGGAGTTGGAGATAGTTTCAGGACTGGGGTCAGAGTCGGCACAGTGATATCGGTAGAGCTGTGTGCCCTGGGACAATTCAATGCTGGAGACTGAAGAAGAAGAAGAAGAATCAGCATTTATATAGTACTTTTCATACCCAGTGTATCCCAAAGTGCATTACAAGCAATGCTAGACTGGTAGTAAGTGACTGAAAGTGTGGTGGCAGCCATATCACACATCATCACCACACACAGCCTTATTAATTGCATGAACCGGTTTATGGGAAGCAGAATGTTGACCAGGACACCGGGAATGTTTCCTACTCTTTGCAAAGAGTGTCCTTGGTTCTTTTACTTCCACCTGGACACCCACCAGGACAACACCAGGATAGGAACCTCAGTTTAACGTCTCATCCGAAGGACGGCACACCCCAGCAGTACAGCACCCCCCAATACTGCACTTGGATGCGATCGATTTTTAGGTGCAAGTCCAATCCCAGTGTGGGACAAGAACCCACGACCTTCTGGTCCAGAGGTGGGTGTACTACCAACTGAGCCTTGCTGACTGGTGTTGTTGTCCAACTGCCTGCTGGCTGGAAAATCTACCCTGTGAGTACAATGCTATCTTTGATAGATGGGCTGTTAGTGAAGAACTTCTACTACTGTGGGAGAGGGTGGTGAGAGTCCCTCTCTAAGTGTATGTGGTACATTCACTTGTCTGATTTCTGATGTTTTTTCGCTTGTTCCTTTCGTTGGGGAGCAAAGTGGTGAAAGCATTCTGCTTCGGGTCAGTTTCCTTTCTGTGTACTGGTCTATGGTGTAACACTTTTGCAGTGGTGGGATTACTGCTACGTTTTTGCCTCTTTATAAAACTGGCTTTGAACTCAAATGGATGGAGTTTGCTTGAAACTCTGCTATTCAAAAAATGTTGTGATATTTTCTGGGACTTCTCCTCTGCACTCCATCACAGGATTCTCCTTACAAAGTTATGAGTTTATTGTATTGCTGTATTTTATTGAGGGAGGAGTATGATGGGGTTGGTTATTGTGTGGTTAGGGTTGTGACTGAATGGCTATTGCATATGTTTAGTTATGTGTTATAATTGGTTGTTTGAATTGGTTTGTATGTGTAGGGATGTAGGATGAAAAGGATAATTTTATTCTATATTATTTTGTTTTATTTATTTTGGAAGTTAATTGTGTGCTTCATTTGGGGTTGAGTAGTATATGTCATATATTGTGGTATTAATAGGATGTGCCTGTGTTCTAGACACCTCCGTATTACCTATACAGCATATCTGCTGCATGACCTTTACCCATTTGCTGGCCTCCCTATTCCATCTGCAGCGATAAGATGCTGCTGGGAGGTCAGCATTGCTAGAGCATGAGTGGGATGGTGGTGGAGTGCTAGGGGTATAGCTGAAGTGAGTAACATTAGGGTGGTTAGGGGCAGGAGATGCCCTGGGTTGAGACAGGGCCTAGAGAGAGGCCAGACACATTTATTGCCCATCCCCAGGGTTCCTACTGGGCTGAGGGGGCAGAGAGACAATAGGCCTGCAGTCTCTACCAGTCACCTTTTGGCAGTGCTGTGCAATTCCAGATCAATGGAGAACAAGACCGCAATTATGGTGGACTTGATTTCCTCGGTCGATTTGGCTTGCAGGGTCTGTTTTGGAGAAGTTGGTCTCAACTGGGTATTCTGTAGTGCACTTCCTGAGGAGGGAATGCAGGGGTGGGGCAATGGCCATCTGCTTTAGATCCAGCTTGAACTTCTCCATGTACCCAGTGGGTTCTGCCTTATTGTTTGAATGAGTGGCTGTGCGTGAGGGGTCCATGTTCAGGTTGAAGGATTCTCTATGTGTACTGGCCTCCCAGGTGTGAGGGAGAATTCCTGCAGGAAGTCCCTTACTTTGTCATTGACAGGATGTTGGAATCACACAGATGGTTGATTCTGTGTGGCTTTAATGCCTGGGTCGATGGAGCACTCTCACTTTTTAATCAAGACTTTCTCCAGCTGAGCACTGGTGGTCCACTCCCCCCTGCAACTGTGAAGACTGAGCAGAAGTACCTGTTCAGGACGTCTGCGTTTCTTGGTCCTCTTCTGTATAGCCTCCCTCTGCCATCCTTCTTATCCTCACTATCCCTCCCCTTGCTTTCCTCTTCTCACTTATGTACCCAAAGAAAGTCTTATCCCCATTTGCTATTGTTTTGGCTATCCTTTCCTCTGTCTGCACTTTTCCCTCCTCTGCCTTACCTGCTTCCTTCAGTTTACCTAGTACACCTCCTTGTCTTCCACCTTTGCATTTCCTTACACCCCTTTTTCCCTTCTCCACTGTGGCCACTTCCCTAGAGGACCATATCCGGTATCATTGTTGGTTTTAGTCACTTCCTTCACACGTAGGTTGGTTGCCTTAATTATGCCCTCCCTTATTTTCTCCACTGCTCCTCTACTTATCCTGGCATCCCAATTAGGCAGCTTCTAAAGCAGTGTCCGTTTCCTTAAAATCCACCCTTTGAAAGTCCAGGATGCTCATCCTCATGTGGTCTGCCTCTGCACTCATCTTAATGTTAAGCTGCACTGTATGGTGATCACTGGTACCTAGAGTACTGCCTGCTGTGACATCTTCAATGCTTTCCTGTTTGGAAGCACCAGGTCCCAGCACTGCCCAATCCCTAGATTAGTTCATTGAAAAGATACGGAGAGAAAATAATTTATGCATGTTGTGCTTTTCTCTCAATTTCATCTCTAGTGCATTAAAAGAACTGTGAGGGAACTACAGCAGCACAATATGCAGCACTGTGTAGCAGTGGTGCAGCAGCTGGCATATTTATTCTGGTCATTCAGAAAATTTGGGGAGTATTACATTTATGTGCATGATGCTTTTCACATCATTTCACATATTGAAATTTTGTGTGAAGCTCAGGAACACTAATAATTGTAAATGTCATCTGCCACTGAACTTTGGGTTTTGATGTTATATGTTTTTACCCAGGGCAATCCAAGTCCTCTCACAAATGTAGGATTTATGTGATAAGGGTGAAAGCCCAATCATGATCAGTGGCAGGACAAGTGTACATCGCCAAAAATCAGTTTCAGTGATGTACATCCCGTACGCACAAGAAAACGATGCCAGGGAATTGAATTTTAGTTGTTCATGAGTGAAGCTGTGCCCAGTAACCCCCATGAGAACTTCACCCTCACATACCACCTACTAAAGTATTCATAACTCGAGGGTGCATGTCGAGGGGACAAAATCGTGCAAAATAAAAATTTGGGCCGGGTGCACAAAAATGTAGGCACACCCAGAACTGAAACTGGAACCCTCACAGCATTAGGCTGCCACCCACCCACCACACTGTGGGGCAGTTCAGCAGCCCATGACAACCATGCCAGGTCAACCCTCCCTCCCTTGCATCATGCTCACTCCCTCCCCATCACATGCGTATACATATAGCAGTGTCCTGTCACCCACCTCCCCCATCCGGTTGCCCTTCCTCAGTGGTAGCCCCATCGACATGCACTGGGATTGAGTCGCCGTTATTACAAGCACTCAGTTGCTGACGCCCATGTCAGGGCTACCCAAATGGAGATCTAGAACAAGGTTTCTATGTATGGATTAAGTGTATTTTAGCCCACAGTGTCCCAGTCCTTTTAAATGTAATTTGCACAAGTAACAGTGACACTTGTATAGGCAGTTTCCCATAACCTTACATGATAGGAAATGATGGGATGAACCAGGGCCCTATAATTACTAAGGGACAGCAGTGAGAGTCTGCCAACAAGACTACATCAACTGGCATCCCTCGATCTGTCCCAGAATCTCAGGGCTCACCCCCTTCTCCTGAAGGTAAAATACTTAGGAGCAGGCAGGAGGAGCAGAACAAGAGTCCTCTTATGCTAGTGCTAATGATACAGAAAATATTGTATTGATCAAAATACTCCCTAGAGGCTGGAATCTGTGGTTATAGAAACTGATGCAGATGTTCAAGCTACTGAGGTGATGAAACAAGCTGCCCTTCAGTGTATGCCAGATGTGGAAGCCCTCTGGGAATCTTTTCAGCCTTCCATACCCATGCTCTTCTCCCCTTTCTCTGCAGGAAGCAATAATGAGTGTGGTGTCCTAACAGAAAAGGGATAGTGAGAAGGCAAATGACAAACTAGCTAAAACCCTAATACTGTGAAGTTGTGACAGAAAATCTCTTGTTTGATTACCTCATCCTTTAAAAATTTTTCTTGAGACATTGAGAATTCTCAGTCTGAAACCTCAGTTACAAAAGAATAGGAGGCCAAAATCAGTGCTAAAGTATAGACATTTATGAATGTGTCTACCTATCCCTTCTCCTTATGTGTGTGGTGACACCTATCACACTGTTGTTGTGAATGGCAACAGTATTAAGAGTCACATTAAAGGGCTAACCAAACTGTCTATTCTGGCATCAATACCAGGGTGAGAATAACTATTTTGTACAAGACTCCTATCTGCAGTCTTTATTTGAGATATCACAGGTGAAAAAAGCTTAGGTTGCAAAATGCCCTTTTTGATCTGAGGAGGATGAAGTATGTGATCATGTGGGCATCATGTTAAGAGGCATGGCATTTAAAATCCAGAAGATAGTTGACATAATTCTAAGGCTCAATGCTTCATACTGTGATAGTTATTACCATTTCATTTACATTTATGGGGCCCAATTCTAGAAGGGCAGATACACCAGATGCAAATAATGCAATTGTGTAAAGTACACCAAAGCAATTGTGACATGCGACATAGGCCGTATTCCAGAACATGCGAGACATATACCATACGCAAATGCGCAAGTCATGACCCACAAGATACGCAATATAAAAGGGTGTAACACACAATAGCAGTGGGAGATACACCAGTGGAAACACAAGAGAGATGGTAGAAGCTGCACCACAGAGCCAGAGATGAAAGAGGAACTTTAGCCATGAGGAGGCATGAGGCATGAGGCATGAGGCATACCCTGGTGGAGGAGATAGATAAACACCAAGCACTCCTCATGAGCCGAGGAGGGGAAACAAAGAAGAGGGAAAAAAGGAGTTGTGCATGAGATAGGGTCACATGCAAGGTGAATGTCATAGCGGCACAATGGAGAACAGTGCATGACATACAGGAAAAATACAGTGACCTGAAGTGTCTAGTGAAGCACAAGCTGGCCCAGAACAGATGCAGTGCACAGGGCACAGGGGGTGGACTCATCCAGCAGCAGCCACTCAGCAGCCTGGAGAGGAGGACAGCAGCACACCTGAGCCAGCAGAGCATCGGTGGTGTCAGAGAGCTGGACACCTTCAGACAGCAAACAGGCACAGGTAGGGGCAACAAACAGCAATGCATGTGATAGTCATGACACATCAACAGCACTGCAACCAACAGCAAAGGTAGTGTGGGTGGGGCATCACCGTGTAGGCCAAGCAGCAGTGTGGTGGTGTGCCACAGCAATTCTACATAGCCACTGCCAGCTGCAGAGTGAGCCCAGGTACCATACCATGGCTGGGGGTCCCAGGGACATGCACTGTGTGCAGCTGATGTGTGGTGCCATGCAAGGTACATACCATGCTGAAGCAGAGAGGGTCAGTGACATGACATGGAACCTCTAGGGGCAGTGCATGCCAAGCTGAACAGGAGGGCGGTGACATGCACTGTGTACTGGTGGGGCTGTGCAGAGGTATGAGCTGTGCTGAACAGGGGAGCTGTGACATGCACTGTGTACTGGAGGGTGGTTACAGAGGTATGAGCTGTGCTGAACAGGGGAAGCTGTGACATGCACTGTGTACTGAGGGGCTGTGCAGAGGTATGAGCTGTGCTGAACAGGTGGGGAGCTGTGACATGCACTGTGTAATTGATGGGGAGTCAGTGCTCAGGCATGTGCTGTGCTGAACATGGGGGGGCATGGGGTACGGCCACAGTGCCCGCTGAGGGTGGGCGAGGGCAGGTGGGCAAGTGCATGGATGGCAGGGCCAACAGAACTGCCCATGGGGGGGCTTGCCCCTGCAGTACAATGGCTCCCCATGACCGCAGCCATGCATAGTGTCAATATGCAGCTGGGAGTTGAACAGGGGGGCAGTATGAATGCTGGGAATGATGTAGGAGGGTGGACAGTTCATGATGGGCAGCAACAGTGGTGAAACCACACCAACTGTGAAGGATGTAGTCACATAGGTGTCAAACACCTGGTAGGACTGTACACAAGTGAGGCAAGTGTCATGTAATAGTGCAATGTCCTAGCACATCTGTGAGGGCAACACAAAGCAGGCAGTAGAGTGCATACAACCCTGTGTACACATACTGACATGTTGTCCATCCAACAGGTGCCGTGGCCGCTGGCGACAGTGGGCAGGGTTGAGCTGGAAGGCAGGAACAGCAGCAACAGCAGCAGCAGCATAGCCAGTATGACACACGCACAGACCAGGACTCTGGCACAGTGTTAGGAGAAGACAGCAGCACACAATCAAGTGTGCAGCCCAGAAACCAGCACACCTGTGGCGACACACCGGAACCCATAACATAGCCTGGCGGGGAATGTAGATGGTGACAGCCCATGGGTGAGGAGGGTGGACAGCAGTGTGGAGGATGCTGCAGCCCAGCTACACAAGCAGCAGGGGACCACTGAGGACACCACAGGGACACCACACTGGCAGAGGTGGTGTGAATGACTAGGAACATCTAGGAGGTGACCGAGCATGTGCATCCGGTAACACAGGGGACAGTAATGGTCAATGAACCCCTGAATACCTGTGGACTGAGAAGCAACTGGATGAGGCCATCCAGGGCTGCAGGACCAGCTGTCCCCACCGGCTAACATAGGGGACTACTGCCAGTCAGTACTGGCCGGGCAGAGGGATGTGAGGCAGAAGCTGGGTAACATCAGAGGCCATGCAGGAGCAACATAACAGCATTGAGATGCACCTGGCTGGCATCACCAGAAGTCTGCAGGCATATGCCAGGGAGACCACTGTATGCATGGGCAATATGGGGGATGCTATACAGGGCATACAGCACTGTGCTGAACACCAGGTGGTGTTTATGGACCACCTCAACACAGCCATAGAACACATGCTGGTACAGCAACAGTGCCTCAACACAGCCATGGCCACAGCTATGCAGGCCATTGCATATGCACTGCAGCCTTTGCAATATCTGCAGTACATGGCCCAGCGTATGGCACCCCCAGCCACTGCACAGGCAAGCACACAGACACAGCCACTGGAACCAGTGCAGTCACCTCCTCCACCCACAAGCCAGGTGGTGCCAGTGCCACCCAATGCAGTCATGCAGCCCAAACCATAGGCCGAGCTGTGCATGGCCCACACAAACATGGGCCCAGGTCAACACCACTGTGTACCAACCATGACCCACGATGCCGTACCAGCACCACAGGCACAGGACAGGACCACACACACAGCCATGCCCAGTGGAACAGGGACAGGTACAGTGCACACACAGGAGGCATGCACACAGTGTCTGCTGCACCACTGGGCCACACAGGTTCAGAAGGTCCACACAGGACTGGGGAATACCTCTGTAGCATCAGCACAGCTGCCAGCACACGTGGCAACAAGGCATGTTGGCTGAGGGGCGGAACCACAGCAGAGCCACTGTGGTGGCACACACGGGCCCATGGGACTCCAACACCAGGAGAGGTCCAGCAGGGTGTTGCACATCCCACCTGCTCAGCGGGGTCCTCCACAGCCCAGCACCCATCACTGGAGGCATCTGTGCGAGCACGACGTGGCTGTGATAGTTGGCCGTAGTACGCCCAGCAGTGTGGTGCAGATGGTGGATGGTCGGGTGAGGTTGCAAGAATGGGGTGGGGACAATAGCATGACTGGGAGGTACCTGTATCTGGGGGTACTGTGCAGTACAAGGGTGTGGTGTGTGTGTGTGTGTGTGTATGTGCGACTCGTGCATGGGTGAGTGTGGGAGCATGCATGATGGGAGTGACAGGGGAGCACTGTGTCATGTGCAGCCAAAGCTGATGGTGCACTCTGTAAATAAACCACTTCACCCGATCACTATGTTGTCATGTGTCATTCTTCAGGTACCCTGTGAAGGCCACCAGTGGTGGTCGCAGCCCTGGATGGGCAAGCACTGTTAGGCAGGTGGTAGCCATTGTGGGTCATGGGTCAACATGTCAATGGGACAACATATCCCAGCAGTGGAGCGGTGGCATCAGACAACAGGCTCAGGATACAGGTGATCAGAGGCCAGATGTCGGCAATGGGGACTGGTATGTGGGTTACAGCGGGACACCAGGATGGCACAGACCACGGCATGTGTGGGCAACGGGAGGGGTGCTACAATGGCCAGTGGTGGCAAGGGTGCCACAGGCAGAGGCCTGCACAGACAGGTAGCCAGGCAGGCCACAAGCCATGTTGACCAGTGCTGGCACATGCAGCCTGTGGTTGGCATGGGTGGCCACCAGCAGGAGCACAGACCAGTGCAATGCCTGCAGACTGCACGGTCACCAGATGGGGAGGTACTGCACACACATCTGCACATGGGAACAGCAGCAGCCACTGTGCATGCCTGACATGGGTCACAGGGCACCCTCACCAGTGGCCAACAGTGCAGGCCACATGGGCGCCCGGACTGCCATGTGCTGGCATTGGTACTGCGGATGCCCTGACAAGCACACCCCAGGCATGGACAAACACACACACACACACCCACATGCACACACACACACACACACTGCACATGCAACAGGTGGTACAGTGTTGAGCAGATGCCCTGGGGAATGTGTGACCAGCACCAGGGCATGCATGTCCAATGGCATGCAGGGGATGGTGGAACATGATAGTGGGGTTGGTGACATGGGGCACCACACACCAGCCACACCAGGCTGTGTGTACCATGATACCACAGCAGGCCTGCAGCACTGGCTGGTATATCCCAGGGCATGACTGTGGAAAGAGTCCCCAGGCCCACGCACCACCGGTGCCACCACCAGGGCCAGGGGTACCCCAGGGTGGTGTGTTGCCAGGTGGGGCCACAGCCAGCACAGCGGTTGGTGGTGCTGGGTAGGGGTGGCTGGGAACACAGCATGCTGCTGTGCACAGGTGACACAGGTGTCATGCACCACATGTGCATGGCCACTGTGAGGTGTCAGCACTGGGCACTGTACATGCCACATAGCCGTGCCATGTGCTTGCAGCAACACACATCAGATGACACCATGGAGTGGTGTGTGCTGCACTGCCAATGTCCACACAGAGTGGCACACACAGCACACAGGTGCCAGCACAGTGACGGCACACAGGGACATGGTGAGTGATGTTGAACAGCATGGTACAGTGTGGTAACAACTGTCACACAGACTGCACTGCACAGCATGACAGACTGCGACCTAGCTACCATTGGGATGGACAGGCATTCAACCCACCCTTTCCATCAACAGGTGCAGTGCATCCATGGGCATCACAGGCACACTGGCAGTGGGCCACACTGCCACTAGTCCCATGACACAGTGCCACATCCCCCCCATACTGCTGCAGGGGATGCAGTCCTGTAGCTGGCATGACAGGGTATCAATGTGCATTGACTGGGCCAGTACTGCACCATAGATGCGTGCAGTGATGTGCAGTCCCACCCCTGTGAGGAACAGTTGTCGGATGGCAGCATGCTGCCACTGGCCACCACTGGACGCATACTCATAGTCATGCCTTCATGCATGCCACACATGCATGATGACTACAATGCATATTGCACATGTGCACAGTCCTGCATCAGCACAGCACAGTTGCAGGGTTCGGCATTGTGGGTCACAACTGCACATCGCAGATACCCAGTATGATGCAGGCCACAACTGCGCACATATGCGAGCTATGATACACATGCGTGTGTACGTGCACCATAGCGACTGAGAGCCATGTGGTGTAGCAGCCACAGCACCATGTTGCAGGTGAGGAACTGGTGTGCTAATTCCAGTGCAGGGGAACAGAAGTGCCACATCATAGGCAGAGCAGTATTGAAGCTGACTGCAGACTGGTGAGTACTGGGCCACAGCAGGCCATACCTTCCTGCCACCACAGCTCAGGTCAGGCCCCACACAGGGTTACCATCCTGTCAGAGGCCCAGGGTCAGGGTGCAGCCAGACATTTAAATATATACACCATGTGGTATGTGTTGCCCGTTGGCGTTTTCAGTACAACATTGTACCTCATGACACTGGTTGCTTCCTCCCCAATGCTTGGGTGACTACAGATGCACTACAGTGCTCCCCAGATACCCACACACCAGCCCAGAGGCTGTAGAGCTGAACTATCCATGGGGTGCAATGACAGTATCAGTGACCAATCATCATGGATATGGCCCTATGACTAACAGTACAGGAGGTCCTGTTGGCTTTGATGAGATACATGGGCATAGGGAGCACTCCAGCACCAATGTGCTGCCCTCTCCATTAATATTGTACACCATGGAGTACATGGAGTATGTCTGCCTACACCCATGCCCAGGTTGGTACATGGCATGTTGTGACATGGGCACCGCCAGGACAGCACATATCCCCACCCAATGCTTCATACATGTAGACTCCACATGGTCAGGGTCAGGGCCTTGTATTGTAGTCACTGTGCTGCTGCAAATGTGTTGCATGTCTATATGGTGGGTTAGCATAGATGCAATGGTATCCTGAAACACATGCTGGACTGTGAGCCATTATTGTTCCTGATAGTCGGACAGGACATGTATCACTGTACATGCCTGTGTGCTTAACAGAGCTGCCCATGTCTTGCCTGTACCATGCCACTCGGGACAGGTGTTGCCACCATCCCAACGGACAGTACAGGAGGGGGCCAAACGCAGCCCATTGCCAGCAGCTGACACACAGATGCACGGCTGCCTGTATGTCTGGCTGTGTTCCACTTTCTCTGTACCACGTCCTTCCTGGTATGCCTGTCAGGTCCACAATGGCAGCTTGGCTGCAATGCCACCTGCTGGCATTGCAGGCATGGTCTCACCCCAACCCCCCAGTGCAGGGTCTGTCATGGTAGGGTGACCTGGGGACAGTCCTGAGGCATGTTCAGGGACATACCTGTGGGTTGGTGACAAATGGGGGGTATACAGCACCCACAGGCAGCAGGCCACAGTGACACATTCAGCAGTGTACTAACCCATGTCCATTCCCACTGTAGCACCACTGCGGACACTCCCAGCACATAGGTGAGTAGTAGCCATTGCACAGCATGCACTGCTCCATTGTGTGTACTACACTATGTACCTGGCATGGTTGTTCGCTGTTCCCTGTGTAGGATACATCGCCAACCCACAGGACCAGGTAGGGGCACACTGCCACACCACTGTAGCTGCTGTGGCCACTGTCCGTACCACTGGCTAATGTTGACCTGCACTTTCTCCATCTGGGTGTGCCATCAGATCCATTAGTGCCATCCACACCCATCACTGCAGTGCACAGTCTAGGTAGGTATCTGTCATTTGTCATTGTGTCAGCAGCAGTGGGCCATGGACTGCACCATGGCCACATGCCAGGTCGAGCCGCATGCTGTTCCACATGGAGGTGGTGGTGCAGACATGTGGCAGGGCTGCATGCAGTGATCACGCCCGTGCCCACACTGTGCAGGATCAGGCTGTGTCTTACCTATGCAGAGGGGCTGGTGGCTTGTTGGTGCACAGGTGCAGTGTGCGCGCTGCATGCCTGTCCACCTGCATGGCACTGCACAGCCTGTCCATGCTTCCTGCTGTGCATGTCATTGGTGCGTGGTGCACCACCAGAGGCAGGTGCCCATTGTTGCATGACCTGTGACCCTGGTCTAGTCCCATGCACCATAGCCACAGGTGGGTGTTACACCTGGTGGGTAGGGGACGTCAACACATCTGCATAGGCATTGTGTAGTGACCCGTGTGCCATTCCTTCCCCCCTTGCAGGTTTCATATCAGTGCCTTTGGCCTGGATTATATAGAAAACCATTTCCTAATAGATTCCCTACAGATTATTGCTCCAGTTCTAACTAAACTTTTAATTGGAGCCTAAGAGAGAATTTTTCCTATGTACTTGGAAAATGCATAGATTGTTCCTATTTACAAAGGAGAAGGGAACATTTTTTGTGCCTACAAATTATAGGCCTATTGTCCTATTATCGGGCCTTTCAAAGGTTATGGAGAAACTGGTGCAGAAACAACTTGTTGATCATCTGGAGAAGTGTTCCTTATTGACAAAGTATCAGTCAGGCTTCCGTAAAGGTTTCTCCATGGGTACCGCACTCACCAACATGGCAGATATTATAGCCTCAAAATTAGAGGATGCCCTGTTGGTGGATGTGGTATTTGTGGATTTATCAAAGGCCTTTGATACTGTGGCTTATGACCTGTTGGGGAACGATTAGAAGAATAGGACTTATGGAAAGTTTACTGGATTGCTTAGATCCTATTTGGGAAACAGAACTCAACAAGTGTATATTGATGGAGTATTATCTGTTTTTTTATTCATTTATTCATTACAAATCAGGTTTACAACCTTTGAGTCTGAGAGACTCATTTACAAAGGCACCTCGTCACGGGGGGGACATCAAGACAGCTATTACAGTGCAGATTAAAACAGAGGATAACATTACAAGTGCAGTAAAAGGAACATTTAACATAGATACACTTAGGTTACATAATGTAGTAGTTTGTATAGTTTGATAGAGCCCTGGTAAAGCGAGGGGTGTCCCAGGGCTCTATTTTGGGGCCAACTCTTTTTCTTATATATATATAAACCAGTTAGTTGATAGTGTAAAATACTCAAACATTCATCTATTTGCAGATGATACTATCCTGATCTCTGGTGGAAACCCTAGAGCTTATGGAAATGTGCTTGCAAGAAGATTTTACAAGGCTCTGCGCATGGGTATCGGACTCGGGGTTGATAGTAAACAGTAAGAAAACAAAATGTATGGTATTTCAAAAAGGGTGAAAAGTCTAGGGTAAAAGTAAGAAACAAGTACAAATTATAACACCACAGAATGAAATAGTAGCCCAAGTCTCTGAATACAAATGTCTTGGGATATAGATAGATAACTCCCTAAAATTCGATTACCACGTAAATGATACAGTATCAAAAATTAATAAAAGTTGGGGGCGTTTAGGTGGTCCAGTTTCTATATAAATAAGTTAATGAGGGAGACCATAATAAATCAACTCATTCTGCCTGTGCTTGAGTATGGTAGCCATGTGTGGCCTTGCTACAAAAGGAATGTTGTCTAAAATTGATGTAATATATAACAGTTTGGCTCGATTTGTATTGAGAAAGGATTATCATGAACATCATTGTAAATTACAGGAGGAACTTGGTTGGTTGACCCAAGAAAATAAAAGAAAATTAGTCTGGGCACATCAGATATACAAGGTAGTAAATACGAAACAGCCATTTTATCTCTATGAAAAATTAGAAAAGAAAATATATGCCCATAATATGAGATGTATAAATACCAGAAATTTTGAGTTCCCAAAAATTAAGAATAAATATAGTAATAAGCGATTTCCCATAATCATAAATAGATCATAGAATTCCCTAAAATCAGTTACAGCAAAGCAATATGAAAGTATTAAGGCCCTTTCAACCAGTTTGAAAACTGAGTTGAAGACCAGATGTGAGTGTTATGGATAGAATACTCTGTTTATTAAAATGATTTTTGTTTCATTGGATTGTAGGATCAAATTTAAAATGTGTTATTTGTTTGTCGGTGTATAAAATGTTGTATGACATTTAAATGATTATATTTATATTGTATATTTGTTGTCTTTGTTGAATTTTGTTAATATTTGTAAGCCTTGAGGTTTTGAAACTTTTTAAATAACAGGACCATCTTGTAAATAGGACGTATAATCCTAATGATGTGAAATTTACCATCTACTATCCTGTATAAAAATCAAGATTTTTACTACTTCTACTACTACTACTACACATCCACTGGTTCATCACTCAGCCTCAGTGGGCAGGCACCGAACTTCATGCCCATGGAGACTGCCATGCTCGTGAACTGTGTACAGCAGTGGGGGTAGGACGCTACTGCCACCTGGGTGAAGGAGATGTACTGCTGTGGAGTGGGAGCGTGCGTGGCACTCCATCTGTGCATGCATGGCTGAGTGCAGTGGCATACACAGGGCAGTCTGCCAGCTGATGCACTGCTGGCAGGACCTCACACAGAGGAAGCCGGAATCCTGCAGTGCATGATAGGCATGGCGTGGCACTGGGATGCTGACATGCAGTCTGGATGGGACACGGGTGCAGGTATGTATGCCTATGGCTGTTCATCTGTTGGGGCAGCACTGGCATATGGGCCATGGTGTGTTGAGCTGCACACAACTCACCTGTCCCTACACCCACAGGTTCAACAGGCACATCCCAGGGAGTGCAGCATGACCACATCCACAGCCTCAGGCAGGAGGCGCTTCATTGGAGGCCTGGTAAGTGCATGCAGTGGTCCCCTTGTGATGTGGCCAAGGCGGATGCCAGGACGATGACTCATGCTGCACCTTACATGTCTCGTGTTTGTGCCACTTGACCAGGCCAGCACTGACTGCATCCCTTGCTTCCTACAGGTGTGCATAGCCAACTATCCTGCGGCAGAGGGCCCTGCTGAGGGCAGTGGCAGAAGTTAAGGCCTCAGATGCTGTGGAGTACCGCAGGTGCACACAGCGCAGGCAGGGGAGGGCCCGGTTCCTTCCACTGACCTCCTCCTCATCCTCCTCCTCTTCCTCCTCCTTAGCAGAGGTGCCTGAAGAAGACATGGGCGATGTTGCACAGTAGGTGGTGGCGCCGGATCCCACAGTTGTTGGGTGCCAGGGGCCTGAAACACAGCCTGCTCCTGGACTGGCCATGGTGGGTGACTTTGCAGAGGAGGAGGACCAGGCCATGGCTGCATCGCCTTCAGAGACCATGGCAGTGGATACTGCAGCACAGCCAGCCGAGGATGCTCCACCGATGGAAGCCGAGCCATGCATTGTTGCACCTGCATCAGGGGACCCCGGACCACAGCCACTGGATGTCATGCAGGAGCTGCAGCAGCAGAAGGTTGTGGATGTCACAGCTGGGGATCCTGATGCTGTTCCCATGTGGGGGGCCTGGATCGAGTGCATAGAGGCCCTTGTGTCCAGCCATACTAGAGGATATTTGGGGCCTCCATGGATCCATTGGGCGCCCTGTTGTCCAAACTACACTGGACATAGTTACTGTGGCACTGCACTGTATTTCCAGGGTGGAATTCTGTCTGTGGGTGGTTTTATATATAGGGTGGGTGTGGTGTATTACATATGTGTGGGTTTGTGTATCTGTTTGTGTGATTCGCTCTGGGTGGGATTGTTGTTGTGTGTGGCAGTTATGCCCCTATAAATGACAGGTTTGTCTTTTTTGTTTTTTTCAATAACTCGTGACATTCCCCTCCTCTGTGCCCTATATTCTTTATTAAATCTATCTGCTGCAGCAGTCTTCCTTTCCTTTTATATTTCCCTTTTTCCCACTATAATAGGGTGGCCTCCTATTATAGCTTCTTTCTGTTCTTTCCTCGCTGATTCTGCTTTTCCTGCCTTTGGATATAGTTTTTTCAGAATTGGGGGGATGCCGTTTAGCGTCTTCCCCATAAAGAAAAAAAATATAACTTCATTTCAACCCCCCTTTAGCAAACAAGCATTTCTTATGCTGAAGTATGTTGTAGGCTAAAGTTAGCCCTTGAAATTATATTTGGCGAAAGCGCCAGGTTCACGCTGTAAGATGAAAAGTGAAAGCACCAAGTCTGCGCTTTAAATTGAAGTAGTGAAATCCCTAGAAAGAGCCTTTCCCCTTGTAAATACAATATTTTCCTTCTCTTGCCCCTTGCTGGTTCTTTAATTGCTAAATGAAAGGAAACACACCTCGGTAATGGCAGTAGCAGCCGTTCGGAGCTCAGCCCCAACCACAATTCAAGAAAAGATGTAACCGCGGTTCCTTTCATCCTCCTTCACTCTCCTGCAATGTAAGATGTAAATGTCTGATTCCTTGCAAACCTTAGGACCGAGAAGACAATAGCAGGTCTCAATAATAGGCCCGAGAAATATGCAAAAATATGGGAACCTTTGCACACCTTATACTCTCTCTGACATCCCCACCTGTACATAAAACATACCGTTGCCCAAGTAGAGTCCAGAGTGTTTTCTGTGTTGCATAATATGTGGGGGTGGTGGTTTTCATGCGGGGGGATTTGTGGGGAGGAGGGGGAGGAGTGGGGCGGAGGACAGATCCCTGTGATTGTGAATGTTACATTTACTGTGTATGATACTCCTGGATCTGTTCTCATTATTGTAAAACTCAATAAACTTTAAATGGAAAAAAAAAAGATGTAAATGTCTGGCTACTATGAAGGAAGCTAGCCCTGCACCGTCTAGTCTCAGCTGTACTAGTGTGAAGAGACTACGACAGGGGCAGCATTCGGGTAGTCAGTCATCTGTGCAGTTTCAGCTGCTCACCCTGCATCTTCTCCCTAGTTTAAATGAAGAGCCAGCTGAAAAACAAGCAAAACTTCACAATGCACAATATCTCTGGGGAAAACATATTTTACATTTACAAATATTTTTGCCACATCAATCAGGGTAGTTAAAGTAAGTTATTAGGTCTTTTAGGATATACGAATAAGTGAAGTATGTAACAAAATCATTTTCCTGCTTACCTAAAGCTTGGTTCTGTGCCTTAAAGGGATAGGTTCCTATTAGGGGAACAGCGGCTCAGCATGAGGCTTATTTATCGGACAGAGTACTACACTAACTCCTCCTTGTAGGCAGAACCTTTTGTTCTAATGAGCCATTAGATATGCAACCTTGTTTTTTGTCTTTTTTATTAACATGTTCTGGAAATTAGAATACTTTATGATGCACTCATATCTTTATGCAAAGTATACTTAGATTTGATCTTCCAATAAGTTGTATAAAGAAAGGAATTTAATAATAAAATAGGGAAGGATCAACACAATCATGTGACCTCTGGTTCCCTGCTCCATAGAGGTATATAAGGAGCTCTAGTACACAGTTGGAGCAGATTGGTGGGAGAGAGCAGATCTCCTCTCTTCCAGGCAAATACCATAGATGTAGGGGGATATTTTAGCAACTTCCACTCTATGGGAATAAGTTTTACTGTGATGTAGCTGAAACGCTCTTGGTGAGCCAGGCTTTGATTTGTAATTTTTCATTCAAAACAGTGTTATTTTTCCTTTTATTTATTTTGATTTGATTCTTCAATAAACAACACATGAAGTAAATTTGTGTTTAACCTGAAGTACTACCTCCAGTCTCTGCTTCTTGAGTTGTTTGTACCACACGTTCACAAAGTGGTACCAGAAGTGCAGTTTACTTGTTATCTGTTGCACAAGGGAGAAACCAGTGGGGACCTGACCAGGTACCCAATAACTCTATGCAAAGATGGCATCCAGTGTGGATGAGAAGAAGGCCGGTATGGTAACAAGACCCAGACAGCCATCACTGGGGAACCTTTGTATCCAGGACTGGACCCAGCTGTTCAGAGAAAGGATGCCAAAGTTAAGGAAGATGCAGCAAGTGAGAATGAGATGGAGGAGGAGAAGCAACAGAAACTACCCAGAGAAGAACCACCAGAGGACTTATTGAGTCTATTACATTGGCTGGCTATCTGTCAGATGAAAATGGAAAAACAACATGACCAAGAGGCCCAGGAAAGACGGAGAGAGATGAGGCAACAAGAGGTAAGGTGGGCCGAAACTGTTAAACTTTTACAGCAAATGGGGACTAATGCAGGGGTTAGAGGAGATGCTGCTACCTCCAACCATAGAGACATCAAACTAACTAAAATGACCAATGCTGATGACATTGAGGCTTACTTGAAAACTTTTGAAACAGTGGCCAGAGCATGTAATTGGCCCCAGAGTCAATGGGTGGTACGATTAGCCCCTTATCCAACAGGGAGCGCAATTGGCGTACAGTCATATGGACACACGAAATGCAGAGAATTATGATGCAGTAAAACTGAAATTTTGAAACAATATGATATAAGTTCAGATACCTATAGACAAAGGTTTCGTGCTCTGAAATATCAACCCCAAGACAACCCATGAGAGACTTTTACTCGTTTAAAGGAACTATGCTGAAATGGATTCAACCAGAGGAAAAGACAACTACACTTATTATGGAACCTTTATTGTAGAACAGTTCTTACAAATCCTTCCCCATGATGTACAAATCTGGGTAAAAGAACACAAACCAGAAACTGCAGAGAAGGCCATATCACTGGCAGAAGATTTTCTAACCACACACCAGACTTATCGGAGAATGAACCCTCATCCTCAAGATGGGAATATGGGGTGAATGTTACCTGGGGTAAGGCCTGGTGTGACCAGTACTATTGACTTTAAAAAGGACAATAGAAATGACTCTAAAAAACAAACTTTTCCAGCAGATATAATCTGTCACAATTGTCAGAAAATGGGTCATATAGCTAGGTATTGTCCTAACAAACAGTCAGACAGGACACATATAGCCTTGTTAAATGCTGGGTATTTTATGACCACGGTGGAGTTAGAAAATCAAAGGTCGTCGGTCTAATTGATTCTGGAAGCAAACATACCTTGATAAGACCAGATGTGTTAGCTACCAGAACAAAAGTACGAACAGGGTCTGATATGCATGTAGTATGTGTCCACGGGCGATACTCATCACTATCCTACTGTCAATATAGGGGTAACTGTTGATGGAAAAAGTGCCAAGGTGACTGCCGGTATAGTACCTAAACTACCAGTACCCATATTAATTGGACATGACTATCCAGAATTTTCTCAATTGTTAAACAATAGAGAGTCTATAACTGCAGTCACCATGAGAGCACAAAGTAGACAGTCACCACAACTTGGAGAAGTGTCCCCTTTTCAAGAAGAGTTATATGATCCCCCTGGTAAAATCAAACAATCATGTAGTGCCAAGAAGAAAATACAAAGGGAATGGGGAAAGGACACAGATAGAATACCAAAATCTGTAAGCTCTATTTTTATAGATTGTGACATTCCCAATGAACAAAGGAAAGATCCATCATTGCTACCTCTATTTCAATAGGTGGGAAAGGAACCAGATCCAGGTACCCCTGGATTTATAATCCAAAATAAAATTTTATATCGGGTTTGTACCAAGGGAGACACAGGGGAACAGGTGGAACAACTAGTGGTACCCACCTCTTATAGAAATAATTTAATCCATCTGGGACATGCTATAACCCTAGCAGGACATGCAGGGTGGGATCAAACCTTGGGGAGATTATTACAAAGATTTTATTGGCCAGGCATTCATGATGATATAGCCAAATATTGTCAAAGCTGTAAAGAATGTCAACAAGTTAGTCCAGTAGGATGTAAAGAAATAGTACCCATGGTACCCTCCCTTGATAGACACACTCTTCGAAAAGATTGGGATAGATATTGTAGGCCCCTTGCTTAAGAGTGCAAGTGGAAACCGATTCATCCTGGTCATATGCAATTATGGAACCAGATACCCAGAAGCAATCCTCCTAAGCACAGTAACCACTAAGAAGGTAGCAGAAGAATTGATAAAGCTCTTCAGCAGAGTAGGGATCCCCAAAGAAATATTCTCTGATAGAGGGAGTAATTTTAACTCAGCATTGTTAAAAGAGTTGTATCGGCTATTGGGTATTACAGCAGTACGAACCTCTACCTACCACCCACAAAAGCATGGCCTTGTCGAACACTTCAACCAGACCCTAAAGCATATGCTAAGGAAATTTGTGAAGGAGGAAGGGAATAACTGGGATAAACTGTTACCATTTCTGTTATTTGCCTACAGAGAGGTACCTCAAGCATCGACAGGGTAGTCTCCATTTGCCTTACTGTATGGTAGGAACCCAAGGGGACCGTTAGATGTCATGAAAGAGTTATGGGAAGGAGGGAAGGAGATGAGAACCACCAGCATTGCAGAGTACATGAATTCTTTATGACAGAGCCTGGTTTCATATGTCAAAAAAGTTCATGAGAATAAGGAATATGCACAACATTTACAGAAACAGGCATACGACCAACAAATAAGAGGGGATAAACATTTCCAAAGCGGGGAACAGATATTGTTACATAGAAACATAGAAACATAGAAGATGACGGCAGATAAGGACCGCCAGGCCCATCCAGTCTGACCATTTCTTTTTCTACCTTATGAATGTGCCTTCCGAATTATCACACCTCACGTAACCAGTGCAGAAAGTTTTCCATTCCCGCGTAATTCTGCACAACTGCAATGCCATTCCGCACCACAGATGGGAAAACACATTTTGGCCAGGATTTGAAAAATTACAGCTATGACATAGAAACATAGAAGGGTATGTTACTATTACCCTCCTCCCATAACAAACTGCTAATGAAATGGCAGGGTCCATACCATGTCCTTAGACAGACTGGTCCTGTAAATTATGAAATTGCCACCCCTGACATCCGCCCTGGCAAAAAGATATATCATGTTAATTTATTAAAGAAGTGGTATGAGAGAGTACCCCAGGAGACTAGTCTAATGGTAATCCCTGATATGGAGGAACGGACCTAGAACTGGCATATGGATGACTTGAAGGTTTAAAGGTCCCCAGGATGTCTTCTGCAACCCTCTCTGGACCAGAAACAACACACAGAACTACAACACCTTTTACAATCATTTTCAACTACATTTACTAGTACCCCAGGTAAAGCCAGAAACATAGAACACCATATTCGAACACAAGCAGGTCCCATTAGAAAGAGGCCGTACAGACTTCCTGAAAGAGTTAGGAGGAAGTACAGAAAGAAGTGGATAAGTTATTTGCTCTCCACATTATAGAGCCTTCTAACAGTGCATGGGGATCCCCGGTGGTAATAGTCCCAAAGAAGGAAGGGGGGATCCGCTTATGTCTAGATTTTAGAGGGCTGAATCAAGTTGCACAATTTGATGCCTACCCAATGCCCCATGTGGATGACATTCTGGATAAAATAGGGAATGCTAAAAATATTTCAACTTTGGATTTGACAAAGGGATATTGGAAAATCCCTTTGGCAGAATCTGACAAAGAAAAAACTGCTTTTAGCACTCCAAAAGGACTGTACCAATTTTGCACCATGCCCTTTGGACTCCGTGGGCCCCAGCCTCATTTCAGAGATACATGGATAAAATATTAAATCCTTACACAGCATTTTGTGCTGCTTATCTAGACGATGTTGTGGTCTTTCGCCAAGATTGGAAACCACACCTATCACATCTCCACGCTGTTATAAATGTCATCAAAATAGCTGAGATGACAATAAACCCCAAAAAGTGTGCCCTAGTGATGAAGGAAACCAAATATTTAGGTTTTCTATTGGGAAATGGACTTATCAGACCCCAGATAGACAAACTCAAAGTGGTAGCTAATAGTTCAAGACCCCACACAAAGAAACAAGTTAGATCTTTCCTAGGATTAGTGGGATATTACAGGCTTTTATCCCTAATTTTTCCATATTGCCACTCCCTTACAGATCTGACCAAAAAGAAATGTGGCAATACAGTAACATGGTCTGAGGAATGTGAACAAGCCTTTTGTCCATCAAAGCATCATATGTTCCTCCTCCCTAAGAAGTCCTAATTTTAAATATCCCTTCGAAGTACATACAGACACCTCAGGTACAGGTCCAGGGTGGTACTCAGTCAGACCATTAATGGGGAAGAACATCCAATACTATACATATCCAGAAAATTACATGATAGAGAGCATAAATATAGTACTGTAGAGCTGGAGTGTTTAGCTGCCAAATGGGCAATTGAGTCTTTACGATTTTACTTGTGGGGGGCTCCCTTTACACTAGTTACAGATCATAATCCTCTTTGTTTTTTGTCTCAGATGGAAAACAGAAATAATAGGATTATGCGTTGGTATCTTGCATTACAGCCATTCACATTTTCTGTACGTCACAGAGCAGGTAATGCTCATGCCAACGCAGATTATTTGTCTAGATTTCAGGTATGACATTGATTTAGACACCCCAGGGTAATAGGTCTAGAAAAATAGAATACTTATGTAGTCATTCTTATTGTTTAATTTGTATAGGGACCCTGGGGTGAAGCTCCATGGTGAAGGAGGACCAGAGCTCCATCCTACCCCGAGGATGTGAGGTAGGTTGTCTTAGAAACCTGTAGAGGTTTCTACTTAACCATGGGGGTGTGTGGCAGTTATGTGACTATAAATGATTGGTTTATCTTTTTTGTTTTTTTCAATATCTCGAGGCATTCCCCTCTTCTATGCCCTATATTCTTTATTAAATCTATCTGCTGCAACAGTCTTCCTTTCCTTTTATAGTTCAATTTTTCCCACTATAATAGGGTGGCCTCCTATTATAGCTTCTTTCTGTTCTTCCCCCACTGATTCTTCTTTTCCTGCCTCAGGATGCAGTTTTTTCAGAATTGGGGGGGGGATGCCATTTAGCGTCTTCCCCATAAAGAAGAAAGATATTATTTTGTTTCCACCCCCCTTTAGCAAACAAGCATTTCTTATGCTGAAGTATGTTGTAGGCTAAAAGTTAGCCCTTGAAATTATATTTGGTGAAAGCACCAGATTCGGGCTTTAAGATGAAAAGTGAAAGCGCCAAGTCTGCGCTTTAAATTGAAGTAGTGGAATCCCTAGAAAGAGCTTTTCCCCTTGTAAATACAATATTTTCCTTGTCTTGCTCCTTGCAGGTTCTTTAATTGCTAAATGAAAGCAAACACACCTCGGTAATGGCAGTACAGCTGTTCGGAGCACAGTCCCAACCTCAATTCAAGAAAAAGACATAACCGCGGTTCCTTTCATCCTCCTTCACTCTCCTGCAATGTAAGATGTAAATGTCTGGCTACTACAAAGGAAGCTAGCCCTGCACCATCTAGTCTCAGCTGTACTAGTGTGAAGAGACTACGACAGGGACAGCATTCGGGTAGTCAGTCATCTGTGCAGTTCCAGCTGCTCTCCCTGCATCTTCTCTCTAGTTTAAATGGAGAGCCAGCTAAAAAACAAGCAAAACTTTGCAGTGCACAATATCTCTGGGGAAAACATATTTTACATTTACAAATATTTGTGCCACATCAATCAGGGTAGTTAAAGTAAGTTATTAGGTCTTTTAGGATATAAGAATAAGTGAAGTATGTAACAAAATCATTTTCCTGCTTACCTAAAGCTTGGTTCTGTGCCTTAAAGGATAGGTTCCTATTAGGGAACAGCGGCTCAATATGAGGCTTATTTATAGGACAGAGTACACTAACTCCTCCTTGTAGGCAGAACCTTTTGTTCTAATAAGCAATTAGATATGCAGCCTTTTTTGTCTTTTTATTAACATATTCTGAAATTGGAATACTTTATGATACACTCATCTTTATGCAAAGTATACTTAGGATTTGATCTTCCAATAAGTTGTATAAAGAAAGGAATTGTTAATAAAAAAGAGGAGGATCAACACAATCATGTGACCTCTGGTTCCCTGCTCCATAGAGGTATATAAGGAGATCTAGTACACAGTTGCAGCAGATTGGTGGGAGAGAGCAGATCTCCTCTCTTCCAGGCAAATACCATAGATGTAGTGGGATCTTTAGCAACTTCCACTCTATGGGAATAAGTTTTATTGTGATGTAGCTGAAACGCTCTTGGTGAGCCAGGCTTTGATTTGTAATTTTTCATTCAAAACAGTGTTAGTTTTCCTTTTATTTATTTTGATTTGATTCTTCAATGAACAACACACATGAAGTAAATGTGTGTTTAACCTGAAAGTACTGTCTCCAGTCTCTGCTTCTTGAGTTGTTTGTCCCCACGTTCACATTGTGGGGACCTGTGTTATTGTTTTCATCGGTCTGGGTGGGCATTTGGGGTGTTGTGGGGTTGCTGCTAGGTGTTGCCACATTGTTATGTTTTGTCATAGTACCATTGGCTGTTATTCTGACCCTTACCCCATTCATTATATTGTTGTGTCCCTGTTGTTGGCATTATGCATTAAACAGTTTTCCTGCATCACTGGGTCTGTGTGTCTGTTTCAGGTGTGCATGGCCATGTGGGTGTGTGTCACCATGCACATGGGTGCTCACTGGTGGTGGTGCCTGCTGTCCCCAGTGTTTCCTCACTGTGCATCTGGTCAAGTGTGCCAGTTGTGCTGCTCACAGCCCATGGCACTGGCCACATCTGCATGGTGTCCTGCATGCTGTGGCTTACCATGCATGGTGTGGCATCCATGCCACCTCACAATGTATGTCCCAGCTGGGTGGTTGCAAGGTGTCTGTGCAGCACTCTTCCACCTTTGGGAACCATTGTTCCCTGTGGGTGGCACCACTGGCATGGGCATTGGTGTGTCTCACCCCCATATGTCTACAAGTCTGTGCCACCCAGTACTGTGTGCCTGTTGCGGCTGCACTGTTTACATGTATCAGTGGTCATGTCAGGGGCACTGTGCCTGGTGGTGCCATTGTCCCAGCATTGTGCCTGTAGCCTCTGTCCACCATTTGCCCCCATGCCAGACATTCAAGTAGTGACTGCGTTGCTGGCATATTCTGTCTGTCCTGTCTCCCATGGTGTGTTGATGTGTGCTGCATGCATGGCCCACTGCATGGCACTGGTTCCACCCTGTTTGTGTGTGTCAGTGTCTACTGGTTGTGCCGTATGTCTGCAGGTCTGCAACACACAGGTGTGTGGCCCACACAGTGTGTTGCCTACCCCTACCCTTTGCCCTACCCTACTCTGTGCCATGTTATGTGGCGCCAGGAGTGGTCTGTAGTATCCAATGCATGGCCATCCTCCCCAGCAGACTGTGCTGTGCCTGTCACCACCTACCTTTTGTGGGGGTCTTGTTACATTGCTCCATACTGTCTCCTCAGTTTATAATAATGTACCATGTCCATGGCTGTGTGTGCACTGCCCAATGTGGCCACATTCCACAGGACCTGTAGCCATCGTACAGTGTTACCATGGCCTGTGCACTGCACCAGGTGGCATGTCTGTGTGTTGGTTTGTTGGACATCTCCACTTTGCATTTGGTGGCTGTCACTGTGATATTGTGGCATTTCTCAGGTGAAGTGCCTCTCTATCAGGTCATGTCTTGCATGTTGGCCTGCCTGTGCCAGCGCTGCATCTGTCTGGTGGTGTCTGTCATGTCTGTGTGCCATGCCATTCCAATCCTGGTCCTCCTCATCCATATCCTCCAGCTGGTCGGTGGTGGCACACGTGTTGCACTGTAATGTTGTGCAGTATACGTGAGACAAGAAATAACATGCAGGTCATCTCTGGACTGTACTGTAGGGCCCCCGACGATCTATCAATGCACCTGAATCATGCCTTCAGGACACCAAAGGTGTGCTCGATGACACACCTGGTCTGGCTGTGCACCTCATATCTTCTCTGTGCTGCTGTGCCTGTGTGGTGCAGTGGTGTCATCACCAATGGCAGCTGTGGATATCCACTGCCCCCGTTGGATGAATGGTACATCATCAGTTTATGTAGTCTGTGTTCCTGTGTGTGCATGGTGTTCGGGTGTTCAGGTATGCAGTGCTGTGTTCCCTTACCTGCCAGCCATCATCCCATGATCTGGTCCTTCTGGTAGCCCTCCTTGGCCACTGTTGTGCCAGGGATGTAAGGAGTCATCACGTGGAACCAGGGTAATAAAACCGCATCCATATGCACTGACTGTCACACACTACCCATATTAATGGAGTGGTGATCCTATTGGTTGACTACACATCCCCATTGACTGATGGTGCCCATATGGTGACATGGGTGCAGTCTATTGTGCAAATTCACATGGGAACTTGGCGATGATGTGAAACCCTGCATCACTGCCTGCTGCTGCATCGTGCTTCATGGGGAAGGTGATGTATTGATGAATGCGGGCCACCATATCATTCAGGAACTGATGTAAGCACCTGGACGTGGCTGGCTGTGATATTCCCACAGTGTCACCTTTTGGTGTCTGGAACATCCCTATTGCCGGGAAGCATAGTGCTGCTGTTACCTTTACCTCCACAGGGACCAGCTGCCCCCGGCGGGTGGCACTCCACAGGTCTGCACTGTGGTCATCGCATATCCCCTCTATGATGTCCTGGGGCAGTTGGTAGTGTGCAATGAACTGTTCCTCTATCAGGTCCTGGTATGTCTTCCTTGCCCTGAACACCCATGGTGCATGGCATCTGATACATCTGTGCTGTCCTGATTACTGCCTGTTCCTCTGTTTCTGGGCATTATGTCACCTCCTGTGCCTGTCCCAGTGGTCCAGTAGTAGCACACCTAGCATTGCTGCTGGTCCTTCCATTATCTCTCTCCTCTCTTTCTCACAGTGATGTGCAGCTATGTCTCCAGACTGCCTGTCTGTGCTCCTTTATATACTGTGTAAGTTGCACCTGCTCCCACCTGGTGTATGTTATGCCAGCAGGTCTTGATGTAAGTTGTGGCTCAGCGGCTTCTAAAATCTCGCCTTGGCGTATCTCTTCTTTTTTTCTTGGCATATGTTCAGTTACTCATTTGCGTACCTGTGGGTATGTCACAACTGCGGCGTAAGTCGCATTTGGCATAATTAGTTGCATTATGATGCATGTTGCATTGTAGAATAGCATAGTTCACAAATGCTTCCCGTATTTGCTACTTGCGACATTTCCCTTGGCATCTGCATTGTGCTGTGGGTACTCTTTCTAGAATCAGGGCCATGCACTGCAAATTAAGTTTTCAGGTGTAACATACTAACATACTAACATACTATTTGCCAGCAATTCGCTCACGGTCTATCGAGTCTGCTCGGACCTAGATCGTTAATTGGGTTCGAGACCCTCCCATCCCTTGTTCTCTAGAAACCCTATCATCCATCCCCACCCCTCGGGACTGGCCATCATCTGATACATCCACTTTCTGTGTCTGTCCCACCCTCTCTTGAAGCCCTCCACTGTGGATCTCTGAATCAGCTCACCAGGCAGTGCATTCCAAGGTCCACCACCCTCTCGTGAAAAACCTCCTCCTCTTTCCCCCCTCACCTTCCACCTTCCAACTTCAAACCATGCCCTCTGGTGATACCTCCCTGCTTTAGCCTAAAGATCCCTCCATGTTTACCCTATTTATTCCCTTGAGGTGCCCGAAGAGCCTCAATCCATTCCCCCTCTCTCCTCTCCTCCAATGAAAACAGGCAGAGCTCCTCAAGTCTGTCCTCATAAGTCAAATCCCCTAGCCCTCGTGTCATCTTTGTTGCCCTCCTCTGTACCCTCTCCAGGAGCTGTATGTCCCTCTTCAAATGTGGTCTCCAGTACTGTACACAGTACTCAAGTGTGGTCTAACCAGTCCATTGTACAGAGGCAGAATCATTTCCTTGCTCCTAGAGGTGATCCCTCTTACAATGCATCCCAACATCCTGTTTGCCTTTAGCTGCTCTCCTGCACTGCTCAGAGTTATTCATACATGTAGCCACCATGACCCCTAGGTCTTTTTCACTATCGAGGCCTCCAGGCCTCCCCTCCCAGGTGTACCTGTGTTTAGGGTTTCCCGACCAGATGCAACACCTTGCACTTGGTGATATTAAATTAATTTCCATGTGTGAGCCCAGCTTTCCAGGTGTCAGGTCCCTTGCAGGGCCACCCTCCCTCTTCTCCCTCAACTTCTGCTCCCATCTTGGAGTCATCCACGAAGATACTCATTTTACACCCTATACCCTCCCTGATGTCGATATGTATGCATTAAACAGGATCGGACCCAGGACCGAGCCTGTGGTATCCCACTACCAACCTCTCTAGGGTTTGAGAGCCCCCACAGACCACTACTCTCTGAGTCGTCCAGCTAGCCAGTTTTCAATCCATCTGACCATCAAGGGCCTACTCCTAACCCCATCAGTTTCTCCACCAGACCATTGTGAGGACAGAGTCAAACGCTTGCTGAAGTCCAAGAATAAGCCATCACAGGCTTACCCTGTCCAGTTCTGATGTTACCCATTCATAGAACTCCACAAGGTTGGTTTGACATGATCTACCTGGCACAAACCCATGTTGCCGACTATCCAGACCTCCACCTCCCTCCAAGTACACCCCAATCATTCCTTTAGTATACTCTCCATTAATTTTCCCACCACCCAGGTCAAACTGATGGGTCTATAGTTACCTGGTACTTCCCTTGACCCCTTTATGGATTGGTACCACATGTCCTCTGCCAATCACTAGCTACCCTCCCTGTCTCAAGTGACCTGCTGAAAAGCTCCGCCAGGTGCAGCAGTATGTCCGCCAATTCCCATAGTACTCTGGGATGAATGCCATCCGGCCCTGGAGATTGTTTTCTTTAGGGCCTTGAGAGATAACCCACACCCTTTGGTGGAGATAGCATCATCCGTCTCCTCCCCTTACTGGTCTTTATCCTTATCCAGATACGACACCCTGGGGTACCTTCCTCCCTCTTGCTCCATTTCTGTTGCTCCCTGATCCCACCCCTGCCGCTTCTATCCCTTCATGCCTTGCTTTGTAGATATCCATCCCTCCCTAAGCGAACACAGAGGCAAAGTACTGGTTAAATACCTCTGCCTGGTCCCTCGCCTCTTCCACCCACCCTCCTGATCTCAATCTGCTGAGATGGCCCTTAGTTTTTCTCCGCTCCCCAATGTACCGGAAGAACCCTTTCCTCCCTGTATCCCTGTGCCAGCTGCTGCCTTTACTGGACTTTGCTCCCCTCACCATACGGGTGACTTTCTAGATGCAAGCTGGTACATTTCCTTATCCCTATCCCTCTTGTTGTTTTATATTTTTGTAGGCCCTTTCTTTTCTGACTGCTACCTGTACCTCACTGGACCACCAGCATGGTTTATGACCTGCTCCTGACATTTCAACTAGCGCAGGATCCTGACTGCTTCATGAAGTCCCCATTTATGACCTCCCATCTCCTTTCCCACTTGTCATTGAGGTAATCCCTTCAAGTGATCCTAGAGAAGGGCTTCCCATGCCCCATAAAGTCTGCTCTGCTTGAAGTCCACTGCCAGTGTCCTAGATCTCACCCCCACTCCCCCCCATGCTTATTTGAAACCAGACAGTACGTGGTCACTCCCAGTCAGAGGTCCTGTACAACTATGTCCCTTACCAGATCCCATCTGCTAGAGCCACATCCAGGACATGCCCCTCTCTTGTGGGCTCCATCACATGCTGTGTTAGAACACATCCTGGAAGCCATCTAGCAGCCTCTGCTCCTTGGCCACCCTAGAGGACATGGGTTCCCAGTTTGTACCCTGGCATACTAGAGTCCCCCATCAAATTCACTCCTTCCCCTTTTGACCACACTGGAAATGATGTTGTCCAGCAAACTATCCTCTAGAACATCACCATCCGGGGGCCTATATATACTCCCAGCTTGACCATTATCTCCTGCTGGGATCGTGGCTGACCCATAAGGCCTCCACGCTTCCTCTCAGGCTCCTTCTACCATAGTAATTCTATATCATCTCTAATGAACATAGCCACTCCACCCCTCTGACCTCCTTTCTATCCTTCCCAAGTCATTAGTGTACCCATGTACATTTAAGTCCCAGTCATGGTTTTTGTTGGCCCACGTCTCCGGGATCACCAGCCACATCCACCCCCAACAGCATGGCTCTCTGAACTCTGGCAACTTGTTTCCCAAGCTCCTGGCATTTACTAACACCAACCCCCCACCCTTTTCCTGATCCTCTTTCTCGAACCCCACCCAGATTCCTTATACTTCCATCCTCCTGCTCCTCCTGAAACCTCCACCTCAGTCTGTTTCCCCTCCCCTCTTGGGCTTGACAGCTACTCCTCATCTGGAGGAGGGCTGCTTGGTCAGCCCCCCCTCATCCCTTCCCCCTTACAAGTTTAAACCCCTCTTTGTATGTTAGACTGAGGTCTGAGGTGCTATGCCTCACCTTGCGCTTATGCCAGTGACCCAGGTTTTGGGAACGACCTTGGGTTGTCAGGAGTGCCGGCATGGGGAGGAGGGATGGGCGTGGGATTGGGGACACCTAATGGCAGCTCTTCTCTCCCCTCCCTTCTCTCTCGGGTGGTTGTTGCCCTGTGACAATTCCTATGCCACCGGGTGGAGGTTCAGTGATGCGAGGGTGGCAGGGGCCTCTACATGTGCACATGCAAAACCCAGAGGCAGGGCAAAAACTGGTGGCAAAAGCATTAAAATTGCAGAATCTACAAGAGGAACCAATATATTAAACATTGTTTTGCCAATACCATAATTGAATATAACAACCTGTAACATAGGTCCCGCTGTAGGAAACAGTGATCATAACTCTGTGAACTTTATAATTGACCTTTCCTATATTATCTGTAAAAGGGACATATATTTTTATAATTATAAAGCAGCTAATATAGAAAACATAAACAGTACATTATCACACATGGATTGGGTAAAAAAAGGCTTGCAAAATGTAATACTGAAGAGATTTGGGGTATAATAAAAAACACAATATTTGATACCTGCAATAAGCACATTCCCAAATACAAAAAGTCAAATAGTAATAAAAAGAGACCCAAATGGCTGAACAATAAAATCATCAAACTTCTAAATAAAGAAGCGAAAGGTATATAATGCTTATAAAAAAATCACTAACTACATATCATACAGACAGGCTAAGATATATTCAAAAAAATATGTAAAAAAGAAATTGGCAAAGCAAAAAGAAGAAACTTAGCTTCAATTGGCAAGAAGGGCTAAATAAAATAAATGGAAAGACATTTTTTGGATATATTAACTCTTTTGAAAAAACAAGGTGCAAAGTGGGACTCCTGTTATGTGTCAGTTCCACTCTAAACAATTTATATGAAATTACCAATTTATTCAACACACATTATTGTAATCTCTATGTCAGTAAATATGAAATACCACTAACTTCAACAGCTAGCACAACTGAACATAAAACAATTTCTGAAGACACTATTAAAATTAAAATATTAGGTATAAAAAACAGATATGGGGCCAGTTATGATTACTGGCAGTATGCTTAAGATTGTGCAAGACCACCTCTCCTCCTGCCTCTAAGGCCCTGTCCACACTACACTGCTCGTGCCCGGTAACGGATCCAATCCGTTACGGCCAGGGAGCGGTGCAGTGCGTCCACACCTCAGTGGTGTCCGTTAAGGGACTGCCACTGCCAGTCCACACATCGGGAGCCCAGCAACCGTTACGACGGTGCTCGATCCCACAATGCAGCTCGCGTTGTGTTTCGTGCCCTGCAGGGAACCATTACCAGCCATCCACACTACCACCGGTAAAGTTACCAGGGCGGGACCGATATCATAACCGTTGTTGAAACCACCTCATATGTGGTTTCAACAACGGTTACAACTCTGCCTCCTGTAACATTACAGGTGTAAACGCAACCTGTTACGGTAACATTTTACAACCTCTGTAACGTTACAGAGGCGTAGTGCGGACAGGGCCTAAAGCTTTCATTTGAAAATAGTCTTAATAGTGGTGAAGTCCCTATGGACTGGAGGACTGCCAATATTGCTCCACTATTCAAAAAAGGAGACAAACAAAACATAGAAAATTACAGACCAGTAAACCTGACCTCCATAGTATGTAAAATCCTAGAATGCATCATAAAAGATATAATGAATGCAATCATAGCAAATCTAGACCCATAGCACTATGGATTCATCAAAGGTAGATCCTGTGTCACAAATCTCTTTTGTTTTTATGAAAAACTTAGTAATCATTTAGACAACAAAATGCCTTGTAACATCATTTTCTTGGACCTTAGCAAGGCATTTGATTTGGTCCCACGATCGCTAAACTTACACAAATTGGTGTACAATTTAAGTTGGTTAAATGGATATCCATATGGCTACATACGGCTATATGGAAGAACACCAAGAGTTGTGATAAACAGATGCTCTTTGAAGCAGGAAGGTGACCAGTGATGTTCCTCAAGGTCAGTTCTTGGTCCTTTTCTTTTTTGGTTTTATAACGAATTTAACCATTTTTTTTTTTTTTAGAGTACCTGGTTGCATCCTGCAGAGGAGCCTTTTTCTATTGTCCATTAGTGGCAGTACCCATACTGAAGAGGCATTCATTCCTGGACTACAATGGAGTGTAAACTGTGAGAGAAGTATCCTTCAGAGCAGTGGAAGAGCTGGTTATGACCATGGAGGCAGTCAGAGAGGGATAGTGGACCTACTGTGCTGCTGAGTTAGTGCTGACTGAGGAGTCAGGAGTGGTGTTTGGAAACTGGAGTTGGAGATAGTTTCAGGACTGGGGTCAGAGTCGGCACAGTGATATCGGTAGAGCTGTGTGCCCTGGGACAATTCAATGCTGGAGACTGAAGAAGAAGAAGAAGAATCAGCATTTATATAGTACTTTTCATACCCAGTGTATCCCAAAGTGCATTACAAGCAATGCTAGACTGGTAGTGAAGTGACTGAAAGTGTGGTGGCAGCCATATCACACATCATCACCCACACACAGCCTTATTAATTGCATGAACCGGTTTATGGGAAGCAGAATGTTGACCAGGACACCGGGAATGTTTCCTACTCTTTGCAAAGAGTGTCCTTGGTTCTTTTACTTCCACCTGGACACCCACCAGGACAACACCAGGATAGGAACCTCAGTTTAACGTCTCATCCGAAGGACGGCACACCCAGCAGTACAGCACCTCAATACTGCACTTGGATGCGATCGATTTTTAGGTGCAAGTCCAATCCCAGTGTGGGACAAGAACCCACGACCTTCTGGTCCAGAGGTGGTGTACTACCAACTGAGCCTTGCTGACTGGTGTTGTTGTCCAACTGCCTGCTGGCTGGAAAATCTACCCTGTGAGTACAATGCTATCTTTGATAGATGGGCTGTTAGTGAAGAACTTCTACTACTGTGGGAGAGGTGGTGAGAGTCCCTCTCTAAGTGTATGTGGTACATTCACTTGTCTGATTTCTGATGTTTTTTCGCTTTTCCTTTCGTTGGGGAGCAAAGTGGTGAAAAGCATTCTGCTTGGGTCAGTTTCCTTCTGTGTACTGGTCTATGGTGTAACACTTTTGCAGTGGTGGGATTACTGCTACTGTTTTGCCTCTTTATAAAACTGGCTTTGAACTCAAATGGATGGAGTTTGCTTGAAACTCTGCTATTCAAAAATGTTGTGATATTTTCTGGGACTTCTCCTCTGCACTCCATCACAGGATTCTCCTTACAAAGTTATGAGTTTATTGTATTGCTGTATTTTATTGAGGGAGGAGTATGATGGGGTTGGTTATTGTGTGGTTAGGGTTGTGACTGAATGGCTATTGCATATGTTTAGTTATGTGTTATAATTGGTTGTTTGAATTGGTTTGTATGTGTAGGGATGTAGGATGAAAAGGATAATTTTTATTCTATATTATTTTGTTTTATTTATTTTGGAAGTTAATTGTGTGCTTCATTTGGGGGGGGGGGTTGAGTAGTATATGTCATATATTGTGGTATTAATAGGATGTGCCTGTGTTCTAGACACCTCCGTATTACCTATACAGCATATCTGCTGCATGACCTTTACCCATTTGCTGGCCTCCCTATTCCATCTGCAGCGATAAGATGCTGCTGGGAGGTCAGCATTGCTAGAGCATGAGTGGGATGGTGGTGGAGTGCTAGGGGTATAGCTGAAGGTGAGTAACATTAGGGTGGTTAGGGGCAGGAGATGCCTGGGTTGAGACAAGGGCCTAGAGAGAGCCAGACACATTTATTGCCCATCCCCAGGGTTCCTACTGGGCTGAGGGGCAGAGAGACAATAGGCCTGCAGTCTCTACCAGTCACCTTTTGGCAGTGCTGTGCAATTCCAGATCAATGGAGAACAAGACCGCAATTATGGTGGACTTGATTTCCTCGGTCGATTTGGCTTGCAGGGTCTGTTTTGGAGAAGTTGGTCTCAACTGGGTATTCTGTAGTGCACTTCCTGAGGAGGGAATGCAGGGGTGGGGCAATGGCCATCTGCTTTAGATCCAGCTTGAACTTCTCCATGTACCCAGTGGGTTCTGCCTTATTGTTTGAATGAGTGGCTGTGCGTGAGGGGTCCATGTTCAGGTTGAAGGATTCTCTATGTGTACTGGCCTCCCAGGTGTGAGGGAGAATTCCTGCAGGAAGTCCCTTACTTTGTCATTGACAGGATGTTGGAATCACACAGATGGTTGATTCTGTGTGGCTTTAATGCCTGGGTCGATGGAGCACTCTCACTTTTTAATCAAGACTTTCTCCAGCTGAGCACTGGTGGTCCACTCCCCTGCAACTGTGAAGACTGAGCAGAAGTACCTGTTCAGGACGTCTGCTTCTTGGTCCCTTCTGTATAGCCTCCCTCTGCCATCCTTCTTATCCTCACTATCCCTCCCTTGCTTTCCTCTTCTCACTTATGTACCCAAAGAAAGTCTTATCCCCATTTGCTATTGTTTTGGCTATCCTTTCCTCTGTCTGCACTTTTTCTCCCCTCCCTGCCTTACCTGCTTCCTTCAGTTTTACCTAGTACACCTCCTTGTCTTCCACCCTTTGCATTTCCTTACACCCCCTTTTTTCCCTTCTCCACTGTGGCCACTTCCCTAGAGGACCATATCGGTATCATTGTTGGTTTTAGTCACTTCCTTCACACGTAGGTTGGTTGCCTTAATTATGCCCTCCCTTATTTTCTCCACTGCTCCTCTACTTATCCCTGGCATCCCAATTAGGCAGCTTCTAAAGCAGTGTCCCGTTTCCTTAAAATCCACCCTTTGAAAGTCCAGGATGCTCATCCTCATGTGGTCTGCCTCTGCACTCATCTTAATGTTAAGCTGCACTGTATGGTGATCACTGGTACCTAGAGTACTGCCTGCTGTGACATCTTCAATGCTTTCCCTGTTTGGAAGCACCAGGTCCAGCACTGCCCAATCCCTAGTTAGTTCATTAAGAAAAGATACGGAGAGAAAATAATTTATGCATGTTGTGCTTTTCTCTCAATTTCATCTCTAGTGCATTAAAAGAACTGTGGCGGGGAACTACAGCAGCACAATATGCAGCACTGTGTAGCAGGGTGCAGCAGCCTGGCATATTTATTCTGGTCATTCAGAAAATTTGGGGAGTATTACATTTATGTGCATGATGCTTTTCACATCATTTCACATATTGAAATTTTGTGTGAAGCTCAGGAACACTAATAATTGTAAATGTCATCTGCCACTGAACTTCTTGGGTTTTGATGGTGTTATATGTTTTTACCCAGGGCAATCCAAGTCCTCTCACAAATGTAGGATTTATGTGATAAGGGTGAAAGCCCAATCATGATCAGTGGCAGGACAAGTGTACATCGCCAAAAATCAGTTTCAGTGATGTACATCCCCGGCGCACAAGAAAACGATGCCAGGGAATTAGATTTTAGTTGTTCATGAGTGAAGCTGTGCCCCCGTAACCCCCCGAAGGGGACTTCACCCCTCACATACCACCTACTAAAGTATTCATAACTCCAGGGGGGTGCATGTCGAGGGGGACAAAATCGTGCAAAATAAAAAATTTGGGCCGGGTGCACAAAAATGTAGGCACACCCAGAACTGAAACTGGAACCCTCACAGCATTAGGCTGCCACCCACCCACCACACTGTGGGGCAGTTCAGCAGCCCATGACAACCATGCCAGGTCAACCCTCCTCCCTTGCATCATGCTCACTCCCTCCCCATCACATGCGTATACATATAGCAGTGTCCTGTCACCCACCTCCCCATCCGTTGCCCTTCCTCAGTGGTAGCCCCATCGACATGCACTGGGATTGAGTCGCCGTTATTACAAGCACTCAGTTGCTGACGCCCATGTCAGGGCTACCCAAATGGAGATCTAGAACAAGGTTTCTATGTATGGATTAAGTGTATTTTAGCCCACAGTGTCCCAGTCCTTTTAAATGTAATTTGCACAAGTAACAGTGACACTTGTATAGGCAGTTTCCCATAACCTTACATGATAGGAATGATGGGATGAACCAGGGCCCTATAATTACTAAGGGACAGCAGTGAGAGTCTGCCAACAAGACTACATCAACTGGCATCCCTCGATCTGTCCCAGAATCTCAGGGCTCACCCCCTTCTCCTGAAGGTAAAATACTTAGGAGCAGGCAGGAGGAGCAGAACAAGAGTCCTCTTATGCTAGTGCTAATGATACAGAAAATATTGTATTGATCAAAATACTCCTAGAGGCTGGAATCTGTGGTTATAGAAACTGATGCAGATGTTCAAGCTACTGAGGTGATGAAACAAGCTGCCCTTCAGTGTATGCCAGATGTGGAAGCCCTCTGGGAATCTTTTCAGCCTTCCATACCCATGCTCTTCTCCCCTTTCTCTGCAGGAAGCAATAATGAGTGTGGTGTCCTAACAGAAAAGGGATAGTGAGAAGGCAAATGACAAACTTGCTAAAACCCCTAATACTGTGAAGTTGTGACAGAAAATCTCTTGTTTGATTACCTCATCCTTTAAAAATTTTTCTTGAGACATTGAGAATTCTCAGTCTGAAACCTCAGTTACAAAAGAATAGGAGGCCAAAATCAGTGCTAAAGTATAGACATTTATGAATGTGTCTACCTATCCCTTCTCCTTATGTGTGTGGTGACACCTATCACACTGTTGTTGTGAATGGCAACAGTATTAAGAGTCACATTAAAGGGCTAACCAAACTGTCTATTCTGGCATCAATACCAGGGTGAGAATAACTATTTTGTACAAGACTCTATCTGCAGTCTTTATTTGAGATATCACAAGTTGAAAAAGCTTAGGTTGCAAAATGCCCTTTTGATCTGAGGAGGATGGTATGTGATCATGTGGGCATCATGTTAAGAGGCATGGCATTTAAAATCCAGAAGATAGTTGACATAATTCTAAGGCTCAATGCTTCATACTGTGATAGTTATTACCATTTCATTTACATTTATAGGGCCCAATTCTAGAAGGCAGATACACCAGATGCAAATAATGCAATTGTGTAAAGTACACAAAACAATTGTGACATGCGACATAGGCCATATTCCAGAACATCCGAGACATATACCATACGCAAATCACAAGTCATGACCCACAAGATACAGAATATAAAAGGTGTAACACACAATAGCAGTGGGAGATACACCAGTGGAAACACAAGAGAGATGGTAGAAGCTGCACCACAGAGCCAGAGATGAAAGAGGAACTTTAGCCATGAGGAGGCATGAGGCATGAGGCATGAGGCATACCCTGGTGGAGGAGATAGATAAACACCAAGCACTCCTCATGAGCCGAGGAGGGGAAACAAAGAAGAGGGAAAAAAGGAGTTGTGCATGAGATAGGGTCACATGCAAGGTGAATGTCATAGCGGCACAATGGAGAACAGTGCATGACATACAGGAAAAATACAGTGACCTGAGTGTCTAGTGAAGCACAAGCTGGCCCAGAACAGATGCAGTGCACAGGGCACAGGGTGGACTCATCCAGCAGCAGCCACTCAGCAGCCTGGAGAGGAGGACAGCAGCACCCTGAGCCAGCAGAGCATCGGTGGTGTCAGAGAGCTGGACACCTTCAGACAGCAAACAGGCACAGGTAGGGGCAACAAACAGCAATGCATGTGATAGTCATGACACATCAACAGCACTGCAACCAACAGCAAAGGTAGTGTGGGTGGGGCATCACCGTGTAGGCCAAAGCAGCAGTGTGGTGGTGTGCCACAGCAATTCTACATGGCCACTGCCAGCTGCAGAGTGAGCCCAAGGTACCATACCATGGCTGGGGGGGTCCCAGGGACATGCACTGTGTGCAGCTGATGTGTGGTGCCATGCAAAGGTACATGCCATGCTGAAGCAGAGAGGGGTCAGTGACATGCACATGGAACCTCTAGGGGGGCAGTGCATGTGCCAAGCTGAACAGGAGGGGAGCGGTGACATGCACTGTGTACTGGTGGGGCTGTGCAGAGGTATGAGCTGTGCTGAACAGGGGAGCTGTGACATGCACTGTGTACTGGAGGGGTGGTACAGAGGTATGAGCTGTGCTGAGCAGGGAAGCTGTGACATGCACTGTGTACTGGGGGGGGTGTGCAGAGGTATGAACTGTGCTGAACAGGGGGGAGCTGTGACATGCACTGTGAATTGATGGGGGTCAGTGCTCAGGCATGTGCTGTGCTGAACATGGGGGGGCATGGGGTACGGCCACAGTGCCCGCTGAGGGTGGGCGAGGGCAGGTGGGCAAGTGCATGGATGGCAGGGCCAACAGAACTGCCCATGGGGGGGCTTGCCCCTGCAGTACAATGGCTCCCCATGACCGCAGCCATGCATAGTGTCAATATGCAGCTGGGAGTTGAACAGGGGGGCAGTATGAATGCTGGGAATGATGTAGGAGGGTGGACAGTTCATGATGGGCAGCAACAGTGGTGAAACCACACCAACTGTGAAGGATGTAGTCACATAGGTGTCAAACACCTGGTAGGACTGTACACAAGTGAGGCAAGTGTCATGTAATAGTGCAATGTCCTAGCACCATCTGTGAGGGCAACACAAAGCAGGCAGTAGGTGCGCACAACCCTGTGTACACATACTGACATGTTGTCCATCCAACAGGTGCCGTGGCCGCTGGCGACAGTGGGCAGGGTTGAGCTGGAAGGCAGGAACAGCAGCAACAGCAGCAGCAGCATAGCCAGTATGACACACGCACAGACCAGGACTCTGGCACAGTGTTAGGAGAAGACAGCAGCACACAATCAAGTGTGGCAGCCCAGAAACCAGCACACCTGTGGCCGACACACCAGACCTCATAGCGAAGCCTGATGGGAACGCGGATAGTGACAGCCCCATGGGCGAGGAGGGGGTGGACAGCAGTGTGGAGGATGCTGCAGCCCAGCTACACAAGCAGCAGGGGACCACTGAGGACACCAGCAGGGACACCACACTGGCAGAGGTGGTGTGAATGACTAGGAACATCTAGGAGGTGACCGAGCATGTGCATCCGGTAACACAGGGGACAGTAATATGGTCAATGAACCCCTGAATACCTGTGGACCGGAGAAGCAACTGGATGAGGCCATCCAGGAGCTGCAGGACCAGCTGTCCCCACCGGCTAACATAGGGGACTACTGCCAGTCAGTACTGGCCGGGCAGAGGGATGTGAGGCAGAAGCTGGGTAACATCAGGAGGCCATGCAGGAGCAACATAACAGCATTGAGATGCACCTGGCTGGCATCACCAGAAGTCTGCAGGCATATGCCAGGGAGACCACTGTATGCATGGGCAATATGGGGGATGCTATACAGGGCATACAGCACTGTGCTGAACACCAGGTGGTGTTTATGGACCACCTCAACACAGCCATAGAACACATGCTGGTACAGCAACAGTGCCACAACACAGCCATGGCCACAGCTATGCAGGCCATTGCATATGCACTGCAGCCTTTGCAATATCTGCAGTACATGGCCCAGCGTATGGCACCCCCAGCCACTGCACAGGCAAGCACACAGACACAGCCACTGGAACCAGTGCAGTCACCTCCTCCACCCACAAGCCAGGTGGTGCCAGTGCCACCCAATGCAGTCATGCAGCCCAAACCATAGGCCGAGCTGTGCATGGCCCACACAAACATGGGCCCAGGTCAACACCACTGTGTACCAACCATGACCCACGATGCCGTACCAGCACCACAGGCACAGGACAGGACCACACACACAGCCATGCCCAGTGGAACAGGGACAGGTACAGTGCACACACAGGGAGGCATGCACACAGTGTCTGCTGCACCACTGGGCCACACAGGTTCCGAGAAGGTCCACACAGGACTGGGGAATACTCTGTGTAGCATCGGCACAGCTGCCAGCACACGTGGCAACAAGGCATGTTGGCTGAGGGGGGCGGAACCACAGCAGAGCCACTGTGGTGGCACACACGGGCCCATGGGACTCAACACCAGGAGAGGTCCAGCAGGGTGTTGCACATCCCACCTGCTCAGCGGGGTCCTCCACAGCCCAGCACCCATCACTGGAGGCATCTGTGCGAGCACGACGTGGCTGTGATAGTTGGCCGTAGTACGCCCAGCAGTGTGGTGCAGATGGTGGATGGTCGGGTGAGGTTGCAAGAATGGGGTGGGGACAATAGCATGACTGGGAGGTACCTGTATCTGGGGGGGGTACTGTGCAGTACACAAGGGTGTGGTGTGTGTGTGTGTGTGTGTATGTGCGACTGCGTGCATGGGTGAGTGTGGGAGCATGCATGATGGGAGTGACAGGGGAGCACTGTGTCATGTGCAGCCAAAGCTGATGGTGCACTCTGTAAATAAACCACTTCACCCGATCACTATGTTGTCATGTGTCATTCTTCAGGTACCCTGTGAAGGCCACCAGTGGTGGTCGCAGCCCTGGATGGGCAAGCACTGTTAGGCAGGTGGTAGCCATTGTGGGTCATGGGTCAACATGTCAATGGGACAACATATCCCAGCAGTGGAGCGGTGGCATCAGACAACAGGCTCAGGATACAGGTGATCAGAGGCCAGATGTCAGCAATGGGGACTGGTATGTGGGTTACAGCGGGACACCAGGATGGCACAGACCACGGCATGTGTGGGCAACGGGAGGGGTGCTACAATGGCCAGTGGTGGCAAGGGTGCCACAGGCAGAGGCCTGCACAGACAGGTAGCCAGGCAGGCCACAAGCCATGTTGACCAGTGCTGGCACATGCAGCCTGTGGTTGGCATGGGTGGCCACCAGCAGGAGCACAGACCAGTGCAATGCCTGCAGACTGCACGGTCACCAGATGGGGAGGTACTGCACACACATCTGCACATGGGAACAGCAGCAGCCACTGTGCATGCCTGACATGGGTCACAGGGCACCTCACCAGTGGCCAACAGTGCAGGCCACATGGGCGCCGGACTGCCATGTGCTGGCATTGGTACTCAGGATGCCCTGACAAGCACACCCCAGGCATGGACAAACACACACACACACACCCACATGCACACACAACACACACACTGCACATGCAACAGGTGGTACAGTGTTGAGCAGATGCCCTGGGGAATGTGTGACCAGCACCAGGGCATGCATGTCCAATGGCATGCAGGGGATGGTGGAACATGATAGTGGGGTTGGTGACATGGGGCACCACACACCAGCCATGGCCACCAGGCTGTGTGTACCATGATACCACAGCAGGCCTGCAGCACTGGCTGGTATATCCCCAGGGCATGACTGTGGAAAGAGTCCCCAGGCCCACGCACCACCGGTGCCACCACCAGGGCCAGGGGTACCCCAGGGTGGTGTGTTGCCAGGTGGGGCCACAGCCAGCACAGCGGTTGGTGGTGCTGGGTAGGGGTGGCTGGGAACACAGCATGCTGCTGTGCACAGGTGACACAGGTGTCATGCACCACATGTGCATGGCCACTGTAGGTGTCAGCACTGGGCACTGTACATGCCACATAGCCGTGCCATTGCTTGCAGCAACACATCAGATGACACCATGGGAGTGGTGTGTGCTGCACTGCCAATGTCCACACAGAGTGGCACACACAGCACACAGGTGCCAGCACAGTGACGGCACACAGGGACATGGTGAGTGATGTTGAACAGCATGGTACAGTGTGGTAACAACTGTCACACAGACTGCACTGCACAGCATGACAGACTCGACCTAGCTACCATTGGGATGGACAGGCATTCAACCCACCCTTTCCATCAACAGGTGCAGTGCATCCATGGGCATCACAGGCACACTGGCAGTGGGCCACACTGCCACTAGTCCCATGACACAGTGCCACATCCCCCATACTGCTGCAGGGGATGCAGTCCTGTAGCTGGCATGACAGGGTATCAATGTGCATTGACTGGGCCAGTACTGCATCCATAGATGCTGCAGTGATGTGCAGTCCCACCCCGTGAGGAACAGTTGTCGGATGGCAGCATGCTGCCACTGGCCACCACTGGACGCATACTCATAGTCATGCCTTCATGCATGCCACACATGCATGATGACTACAATGCATATTGCACATGTGCACAGTCCTGCATCAGCACAGCACAGTTGCAGGGTTCGGCATTGTGGGTCACAACTGCACATCGCAGATACCCAGTATGATGCAGGCCACAACTGCGCACATGCGAGCTATGATACACATGCGGTGTGTACGTGCACCATGTGCGACTGAGAGCCATGTGGTGTAGCTAGGCCACAGCACCATGTTGCAGGTGAGGAACTGGTGTGCTAATTCCAGTGCAGGGGAACAGAAGTGCCACATCATAGGCAGAGCAGTATTGAAGCTGACTGCAGACTGGTGAGTACTGGGCCACAGCAGGCCATACCTTCCTGCCACCACAGCTCAGGTCAGGCCCCACACAGGGTTACCATCCTGTCAGAGGCCCAGGGTCAGGGGTGCAGCCAGACATTTAAATATATACACCATGTCGGTATGTGTTGCCCCGTTGGCGTTTTCAGTACAACATTGTACCTCATGACACTGGTTGCTTCCTCCCCAATGCTTGGGTGACTACAGATGCACTACAGTGCTCCCCAGATACCCACACACCAGCCCAGAGGCTGTAGAGCTGAACTATCCATGGGGTGCAATGACAGTATCAGTGACCAATCATCATGGATATGGCCCCTATGACTAACAGTACAGGGAGGTCCTGTTGGCTTTGATGAGATACATGGGCATAGGGAGCACTCCAGCACCAATGTGCTGCCCCTCTCCATTAATATTGTACACCATGGAGTACATGGAGTATGTCTGCCTACACCCATGCCCAGGTTGGTACATGGCATGTTGTGACATGGGCACCGCCAGGACAGCACATATCCCCACCCAATGCTTCATACATGTAGACTCCACATGGTCAGGGTCAGGGCCTTGTATTGTAGTCACTGTGCTGCTGCAAATGTGTTGCATGTCTATATGGTGGGTTAGCATAGATGCAATGGTATCCTGAAACACATGCTGGACTGTGAGCCATTATTGTTCCTGATAGTCGGACAGGACATGTATCACTGTACATGCCTGTGTGCTGAACATAGCTGCCATGTCTGCCTGTACCATGCCACTCAGGACAGGTGTTGCCACCATCCCAATGGACAGTACAGGAGGGCCAAACGCAGCCATTGCCAGCAGCTGACACACAGATGCACGGCTGCCTGTATGTCTGGCTGTGTTCCACTTTCTCTGTACCACGTCCTTCCTGGTATGCCTGTCAGGTCCACAATGGCAGCTTGGCTGCAATGCCACCTGCTGGCATTGCAGGCATGGTCTCACCCCCACCCCCCAGTGCAGGGTCTGTCATGGTAGGGTGACCTGGGGACAGTCCTGAGGCATGTTCAGGGACATACCTGTGGGTTGGTGACAAATGGGGGGTATACAGCACCCACAGGCAGCAGGCCACAGTGACACATTCAGCAGTGTACTAACCCATGTCCATTCCCACTGTAGCACCACTGCGGACACTCCCAGCACATAGGTGAGTAGTAGCCATTGCACAGCATGCACTGCTCCATTGTGTGTACTACACTATGTACCTGGCATGGTTGTTCGCTGTTCCCTGTGTAGGATACATCCAACCCACAGGACCAGGTAGGGGCACACTGCCACACCACTGTAGCTGCTGTGGCCACTGTCCGTACCACTGGCTAATGTTGACCTGCACTTTCTCCATCTGGGTGTGCCATCAGATCCATTAGTGCCATCCACACCCATCACTGCAGTGCACAGTCTAGGTAGGTATCTGTCATTTGTCATTGTGTCAGCAGCAGTGGGCCATGGACTGCACCATGGCCACATGCCAGGTCGAGCCGCATGCTGTTCCACATGGAGGTGGTGGTGCAGACATGTGGCAGGGCTGCATGCAGTGATCCACGCCCGTGCCCACACTGTGCAGGATCAGGCTGTGTCTTACCTATGCAGAGGGCTGGTGGCTTGTTGGTGCACTGCAGGTGCAGTGTGCAGCGCTGCATGCCTGTCCACCTGCATGGCACTGCACAGCCTGTCCATGCTTCCTGCTGTGCATGTCATTGGTGCGTGGTGCACCACCAGAGGCAGGTGCCCATTGTTGCATGACCTGTGACCCTGGTCTAGTCCCATGCACCATAGCCACAGGTGGGTGTTACACCTGGTGGGTAGGGGACGTCAACACATCTGCATAGGCATTGTGTAGTGACCCGTGTGCCATTCCTTCCCCCCTTGCAGGTTTCATATCAGTGCCTTTGGCCTGGATTATATAGAAAACCATTTCCTAATAGATTCCCTACAGATTATTGCTCCAGTTCTAACTAAACTTTTTAATTGGAGCCTAAGAGAGGGAATTTTTCCTTGTACTTGGAAAAATGCATAGATTGTTCCTATTTACAAAGGAGAAGGGAACATTTTTTGTGCCTACAAATTATAGGCCTATTGTCCTATTATCGGGCCTTTCAAAGGTTATGGAGAAACTGGTGCAGAAACAACTTGTTGATCATCTGGAGAAGTGTTCCTTATTGACAAAGTATCAGTCAGGCTTCCGTAAAGGTTTCTCCATGGGTACCGCACTCACCAACATGGCAGATATTATAGCCTCAAAATTAGAGGATGCCCTGTTGGTGGATGTGGTATTTGTGGATTTATCAAAGGCCTTTGATACTGTGGCTTATGACCTGTTGGGGGAACGATTAGAAGAGATAGGACTTATGGAAAGTTTACTGGATTGCTTTAGATCCTATTTGGGAAACAGAACTCAACAAGTGTATATTGATGGAGTATTATCTGTTTTTTTTTATTCATTTATTCATTACAAATCAGGTTTACAACCTTTGAGTCTGAGAGACTCATTTACAAAGGCACCTCGTCACGGGGGGGACATCAAGACAGCTATTACAGTGCAGATTAAAACAGAGGATAACATTACAAGTGCAGTAAAAGGAACATTTAACATAGATACACTTAGGTTACATAATGTAGTAGTTTGTATAGTTTGATAGAGCCCTGGTAAAGCGAGGGGTGTCCCAGGGCTCTATTTTGGGGCCAACTCTTTTTCTTATATATATATAAACCAGTTAGTTGATAGTGTAAAATACTCAAACATTCATCTATTTGCAGATGATACTATCCTGATCTCTGGTGGAAACCCTAGAGCTTATGGAAATGTGCTTGCAAGAAGATTTTACAAGGCTCTTCATGATGGGCATCGGACTCGGGTTGATAGTAAACAGTAAGAAACAAAATGTATATTTCAAAAAGGTGAAAAGTCTAGGGTAAAAGTAAGAAACAAGTACAAATTATAACACCACAGAATGAAATAGTAGCCCAAGTCTCTGAATACAAATGTCTTGGGATATAGATAGATAACTCCCTAAAATTCGATTACCACGTAAATGATACAGTATCAAAAATTAATAAAAGTTGGGGGCGTTTAGGTGGTCCAGTTTCTATATAAATAAGTTAATGAGGGAGACCATAATAAATCAACTCATTCTGCCTGTGCTTGAGTATGGTAGCCATGTGTACGGCCTTGCTACAAAAGGAATGTTGTCTAAAATTGATGTAATATATAACAGTTTGGCTCGATTTGTATTGAGAAAGGATTATCATGAACATCATTGTAAATTACAGGAGGAACTTGGTTGGTTGACCCAAGAAAATAAAAGAAAATTAGTCTGGGCACATCAGATATACAAGGTAGTAAATACTGAAACAGCCATTTTATCTCTATGAAAATTAGAAAGAAAATATATGCCCATAATATGAGATGTATAAATACCAGAAATTTTGAGTTCCCAAAAATTAAGAATAAATATAGTAATAAGCGATTTCCATAATCATAAATAGATCATAGAATTCCCTAAAATCAGTTACAGCAAAGCAATATGAAAGTATTAAGCCTTTCAACCAGTTTGAAAACTGAGTTGAAGACCAGATGTGAGTGTTATGGATAGAATACTCTGTTTATTAAAATGATTTTTGTTTCATTGGATTGTAGGATCAAATTTAAAATGTGTTATTTGTTTGTCGGTGTATAAAATGTTGTATGACATTTAAATGATTATATTTATATTGTATATTTGTTGTCTTTGTTGAATTTTGTTAATATTTGTAAGCCTTGAGGTTTTGAAACTTTTAAATAACAGGACCATCTTGTAAATAGGACGTATAATCCTAATGATGTGAAATTTACCATCTACTATCCTGTATAAAAATCAAGATTTTTACTACTTCTACTACTACTACTACACATCCACTGGTTCATCACTCAGCCTCAGTGGGCAGGCACCGAACTTCATGCCCATGGAGACTGCCATGCTCGTGAACTGTGTACAGCAGTGGGGGTAGGACGCTACTGCCACCTGGGTGAAGGAGATGTACTGCTGTGGAGTGGGAGCGTGCGTGGCACTCCATCTGTGCATGCATGGCTGAGTGCAGTGGCATACACAGGGCAGTCTGCCAGCTGATGCACTGCTGGCAGGACCTCACACAGAGGAAGCCCGGAATCCTGCAGTGCATGATAGGCATGGCGTGGCACTGGGATGCTGACATGCAGTCTGGATGGGACACGGGTGCAGGTATGTATGCCTATGGCTGTTCATCTGTTGGGGCAGCACTGGCATATGGGCCATGGTGTGTTGAGCTGCACACAACTCACCTGTCCCTACAACCCCACAGGTTCAACAGGCACATCCCAGGGAGTGCAGCATGACCACATCCACAGCCTCAGGCAGGAGGCGCTTCATTGGAGGCCTGGTAAGTGCATGCAGTGGTCCCCTTGTGATGTGGCCAAGGCGGATGGCCAGACGATGACTCATGCTGCACCCTTACATGTCCTACGTGTTTGTGCCACTTGACCAGGCCCAGCACTGACTGCATCCCTTGCATTCCTACAGGTGTGCATAGCCAACTATCACAACGGCAGAGGGCCCTGCTGAGGGCAGTGGCAGAAGTTAAGGCCTCAGATGCTGTGGAGTACCGCAGGTGCACACAGCGCAGGCAGGGGAGGGCCCGGTTCCTTCCACTGACCTCCTCCTCATCCTCCTCCTCTTCCTCCTCCTTAGCAGAGGTGCCTGAAGAAGACATGGGCGATGTTGCACAGTAGGTGGTGGCGCCGGATCCCACAGTTGTTGGGTGCCAGGGGCCTGAAACACAGCCTGCTCCTGGACTGGCCATGGTGGGTGACTTTGCAGAGGAGGAGGACCAGGCCATGGCTGCATCGCCTTCAGAGACCATGGCAGTGGATACTGCAGCACAGCCAGCCGAGGATGCTCCACCGATGGAAGCCGAGCCATGCATTGTTGCACCTGCATCAGGGGACCCCGGACCACAGCCACTGGATGTCATGCAGGAGCTGCAGCAGCAGAAGGTTGTGGATGTCACAGCTGGGGATCCTGATGCTGTTCCCATGTGGGGGGGGCCTGGATCGGGAGTGCATAGAGGCCCTTGTGTCAGCCATACTAGAGGATATTTGGGGCCTGCATGGATCCGTGGGCGCCCTGTTGTCCAAACTACACTGGACATAGTTACTGTGGCACTGCACTGTATTTCCAGGGGTGGAATTCTGTCTGTGGGTGGTTTTATATATAGGGGTGGGTGTGGTGTATTACATATGTGTGGGTTTGTGTATCTGTTTGTGTGATTCGCTCTGGGTGGGATTGGGTTGTTGTTGTGTGTGGCAGTTATGCCCCTATAAATGACAGGTTTGTCTTTTTTGTTTTTTTCAATAACTCGTGACATTCCCCTCCTCTGTGCCCTATATTCTTTATTAAATCTATCTGCTGCAGCAGTCTTCCTTTCCTTTTATATTTCCCTTTTTCCCACTATAATAGGGTGGCCTCCTATTATAGCTTCTTTCTGTTCTTTCCTCGCTGATTCTGCTTTTCCTGCCTTTGGATATAGTTTTTTCAGAATTGGGGGGATGCCGTTTAGCGTCTTCCCCATAAAGAAAAAAAATATAACTTCATTTCAACCCCCCTTTAGCAAACAAGCATTTCTTATGCTGAAGTATGTTGTAGGCTAAAAGTTAGCCCTTGAAATTATATTTGGCGAAAGCGCCAGGTTCGCGCTGTAAGATGAAAAGTGAAAGCACCAAGTCTGCGCTTTAAATTGAAGTAGTGAAATCCCTAGAAAGAGCCTTTCCCCTTGTAAATACAATATTTTCCTTCTCTTGCCCCTTGCTGGTTCTTTAATTGCTAAATGAAAGGAAACACACCTCGGTAATGGCAGTAGCAGCCGTTCGGAGCTCAGCCCCAACCACAATTCAAGAAAAGATGTAACCTGCGGTTCCTTTCATCCTCCTTCACTCTCCTGCAATGTAAGATGTAAATGTCTGATTCCTTGCAAACCTTAGGACCGAGAAGACAATAGCAGGTCTCAATAATAGGCCCAGAAATATGCAAAAATATGGGAACCTTTGCACACCTTATACTCTCTCTGACATCCCCACCTGTACATAAAACATACCGTTGCCCAAGTAGAGTCCAGAGTGTTTTCTGTGTTGCATAATATGTGGGGTGGTGGTTTATGCGGGGGATTTGTGGGGAGGAGGGGAGGAGGGCGGAGGACAGATCCCTGTGATTGTGAATGTTACATTTACTGTGTATGATACTCCTGGATCTGTTCTCATTATTGTAAAACTCAATAAACTTTAAATGGAAAAAAAAAAGATGTAAATGTCTGGCTACTATGAAGGAAGTTAGCCCTGCACGTCTAGTCTCAGCTGTACTAGTGTGAAGAGACTACGACAGGGGCAGCATTGGTAGTCAGTCATCTGTGCAGTTTCAGCTGCTCACCCTGCATCTTCTCCCTAGTTTAAATGAAGAGCCAGCTGAAAAACAAGCAAAACTTCACAATGCACAATATCTCTGGGGAAAACATATTTTACATTTACAAATATTTTTGCCACATCAATCAGGGTAGTTAAAGTAAGTTATTAGGTCTTTTAGGATATACGAATAAGTGAAGTATGTAACAAAATCATTTTCCTGCTTACCTAAAGCTTGGTTCTGTGCCTTAAAGGGATAGGTTCCTATTAGGGGAACAGCGGCTCAGCATGAGGCTTATTTATCGGACAGAGTACTACACTAACTCCTCCTTGTAGGCAGAACCTTTTGTTCTAATGAGCCATTAGATATGCAACCTTGTTTTTTGTCTTTTTTATTAACATGTTCTGGAAATTAGAATACTTTATGATGCACTCATATCTTTATGCAAAGTATACTTAGGATTTGATCTTCCAATAAGTTGTATAAAGAAAGGAATTGTTAATAATAAAAATAGGGAAGGATCAACACAATCATGTGACCTCTGGTTCCCTGCTCCATAGAGGTATATAAGGAGCTCTAGTACACAGTTGGAGCAGATTGGTGGGAGAGAGCAGATCTCCTCTCTTCCAGGCAAATACCATAGATGTAGGGGGATATTTTAGCAACTTCCACTCTATGGGAATAAGTTTTACTGTGATGTAGCTGAAACGCTCTTGGTGAGCCAGGCTTTGATTTGTAATTTTTCATTCAAAACAGTGTTATTTTTCCTTTTATTTATTTTGATTTGATTCTTCAATAAACAACACATGAAGTAAATTTGTGTTTAACCTGAAGTACTACCTCCAGTCTCTGCTTCTTGAGTTGTTTGTACCCACACGTTCACAAAGTGGTACCAGAAGTGCAGTTTACTTGTTATCTGTTGCACAAAGGGAGAAACCAGTGGGGGACCTGACCAGGTACCCAATAACTCTATGCAAAGATGGCATCCAGTGTGGATGAGAAGAAGGCCGGTATGGTAACCAAGACCCAGACAGCCATCACTGGGGAACCTTTGTATCCAGGACTGGACCCAGCTGTTCAGAGAAAGGATGCCAAAGTTAAGGAAGATGCAGCAAGTGAGAATGAGATGGAGGAGGAGAAGCAACAGAAACTACCCAGAGAAGAACCACCAGAGGACTTATTGAGTCTATTACATTGGCTGGCTATCTGTCAGATGAAAATGGAAAACAACATGACCAAGAGGCCCAGGAAAGACGGAGAGAGATGAGGCAACAAGAGGTAAGGTGGGCCGAAACTGTTAAACTTTTACAGCAAATGGGGACTAATGCAGGGGTTAGAGGAGATGCTGCTACCTCCAACCATAGAGACATCAAACTAACTAAAATGACCAATGCTGATGACATTGAGGCTTACTTGAAAACTTTTGAAACAGTGGCCAGAGCATGTAATTGGCCCCAGAGTCAATGGGTGGTACGATTAGCCCCTTATCCAACAGGGAGAGCGCAATTGGCGTACAGTCATATGGACACACGAAATGCAGAGAATTATGATGCAGTAAAAACTGAAATTTTGAAACAATATGATATAAGTTCAGATACCTATAGACAAAGGTTTCGTGCTCTGAAATATCAACCCCAAGACAACCCATGAGAGACTTTTACTCGTTTAAAGGAACTATGCTGGAAATGGATTCAACCAGAGGGAAAGACAACTACACTTATTATGGAGACCTTTATTGTAGAACAGTTCTTACAAATCCTTCCCCATGATGTACAAATCTGGGTAAAAGAACACAAACCAGAAACTGCAGAGAAGGCCATATCACTGGCAGAAGATTTTCTAACCACACACCAGACTTATCGGAGAATGAACCCTCATCCTCAAGATGGGAATATGGGGTGAATGTTACCTGGGGTAAGGCCTGGTGTGACCAGTACTATTGACTTTAAAAAGGACAATAGAAATGACTCTAAAAAACAAACTTTTCCAGCAGATATAATCTGTCACAATTGTCAGAAAATGGGTCATATAGCTAGGTATTGTCCTAACAAACAGTCAGACAGGACACATATAGCCTTGTTAAATGCTGGGTATTTTATGACCACGGTGGAGTTAGAAAATCAAAAGGTCGTCGGTCTAATTGATTCTGGAAGCAAACATACCTTGATAAGACCAGATGTGTTAGCTACCAGAACAAAAGTACGAACAGGGTCTGATATGCATGTAGTATGTGTCCACGGCGATACTCATCACTATCCTACTGTCAATATAGGGGTAACTGTTGATGGAAAAAGTGCCAAGGTGACTGCCGGTATAGTACCTAAACTACCAGTACCCATATTAATTGGACATGACTATCCAGAATTTTCTCAATTGTTAAACAATAGAGAGTCTATAACTGCAGTCACCATGAGAGCACAAAGTAGACAGTCACCACAACTTGGAGAAGTGTCCCTTTTCAAGAAGAGTTATATGATCCCCTGGTAAAATCAAACAATCATGTAGTGCCAAGAAGAAAATACAAAGGGAATGGGGAAAGGACACAGATAGAATACCAAAATCTGTAAGCTCTATTTTTATAGATTGTGACATTCCCAATGAACAAAGGAAAGATCCATCATTGCTACTCTATTTCAATAGGTGGAAAGGAACCAGATCCAGGTACCCCTGGATTTATAATCCAAAATAAAATTTTATATCGGGTTTGTACCAAGGGAGACACAGGGGAACAGGTGGAACAACTAGTGGTACCCACCTCTTATAGAAATAATTTAATCCATCTGGGACATGCTATAACCCTAGCAGGACATGCAGGGTGGGATCAAACCTTGGGGAGATTATTACAAAGATTTTATTGGCCAGGCATTCATGATGATATAGCCAAATATTGTCAAAGCTGTAAAGAATGTCAACAAGTTAGTCCAGTAGGATGTAAAGAAATAGTACCCATGGTACCCCTCCCCTTGATAGACACACCCTTCGAAAAGATTGGGATAGATATTGTAGGCCCCTTGCTTAAGAGTGCAAGTGGAAACCGATTCATCCTGGTCATATGCAATTATGGAACCAGATACCCAGAAGCAATCCTCCTAAGCACAGTAACCACTAAGAAGGTAGCAGAAGAATTGATAAAGCTCTTCAGCAGAGTAGGGATCCCCAAAGAAATATTCTCTGATAGAGGAGTAATTTTAACTCAGCATTGTTAAAAGAGTTGTATCGGCTATTGGGTATTACAGCAGTGAACCTCTACCTACCACCCACAAAAGCATGGCCTTGTCGAACACTTCAACCAGACCCTAAAGCATATGCTAAGGAAATTTGTGAAGGAGGAAGGGAATAACTGGGATAAACTGTTACCATTTCTGTTATTTGCCTACAGAGAGGTACCTCAAGCATCGACAGGGTAGTCTCCATTTGCCTTACTGTATGGTAGGAACCCAAGGGGACCGTTAGATGTCATGAAAGAGTTATGGGAAGGAGGGAAGGAGATGAGAACCACCAGCATTGCAGAGTACATGAATTCTTTATGACAGAGCCTGGTTTCATATGTCAAAAAAGTTCATGAGAATAAGGAATATGCACAACATTTACAGAAACAGGCATACGACCAACAAATAAGAGGGATAAACATTTCCAAAGCGGGAACAGATATTGTTACATAGAAACATAGAAACATAGAAGATGACGGCAGATAAGGACCGCCAGGCCCATCCAGTCTGACCATTTCTTTTCTACCTTATGAATGTGCCTTTCAATTATCACACCTCACGTAACCAGTGCAGAAAGTTTTCCATTCTCAATTCTGCACAACTGCAATGCCATTCCCACACCACAGATGGGAAAACACATTTTGGCCAGGATTTGAAAATTACAGCTATGACATAGAAACATAGAAGGGTATGTTACTATTACCTCCTCCCATAACAAACTGCTAATGAAATGGCAGGGTCCATACCATGTCCTTAGACAGACTGGTCCTGTAAATTATGAAATTGCCACCCCTGACATCCGCCCTGGCAAAAAGATATATCACGTTAATTTATTAAAGAAGTGGTATGAGAGAGTACCCCAGGAGACTAGTCTAATGGTAATCCCTGATATGGAGGAAACGGACCTAGAACTGGCATATGGATGACTTGAAGGTTTAAAGGGTCCCCAGGATGTCTTCTGCAACCCCTCTCTGGACCAGAAACAACACACAGAACTACAACACCTTTTACAATCATTTTCAACTACATTTACTAGTACCCCAGGTAAAGCCAGAAACATAGAACACCATATTCGAACACAAGCAGGTCCCATTAGAAAGAGGCCGTACAGACTTCCTGAAAGAGTTAGGGAGGAAGTACAGAAAGAAGTGGATAAGTTATTTGCTCTCCACATTATAGAGCCTTCTAACAGTGCATGGGGATCCCCGGTGGTAATAGTCCCAAAGAAGGAAGGGGGGATCCGCTTATGTCTAGATTTTAGAGGGCTGAATCAAGTTGCACAATTTGATGCCTACCCAATGCCCCATGTGGATGACATTCTGGATAAAATAGGGAATGCTAAAAATATTTCAACTTTGGATTTGACAAAGGGATATTGGAAAATCCCTTTGGCAGAATCTGACAAAGAAAAACTGCTTTTAGCACTCCAAAAGGACTGTACCAATTTTGCACCATGCCCTTTGACCTGTGGGCCCCAGCCTCATTTCAGAGATACATGGATAAAATATTAAATCCTTACACAGCATTTTGTGCTGCTTATCTAGACGATGTTGTGGTCTTTCGCCAAGATTGGAAACCACACCTATCACATCTCCACGCTGTTATAAATGTCATCAAAATAGCTGAGATGACAATAAACCCCAAAAAGTGTGCCCTAGTGATGAAGGAAACCAAATATTTAGGTTTTCTATTGGGAAATGGACTTATCAGACCCCAGATAGACAAACTCAAAGTGGTAGCTAATAGTTCAAGACCCCACACAAAGAAACAAGTTAGATCTTTCCTAGGATTAGTGGGATATTACAGGCGTTTTATCCCTAATTTTTCCGCTATTGCCACTCCCCTTACAGATCTGACCAAAAAGAAATGTGGCAATACAGTAACATGGTCTGAGGAATGTGAACAAGCCTTTTTGTCCATCAAAGCATCATTATGTTCCTCCCCTTCCCTAAGAAGTCCTAATTTTAAATATCCCTTCGAAGTACATACAGACACCTCAGGTACAGGTCCAGGGGTGGTACTCAGTCAGACCATTAATGGGGAAGAACATCCAATACTATACATATCCAGAAAATTACATGATAGAGAGCATAAATATAGTACTGTAGAGCTGGAGTGTTTAGCTGCCAAATGGGCAATTGAGTCTTTACGATTTTACTTGTGGGGGGCTCCCTTTACACTAGTTACAGATCATAATCCTCTTTGTTTTTGTCTCAGATGGAAAACAGAAATAATAGGATTATGCGTTGGTATCTTGCATTACAGCCATTCACATTTTCTGTACGTCACAGAGCAGGTAATGCTCATGCCAGCAGATTATTTGTCTAGATTTCAGGTATGACATTGATTTAGACACCCCAGGGTAATAGGTCTAGAAAAATAGAATACTTATGTAGTCATTCTTATTGTTTAATTTGTATAGGGACCCTGGGTGAAGCTCCATGGTGAAGGAGGACTAGAGCTCCATCCTACCCCGAGGATGTGAGGTAGGTTGTCTTAGAAACCTGTAGAGGTTTCTACTTAACCATGGGGGGTGTGTGCAGTTATGTGACTATAAATGATTGGTTTATCTTTTGTTTTTTTCAATATCTCGAGGCATTCCTCTTCTATGCCCTATATTCTTTATTAAATCTATCTGCTGCAACAGTCTTCCTTTCCTTTATAGTTCAATTTTTCCCACTATAATAGGGTGGCCTCCTATTATAGCTTCTTTCTGTTCTTCCCCACTGATTCTTCTTTTCCTGCCTCAGGATGCAGTTTTTTCAGAATTGGGGGATGCCATTTAGGCCTTCTCATAAAGAAGAAAGATATTATTTTGTTTCCACCCCCTTTAGCAAACAAGCATTTCTTATGCTGAAGTATGTTGTAGGCTAAAAGTTAGCCCTTGAAATTATATTTGGTGAAAGCACCAGATTCGGGCTTTAAGATGAAAAGTGAAAGCGCCAAGTCTGCGCTTTTAAATTGAAGTAGTGGAATCCTAGAAAGAGCTTTTCCCTTGTAAATACAATATTTTCCTTGTCTTGCTCCTTGCAGGTTCTTTAATTGCTAAATGAAAGCAAACACACTCGGTAATGGTAGTACAGCTGTTCGGAGCACAGTCCCAACTCAATTCAAGAAAAGACATAAACATGGTTCCTTTCATCCTCCTTCACTCTCCTGCAATGTAAGATGTAAATGTCTGGCTATAAAAGGAAGCTAGCCCTGCACCATCTAGTCTCAGCTGTACTAGTGTGAAGAGACTACGACAGGGACAGCATTCGGGTAGTCAGTCATCTGTGCAGTTCCAGCTGCTCTCCCTGCATCTTCTCTCTAGTTTAAATGGAGAGCCAGCTAAAAAACAAGCAAAACTTTGCAGTGCACAATATCTCTGGGGAAAACATATTTTACATTTACAAATATTTGTGCCACATCAATCAGGGTAGTTAAAGTAAGTTATTAGGTCTTTTAGGATATAAGAATAAGTGAAGTATGTAACAAAATCATTTTCCTGCTTACCTAAAGCTTGGTTCTGTGCCTTAAAGGGATAGGTTCCTATTAGGGGAACAGCGGCTCAATATGAGGCTTATTTATAGGACAGAGTACTACACTAACTCCTCCTTGTAGGCAGAACCTTTTGTTCTAATAAGCAATTAGATATGCAGCCTTTTTTTTGTCTTTTTTATTAACATATTCTGGAAATTGGAATACTTTATGATACACTCATCTTTATGCAAAGTATACTTAGGATTTGATCTTCCAATAAGTTGTATAAAGAAAGGAATTGTTAATAAAAAAATAGGGGAGGATCAACACAATCATGTGACCTCTGGTTCCCTGCTCCATAGAGGTATATAAGGAGATCTAGTACACAGTTGCAGCAGATTGGTGGGAGAGAGCAGATCTCCTCTCTTCCAGGCAAATGCCATAGATGTAGTGGGATCTTTTAGCAACTTCCACTCTATGGGAATAAGTTTTATTGTGATGTAGCTGAAACGCTCTTGGTGAGCCAGGCTTTGATTTGTAATTTTTCATTCAAAACAGTGTTAGTTTTCCTTTTATTTATTTTGATTTGATTCTTCAATGAACAACACACATGAAGTAAATGTGTGTTTAACCTGAAGTACTGTCTCCAGTCTCTGCTTCTTGAGTTGTTTGTACCCACACGTTCACATTGTGGGGACCTGTGTTTTGTTGTTCATCGGTGCGGGTGGGCATTTGGGGGTGTTGTGGGTTGCTGCTAGGGTGTTGCCACATTGTTATGTTTTGTCATAGTACCATTGGCTGTTATTCTGACCCTTACCCCATTCATTATATTGTTGTGTCCCTGTTGTTGGCATTATGCATTAAACAGTTTTCCTGCATCACTGGGTCTGTGTGTCTGTTTCAGGTGTGCATGGCCATGTGGGTGTGTGTCACCATGCACATGGGTGCTCACTGGTGGTGGTGCCTGCTGTCCCCAGTGTTTCCTCACTGTGCATCTGGTCAAGTGTGCCAGTTGTGCTGCTCACAGCCCATGGCACTGGCCACATCTGCATGGTGTCCTGCATGCTGTGGCTTACCATGCATGGTGTGGCATCCATGCCACCTCACAATGTATGTCCCAGCTGGGTGGTTGCAAGGTGTGCAGCACTCTTCCACCTTTGGGAACCATTGTTCCCTGTGGGTGGCACCACTGGCATGGGCATTGGTGTGTCTCACCCCCATATGTCTACAAGTCTGTGCCACCCAGTACTGTGTGCCTGTTGCGGCTGCACTGTTTACATGTATCAGTGGTCATGTCAGGGGCACTGTGCCTGGTGGTGCCATTGTCCCAGCATTGTGCCTGTAGCCTCTGTCCACCATTTGCCCCCATGCCAGACATTCAAGTAGTGACTGCGTTGCTGGCATATTCTGTCTGTCCTGTCTCCCATGGTGTGTTGATGTGTGCTGCATGCATGGCCCACTGCATGGCACTGGTTCCACCCTGTTTGTGTGTCTGTGTCACTGGTTGTGCCGTATGTTCAGCAGGTCTGCAACACACAGGTGTGTGGCCCACACAGTGTGTTGCCTACCCCTACCCTTTGCCCTACCCTACTCTGTGCCATGTTATGTGGCGCCAGGAGTGGTCTGTAGTGTCCAATGCATGGCCATCCTCCCCAGCAGACTGTGCTGTGCCTGTCACCACCTACCTTTTGTGGGGGTCTTGTTACATTGCTCCATACTGTCTCTCAGTTTATAATAATGTACCATGTCCATGGCTGTGTGTGCACTGCCCAATGTGGCCACATTCCACAGGACCTGTAGCCATCGTACAGTGTTACCATGGCCTGTGCACTGCACCAGGTGGCATGTCTGTGTGTTGGTTTGTTGGACATCTCCACTTTGCATTTGGTGGCTGTCACTGTGATATTGTGGCATTTCTCAGGTGAAGTGCCTCTCTATCAGGTCATGTCTTGCATGTTGGCCTGCCTGTGCCAGCGCTGCATCTGTCTGGTGGTGTCTGTCATGTCTGTGTGCCATGCCATTCCAATCCTGGTCCTCCTCATCCATATCCTCCAGCTGGTCCGGTGGTGGCACACGGTGTTGCACTGTAATGTTGTGCAGTATGCAGCAGACAAGGAATAACTTGCAGGTCATCTCTGGACTGTACTGTAGGGCCCCCGACGATCTATCAATGCACCTGAATCATGCCTTCAGGACACCAAAGGTGTGCTCGATGACACACCTGGTCTGGCTGTGCACCTCATATCTTCTCTGTGCTGCTGTGCCTGTGTGGTGCAGTGGTGTCATCACCAATGGCAGCTGTGGATATCCACTGCCCCCGTTGGATGAATGGTACATCATCAGTTTATGTAGTCTGTGTTCCTGTGTGTGCATGGTGTTCGGGTGTTCAGGTATGCAGTGCTGTGTTCCCTTACCTGCCAGCCATCATCCCATGATCTGGTCCTTCTGGTAGCCCTCATGTAGCCCACTGTTGTGCAGGATGTAGGAGTCATGCGTGGAACCAGGGTACTGGGCAACCACATCCAGTATGCGGCACTGACTGTCACACACTACCTGCATATTAATGGAGTGGTGATCCTATTGGTTGACATACACATCCCCATTGACTGATGGTGCCCATATGGTGACATGGGTGCAGTCTATTGTGCAAATTACACATGGGAACTTGGCGATGATGTAGAAACCCTGCATCACTGCCTGCTGCTGTCGTGCTTCATGGGGGAAGGTGATGTATTGATTAATGCGGGCCACCATATCATTCAGGAACTGATGTAAGCACCTGGACGTGGCTGGCTGTGATATTCCCACAGTGTCACCTTTTGGTGTCTGGAACATCCCTATTGCCGGGAAGCATAGTGCTGCTGTTACCTTTACCTCCACAGGGACCAGCTGCCCCCGGCGGGTGGCACTCCACAGGTCTGCACTGTGGTCATCGCATATCCCCTCTATGATGTCCTGGGGCAGTTGGTAGTGTGCAATGAACTGTTCCTCTATCAGGTCCTGGTATGTCTTCCTTGCCCTGAACACCCATGGTGCATGGCATCTGATACATCTGTGCTGTCCTGATTACTGCCTGTTCCTCTGTTTCTGGGCATTATGTCACCTCCTGTGCCTGTCCCAGTGGTCCAGTAGTAGCACACCTAGCATTGCTGCTGGTCCTTCCATTATCTCTCTCCTCTCTTTCTCACAGTGATGTGCAGCTATGTCTCCAGACTGCCTGTCTGTGCTCCTTTATATACTGTGTAAGTTGCACCTGCTCCCACCTGGTGTATGTTATGCCAGCAGGTCTTGATGTAAGTTGTGGCACAGTGGCTTCTAAAATCTCGCCTTGGCGTATCTCTTCTTTTTTTCTTGGCATATGTTCAGTTACTCATTTGCGTACCTGTGGGTATGTCACAACTGCGGCGTAAGTCGCATTTGGCATAATTAGTTGCATTATGATGCATGTTGCATTGTAGAATAGCATAGTTCACAAATGCTTCCCGTATTTGCTACTTGCGACATTTCCCTTGGCACATCTGCATTGTGCTGTGGAGTACTCTTTCTAGAATCAGGGCCATGCACTGCAAATTAAGTTTTCAGGTGTAACATACTAACATACTAACATACTATTTGCCAGCAGATTACGCCTTACGGTCTATCGAGTCTGCTCGAACCTAGATCGTTAATTGGGTGCCGAGACCCTCCCATCCCTTGTTCTCTAGAAACCCCTATCATCCATCCCCACTCCTCGGGACTGGCCATCATCTGATACATCCACTTTCTGTGTCTGTCCCACCCTCTCTTGAAGCCCTCCACTGTGGATCTCGAATCAGCTCACCAGGCAGTGCATTCCAGGGTCCACCACCCTCTCGTGAAAAACCTCCTCCCTTTTCCCCCTCACCTTCCACCTTCCAACTTCAAACCATGCCCTCTGGTGATACCTCCCTGCTTTAGCCTAAAGATCCCTCCATGTTTACCCTATTTATTCCCTTGAGGTACTTGAAGACCTCAATCATGTCCCCCTGTCTCCTCTCCTCCAATGAAAACAGGCAGAGCTCCTCAAGTCTGTCCTCATAAGTCAAATCCCTAGCCCTCGTATCATCTTTGTTGCCCTCCTCTGTACCCTCTCCAGGAGCTGTATGTCCCTCTTCAAATGTGGTCTCCAGTACTGTACACAGTACTCAAGGTGTGGTCTAACCAGTCCATTGTACAGAGGCAGAATCATTTCCTTGCTCCTAGAGGTGATCCCTCTTACAATGCATCCCAACATCCTGTTTGCCTTGCTAGCTGCTCTCCTGCACTGCTCAGAGTTATTCATACATGTAGCCACCATGACCCCTAGGTCTTTTTCACCTATCGAGGCCTCCAGAGCCTCCCCTCCCAGGGTGTACCTGTGTTTAGGGTTTCCCCGACCAAGATGCAACACCTTGCACTTGGTGATATTGAAATTTAATTTCCATGTGTGAGCCCAGCTTTCCAGGGTGTCAGGTCCCTTGCAGGGCCACCCCCCCCTCTTCTCCCTCAACTACTGCTCCCATCTTGGAGTCATCCACGAAGATACTCATTTTACACCCATACCTCCCTGATGTCCGATATGTATGCATTAAACAGGATCGACCCAGGACCGAGTCTTGTGTATCTCACTCACAACCTCTCTCTCTAGGGTTTGAGAGCTCCCCACAGACCACTACTCTCTGAGTGCGTCCAGCTAGCCAGTTTTCAATCCATCTGACCATCAAAGGGCCTACTCCTAACCCCATCAGTTTCTCCACCAGACCATTGTGGGGACAGAGTCAAACGCCTTGCTGAAGTCCAAGAATACATCCACAGGCTTACCCTGTCCAGTTCTGATGTTACCCATTCATAGAACTCCACAAGGTTGGTTTGACATGATCTACCTGGCACAAACCCATGTTGCCGACTATCCAGACCTCCCACCTCTCCAAGTACACCCCCAATCATTCCTTTAGTATACTCTCCATTAATTTTCCCACCACCAGGTCAAACTGATGGGTCTATAGTTACCTGGTACTTCCCTTGACCCCTTTATGGATTGGTACCACATGCCTCTCGCCAATCACTAGCTACCCTCCCTGTCTCAAGTGACCTGCTGAAAGCTCCGCCAGAGTGCAGCCAGTATGTCCGGCCAATTCCATAGTACTCTGGGATGAATGCCATCCGCCCTGGAGATTTGTTTTTTTAGGCCTTGAGGGCTAACACACCCTTTGGTGGAGATAGCATCATCCGCCTCCCCTTACTGGTCTTTTTATCCTTATCCAGATGCGACACCCTGGGTACCTTTCCTCCCTCTTGCTCCATTTCTGTTGCTCCCTGATCCCACCCCTGCCGCTTCTATCCCCCTTCATGCCTTGCTTTGTAGATATCCCATCCCCTCCCTAGCTAACACAGAGGCAAAGTACTGTTAAATACCTCTGCCTGGTCCCTCGCCTCTTCCACCCACCCTCCTGATCTCAATCTGCTGAGATGGCTCTTAGTTTTTCTCCGCTCCCCAATGTACCGAAGAACCCTTTCCTCCCTGTATCCCTGTGCCAGCTGCTGCCTTTACTGGACTTTGCTCCCCTCACCATACGGGTGACTTTCTAGATGCAAGCTGGTACATTTTATCCCTATCCCTCTTGTTGTTTTATATTTTTGTAGGCCTCTTTCTTTTCTGACTGCTACCTGTACCTCACTGGACCACCAGCATGGTTTATGACCTTGCTCCTTACGTTTCAACTAGCGCAGGATCCTGACTGCTTCATGAAGTCCCCATTTATGACCTCCCATCTCCTTTCCACACTTGTCATTGAGGTAATCCCTTCAAGTGATCCTAGAGAATATCTTCCCATGCCCATAAAGTCTGCTCTGCTTGAAGTCCACTGCCAGTGTCCTAGATCTCACCCCCACTCCCCCCATGCTTATTTGAAACCAGACAGTACGGGTCACTCCCAGTCAGGGGTCCTGTACAACTATGTCCCTTACCAGATCCCCATCTGCTAGAACCACATCCAGGACATGCCCTCTTGTGGCTCCATCACATGCTGTGTTAAGAACACATCCTGAAGCCATCTAGCAGCCTCTGTTCCTTGGCCACCCTAGAGGACAGGTTCCCAGTTTGTACCCTGGTATATACATAGTCCCCCATCAAATTCACTCCTTCCCCTTTTGGACCACACTGGGCAATGATGTTGTCCAGCAAACATCCTCTAGAACATCACTCATCCGGGGGTTTATATATACTCCCAGCTTGACCTTTATCTCCTGCTGGGATCGTGGTGACCCATAAGGCCTCCACGCTTTCCTCTCGCCTCTTCTACCATAGTAATTTCTATATCATCTCTAATGAACATAGCCACTCCACCCCTCTGACCTCCTTTCTATCCTTCCTAAGCATAGTGTACCCATGTACATTTAAGTCCCAGTCATGGTTTTTGTTGGCCCACGTCTCCGGGATCACCGCCACATCCACCCCCGAACAGCATGGCTCTCTGAACTCTGGCAACTTGTTTCCCAAGCTCCTGGCATTTACTAACACCAACCCCCACCCTTTTCCCTGATCCTCTTTCTCGAACCCCACCCAGATTCCTTATACTTCCATCCTCCCCTGCTCCTCCTGAAACCTCCACCTCCAGTCTGTTTCTCCCTCTTGGGCTTGACAGCTACCTCCTCATCTGGAGGAGAGGGCTTTGGTCAGCCCCTCTCATCCCTTCCCCCTTACAAGTTTAAACCCCACCTTTCTTGTATGTAGTCAGCCATCCCCTGTTTAAGGACTTCTTCCCTATGGGGCAAGATGAAACCTGTCCTTGGCATATAGTCCCTTATCCTCCCAAACTCCATTCCAGTTCCCAACACCCCAACCCATTCTCTTCACCCCACTTCCTGAGCCAGTCATTAACCTCTGTGTGTTTCTTTTTTTGTCCACTGGGGTCTTTGGTACTGGCAATATCTCTGAAAAGAAATGTTGCATCCATTATCCCGACAGACTCTGGCAAGTTCTTGGAACCTTGCTTGGATTTCCAAAATGCTATTTCCATCTAGATCATTAGTTCCCAAATGCACCAGGAAATCCGGTTTCCCTCCACAATCCCTAACCATTTCATACACCATGAACTTTGCTCTGTGCACTGTCAGCCCAGAGATACTCACTACCTTCACCTGGCTATGGCATCCACCCCCCTGTCCCTCCCAATGGATACCCCTAATCATCGAGTCTCCCAGTAACAGAATCTTAACACCTCCATCATCCTTATGGTTACCTCCACTATGCCCTCTCAGCCCCCCTTCCCCCCCTTTATTCATGATCTGAATTTCATGGGAGTCTTCCTGCCTTATTAGAGACCCCCTTGTCACCCTCCCCATTCTGCCTTCCTTGCTGTTTTTCCCACTTAACTCAAACCCTCTCTGAATAGGTGTCCCTTTAACCCTCTCATATCTAAACCATTTATCCTGGCCCTGATGGTTTCCCTCCCCACACCACCATCCTCCCCTTGTAATAGTACCCCTGCTTCCAGAGAGGTTGTCTGTGGGTCCCCTTTAGCTTTAGCCCCATCCTTGGTACTGACCTCCCAGCTGAAAGGGGCTTTCTCCCACCTCCTTGTCTCCCAGTTTCTCCAATCATGCTCTCCTCCTCATGTCTGGAATATGTTGCATCTCCCCCATTTGCTTAACATATATGTTTCCCCTTCTCCCTCTGGGACTATGTCTATCCTTTCCATAGCTGGTCTGTGATGCCCTATGGGTATCCAACTCCCTCCCCCCGGCCTCTGTATAAGTTTCCTCATTTCCACCAACCCCTTCCTCCCCCTCTAGGTTGCTTTGTAGCTCAAATTTATTGTGACAGTCTATGTCAGCCTCCATCAAGTAACCCGAGTTTCCCCTGACTGCATCTCTAAACTGACCCTCTTCTTCCTCTCTTGCACTATTCACCTTAGGAGCTCCCTTCCCACAGTCTGCTGTTTTAGGCTTCCGCACAACAGCCCTTCCTGACTCTTTTTCCAGTCTCTTTGTATTCAGAATGTTCACCCCGTACGCTTTCCCCTTAGCATCAACTTCCCTATCTAAGGGTCCTCCGTCCCTAATATCCCCCCTCCTGCTTGCTGTAACATAACGTCCTGTAATTTCAGAGCGTTGCCCCAGCCTCCCCTCAGCCCCACCCTTCTGCTGCCCATATCCACACCCCTTATCCTTGGACACCCCCCCGAGCTCCCACAGCTTACTCCTTAACCAATATACCTCACTCCTGATACAAGATAGCTGTCTACAGAGTGGCAGCCCTCTCTCCAGGCCCAATTTAGAATTATTGCCATCCCACAGCCTGTGCAGCCTACAACCCTTCCGAAGATGCCTGCCATGGTGGAATATGGCCACCCTGATTATCCCCCTCTGTTTATAATAGCACACCCCCTTTTCTCAGTCCCTTTCCCCTGAAGTGCAGTTTCTCTCTATACTGACTGTAGTTATTTACAAACCCAATTTCAGCCCCACCAATATCGTTCCCAAGTCTCACAAACACATACAGTCCAGTGTGTGTTCGGTCACACTAACAGTGTATGTAAGCAGACATCAGGTACCATAAGATGTCACAGGCCCACCAGCTCCTGTTGCTTCGAATTTCAGTCCCAAACAGAAACACTCAGCCCTTCAATCCCAACCCCCAGTGGCTTTTCAGGCAAACAACACTTTTAAATTTCACTTACAAACTATTCAAATATTTCAGTTAAAACAGATTATAACTCCAGCTCTCTTTCCTCCCTGCCTGCTGCTTAAGCTCCCAAGTGAACAATGAAAGCCATGTTAATTCCTGTTTAGAGACAAGGTAATTGCAGCTAATGTCCCTTCCCCCCAAACACCAGGCAAACAACACTTTTAAATTTCCCTCTAAATATCCCAGCTAGACAACTATCCCCAAGCCACCAAATTACAATGTAACAATTCTAATTCAAGGTAATAATTTTTACCACATAAAACTAATTTCACTTACAAACTATTCAAATATTTCAGTTAAAACAGATTATAACTCCAGCTCTCTTTCCTCCCTGCCTGCTGCTTAAGCTCCCAAGTAACCTTTTCTAAAACTATCCAACTCTATTTGCACTCAGTTAGATTTGTTATATTAGCTGGGTTCTTTAACTGTGGTCTGTCCCAAGAAGACTGATTTAGTCACCACAAAACTGTATCATTGGGGAGACTGGGTGGAACCAGCGGTACTCTTTTGCTAACAAATTCTATGTTTCTATGTATATAGACATCAAGTTTTTAAATGGTAAGCTTTATGTGGCAGATATTAAAAGGTGGGTGTGGATTACGCATATGTGAAAAAGAATTCCGCCAGCGGAATTGAGGTGAAAATTGAACTTCTTTCATGTAAATTCCACCTAAAAACTGAGGAATAAATGTAAGAACTATGGGTTAATGTATTAAACTCTGGGGAGAAAATTCTGTAGAACTGATCACTGTCAGTGTTCAGCTCTGCGGCTTTTTCCCCTACAGTTTAATTCATTACTCCCCCGCCAATCTTGTGCAGTCCCCCCACCCACCCACGGATTGCCCTTCATATAATAAATAATAATATCCTCATTCTCTGGTGTCTAGTCGCCCCCCACTCACCAATTGCCAGTCCCATAAAAAAAAAATGTTGGTGTCCATCCAGTCCCCCCATACACGCTGCTGATCACCCCCTCTATAAAAAAATAAAATACCCTCATTCCCCTGTGTCTAGTGGCCCCCATCCACCAATAGCTGGCCCTATAGAAAAAAAAATGTTAGTGTCCAGAACCCCTCTCCGTCCCACCTACTAATCACCCCTACATATGAGGAATAAAATAAATCCTTTCCTCATTCCCTGGTGTCTAGTGGACCCCCCCAACCTGGCAGGAAGTCCATCACCACCCCACTTCCCCATCCCAGCCCTGAGTGGATGACCAGCACAGCCCTCCTCTCTCCTCCATCACTGGCCACCCACTGAGCTGAATAAATGAGCATATGTGCTCATTCATTGCAGCTCCTGATCATATTACAGCACAGTTTTTTGGGGGGTAGATGAGAGGATGGGGCTGTTCTGTTCACCTGTGGGGGTGGCAGGATGGGAGGAATAGTGTTGTGGACCCCTCCATGGGCCACAATGCTGTTCTCCCATCCTGCCCACCACAGGGACTACCTGAACAGCCCCATCCTCTTCTCTACACCTTGAAAACTGTGCTGTAATGTGACTGGGAGCTGCAATGAATGAGCATGTCTGCACATTCATTCAGCTCAGTGGGCAGCCAGCCGCAAATGAGAGAGAAGTGCACTGCTGGTCACTTGCTTGGAGTTGGGAGGGGGGAGTGGGGTGATGATGGACTACCTGCCAGGGTGAGGGGTCCACTAGACACCAGGGAATGAGGAAAGGATATTTTTGTTTGTATGGAGGGGCAGTCGGTGGGTGGGAGGGGGCCACTAGACACTAAGCAATGAGGGTATTTTATTTTTTATATGGATGGGCAATTGGCAGGTGGGTGGGGGGACTGGACACCAACAATTTATTTTTATATTGGGCTGGCGATCGGTGGGTGGGTGGCCATTATACACCAGGGAGGATTTGCGCTGTGCTGGGCAGCCTTCTCAATATCCCATCAGGGCGCAATGTGGGGATCTAGGAAATTGGGGACCATTTTGCATCCTCAATCCTGATCACAAAATCTTATCACAAATTTTAGTAAAGCGACTATCTGTGGTCACTACTGACATAATCGTGCCCAGCCAAATCTGGGCTATATCCCAGAAATCTATATTTAACAATCAGTTTATTTATTTTATAATTTATACTTTATGAACTTTTGAACATGAAGAACAACAAACACTCAATACAACATTAACCAATAACAACAAACAGCTTAGCCAGAGTGTGTATCATTCCTTGGAATTGCAATCTAAAAAGGAGCCCAAAAAACAGATCAGAGAAGGGTATAAGCTAAATAAAGACAAATACCCAGCAATCAAGAACACAAAAATTAATAAACATTAGGAAAACACAAGAAAACTAGAAAACTATGGAACTACATCGCCATCACGAGAGGGAATAAGGAACCAAAAACAAACTAAACTACAAGAGTAACAAGAGGGGGAGAGCAGACTGTACTCAATTATAATTTAAACTCAGCTACCCACAGACCACAAAACTGATCCACATCTGATGATGCCAACCCGGAAAGAGCCAACAATCATGTGCGCAGAAGAATAAGCAACCGTCCCTGATGCAAAGGGTGCCCAAAGTGGAGAAAAAAGGCTGCCAAATGCAGACAAAACACCCATATTTTCCAGCTACAATATAAGATAATTTCTCATAACCCACTGGCCTAAACATTCCAACCTCCCACACATCATATGTCAGCACGTCCTTTTGTGCAACAAAAGACGCCGAACTTCTGAAATGGCAGCCATAAACCACTCCCCCTGAAACACCCTAACACCCAGGATGTTCAGAGTATTCCCTAATACCAAGAGGAAGGCATTTGTTGGAATAACCTCCTCCATAGTCAACAAAACCACAGTTCACCACCACCAAATCTTAGGGCACTCCCAATGTAAATGAAGCAGGGTGCTTTTCACCCCATCACAAGGTCAGCACCAAGAATGTTGCACTGATCCCATGGAATACAAAATTGTAGGGGTCTGATACCACAAAAGTAAAGTTTTCAATTGCATCAAACAGCCAACAGTATCCCTAGATGCCCAGTAAGCATTAACACAACCCATATCCCATTCGTCATCAGAAAAGGAACAGCACAGCTGTCACTCCCACCACCTGTGTACTCTACTCATGTCTGGAGTATACTCTTCCAACAACGCATTATAAATAGTCCCTACCTTAGGAGGAGTATGAGGACCACTAATTTTTAACCCTCCCAGCTTGTCAAAAACCTTGTTCCACTGGGAGACAGGGGCAATTTAAGTGATGCTCCAACTTTCTACTGCAACAAATGTCAGAGTTGTAAATACCTCCAATGGTGTTATGAAGGCAATGGCAGCTGCCCTTGCAGTTCCCCAAAAGACTTAAAATGTTGGGAAACCTGAGAGATGAGGTCATCCACACTCTCTACCCCCCCACACTGTAATGACCAGTACAAAGACTCACCACCAAGTTTTAACTTCGAATTACCCAATATCGGCCAAATATACCTGGGGTTATCCCATGTTGAACTCAACACAACTTTCATACTTTCAAACATAAAGAGCATATTCCTGCATGGGTTGGGGAAGGAGATTCTGGATGGGGTCCCAAAGAATACTCTCCAGAGAAGCCTTACAAACCAAGTTCCTGTCCAAGTTCAACCAACACTCCAGTGAGCTAAGCCTATCCAAATGCAGCTACATTCACATTTGACATAGACCAGAAGCCACATAATATTGCTTAAACCATGGGGAACAAAAGTCTCCCTTATTTTACAGAGCCATCAAGCGCAGCATTGAGAGACAAGGCTTGCCTCCCTCCCAAAAGAAAACCAAAAGTGCCATAGACAGCTGCTTCCACCAAGTATCCCCAATTTTAAGAGGGAGATAACATATAAAACTCTATGGAGGAATAACATCTGTATGGCCTGTACCTTACCCCAAAGGGATAAATAAAGATGTTTCCTTCTGGTCACATCTTTTTTCAGTTTGGTAAGAATTGGCTGCAAATTCAAGGAAGACCAATCTGCCAAACAAGAAGATAGAATGATACCCAGGTAGTTTATAGGTTAGGAAGCCCACCGTAAGCCCTGAACAGGCAGCAGGGAACTAGCCTAGAAAATATGCATAGGTAGCACTTCCGTCTTGCTTCAATCATTCTTCAATCCAGACAGAGAAGAGGAATGGTCTAAAAGATTAACTAAATAGGGTAAGGATGACAGGAGATTCATTGGAATCAGGAGAATATCATCTGCAAACAACATAGCTTTTTAAGTATATTGGCCAACTTGAAAGCCTGAAATCTCAGAAAACTCATGGATTTTCTGAGATAAATGCTCAATCACCAACAGGAAAAGAGCCGGGGACAGTGGGCACCCCTGCCTCGCCCCCTAACCTAACTGGCAGGCCAAGGATACTTTACCATTCGTAAGAACAGCTGCCAAAGGGGAGGTGTAAATTAACCTGAACACACCAAAATAAATAAGGACCAAAACCAAATTTTTGTAAAAATGCAAAAAGATAAAGCCACTCAACAAAATCAAATGCCTTTTCTGTACCTAACGATATCTTCACCGCAACACCAGGGGAAAATGAGGACATCCATAAAAGATCTACAAGTTCACAAATATGATCCACCACATCCCTATCCCCAACAAAACCCACCTGATTTGGGTAGATTGAACTCAGCAAAACCCTAGTAAACTGATTAGCTAAAATGTTCACCAGGATCTTATAATCACCTTCGAGGAGCGAAATAGGGTGATAACTTGAGCATTGATATAGATCTTTATCTCTTTTGGCTGAAACAGTAATAATATCTTACATAGTCCAGGGAAGCTCCACTGTCTTTGAAGCATCCTACAGCACCTCAGCCAATACTGGACACACCACATCCCCTACAACTTTATTAAACTCAATAGAGAACCCATCTGGTCCTGGGCTCTTACCACTCTGTAACTGCTGCACAGCTACTCGAACCTCCAAAGGTGTAATTGGCCCCTCCAGATCCAAACTCTGCTCATTCAAGAGGCAGAGGAAGGTAAGAGACCCCAGAAAATAAATCCTGAATATCAACCAGAGACCGACCCTGCACCCTCCAAGAGATGTAAAGCTGAGCATAATAATCCCTAAATGCTAAATTAATCCCCTCAGAATCCAGAATGATACAATCAACCCATGTAATCCCTGGGATTTTTCTTGAGGTTACCATCTGCTTGAGCCAATAAGCCAATAAACGACCAGCTTTTTCTCCACCCACCTTTAATTCTGGCAGGTCCTATAAAGGCCAAATTCTGCTTGCTGGATATTTAATAATATAATTTGAAACTGAAGATCTGAATACATTGAATTAAAGAGAAATCCCTTGAACCAGCCTTATGCTGCTTTTCAAGGGCACTTAATTGGGACTCTAAAGTCTGAAGCCTAGCCTGTCTTTCCTTCTTATATTCCAAAGAATAAGCAATGATTTTTTTCTCCTAAAATAAGCTTTAAGACCCTCCCATGTCCACTTAGAGGTAACCTCCCACTCAGTTTCATTAATCCATAGATATTCCCTGACATCCTGCCTGAGCCACTCCTTAAATTAAGAATCTGACAAAAACAAAGCATTACAGCACTGCCGTACAGACCAAGGCTCCCAACTCTCCATAGAAAAGGCAAAGGTGATTGGAGCATGATTGAAGATGACCATGGGCTCTGTAAAGACTGACACAAGATGTTTAAGCAAAGAGTGGGAAACCAAAACTAAATTGATCTTACAATTAGTCTGATGCACAGCAGAATAATAGATATAATTCAGGACATCTGGATTACAAATCCTCCACACATTCCAGAACCCATGGTCATACTGAAGTTTAGTAAGAGCCCTAGAGCCCGGGGTAACAAGCTTACTAGGGTTACCACTATGGTGACAAATAGGATCGAGAAATTCATTCATATTTCTTCCCAAGATGACTTCCTCCTTCCCCTTATCGTGAAGAACCTGTGAAAGTCTATGAAAAAAGGGAGGGCCATCACAGTTTTGGACATACGGAGAAACTAATGTACATTTATGACAATGTAATGTGCCAGTAACTAGCACCCACTGCCACTAAGTGTCCCTAATGACCGATGTGTTAACCCAGTTCAACTCCTTGGTTAGTAATATCATACCCCTCCCTCTGGAGGTGAACGAAGCTGCAAAAACTTGCACCTTACAAATTGCCTTAAATCTATCCATCTCTTTTTGTAGCAAATGCATTTCTTGCATAAACACAATTTGTCCTCCAAGTTTTCTGATCTGAGAAAGCACCCATTTATGTTTATTTGGTCCATTCATTCCCCACACATTCCAAAATACCACCTTATACATCATCATAAGCCAATCATCCACCATGTAGGGCTCCACCATATCCTCTACCCTCCCCCAGTGGAGGCAAAACAAAACAATTATGCTAACCAGAAACATAAAATCAAGAACAAGGCCATATGTCTGAAACTTAAATATAAACACCCAAAACATATATACCTGTACGTATTATACTAGAAAAATGTGGGGCCACCGCATCTGCCCTATGAGTTATGAAGAATAAGAATACAGACCCCCAACACCCCCTTTGGTGACACCCAACAATATAAGAACCCCCAACTCCAAGCTAACAGACCCCAGAATAGCAATGCAGCCCATAAACCAGAAAACAATGAAACCAGCAAACCAGAGGTGATCAAACTACCAAAAATATGTGAACATTGCAGTGAACAGATACCCAACCCACCCTGCACCCCACCACAATACACTAAAAGAATTAAACAATAAAAATACAAATAACTCCCCCCCAAGATTCCAGAGAAGCTTCCCATCCCTATTCTGAGCAGCCAGAGGACAGGTCATACTGCCTTCGCAAAAAAGCCACATCCCCATCATCATCTACCCCCATTGGAAACCAGGGTGAGCTTTGGGTAAAACAAAATTAATCAGGAGAAAGAAAAGTAAAATAAAACAAAGCAAACCAATCCCCTCCATGCAGAAAAGAAATGCCGTCCTTACTTGGAGACCCTAGGAAGGAACCACCAAGGCAGCAATATGCTTATAGAAGCACTACTTCCCATCAAAAACAACTAATAAAACACAGGTGCAAAGCTCTGTGGGGCCCTCCAACCCCCCACATAACCAGACAACTATTAAAAACACTAAGAGGTACCCCAGAGACCACCAAATGAGAATATAAAAACAACAGATGCAGAGCCCCCTCCAATCTATGGTAGGCCCTCACAGAAATAACACAAATCCTTAGGCTCACCCCTCAGAATATAACAATGTACACAAATAAATTCTCCCTTGTCCACCCAGAGCATTCAGAGGGAACAATTAGCCAAAATTGCAACTTCCCAGAGGAAGCAAAGAAGTATACCCACTTTAGCACAAATCATGAAGATCAAATTACATACTGTATCTAGACATTGTTCCATAGGTAGGGAGAAGAACCATCTCACATCCCTGCAAAAGTTAATATGTTCTCAGTCCAATGAGTCCTAATCTTTAGGTATCTGGCAAGATGGAGAGCCCTGAACATCCTTGTGACCTTCCACATGTTGAGTGATTGAAGCTAGTGGCACCCTCTTGGTGTCCTAGACCCTATCAAGGAGGTCTCCACAATTTCTTCTATTTTTTTATCCCCCCAGGGCCACTGGTCTGCCTACCTGCCACATCCTGGCTTCACCCACAGGTCTGTCTGGCCGCCGTCCCTTTGAACTTCCCCCCAGCGACCTCATTAGGCCCCGCGGCTACCCACGTGGCTTGCCTCCCATGGTGGGGGGGTGTGGAGCACTCCCTCCGGATTTCAACCCACCCATTCCAGATCCAGTAATGCCATGCACCCAGGTGCCGGGAGAGTCCGCACGGAGACGGCCATCATGCCGCCACAACCAGTGCCCTCCTTTTTCCCACTTTTCACCCCTAAGCCGGCAGACGTGCACTGACGCCAATCGCCATGAGCGTGCGCGTGTCCGCCCACGTTCTGGCCAGGCATCTGCCTCCGGCTAAGCTTGTGCTCCCAGCAGCAGAAGCACCTCCGGTCTCCACCAGGGGTCTCTCCAGCGCCGGGATGCCCCTGGATCCTCCCCCAGGGAGAGGAGAGCTGTCCTACGGACGCTCGATCCTACTCTCTCCCTGCCGACCCTCAGCAGCCCGGGCTCATTCCCAAACCCGGGTCACTGGCGTGACACGAGGTGTGGCATCCAGCGAGCATCTCAACCCTCAGTGCCACCAGGCCAGCAAAGGAGGTCTCCACAATTGAGTGGAAAGTGTCCAAGCTAAATTGCTGTGCCTCCACCAGTGTAATACAAGATACCACCTGATTCTGTACAAAAATGTGCAAAGTGTCCGGAGATGCCAGGAAACATTTGATGCCTTGTTCTTGTGCCAGATCTCTGACCCAGTCAAAAAGCCTTGTAGAGTTCCAACACTCATTTCAGAAAGTCTGGCCAAAAGTACAAATGGGCTCCTTTCCATCAAATGTCTTTCAGAGCCCACAAATTGTTCAAAATACACTCCCTGTCAATATACCAGAGCAATTTAAAAAAAAAACACAGGGCAAGGACGGGCCATAGGATCTGCTGAAGGACAGCCAATCAGAACCCTATGAGCTCTCTCCATTTCAACTGGTGCATCTGTTTTCAACTGCAGCCACTGTGGGAGCTGAGTAGTGGTGGGCGAAGTGGCCGAAATTCACTCCATGAAGTGATTTGCGGAGTAATGTGGAATCTGCGAAGTACCCGCAACATGAAGCAGAGTACTTCACGTTATAATGGGGTAGGCGAAGTCCATTGAAAACAATGACTTTGCATCTGTATTGATCTGTATTCTAACCTACCTGTACTATATACTATGTACCTGTACTATATACTATGTATTATATACTCTCATCTCATTTTATGTATGGGTAACCCCCCTGTTACCCGGGGTTACTAGAATCCCAGTAAGACCTAGTGGTAGGCAGGGAAGGCAGCTTGTGAAACTCCAGTTAAATGGGTTTCACACTGTCTCACTCTGTTCTCAGTCTCAGCTGAGACTGAGGGATGACATCACCAATAGAGCTATCACAGCTGCATGAGCCACAATGGAATCTGCAGCAAGGGAGTTGGAATAGAATGTTGGGAGGTTTGAACAGAGTCTGTAGTCAGTTGGTGTTGGGATCTTGCTGTAAAAGCAGCACAGCAGCTCAGTGTAGGCTCTTGGAGCCTCAGCCCTGTCAGAGGGCTACTTTTAAGTAAAAGGGTGTGTGTCTTCACCAAAAGAGAGACACAGAAGATAATTGAAGTGGTGGAGACCGCTGTTTTCAGGTCTCAGTGCCCCCTCCCTCCGGGGATGGGGGCAGAAAAGAGTTCCCTGCATATTCCTGGGGCAATCTCCTGGTTCTGCTAGTAATGGAGAAGCTGCCTATTTGTTCCAGAGTTTTTTGGGGGGGAACAAGAAGACTTGTGAATCACCTGTGGGGCACCTGCGTGAGTGTCTGCTCTTCCTGAAAGGGCCTATGTTTTTCACCCTGGGACTTGTGTGACATGTGGGGACTGGACTACTGAAATAGTGGGAGGCCTAGAGTAATAGGCTCAGCCAAGAAGTAAAGGTAGGTTCAAGTCCAGTGCTTACTGGGGGATCAAAATGATATGTAGAGGAGATGTGACATACGTCTACCCAGGAATCTACATTTGCAAGTTTTCAGTAAAGGAATTGTTTAGTTTCCAAAGAAATGGCCAGGTATGGACTGTGGGAGCTGGAGGTGGGAGGCCACCCATCTTTAGTGACCAGGTCCACCTCTACGGATTTGCTCTTTGGATTTCTACTTTGCCTCAGGCACTTGGCCAGTGATGAGGGAAGTACCCAGATGTGGGATTGGAAGAAAAATTCTCTCTAGGAGTTGAAGGCTCTAGTGTGGTTTGGGGAGCCACAACAGGATAATTGGTTCATTTCCCAAAATGGACCGCTGATCAAGTGGCTGGCAGGGGAGCCGGGCCAGTGGGGAAAACCCAAGCAGTGTACAAGTCTGGCTGTGTACCCAAAGCTGCGTGCAAGTCCCGGCTGTGTGCCTGGTGGGTTCAGAGCCTGAGGGCTTGGAATAGTGATAAAGTGTTCTATTAGCTCTAATCTGCATTACCAGGAATGTAGCCCTGTTGGGGTCTGTCTATGCTTTGTTTGTCCAGCTTGGATGTGAATGAAAGCCACACTGTAGAATCCCATTCCTGGTTCTGAACATTACAGTTATTGCTTCCTGTGTTTGGATTTACTTGGGTGCCCCTGTGCAGAGTAGCCAAACCTAGGTCCCCTGTGCCGAGTAACCTCATCCTCCCCGAACCCAGTCCCCACCAGGTACTGCTGTCAGCTTCAACAGCATGCCACCTGTCATTCTGCCAAAAAGGCAGGGGTGAGGAGTTACATATATATTCTCCCAGGTTGTGCCTGAAAATAGCCAACTTTGGCTAGCGCACCTAACCCCGTTAACAACAACTAAATAAATAAATAAATACATTATTCCACCTTCCCCAAACCACTTCTCCACCAATTTTAAGGGGAAGTACATTGAAATCAATGTACTTTGCCTCAGTTTGTCTTGTTTTTGAGCTCCAAAGGCAAATTTTGCAATGCTTCGTGGGATTGCAGGTCACATGGGGACTAGATTGTTCTGTACAGCCTCAATTCTGTGTAATGTGTGTGTAGTGGAAGATGGAGACAGTTTCCTCTCAGAGCTCTGTGATTCAAATCCTCTAAAAGCTGTTAAAAAAGCCTTTTCGAGCTATTTTTTGCTCACAATTTAGTATGTCGATTGTAGGAAACCCTCCTGTGCTCATGTCATTGAGTGTTTATTGTTTGTGTGTGGATTTTGAATATTAATTTAGAGCAGTCAGTCTGTGTACTGTGAAGCATGCTTTGAGAGAGGGGTGTATCTGTGGTGTAGGTAGAGTAACTGGAAGAAAAACGTCTTTCTGTTTTGTTTATATTTTTCTTGTATAACTGTGTTAATGTACACACAGTAATATTTTCAGTAATTCTTGACTTTTTTGCTGATTGTTGTGGTGCAGCAGTGTATAATTTCAGTTTGTTTAAAACATTTGATTATATTACTAAACATTTTCAATTTGCTACGCATTACTTGTAGTGTGTGTGAGTGTGTGTGTGATGCGTGCCATTAAATCAGACACCTTTTATTGTGCTGCAGAGTAATTGCAGCAGTGTGAACCTGCTATCCACTGCACCTGCATGAATTTTTTATACTGCTTTGTGGTATCTTTACTGGTAGTGGACTGTTACTGCCGTGCACTACCCCCCCCCAACTGGCAAAAGGTAATCTTTTTCAGATTTGGATTTGTGTCTTGTGAGCACTGGTTAGGTGTTGTTGTGCCTTTACGTCTTTATCTCTTGAGTGCGCAGCACAATCTTAGTCTGTCTGTGCATTTGTTGTACACCATTAATTCTGGGAGACTTTGCATTTCTTGTTACACTCTCATTTCACTTCATCAGCACTGGGGAATTTTCTGGACACAAGACAGTAGCATGTTGGGGATGCACATTAATTCTGGTATTTGTGTGTGACCACTACACGCATGACAGAGTGCATCATTAATTCTGGGAGACTTAGCATTTCTTCTTATGCTCTCATTTCACTTCGTCAGCACTGAGGAATTTTCTGGGCACAAGACAGTAGCATTTTGGGGATGTAAGTTAATTCTGGCAACTGTGTGTGACCACTACGTGCATGACTGAGTGCACCACTAATTCTGGGAGACTTAGCATTTCTTGTTATGCTCTCACTTCACTTTGTCAGCACTGGGTAATTTTCTGGACACAATACAGTAGCATTTTGGGGATGCACATTAATTCTGGTGACAGTGTATGATCACTGTGTGCATGACAGAGTGCACCATTAATTCTAGGAGACTTCACATTTTCTGTTATCCTCTCATTTCACTTTGTCAGCACTGGGGAATCTTCTGGACACAAGACAGTAGCATTTTGGGCATGCACATTAATTCTGGTGACTGAGTGTGACTACTGCACTCATGACATCTGTGTGCACCATTAATTCTTGGAGACTTTGCATTGCTTGTGCTCTTATTTCAATTTGTCAGTATTGGAGAGTTTTCTAGACATAAGACATGAGCATTTTGGGGATGCACATTAATTCTGGTGACTGTGTTTGTGAAGGTCTGCCAATATTGTTGTCAGCCTTACTTCGTGTTAAGGCGGAATGACAACTTGAAGTAATAATTACAAGGTGAAGTGAGCCTTTTGCTTTGGCCACTTCAAGTAGCGGAGTGACAATGCAAAGTGCCCACTTCGCTGGCACTTCACTGGCAAAATTTAAATTCACTGCATTTCTAGAGCTGAGTTTGCAGAAAGTGAATCATGTCTCTTCCCCCAATCTCTCAGATAGCCGAAACAACTGCACATCACTATGCCAACTCCAGGACTCCTGATCATCATGATTGTCCCACTGGGAGTGGATCTCCCACTCAGCTAGGCCTAAGCATCTCTCTGTTGGATGGTCCCAGGCTTCCAATTGTCCGATATGTGACTCAGCTTGCTCGATCTAATGGCCCGATGCCTCCACAGAAACTCTAATCGCTATTACAGTAACAGTAATATTATTTAAATTAGTTCAAATGCCACCCATAAAAGCTTTGATCTCACTCAATTCATGACCAACCAAGCTGCACTTCATCTTACGCTCCACCTGCAGCTCCGACATAAGTCCAGGCCCATCTTCAGAAAGTGGGGGAGAGGCTGAAAGCTTATATTTTTTCTTAGCTGTATTGCTGGGTTTATCACTCTCCAGCTTCTCAACCATGACCAAACACAGATATCACTAGAAAATAACCAGGCCACCAAAACTGGGGGGTAAAAAAAGAGAAAAAAATACCGATCATGGGACGGAGTGGCAGGAATCTTGTTACACATAGCTTGGCTGCATCATGTGACCCCCATATTTAACAATCTGAACACCCTCCAGAAAATTGTGCAGATGGATAATAAAGGGATTTTGTATTTTATATCATCTCATTAGACCAGGAAAAGTGTATGACTGGGTGGTCCATGAATATCTCCTTAAAGTCTTAATTTAGTATTGTTTGTCAAAAAAGTTTGTGCAGTTGATTGTCATTTTATACAAAAAGGCTATTATGCTTCATAACATAAAAGGATGGCTTGAGGGGAAGTATACAAACCACAAGAGTGGTCAGGAAAGAATGGTCATTAAGTCCTTTATTATAGAGTTTTGCTTTAAATTCAGTGGTCTGTAAAATTCAAGGATGCAGGTAAATTGAAGAATTTTGTATATATAATACATCCCCCCAGTTAGGACTTTGGCACACACAGGCAATATCTTCCTAATGTTACAGTCGGGTAAAATGGGGGCTAAAATTTAAAATATGCTATCTACTTAACAAGGAATGGCAGGGGTGTAGCTTAACTTTGACAAGAGCAAAAGGCTTTATGTAGATATGGATTAAAATGAGATCCTTATGAAGTGGCAGAAATTGCCATTATTGAGGGCGACCATAACTATTTTAGGTTTTCAAGTCCAGCTAGGAGATCTGGCTTTAAATAATTATTAAACAGTATAAGTGTAGCAACAAGCAAACTACTTCCTTGGAAGGACAGCTTGCTATCAGAAAGGAAAAAAATCTTTCTGATTGAAACACTTCTAATACCATTTTCTGTATTTGTGCATTTAATTACATTTTAATCACATGGGTGAGTTCACTTTTATTTACGAGGCTGTCCATCAGAAAGTGCTCACCTTTGGAAAAGCTAATTGAGTGAAACATCAGGGGCCTACCACACTGTTTTGTATGAACTGTGCTGGGCTGTTTTGCATATCTGTGTTTATGAAAAAAATTACAAGCTTGCTTGCACTCAAGAATGGAGTCAGCTCCTGTTTTTATCCCCAGTGGTCAGTGCGGTGTTAGCTTTTTCCCATCACATTGGATATTTTTTTTGTACCTTAGTTTTGTGTTTCCTTCTCCAGTTACAATTGGAGCAGAATTATACAGTTAATTTTTTTCAGGAGCTATGGGGAACTGTTTGAGCCCTTTTAACAGAGAATATACATACTAACTTTAGATTAGGAAGGACTCCAATTGAGAAATCCATTAAAGTTTTTTCAATCAGTTTTCATTAAAAATAACTTTGGCTGTTTGAGAAGTAATAGGGACAAAGTCTAAGTTTCTGTTGTAGGAGAATGGTTGAACAATATATGGGAAATATGTATGGGGTTGTATCAGGCTTCAGAGCCATGCAAGGGACCCTGGAATACCAGGATACAGTATATTAGAAATAGATTGATTAAAATGTGGCAGATGAAGATAACTGAGTTAGAAGTTAAGTCCCCCATTTAGAAAGCACTTTAGAAATTGATTATTGCAAAAAACAAGTCAGCTTTAAAATTTGCCATCTGAGTCATGAAATTGAATGAGCATTACAATGTATGGACAAAAGTGTCCCAATCAAAATGTGTAACATCCTTTGGTTATGCAACCAAGGGAATTGTGGGGGGGGGGGTGCAGGATTCCTTTCAACAGAGAAAGATAGGTGTCAACAGAAAAAGACAGGTGAATGGTACTGTCTGACTGTGATTTTATAGACACAACCTGCAACTGGACTGAACAACAGGTTGGAAAACAATGTTCTATAAAACTCCAACTTTCCTCAACTCCCTCTCTACATCTATAACTTGGGCCAGGAATTTGATAAATAATTTTAAACATGTTCTTAGGATTTTTATTTATTGTATAGTAGTCTGTGTGAATGATTTTCTGCTTAGTATTGCAACTGTTATTTACATTTCTTTGATGTATTCTACTATTGTATGTATTGTTGTTTATTGCGCTTTTTTGTATTTGTTCTAAATGTACTGTACTGTTTATCTGTTCTGGTCACCCATGAACATGAGTACTTAGCCCATGGACTTTCAAGAGTATAAATAACCAAAAAAACAAAAAACAAATGTAGGGCTGTGCGAAATTAAACTTCCACTGCAGAATTTTGGAAATAGTCAGAATTTTGTTTTCACAAATTTTCGGAATGCACTTTAGCAACTTTTGTGGAAATTCTGACTTAGAACAGAGGAATAAATTATGAATTGTGGATTATTGTATTAGACTGTGGAAATAAATTCCACCAGAACTGATCACTGTCAGTGGCAGTTCTGCAGAATTTTATTCAACAGTTTAATACATTAATCCACAATTCATACACTCCTTCTGGAGTTCAGTGAGTCATTGAACTGTGGACTGAACATATGAATTGTGGATTAATGAATTATACTGCAGAAAGAAACTCCACAAAACTAATCATTGAATTGAAGAATGACTACATGCACTTTGGAGTGATCAATTAAACTGCAGAATAAAATTCATCAGAACTGTTATTCCACAGCTCATGTGAAGTATTCTGCAGTTCAACCAGAACATTCTATGGAACAGGGAAAAATCTTCAAACCAATTCAGAAGATTCCAATCTTGCCAAAGGCAAAAGTTCAGAACATTTTGCGAAATTTACAAAATTTCACGAATGTTCCTTGACAATGGAATCTGCAACTTCTGCCCAGCTCTTCCAATATGCTATCACCTTCTGGTCTGTCATTGCAAAAACTTAGAAGAAGCCTTTATTTCTGGCTGTTACTTAAGAGAAGTCTTATTAGGGATTTTTTTTATTTTCATGAAGAAAATATCATGTGTGTACTATGAGGGTTATATTTGCGGCATGCAAAGCTTACTCAGGTAGTACAGTTGTGCTTTCATCTTAAAGAAAATTACACTAGTCAAATGGATACTATAAATCAGATTATGGATACTTTAATTTCAATATTCATATCTGAGCAAGCTAATTTGGGAAAAAGTGCATTCTTAGACCCATGGAAAAATTGTAAGGTTTTTTTTCAGTCACATCTGGGAGATAGCACTGCACTCAATGGGTTGGAAGAGTTTTCATTACTCACAATCTTTTTTTACACCCATTATTCAGATATACATTTCTAATGTAATATTATTGCGGTCAATATAAACTCCAAGTTTTTGGTTTTCTTTTTTTCTTGGTTTAACAGTATTTTGTTCTTTTGTTTTTTTTTTATTTTCTTTTATTTTCATATCTTTGTACTAAAGTATGAATGTTATTTTATATGTTTCCTGTCTGATGTATTTTCATTGTCCCAGATTCCCCCCTTTTCCCTCACAAAAAGACATAGACCATTGTTTGTTGTTGTGCTCAGCTTGGCAATTAATTTATTTATATCATAATTCCATGTTCCATTTCATCATCTTTTATTATCTCTCTCACAATTTCATTTATTTTCATCCATATATCCATCTCTGATCATCCCTCTTTCTTCCTCTTTTTCTCCCCCAGGTGAGAACCTGTGTGCCTTCTTCTTCTCCCTTTCTGTTAGGTAATGGTGAAAACCGAGACCGCTTTCCTCCTTCCGCTTCTTCCTCTTTTCATCTTATTCCTTTTTCTTCCCCCCTCCTCCTTCCCCCCCTTTTCCCCCTTTTTCTGCCATCCACCTTTGGCAGTCCAATAACCATATTATCACCTGCCCTCCACCTTTGGCAGTCCAATAACCATATTATTATCTGCCATACACCTTTGACAGTCCCATAACCGTCCAACCGGACACATCGGTCATCCACCTTGTACAGCCCTACCATACAGTCCCTTTTTGACTGTCTTTCCCTCTACCTCTATCTTGTAGGGTGGGTGAGAAGGATCAAAACTCCAGCAAAAGTGGCTGAATCACCTCTGTGTTGTCCATTATGTACCTCCACTTGCCCCTTCCCTTCCTGTGGCTTGGACATTGTTCTATCCCCTGGCCCATCCCCTTCCTTCCCCCCTCCCCTTCTGAGCACACCATCTTGATGGAAATGGAAGGGGTGCACCAGGACAACCTGGTCTGTCCCTTAAAGGGCAAACTCCATTGTCCCAGATTCCCCCCTTTTCCCTCACAAAAAGGCAGAGACCATTGTTTGTTGTTGTGCTCAGCTTGGCAATTAATTTGTTTATGTATCATAATTGCATGTTCCATTTCATCATCTTTTATTATTATCTCTCTCACAATTTCATTAATTTTCATCCATATATCCATCTCTGATCATCCCTCTTTCTTCCTCTTTTTCTCCCCCCCCAGGTGAGAACCTGGGTGCCTTCTTCTTCTCCTTTTCTGTTAGGTAACAGTGAAAACTGAGACCGCTTTCCTCCTTCAGCTTCTTCCTCTTTTTGTCTTATTCCTTTTTCTTCCCCCCTCCTTCCCCCCCTTTTTCCCCACTAGCCAGTCTCCAGCTTGCGTTGGACGACTGGCTTTCTCCCACTTAGGGTATTGTTCCCCCTTAACCTCGGGGAAACCACTTTTCAAATCTTCTCTTCTCTCCTCTCCCCTTTTCCCCTTTTTTTAACCATTTTTTGCATGTCTCCCTCCATGCTTCTATAAAACCCATCATTTCCGTATTAAACATATCTATGGCCAGATCCAACAGGTGGATGCCGTCTGACCTATAGAAATCTTCTACCCACTCTTCCACACCCTGCACTATTACTTGTCCTCCAATTTTTTTCACCAGTGTCCCTACCCTTCTGTTCATCTTTTTCCTGGCCTTATCCACAGCTCTGTGGCTGTGCTCCAGTCTCCAAACCCTTCTTGGTATCATATCCGACCAGGCCAGGCATACCTTAGGCCACCACTGCTGTATTGTCTCTAAGTCCCTTTTTATCTGCATATATGTGTCTACCCATGGCTTGTCCCCAAGGTCATTACCCCTTAAATGTATAATAAGTCAGGAGTGGGTCTCCGCTCCTTTAGCTCTTTCAAGGTGGGGAGCAGCTGTGCCCATCTCATCCCTTGAATGCCAAGCCATACCAATTTACATTGTTTCACCTCCTGGTAAAGCTGCTTTCCCCCAGCCTTTTTCTCAGCTCTCCTTTCTGCCCAATAAATATAGGAGTGGCCACAGATCCAGACTTCCGTGACCTCCCTCTTCCTATAGGGTTTAAACGGAATAAATATCTTATTTATGATCTTATTTTCTCACCCTCATATCATCTCTCACCTGCTCCCCCCGTGGCTCCCTGTCTGTCACAAACATAGGCGATACATTATTCTCCACACTGCAGTGTTTGAATGTATCTTTTATAACTGGCTGACTGTCCGCACCCTTTCTCCAAAATATTATTCACCATCTCCCCTGCCACTGCCCACTGTGAAGCAGCCCCTATCTGTAAGGAGTGGGAAGAATAATTAATCGGATCCTCCCCCAGGAATTGCATGCCCCTCTTGAGCAATGCTGTGACTTGATAACTTATGACTCTGCTTCCATCCCCATGCAGAAATAATCTCCCTGTCCTATTTCCACACTCTGCGGTGAAAGTCCACAAAGCCTGCACTGGGCACACTGTGCTCTCTACATGTTTCTTTAGTGTTACCATGCAAACCTGAACCTTTTGATCTGTCTTTGACCTCTTAATCATGACCTGTATCTCCTTCATCCCCCTGCTTATATCTTCCCATTCCAGTCCCCCTTCCCTGTCTTGCTTGCAGTGGCCCACCACCTCACTCACTCTCATGGCCCCAGCTAACATTACCACATAAATTGTGTGGAATAACTGGGCCTCAGCCTTTGATCTGCATATTGCTGGCAACACACCCTTCAGTTTCACCAGCCATTGTTCCCCTATAGGTCTTCTATTATCCACCGTCCCTTGTTTTAACCTACCCCATCCTTGCATCATTCTTCTAATGAACATTGATTTTGTTGGGTCCTGCCATCCTTTTAGACTGTAGATCACACTAATCCCTGCCAAGTAGACCCCCATTGTGGCATGGGCTGTTCCCTTCTGCCACTGCTCCACGGTGAACTTCCACAACTGTTCTTCTGTGAGTGGCTTACATACCTCTATGTGGTGAGTTGCTCTAAATGTTTGAAACACTCGCCAGGCCCCATCATAGGCCCTCAGAGTCCGTGGTGCCCATGAACTGTGGAACAAAATTTCTGCTCCTTCTTGCCAACGTCCCATATGTTCATTGGTATGGGCGATTTTTGCTCCTCCGCTGTTGGTGTCAGCCTCCAGAAACAATCCAGCTGCAGATGGGAAAGGCTGTCAGCCAGGGTGTTGTGTACCCCCTCTATGTGTTTCACTCTGAATGACATGTTCAACTGCAATGCCCTTAGTACCAGAAGTCACAAAACTTGCATGACTGTTTCTGACCTGGCTCCCCTGTTGTTCAAGACCGATACCACTGCTCTATTGTCACACCAAAATGTTACTTTTTGATACCGTAATTCTTCTCCCCAAACTAGGGTGCATGCCCAGATGGGTATGATCTCTAACAATGTTATGTCTTTCACCTTACTGTCCCTTACCCAATCTGAAGGCCATGGCTCTGCAAACCATCTTCCCCTCAGATAGCCCCCCATGCCCCGGCACCCGGCTGCATCTGTGTAAAGATCGAGGTCTGTGTTATACACTCATTCCACTTGCCAGAAAGAGCAGCCATTATATTCCCTAAGGAATTCCTCCCATACTTTGAAATCCTCCTTGACTCCCTTTGTCATGTCTACCCAATGGTGTGGCCTGGTCACTCTGGCTGTGACCCTTGCTAGCCTTTTTGTGAAAGCCCTCCCTGGCCCAATAGCCCTGCACGCAAAGTTCAGATGTCCCAATACTTGTTGTACCTGTTTTAGTTGTACTCTTCTTCTACTGGTATGTATCTTAATCAGTTCCTTCAATTTTCCCACTTTTTTGTCTGGCAACCAAAATATTTCCCCCGAAGCATCTATCTCGATGCCCAAAAACTCTAACACCTTACTGGGCCCTTCTGTTTTTTCAGGTGCCAGTGGGACCCCTAGTTCCTTACACAGCTGTTGGAAGCTCTCTAACATTTTTTCCGTTTCTCTTTTTCCACTGCCTATGAAAAGGAAATCATTCAAATAGTGAATCACTGTTTTATAACCAGTCCTTTCTTGAAATATCCGCTGCAAACATGTGCTGAAGGCTTTGAATGTCGCACATGCTATAGAGCAACCCATGGGCATGGCTTTGTCGAAATAGTACTGTACCCCAATTTTAAACCCCAACAGGTACCAATCCTCTCTTCTAACCGGAAGTAATCTGAAAGCTGACTCTATGTCTGTCTTAGCCATCCATACATCTGCAGTTGCCCGGATAATCCGGACCGCATCCTCCAGGGTAGACTATGTCACTTTACTATATTCCTCGCTGATAAAATCGTTCACTGACTCACCTTCAGGAAAGAATAGGTGATGAATCATCCTATATTCCCCTTCCTGTTTTTTGGGGACCAAACCTAATGGGGAAATCCTCATATGCTGCAATGGGGAGTTATCATATGGTCTCTCTATTCTTTCTGCTGCCTTCTCCTTCTCTATCTTTTGTTGTAACATTTCTTCCCTCCCTCTCACTGAACCCAAACTGTTCACCTCTCTGGCCCGTCTTGGGCCCTTACACTGCAGTGAAAAACCTGTGTGAAAGCCTTTTTTAATCATTTCTGCCATTTTCCTATCTGGGTATCTGTCTAACCATTCCCTCCATGCCTCTATCCTGAGGCGGTTCTAGCTCCTTTAAATTGTTCCCTTGTCCTCATTTCTTTTTCACCACCAAGGTCCCCACCTCAGGTTGATGCCCGGCCTTGCTGGTCAATGATTCTGACTCCCTCTATTTGCATGTTCCCTACCCCTTCCCCCTCTATTCCATATCTGGCCTTTATATCCCTGCCCTTCCTGAAAAAAACTGCTGACCCGACCCTTGCCCCCCAGATCCTTGTGTTCCTTGGACCCATGTCATCCTGCATCTGCTCGCTGGATGTGATCCCCCACATTTTGGACAGGCATGCCGAAAACAGCATTATGTCCAAGAGCAAAAGATCCTATTGTAGGCCCAGCAACATCTTTGTAGCATGGTACCTTTTTTCCCAAACTCTCCCTCCGGCGTGGACTGATCAGTTACGTAATCTGTCCACAAGTCTAGTTGTTTCGTGTCCCATCGTACATCCCCAGATGTAGCCATTCTTTGCTGAAAGAATTTTTCATAATATATCCACCCAACACCCCCTTTTGCTTTTGCTCTCCTTATTAACAGGGAGTATGTGATGAGCGGGATGCCCAACTCAGGCCTCCTTTCCAATACTATGGCTGAGAATGTGGCAAAACCTACAAACCACCCTTCCCAAGTCTTCCCTTTAGTGAATGTGTCCTCCTCCTTCTTGCCTAACAACACCACCACTGCTGCCATTTCACTTTTTCCTATATTCTCTGTTTCCTCATATTTCGCAGCTGCTTCCTGGCTTACTAGAGTGAAAATATCCACATACTCTGCCTTCCATATTTTCTCCTTTGTGGTCAACGGAACGTGTTCTCCCACTCATCCCTGGAACTCCTATCTCCCTTGTTCCTTTTCCCTCCTTTTCAACTCCTTCTTCCTTCTCATTCAGCACCTCTTTTCCTACCCTAATCTCATCCAGTGCTGACTCCATCCAGCCCAAACCCCCTGAGCCAAGTGCCGAAATGATTTGACCTATGTACTCCTTGATGCTGTCACCAACAGAGCCAGGTGCATTAACTGTGGCCTTGTCTGCTCCTTGCTGCCTGCAAACTTCCTGGTGCACCAGCATGTTTCCCTCTGGGTGGAGGGTTGGTTGGCCTACTAGTGGCTGTGGAGGAACCACTGTACACTGGGGATCTAGTCTGGGCTCCACTGGGGGAACCATCACCTGGTCCTGGGAAGGTACTGACAGGGCCGGGTCTCCTGGGTGCAGAGGTACTGAACTAGATGCCTTGGTTGGTCCCGCTATCTGTGGTTTGGCCCTGGTTGGGCTGCTTGGCTTCTCAGCTGGATGCTTCCCTCTGCCCTCTTTACCCTTCCCCGCTTTTCTTTTCTCCCCAGACCTCCCTGGTTCCTCCCCTTCCACCAACTCCCACATTCTATTGGCTTTTTCAGCCAGCTCCATTATCGCCCTGTAGGCGTCTTCCTTACAAGGCTTGCTCTTCTTGGGTGTCATGTTCCCTGCTTTTTGTCACCTGTGAAGACACTGGAGAAGAGCAAAGAAAATTAAATTGTTTAAAAAGAGAAATCTGGGGCAGTATTCCGAGAGGCCAGGCCCGCTTCCCCCATAGGAAGCCTCTAACTGTGATGCACATGCCTTTTGCTGTCCCCTTATACTTCTTGGACGTCAGCTAATTATTATCCCCCAGCCTTGTTGCTGGGTGCCGGCTACCCCTTAAACCTGGCTCCCCCACCCGCCAGGATCATGATCTTTCCCATGGCCGAGAACCTCTTTGGACCTTCATTTTATACCCTTTTTTTTTTCCTCTCCGCCCTCTCCGTTGCTGGACCTGACCCAACTGGCGTGTTACATCCCACTGCATGGCCGGGCCCAGTTTCACCAGTCCTCTGGTCACTCCCCATCGACCCTTGCTAGGCCCCCTGGCAGGCCTCCCCTTCCTTTTCTGAGCTCGGGTGTTCCCCCTTTGGGGTGCTAAGCCTTCTGTCACTAGGCCCTCCTGCCAGGCCAACTTGGGCCTCTGCTCCCTCTTGGTCTGCTCCCCCCTGGCATGTGACGTCATGCCGTGTGGCAATTTTTTTTTTGCTTGGCCTCTTTCTAGGCCTCCCTTGTCTTCCAAGCCTCCAACATGTGCTGCCCCCAGCGTGTGGCATCATGCCAACTGTCCACTTCCGACTCCCCGCTTGCTCGGCCTTCTTCAGGCCTTTGCACCCTACCTTGATTGACTGGCTTGTAGCCAGTAAACCCCAAAATCCTTTCCCGACCACTGCACTAGCCCATTGGGCCATGGGGCAGTGAAACCGATGCTGTCCCCTGGTCAGCCCCCTTCAGTGTCTGCAAACCACGGTCGCCAGCGTGTGACCAGCAATGCCGCACTGCTCTGTCACAGCTCACTGGGTCCCTGTGGGCAACCGAGTGCCAAGGCCCTGCATTGGGGTGAGCTATCTCCTGACATTCCCTGCAGCTCCAGTGCAATGAACCCCTTGCGCCCCCCGCCCAAACAGCTGCAGGCCCAACCAGGATTCCTGTCACAGCACACCCCCTGCAAGGCCTCAGAGCCTGCCTCCGCTCGAGTTGCGCAACTCACTGAAACAAGCAATGCCAGCGCTCCCCTTCTTCAAAAGCATCCCTCCCGCACTTCTAATTCAGACTCCTCTTCATAATCCACCAGCAGTACTCGCTGCAGGCCATCGTGGGCCTGGCTCCAAACAGCTTCTAGCCTCTCAGGCTGCTCTTTCCAGCCACACTCAGCTCCTCACTCCTTCACGGGCCAACACGCCTTGTTATCTACCTCCCTCCTGCGTGTCCATGTGCCTCTCGCTCTACCCAAGGCCTACTACCTCTGCGCAGCTGCAAAAAACCCTGGTCCAACTACCAAAACCCACAGCCTCGCACCAGCCCTGCTTACCTCACCTCAAATGAACTATCGCACCAGCCAACTACCACACAAAGCACACTACCTCAGTACAGCTGTAAAAAATCATTTTTTTTCCTTTTTTAAACAACCTGTACAAAAACAGCCTTGCTTTCCCTGTAACTGCTGTATTCAGTACAATAATTTTCACTAGCTAGAGATGCACAATTCCACATCAGCTTCTTTTCTTTAACGCTTCACCTCTGCTCTACCACAACCTTGTTAACACTGTACCTTTTTACTTAAGCCATAAACAATGTGTTTTCTCTTTTTTTTGAATTACACAGCATCTTATAATTTCATTAACCACCTGCTTCTCTCTTTTCTTTTTGTTATATATATATTTTTTTAAAGAAAACTTCAAATATCCTCGACCAAATTAGTTGTTTGTTTCCTTACCTCTCTCTCAGTGCACAAACCTCCTAATTAATATGCCAATCCAACGTGCTGTAGTTAAGTGTAGAATCAAAACTCCAGCAAAAGTGGCTGAACACCTCTGTGTTGTCCATTATGTACCTCCACTTGCCCCTCCCAATCCTGTTGCTTGGCCATTGTTCTATCCCCTGGCCCCTCCCCTTCCTTCCCCCCTTCCCTTCTGAGCACACCATCTTGATGGAAAGAGAAGGGGTGCACCAGGACAACCTGGTCTGCCCCTTAAAGGGCAAACTACATTATAATAAAACTCTACTCTCACTTCATATAGTTTTTGGTTTTTGTTAATTTTAATTTTAATTACATGGATTATGATACTTTTAGTGTAGTTTTGGAATCCTTAGTTCTGGTTGTATACTGTATTTTTTTTTTGTATTTCATACCCTTACTATGCTGAAGTTAAGTATGTTTTCTTTTTTCCTTAGTGTTTTGTACTTTGACCTACAGTATATATCTAATTGTTTTTTGGTTTTCAATAAGTACAATTGGATTTGTAACTTACACCTTGAAAGTGGCCACAGATGAGCTGAAAGGGCTTCTGTTTAATGTCTCATCCAAGGAATGCTGCTTCGACAGCACAGTACCCCCTCATGCTGCACTATGGTGTCCATATTGGGTTTTAACCACCAAGTGTGTTCATGCAACACCACCAAATACTCAGTGTTCACTGACATATTTAAAATAATTAACTCTCCCCATGTGATAAGAGCTAGTCACTGGACCACTTACTCCAGTCATGCTATGCCCACTACCTCTTCCGGTTTTTTTTTTTTGTAACAGTGATTTTTTTTAAGTCAGCTACTGACATTGTGTCAGAACTCAGCCTTTTCTTTTTAATGACTTCCACTCTTCCACATATAGTTCTTTAAATTTGGGGCCCCTTCCTGATCTATGGTATTGAAGGAAAGAAAAACAGTGATAATGCATTGCTGTCACTTGGGTACACACATGACAGTATTTATTTATTTATTTTATTTATTTAAGTCTCAGAATTATAGTACCTTTGAGCCAGAGACTCATTTATGGAGATTCCTCATAAAGAGTGTACAGGGACAAACAGATAATACAACAACATACAATAATTCATAAAACAACAAGCAACAATTTAAGTCAGGTGATACAGAGAGTACAGAGTCACATTTTTACATCATTGTAGAGTTAACACTAACAGAGTTTCCAAGCATGTTACAGTCACTTACAACAATGGCACCAACAGATAAGTTGCAGTAGCATTAAAAGCAGTTGGGCAGGTAGGGGGTGCTGTCAGTAAGGTGACATTGTCAACAGTGTCAAGCTTAGAATGCATGTGTATCAGAAGCAGACCAGGTAGGAAGTAGCTAGGGTGGTGGCCAGATCTAGCAACAAGTACTCCAGCGCAGAGAGAGAGCCTAGGCAGACAATAATGCCTTTGTAACATGAATTAGCTTAGGGTAAAAGGGTGGAAAACTGAGTGGTGTTGGGGTAGGGGAAATTAGGAGGAGTAGAAAAGGTCAGGTGGGGAGGTAGGAAGAGAAATTAATGAAGAAAAAGGGGCATGGCAGGTGGGATGGTGGAGAGGTGGGTGAAAAGAGGAAAGAGTGGAGGAAGGGTAGAAGTGGTGCTTGTGGGCAATTAGGCACACTGACCTGACAGAGCACTATTATCAATCACAGCTACTAAGTGCAAGGAAGTGCTACCTGAGTTTGAGTTTGAAATTGCCTACTGTAACTTGTGTTCAGACAGAATGTGGGTGGGTAGGCTATTTAACCAGGTAGGTGCCCTGAACATGAACGCTTGTTGCCCTTGACCTCTCCAACAGAAAGGGACTTGATAGGAAACCTTAGCAGTGCTCCTCATGCTCCTTGGGTTTGAGGCACACACTGTAGAAGGAGTTTTTTTTGCAGAAGGAGGGAAGGACTTATATTTTTCCATTTTCAAATCACAGTGCCATCTACATTGTGTTACATTTAGTAGCATAAACATGTTATTCAGAATTTTATTTGCAATTGCTATGCAAAGATTCCTTATTTCCATGTAATAAATAACAGTACTCAAATACATTATTAATCATACAAAGCTGTAATGAACATCAGTCCTTTGGAAACTGGTTAACAGTGTTAAAATAGACCTGTTCAAACAGAATCTATTAACTGGTTCATCAACATTCTAAATGTTCATCAACTGGTTGGTCGATGATGGTTCATAAAAGTCATTAGACTTGATGATTTATTAAAGTTCATGAAATGTCCTTCAGTTTCATGAACACAGTGTTAATGAGCAGTTCATGAACACAGTTCATGGTCTGATATAACAAACACTTCATGGACTTTGAATGTATTCAAACTGTTCATTCATATTCATCAACGTTCATGAAATTATGAACTATATCTCACCTGGGCAGATAGGTAGGCAGATATTTGGTTGTGGGAAGAAAGCAGATGGTGATGGTGGTAAGTCTAGTCAGGAGACAAAAGGTCATAGGATGGCTTAGGGATCGGTCCTGTGTCCAGTCCTTTTCAATAATATGTTCAGCAGCAACATAGGAGAAGAAAAATAGGGCAATATGTGCTTTTTCACAGATGACACTAAGCTCTGTGGCAATGTGGACAGTGTAGAGGGGGTAAGAGAGCTGCATAGGAACCTACATAGGTTGGAGAGGTGATCCAAGGGTTGGTAGTTGAAAATAATACCAAAAAGAACAAGGTAACGTACAGTACATAGGGAACAAGAACCCCAGAATGAAATGATTTGGTGGAAGGGGTTATGCTGGGCACTACTTCTGAGGAAAGGGATCCTAAAATCATTATAAGGAACTTCCAAGATATTCAATAAATCAATCAATCAGTCAATCAAAGTCTTTATTTAATCAATCAAAGTCTTTATTAACCAGGCGATCACCACTGAGCAAGCTCATTTTCAAGGTGGACCTGGGTTTGTAAAGGAACAAGGGATAATATACTGTACATGGGACGCAACACACAAAAAAATAATAATAATAAAAATAAAGTGAGATACAATAATACAGTGTATACAAAGTATTAGTAGGTAGCATTGACAGTAGTATATGTTTGGAACAGAAGATACAGCTAGTTTTGTGTAGGACACTATTTTTCATATACGTAAAGAAATATACATATCAGGTGCACCGAACACAAATAAAACCTATTATAAAAAGACATATAGTGATACGGTATGGAGAATTTAGAGCTGGAACAAGAAGTCAAAGGAATGTGGAAGGGACAGATATGGGGGGCAGAAAAAGAGGAGAGGGAAGAGTCGGTTATAAATGCGATCAGTCTTTTAACAGTAGTAATTAGAGTGTACTTGGACTTAAAGAAGTCACTATTTAGGGTAGATAGGCACAGTACTCCTTATTATGATGTAGATATAGAGATTTAAAAGCTGCTAGGCTGATGGGGTGAGTTAATTTTAAAGTTTTTTGCAGCTTGTTCCACAGTTGAGGGAGCCCAAAGCTGATGGCTGCTCTGCCAGTGGGAGATTTTGCTTTTTAAACATAAAGGTAGATATATGAGGTGCTTCTCAGGGCATACTTCCCCAGAGTGCAAAAAGGTAAACTGACAGAGATATACTGGGGCAGTTTATTTGAGATAGCTTTGTATGTCCAAACCGCAACATTTGTTTACCATCTGTAAGCAAGGGATGACCATCCCACTGCCGTGTACAATGCACAGTGATGGGTTGAGTAAGGAAGACCCATGATAAATCTTATGGCTCTGTGATAAAGCGTATTGAGTTTGGCTAGGGTACCTGCAGGTCACTGACTATATAGAAAATCTGCGTAGTCCAATAGGGAAAGAAAGTTAGTTTGAACTAGTTTCAGTTTAGCATCTCTTGTGAGGAGATTATTAATCCTAAAGAACAGACCAAGTCTTTGTCTAAGTTTCTTTCTAGTTCTTCTAAGTGATCTGTGAAAGTAAGTCTATGGTCTAACCAGACCTCCAGGTACTTGAACTTTGGCATATAGTCCAACCGCTCACCTAGAATGGTAGTGATCTGTGGGAGTGTCCCAGCAATTGCAGGATTTATTGCATTGTAAAGGGGCGAGAGGAACATTGCTTTGGTTTTTTTTTTGCATTTAAGAGCAGTTTCTGGTTTATAAGCTGATGTCACAGAAGATTAAATTCATTTTGAAGGGCTTTACAGGCCACATAAAGGGTGGGGCTACTAGCATAGAGTAGCGTATCATCCTCGAATAGGTGTATTTGTGCTTCTTTGATGGGGGCATCTACGCTGTTAATATAAATTGTGAAGAGCAAGGGACCAAGAATGGAGCCTTGCGATACACCCTTCAATAAGGGTTTTAGTGGAGAAACTTCCCCTTCTGCCTTTACTTGTTGAAGTCATCCCAAGAGGTAGTTGGCGAACCACTTAAGGGATGGGGAATCCAAACCAATGTTCTTGAGGGACAACAGAAGCAGTCTGTGATCAACGGTATCGAATGCCTTGCATAGGTCCAAGAAAACTGTGCAGACGAAGTTTTTTTGTCTAATTCAAGCTGCCAGTCATTTGTCACCTTGACTAGAGCACAGATTGTACTGTGATGTGCTCTAAAACCAGATTGTAACGGGTTGAGCAATTTTTCTGATTCCAGGTACTTCTGAAGCTGGGAGTTCACTATTTTCTCCAGCATCTTTGACAGGATTGGAAGTAGGGAGATTTGCCAATAGTTTTTGAGGTCACTAGGATCTCCTGACTTAAACAAAGGGACCACAAGCGCATTTTTCCAAATGGGCAGTAGGTCACCCTGAGACAAGGATAAGTTGAAGAAATGAGTAATTGGGACTGCAAGGACATGGTAGCCGACCTTTAAGAAGTACGGGTCAATGATGTTGGCCCCGGCACTTTTCTTCATGTCCAATTGAAGGAGAAGATCTTCGACTTCTTTCAGGGAGGTGAGCTAGAGAGAAGGATGGACTGGGGATGGGTTTTTCTTATGTATCCAATCCAACTTGTTAGTGGAGGATATTTGCAGGAGAGGAGTCAAAGGCTAGTCCTGCAGTGGCAAAATGATTATTGAGAACGTCAAGGATAGACGGTCTGTCGGAGATGACAGTATTGTCGATCAATAATTTAGTAGGTAGGGAATTAACAGTGGTGTGACCTTCAATGTTTTTGATCATCCTCCAGAATTTGGAGGCATTTCTTGAGGAACTCTCCAGCTGAGAGCGATAGAAATTAGCTTTGGCTTCTCTGACCATTTTGGTGAAGAGGTTCCTCACCCTCCGGAAAGAATTCCAATTGTTTTTTAAATTAGTTTTCCTAGCAGTTCTCCAGAGTACATCCCTACTCCGCAAAGCATCTTTCAGGTCTTCTGTAAACTGCCGACAGGATTTGTTTCTGGCACAAACTTTTACTATAGGAGCATACTTGTTAAGAGCCCCTAGCACAATTTCATAAGCCATAGTCAGGGACTTGGCTAAACAGAAGTCCTGCCATCGCATGGAGTCTCTTAGCTCTGATATATACCCATGGAGATCAAAGTTACGTATGCACCTTTTAAAGGAAAATTTTGGTGCAGTTGTGGATTTAAGAGTGGATTTTACACATGCGATGAAGCAATGGTCACTAATATCAGAGAAAAAGATGCCAGCATGGGAGAATAAATGGGGTTTGTTAACTAAAATGATATCCAAGACAGTACTGTTATTAGGGTTGAGTTTGTTAGGATGAGTAGATTTGTTTATTAGCTGTGACAACCCAAGGGAATCACAGAACATTTTAAGTGGGGTGGATGCACTGGAGAGCCAGTCTAAGTTGAAGTCCCCTAGTATGATATACTCTGAAGATGCCGAACCCAGGATGTTTCCGAAATGTTGTAACAACTGTAGTCCAGCTGATGGAGGTCTGTAGCATCCTATTATACATAATGAGACACGGGTAGCAATTTCAATCTTTAATGACAAGATTTCAAATTCTTTTGGGACAGAGGTTGAGTCAATTATGGAGGCAGGGAATTTATCCTTGATGTTAATAGCTACCCCACCACCTCTGGTTTGCCTGTCGGCTCTGAACAAAGAGTAGGAGGGGATGTTAACTTTGTTGTTACTGGTTGCCTGTCAGAGCCAGGACTCTGTAATCACCAGAACATCTGGAGCAGTATGACATACCCAGGCCTTTACTGAAATTATTTTTTTTAATAGGCTACATACATTAACATGCAAGAATTTGTAGCTCTGCTGAGGATTCCATGGGTGCCAGAGGGCCTGGATTAAGATCAGCATTTCCTGAGTATAGTAAAAGCAGGAACAAGTGTTTCCAGCAGAGTCCTAGGAAAAGTGTGGGTGGCTGAGTCTTTCTTCAGTTATGTGATTTGTCTGCGGCAGTATAGGGAGTTCTGAGGAAAGTTTCCAGATTGCCTGATGCTGCATACAATAATACCATGACCGAGAGAGTCAATGGGAGTAGGGGGGAGTATGCAGAAGGTGGTGTACCCCTGTGGGCAGGATCTAGGAGAGTTCCTGTATGCTGGTGCAGGTGAAGGACCAGCAGCAGGCTAGAGGAAGTTAGAGCACATACGAGTTCTTCTACTTGATAGGAAATGTCCCGGTCAGACAATGTAAAAAGAGAGCCATTCGCCACTCTAGGAGTTATTTTTTGATTCACGTTCAGGTCCAATACATGTAAGATGAGCAAAGACAAGCATAGAAGCAGGTAGTAACCCTCATTTTGAAACTATCACCCAATGGGCACTGCAAGTGCTGGCAAGAGAAGGGATTCTCAGTAGAGCAGAATTTCTTAATCCCTGTGGAATAGTACTATAGGCAGTGGAGCCTGAAGCAGTAATCCTTAAGTGCAGCTCCTTGTCAGGCTAAATAAGAAAAGAGTTCACCTGACTATGGAGTAGTACTAGGGGCAGAGAGGCTTTGAAGCAAATTCTTTAGCTACTACTCTGGAGCAGACTAAGTACTAGACAGATCACCTGACCTAAATCAACAGCCTTAGCAAGACAGGATATGATAGTGAGCAATAAGCAACCATAAAATATCAAAATGGGATACCTCAGCAAGACAGGATAGGATAGTGAACAATAAGCAACCCTAAAGTACCAAAATGGTATGCCTCAGCAAGACTGAATAAGATAAAGCTGCTAGCAGGCTTAGTTGCAAAAGGGGATGGGAGGAATGGCAGTTGTTGACATTAAGTAACCAATAAATTGAAACATCAGGTAGGAGTGGGCGGAGACTGTGTGCATTTAAAGGAGGCCTGATGGGGGGCGGGAATGGAATCAAACATCAAGGGGAAGTTTGCAGAGCTAGCACTGAGTCAGTGCACATACAGTTGGAGAGAAACTGCAGAGGGGGGATGGTAAGTTAATTTACACAGGCGGAGCAGAACAGGCTAAATTAAAATATATAAATTAAGGAGCCGAGTACAGGGATGCAGGCTTACATTAAGCCACACGTCTCTGGGGCTCTGGTCTCAGGCAAGTGAGACCAGCCAATCAGGGAGCTCTACACAAGCATGGAGCGAATAGCGCTACCCTAAGAAAGCACTGAAATTGAAAAGAGCAAATTGCAAATGATGATCTCATTCAGCATTCACACAGCCCAGAGAAACCATGGCAATTTTTGGGGGTGTATTGGGAGGGTTGTTATGTTGGCTTGCGTGTGCACGCCAGCCAACATATTGCATTAGCAGCAGATTTGGAGGTGCGGTCACTGTGGGCGAATGTAGGGCACGCATCAGAAGGTGTGTCCCTCATTCCCCAATAAGGCAGCTGCAGATGCTGACACCAGGCATATGTCAAGTGGTGACCAGATCTAACAAAAGGTCTGCTGCAATCATGCAGCGGCACAATAACACGCTCTACCGATGTGCCTATCCAGCGCCTGCAGACTGCCCCAACCCACTTCACTTGCCAATCGGGGAGCCTACTCCCCATCAGCATAATGCACCCCCCATTTAAAATGTATGCTGAAGAGGTGCCCTATCCTCCTCAGCATCATGCGCCCCCCCCAAACAGTCTTTCCTTGCTGACAGAGGGTCCAATCCCCGACGGCATGAGTCGCTCTTCCCCATTTATTTTGCCAATGGAGGAGCCCACTCCCCATCATCATAATGTCTCCCTTCCCCGCTTTTGTTAAGTGCTGAGGGGGGTGCTCAATCCCCCATCGGCTACAGCATCTCCCCCCACAAAACAGTCAGATGGCACACTGGGAGCCCAACCCAGCATGCCAAATGTCCCAGAAATACAAAAACCATCCTGCAATGTTTTTTTTTTTAAACCTGTGAAAGAAGAAAATGGTCCCTAGCAGTCTCCCTGCCCCTCCCCGAAACTGCACCCACCCTCTGCACACCCCACCTCCCCACATCCCCCTTCACCCCATACTTACCTCCGGAGCCCAGTGCGATGATCTTCGGTGGACTGGGAACACGTCTGCAGTCTTTAAAGCTGATCGCGAACTGAAGAAATGCTGGTAAACTGTATAATAGCATAAATAGGGTTTTTTCAACTTTGACACATATCTCGGCCGTTTTTTTGAATTTTGGCACCAAATTTTCAGCATGGGGTTATTGGGGCCCCTCCTCATGAATTCATCCACTGTCATGGCATTATTCAGTACCGAAAGGTGAGTTCTTTGTCACTGTGCAAAATCACCTTTCGGGACTGATTAACAAAATGACAGTGCTACTGTTCATGGGGGGTCTCTCAAAAAGCCTATGTTGCAAACTTGGTGGAAAAAATCCAAAAAAGAGCTGTTTTACAAGCTTGCATTGCGCGGTTTCCTTTCTTAACTTCATGAATTTGTAATATTTTCTCTCCAGGTTTTCAAAACTGGCATTTTCCCATGCCTCCTTATGAACAGTACAGCTGTCATTTTACATATCCTGGCTGAAATGTGTTGTCACACGTCCGGCTCACAATAGCGTGGTCGCTGTGCGAAATCAGTTTTCCGGACAGTTTGAGGAAATGATGGTGACACTGTTCATGAGCAGAAGTTCTAAAATGCCTATGTTGAAAATCTGGTGATGAACGTCCATAAAATGATTGTGTTACAGGCGTGCATTGCGCAGTTTCTACGCACCTTTTTGTAACTTCGCAAATTTGCAATATTTTCATGCCAGATTTTCAACACTGGCATTTTCACACCTCCTTATGAACTGTACAGCTGTCATTTTTCACATCCTGTCCAAAATGTGTTTTCACACCTGTGGTGCACAATGCCATGGTCACTCTGGGAAATCAACTTTTGGGAACAATTAACAAAATCACAGTGCCACTGTTCATGAGGGGAGGCCCCAAAATGCCTATGTTGAAAATGTGGTTAAAAAAATTCCCAAAATAATTGGGTTACGGATGTGTGTTGCACAGTTTCTATGCATGCTCATGACTTCACTAATTTTTCATATTTTCACTCCAGATTTTCAACGTTGCAATTTTTTTACACCGCCTCATGAACAATATAGTTGCCATTTTTCACATCCTGCCCAAAATGTGTTTTCATCCCTGTGTTGCCAAATGGCATAGCCACTGTGCAAATCTACCTTTCAGCTAACAAACCGATAGTGCCGCTTTTCCTGAGGTGGGCTCACAAAAAGCCTATGTTGAACATTTGGAATGAAAATACCAACAAACGCCTACGGCATTAGGATTTCCAACTGTAACTCCCCACCTGTAGAGACTGACAGGCGTCAGGGGTGTGACTTGGGATCATTGACTATAATGCTCATGCCATTCCACCCCCAACCCCACCCTGCAGCCAGTGGCAGGCATCGAGGTCTGCCTTGGAGTGTTTGCCCCTAAAGTTCACCCCATTCTCCTATACTGTACCCACCTCAGCATATTTCCTTATGGAATGACATAAGTATAATGCCCAAAGACCCCAAAGCACACCATGACACTTGTCAGTGTCTACAGGGTAGGGTGAGGTAAAATGGCATGAGCATTATCTCTGATGACCCAAAAGGCACACCCCAATGCCTGTCACTCTCTGCAGGGTGTGGTTGGTGTTGGCTTCAGTTCAATACTTCACTGCCATTCCTATTATGCATCTCTAACTCCTGCACTAGCAATGCCAATGCCAGCGAGACAACAGTCGGCATTGACAAATACTTGTTTTTTTTATAGCTGGAGGAAGGAAGTAATACTACTTCTCTATACTGCAGATCACTAGTGAGACCCCATCTGGATTATTGTGCCCAGCTCTGTAGTACCCACCTATGCAAAGACAAGGACAGGCTGGAGATAGTGCACAGCATAGGATAACCAAACTAATTCAGGGTTAACAGGGCAGATCCTACCAGGTTTGACTTAGGACACTGAACATGTATTTGCTGGAGGCCAGAAGGGAGACGAGCAATATGATAGGGAACTTTAAGTTCCTGAAAGAGTGAACAGGGTAAACTGTGAGGAACTATGCAGGAATAATTGTTCAAACGCACAGGGAGATGAGTGGAAGCTGGTGGGGGAGGATAGGATGTCAGAAATTTTTTTTTTTTGTAACAAGAGAGTTGTTGAGCTATGGAATAGACTGCTGGCATAGGTGTTGGGGGCAAAAACAATTAATAATCTCAAGCACAGCTGGGACAGAGTGAATGGCTGAACAGTTACTTGGGGGTAGCGGTATGGCAGGTGGCAAGGGGGTAGAAGGGCAGAAACCCTATCTAGACAACAGGTCTCGGTTGCAGTAGGACAGAATATAACAGGGCAAACTGAATGGACCAATGGCCTTCTCTGCCAACATTTCCTATGCTTCTATGTTAACAGAAAAAAATATATATTTAGTAATTCAAAATGCGTGATAAGACAATTCATTCATGACAAGATTTTTAGTTTGTTAAAAGAATTCCATTTTATTATTGCTGATTGCTTTGGATGCCTGATAAATCAAGAAAGGATTGAACAGGACTTCCTCTGATTTCTTCACATGGCAACAATCTTTTGAGAATACTGTAGGTTTAAAACAGTGTTGCCTGGTAAATAAAGCAATACTATAAAAACGGTGTGTATGGTCACCAAAAATATTGATGGTCTTTGTTCATAAACGTTGAGCGGAGGTATTTCACAAACCTTCCTGGTCGAGTATAATTTATTTTCATGAGCAGTTATAAACACAGCAGTGCTAGTAAACAGTCATACACAATTCATGAACATTCATAAACCATTTAATGCACACTTGATACACATTCATGAGCTGATTTCATGAACTGCTCACGAACAGTCTAGAATGGCTTATGACATGTTCAGCTGGATTCCAACTTTACTGACAATTCCTTCTACCGTGCTAGCATCCCTCCAAACTAAAGCTCTCTGAAGGCACCTATCATGTCTCCTTGCTCCCCTTCTACTACCACCCCTTTTGTCTGCCTTACAGTGAAGCACTTTTTCAAAGCACTTTCCTAGCCCTCCCCTTCTTCCTGTACCCCGATTACATGTCAGGTGTCTTCTTGGGGACAGACTTGGATTCCTGGTCAGCCACAGGTTGCGGTCACCTTGCAGGGGAAACTGAAATAATCAAATCACACAATTGGGTGAATCTGTTCAGTGTTTTTATCTCAGGGACCCCACCCACATAAACAGTTCTTCCCCCACCCACTGGCTGACTCAAGCCCACCCCCCAGTCTGGATCTTGTGTCCAGTGGGGAAGAGGGGTAAGGACTACTTGCACTAGTGACCACTTTGATTTAGTTCCACCCTTATTAAACTCAGTTTCACAATGAGCAATGCAAACCCACTGCACCCCACAAACATGGACATCTCCAGAAGACTTCCCCAATGATGTATACACCCCTGGTGTTGCTTCCTATCTGGCCCCCTTCCCCTTTCTACCCTGTTTCTTCTCAGCTCTCCACATCCTCTTTTCATTACACCCTTAATACCGTGCTTTCCATAGTGCTGTAAAGCATACTACACTAGTATGCAATACTAAGTCTGTGCTCACAGGCCTGCAGTACTCAAACAGGACTGATACACAAATGGAGTGCCCAGTTTGTCTATCCAAGCAAACAGAGTTGCTCAGCTGGAGTCATGGTGGAGGCAGTGACAATGTAAATACAGAAAAAAAAAAAACACGCACACGCTCACACTCACACCAGCAGAAGCATCAAGCTGTTACTTAGATGTAACCATGAGGACAAGGCTATTGTACTGTGATAAGAAGTTAAATTATTACTGTACACTGAGACAGCAACCAGTGCAGGAACAAAATGTAGTGCAGCAAAAACCTCAACATTTCACACATGCAAGCTGTGTCAAGAGGCCACTTCTGCTGGCATGAGTGTGTGTACACTGTGTTTTGGTTTCTGCCCAAAATATTTAATGACTTAATCCATTGTCAAAAGGTTAATACTTAATACTAGCAGCTGTCTAATCCCTAGTACCTTGTTAGTGCCTCTGATGTTTCTTTAGCAGAGACCCTTTTGTACATACCACTAGCAGTAAGAATTTCTCTGGGGTCCATTTTACACACCTGATAGATTTGCCCTCCTTACCAGTCCTCCAAGACAACTTCTCTCATGTAACTTTTACCATCTCTTATTCCTACTTGCCCTTCTAATTATCATACCTACTGATGTCTACATAGAGAAATAGTAAGAGTGATCATCCCTAATCCCAGCTCAAAACCATAGAAAACAAATTGAATTATATGGAGAACTAGATAATAGTAAACTGCACTGCTATAATGAAACTCCAGATTCAACATGAAGAAGGGGGAAGCATTGTTCTTGATATTGTTCTTGATGTGACCTGTTTCTTCTCAACCAAATAAAAACTGCTGTTGGACTGCAAGAAATATTGCCTGGACAAGAAACAACAAACATGGAGACACAACTTTTTTCCTCCCATCACACCCGTTATCCTTCCTGGAGTTTCTCAGATTTGTTCTGACTGCTAGACATTAGGCTTGAAAGGGGCAGTTCTGCCCTGGTTCTACAGCAGTTAGCATTCAGGTAGCTCATACTGTACAGTGTGCTGTCTTTTTTACACATCATGTCTGTGGTACTATGACTCTCCTGCTCAACGTACAGTAGCTTTGCTTTTCTTCCCCTTTTTCAGAAGTATTGTGCTGCCTTATTTGACTACTGCTATTTATTATAATACTACAGTATTTAAATAATATGATGTTTTTGTTACCTGCTATACTTAAAATCTCATTTTGTTGCTGTAGTTAATTTAAGTGTATGTATGTGGCTTTTCAGTTTTAAGCAACTGTGTAGTTACATTTGGTTTTGAGGTAATATTTTATTGTCTATATATATCCACCAGGTGACACTGTTGTGTTAAGTATGCCAGCCAAGCAGTCTTACAGCGCAAGTAATACAACAGTTGGTGCATTATGTATTAGTGGTAGCCCTAGCACTCTGATCAAATTCATTCAAGTAGGATTTTATCTTCAGACTTATTTTGAGCTCCTTGCTGATGGTGTTAGAGAAATATCCTTTGTGTTTGCTAGGTATGTGGTATTCTTTTAAGGTAATTCTGTTAATTTTACCCTGCAGTTTATGCTGTATGTACTGGGAATTTACTGACATTGGTTCTTAAGTGAATAGCTTTTGTATGTTTTTACATACATTTAAGAAACAGAAATTATACTAAAATGAAAAAAGATTACAAGTCTTAGTTATGGAAAGATTATTTAAGATTCCAATATACCACATCTGCAACGCAGTTCTCAGGTTGGGTATCTCATAACAAACAAGCACTGGCCAATGCCAGATGTTTGCTTGCTTGTAATTGCTGAGTAGTTGTTGCCCATAGATAGTGCAGAAACAAAACAAAACCAAGTGTACTCTGAAAAGGAAAGCTGCAGCCACAGAAAACAAACAAAAAACAACAAAAAGGAAAAAATGATAAACAAACTGGTAGAGAACTGGATATGGTGTGCAAAATTATTATTGTTTATTGATATTGCTTTCTGTCTCTTTCTTACAGATTTGGCACTGATTGAACAGAAACTAAAAGAATGAGTCAAGTCCATATATAATAATATGTTGCCTTGTTGATTCTATGGACCAATGCTTTATTCTGGTGCCCTGATTGGCTGGCACAGGTTTTTAAAAAAATATTTCCTAACTTTTCATATTTTTCATTACTGACTGTATACACACTGTGATTAACATAGAAACATAGACTTTGAAGTCAGATAAGGACCGCTTGGCCCACCCAGTCTGCCCATTTCCCTACCTATTGAATAAGCTGCAGATCCTAATTAACCAACAGCCTACTTCTTCCTACCCCTCACCAGAAATACCTTATGTCTGTCCCATGTATTCTTGAATTCCCCCACTGTTTTTGACCCCACAACCTCCTCAGGAAGGCCTTTCTTTGCATCTACCACCCTCTCCATGAAAAATATGTCCTCACGTTGCACTTGAGCTGTCCCCCCTCTATGTTGAAATTGCGCCCCCTTGTTCTTTCACATCTCTTTTTCTAAAAGATGCTACCCTCCTGGACATTGTTGATTATCTTGAGGTACTTGAAAGTTTCTATCATGTCCCCATTTCCCTCCTATCCCTGAAGGTATACATATTAAGCTCCTTCAGTCTCTCTTCATATGGCTTCTGGTGCAGACCGTGCACCATTTTAGTTTCTATCCCTGGACTGACTCCGTCCTGTCTATCTCCTTGCGGAGATGGGGTCTCCAAAACTGCACGCAGTACTCCACTCCAGATGGGGTCTCACCAACTGTCAGCACAGAGGAATAACAACTTCCTGTTTTCTACTGGTGATGCCTCTTCCTATACATCCCAGTATCTCCCCAGCCCTCCTTACTGCCTTCTTATATTGCTTGCTTACCTTTAGGTCATCTGATATGACTACCCCTAGGTCACTTTCCATTTTGTTGGTACCCCCCCCCACATTGTGTACTCTTCCACTGGGTTTTTGTTTCCCAGGTGCATTACTTTGCACTTCTTTGCATTGAATCTAAGCTGCCATACTTTTGACCATTCCTCCAATCTTGCCAAGTCCCTTCTCATCCCTTCTCATCCTTTCCACCCCCCTTACGTATCAACCCTGATGCAGTTCTTTGTGTCGTCTGCAAAGAGACATACTTTTCCTTCCAGTACCTCCGCAATGTCACTTATAAAGACATTAAAAAGGACCGGATCCAGTACTGAACCCTGTGGCACCCCGCTAGTAACCCCTCTTTCTTTGGAGTGGACTCCATTTACTATTACCCTCTGTGTCCTGTTGTCCAGCCAATTGTTTACCCAGGCTACCACCCTTGGATCCACTCCCAGGCTGGCTAATTTGTTTATTACTCTTTTGTGTGGGACTGTGTCAAATGCCTTGTTAAAGTCTATGTAGGCCATGTCCACAGTCTCTTCTGGTCTACTACTTTGGTCACCCAGTCAAAGAAATCTATTAGATTCATCTGACATGACCAGGGCCCCTGGTGTTCTGCGGCAGAATTTTCTGATTTCTGTGGCAGGGCTCCTGGAATTCTGCGGCAGCATTTTCTGATTTCTGTGGCATGATTTATTCATTTCTCTGGCAGAATGCAGTCCTGTCATTGGCTAAATATGATGTGATGTCATCGATGACATCATATGCTGAGCATAGAGGAGGAGCTTCAGGATAAACAAGGTGGGAAGAAAGCCTGACACTATGGAAAAACAGTATATTTATATGAAAATTCACCAAAAACAATGAATTCTGTGGCACTATATATATTCTGCGGCATGATGCAAATTCTGCGGCAAATTCTGCAACCGCAGAACAGCAGAATTCCAGGGGCCTTGGACATGACCTTCCCACTGTGAATCCATGCTGTCTTGGGTCCTGTGGCCCACTGGCCTCTAGGTACTCAATAATTCTTTCTTTCAGAAGAGATTCCAACATTTCCATACCGTTGAGGTCAAACTAAGAGGTCTGTAGTTTCCTGCCTCTGCTTTGCTCCCACTTTTTTGAAGGGGAATCACAACCACCCTCCTCCAGTTCTTAGGTACCACACTATCCTCCCATGATTTTTTAAAGAGAGTAGTCAGTTGTGGCACTAGTTCTCCCCTTAGTTCTTTCAGCATTCTGGGGTGAATCCCATCAGGGCCCATTACTTTGTCCACCTTCAGTTTTAGGAGTTCTTTCAGAACCTTTTCTTCTGTGAATGGACTGGTATCAGTCCCCCTATTCAGAGTTCTTCTTTTGATTAGATTAGGTACCTCCCTTTTCTTTTGTGAATACTGAGCAGAAGTATTTGTTCAGTATCCCTGCTTTTTCCCTGTCACCCTCTGCTCACCCACACTCCCTTCCCTTTATTAAGCCTCACTATCCCTCCGTTGATCTTTCTTAGCTCCCTAATGTACCTATAAAAGGTTTTATCCTCCTTCTTAACCAAGTTGGTTATCTTTTCCTCAGTTTGGGCCTTTTCTATTCTGACTGCCTTCCCCACTTCCTTCTGCTTTGACTGGTACAGTTCTCTGTTCTGCTCCTTCTGTGTTTCCTTATACTTCCTGAATGCTATTTTTTTCTCCCTAACCTTCCCTGCCACCTCTTTTGAGAGCCACAATGATTTTTTCCTTCATTTTGATTTGTTTAGTTGCTTCACACAAAGGCTTGTTGCCTCTGTGATGGCAGTTTTGATGTTTTCCCATTATTCCTCCACCCCTCCTTCTTGCCCTTTTGCTAGTGCTTTTCTGAGACACTCTCCTGTTTTGGCAAAGTCAGCCCTCTAAAAGTCCAGTACCCTCACTTTTGTATGGCTTGACTCTACAGCTGTGTTTATCGTGAACCACACTGTTTGGTGGTCACTTGTTCCCAGATGGCTACCCACTTCTAAATTTGAGATCCTCTCTCTGTCCCCATTTGAGAGTACCAGGTCTAAGATTGCTCCCTCCTGAGTGGGTTCCAACACTTGCTGTCTGAGACATGCCCCCTGCAGGGTATTGAGAATGACCCTGCTCTTGGATGTGGCTGCAGGAAAAGTTCTCCAGTTAACATGTGGCATATTCAGCTCCCCCATCAACAGTATCTCCCCTTTTTCTGCCATCCTAAATATGCCTTCTATCATTTCCTTGTCCATTTCCTCCCCCTGAGATGGGGGTTTGTATACAACTCCCATGCAGATTGTGGTGTCATTTCCTGTCACCAGGGTGACCCACCATGCCTCCTCTCCATTTATCCTTTAGTTCCATTAGTTTGATCCCTTCCCTTATGTAGAAAGCTACTCCTCCTCCAATTCTGCCCTCCCTGTCCCTCTTGTAGACTGTGTAACCTGGTATGCTAACATCCCAGTCATTGTCCTTTTTGTACCATGTTTCTGTGACTGCCACAATAGCCAGGCATCCCTCTTCCATCAAGGCCACTAGTTCAGGGAGCTCGTTACCCATACTATGGGCATTGGTACTGATTGCCCTCCATTTTTTTTATGGCCTTACCCCTTTTAGACCCATCCCTGTTCTTTCTTCCTTTGCCTAGTTCTCCATTTATTTATTTATTCATTGAATTGTGTTGAACCGGTAAGCCCACTGGGCCTGGAATTCCCTTTTTCCCGGGCAACCAGAAGGGAGGGGAGATACAGATGGTAAGTAATTGAAATTGAACCAGGTTAAGCTATTGGTGATATTTTTAGTGAATGGGGGAAATTTGGCCAGGACACTGGGGAAATTCCCCTACTCTTTTTCGATAAGTGCCATGGGATCTTTAGTATCTATCAGAACTACCACCAATCCAGGCAGATGGGGCCTCGGTTTAATGTCTCATCTGAAAGATGGCACCTCAGAAATGCAGCACCCCCCCATGTTGCACTAGTGTCAGTATTGGGATATTAACCCAAGTTCTAGATGTGGGAACTGAACCCACAGCCTCTGATCTCCCAGTCTCAGAGGTGAGTGTGCTATGTACTGAGCTACTGACACTGCCACTGCCACTGATTCACCCCTGCCCTTCTCCCTATTGACTTCTCTATCTTGGTGTTTATCTCACTAACTACCCTGTTTTTTGGGAGGGAGGCTCGGATTTCCTGCTGTTTTTCAGTTTCTGCTCCCTTGGCTAGTTTAAATGCTTGCCAATGAATCATTTAAACCTATCACCTAGGATTCTGGTTCCCCTCCTGGAGAGATGCAGACCATCGTGCCAGTTTAGGCCTGTATCCCTCCAGGTTGATTCCCAGTCCCCAGTGAGGCCAAAACCCTGAGCTCTGCACCAGTTTTTAACCAGTCATTGAATACCATGGTGCGGAGCACCATAGCCTCACCCATGCCATAGACAGGCAGCACCTCTGAGAAGGTTACCATGCATGCTACTTTTCTAAGGCCCCTTCCCAACATCACAAACTCCTCCCACACTGCTCTGATCCCATTCCTAGCCAGGTCATTTGTCTCTAAGTGAACAATGATGTCCAGTCCCTCCCCCATGCAGCTGCTCCCACGATCCTGAGGATTCACTCCCTGTCCCTCCAAGCCATAGCACTGGGCAGGCACCTCACCACCCTCTCCCCTCCTCCCTCCCCAGTTCTACCCCCTAGCAATTAAGTCCCATACCAGAAGTTGTTTCCTTCCCCTGCAGGGTCCCATGCTATCCTTCTGTGGGTCCCCTTTGTGGAGGTTTCCAGCATCCTCTCTGGTCTCCACTGTGGGTGCCTCCATAGAGGAGCCATGCTCTGACAGAATGGCATATGAATTGTGGAGAGGTACAACTGGAGGGATCCGCATCTGTTCCTCCACCCTTACCCTCCCTGAGCCCACTGTGGTCCAACTGCTCCTCTTTCTTGACAACCTCTGATGCAGCAGAGTTGTCCCTGGTTGTCTCTGGGTGGGAGAGGAGGTCCCCTGAATCCTGGTCAGTTAAGCCTGGAGACGAGCTACCTCCTCCCTCAGCCCAGAGAGGTGTCTACAGATGGGACAACACAGCATCCTCCAGAATATCTTATAGAAGACTGTCGCTCCACAGCCACTGCACTGCACCACTCCCATCATGTCTTATTTGTGGCCCCATGACTGTTGTTTTGTATGCTTACTCTTTCCTCTCTCCATTTACTTTTTTTGTTGTTGTTGTTTCTTCTCCCTACTTTCCTATTGCCTCCATACCTTTACAGCTCCTGCCATTCCTGTTCTGGGACAGGAAGCTCCTGTATTCCTCAGTAGTCTCCTTCTTTCTTGCTCAGAGACATACCTCCAGCAGCTAGGGGGTGAGGGACAGCTATTCTTTTCCTTCTAGGATGATGAGTGTTTTGTACCTCTGTGACCACTCACTACCTTCTCCCAATCAGGGAGTTCAATCCCAGGGCCTATAAAAGTGGAACTTGCTAAGGGTGGGGGCAGGCGAGGAGGGAGGGCTATGTAGTCCCAGTAGAAGAGTTCTAGCAGCTGCCTCCTTCCTCTTGCTGCTTTCTGCCAAAATCTAACTAGGGAAGTTTTCAATATAGACACCTAGCTTTCTGTTGCCTAAGCCACATACCCTAATTTACAAATCTTCTCTTCACCTAGCTAACAGCACAGATAACAGTTCTCTTCTCCCAACTCGGACAAGCACACAAATTCTGTTTTTTTTTTGTTGGTTTGTTTTCTACCCTGATTGATGTTCCCAGTAGTAGAGTTCTAGTTCTTTAGTCCCAGTAGAAGAGTTCTAGCAGCTGCCTCCTTCCTCATGCTGCTCTCTTTGTTATTATGTGGAATAAAAGCAACAGAACAAAAGGGTAAACAGGGAGGAGAAGAAGCACTGTGAAGAAGCACTGTGGGTAAATTTGGAGACAGGCAATGGCACCACAATCCGCACAGGGGTTGTATACAGACCCCCTTCTCAGGGGGAGGAAATGGACAAGGAAATAATAGAAAGTATACTTAGAATGGCAGAAAAAGGGGAGATATTGCTGATAGGTGATCTGAATATGCCAGATGTTAACTGGAGCGCAGTTGCAGCTGCCACTTCCAAGAGTGCAGTTATTCTAGATGCCCTACAGGGGGCATGCCTTAGACAACTAGTACTGGAGCCCACTTGAGAGGGAGCAATATTAGACTTGATACTCTCAAATGGAGATGGAGAGAGGATCACAGATGTAGAAGTGGGTAGCCATCTGGGAACTAGCGACCATCGAACAGTATGGTTCACAATAAACACAGCAATAGAGTCAAGCCATACAAAGACAAAAGTACTGGACTTTAGGAGGGCTGACTTTGCTAAAATGGGTGAGTGCCTAAGGAATGCACTAGCAAATGGGTGGGAAGGAGGGTGGAAGAACAATGGGGAATAATAAAACTGCCATCACAGAGGTAACGAGCCTTGTGTGAAGCAAATAAACAAAACAAGACGATGTAAGAAACCACTATGGTTCTCAAAGGAAGTGGCAGTGAAGGTTCAAGAGAAAAAGAAAGCATTCAGGAAGTACAAGGAACTCGCAGCAGGAGCAGGACAGAGAACTGTATCAGTTAAAGCAAAAGGAGGCTGGGAAGGCAGTCGAAATAGCAAAGGCCCAAACTGAGGAAAAGATAGCCAACTCAGTTAAGAAGGAATAAACCTTTATAGGTACATCAGGGAGCAAAGGAAGACCAAGGGAGGGATAGTGAGGCTTAATAAAGGGAGGGAGGGTGGGCAGAGGGACAATGTGAAAAGGCAGAGATACTAAACAAATATTTTTGCTCAGTATTTACAAAGGAAGAGGGGAGGTACATAAAACAAACAGTAGTAAACTCTGGATACAGAAGTTGATACCAGCCCATTTACAGAAGAAAGGGTCTGAAAGAACTCTTAAAACTGAAGGTGGACAAAGCAATGGGGCCTGATGGGATTCATCCCAGAATTCTAAAAGAACTAAGGGTAGAACTAGTGACACCACTAACTACCCTCTTTAACAAATCATGGGAGGATGGGGTGGTACCCGAGGACTGGAGGAGGGCAGATGTGATTCCCCTTCACAAAAGTGGGAGCAAGGCAGAAGCAGGAAACTATAGACCTGTTAGTTTAACCTCAGTGATAGGGAAAATGATGGAATCACTTCTAAAGGAAAGAATTGTCAGTATCTAGAGGCCAGAGGGGCACAAGACCTAGGCAGCATGGATTCACCGCGGAAGGTCATGCCAGATGAATCTGATAGATTTCTTTGACTGGGTGACCAAAGTAGTAGATCAGGGAGGGCTGTGGACATGGCCTACCTAGACTTTAGCAAGACATTTGACACAGTCCCACACAAAAGATTAATATATAAGTTAGCCAGCCTGGGAGTGGGTCCCAAGATGACAGCCTGGGTAAAGAATTGGCTGGAGAATAGGACACAGAGGTAATAGTAAATGGAGTCCACTCAGAAGAAAGGAGGGTTACTAGCGGGGTACCGCGGGTTCAGTATTAGGACCGGTCCTCTTCAATGTCTTTATAGTTTACATTGCAGAAGGATTGGAAGAAAAGCATGTCTCTTTGCAGATGACACTAAGATCTGCAACAGAGTTGATGCACAGGGTGGGGTGGAAAGGATGAGAGGGACTTGGCAAGGTTAGAGGAATGGTCAAATGTATGACAGCTTAGATTCAATGCTAAGAAGTGCAAGGTAATGCACCTGGGAAACAAAACCCAGGGAAGAGTACACAATGGGGGTGAGATACTAACAACAACAAAATGGAAAGGGACCTGGGGTAGTCATATCAGATGACCTAAAGGTGGGCAAGCAATGGAGAGAAGGCAGCAAGGAGGGTGGGGGATACTGGGATGCATGGGAGAGGCATCACCAGTAGAAAACAGGAAGTTATTATCCCTCTGTACAGACAGCTGGTGAGACCCCATCTGAGTACTGTGTGCAGTTCTGGAGACCCAATCTCCGCAAAGACATAGACAGGATGGAAGCTGTCCAGAGGAGGCAACTAAAATGGTGCAGCGCCTGCACCGGAGGACATGAAGAGAGACTTAAGGAGCTTAATATGTATAGCCTCGAGGAAAGGAGGGAGAGGGGGACATGATAGAAACTTTCAAGTACCTCAAGAGATCAACAAAGTCCAAGAGGGTAGCATCTTTCAAAAAGAGGTGTGCAAGAACAAGAGGGCACAATTTGAAGATAGGGGGGCGGCTCAGAGGTAATTTAGAAGTATTTTTCACAGAGAGGGTTGTGGATGCATGGGAATGACCCTTCCGAGGAGGTTGTGAGTCAAATCAGTGGTGGAATTCAAGCATGCATGGGATAGTCATAAGGCAATTCTGGGGGGTGGGGGTAGAAAGAAGTAGGCTGCTGGTTAACTAGGATCTGCAGCTTATCCAGTAGGTAGGGAAATGAGCAGACTGGGTGGGCCAAGTGGTCCTTATCTGCCGTCAAATTCTATGTTTCTATGTTTCTATGTATTCTTGGCTATTTAGTGCAGAATGTGCATACATTTTTCACTATGCAGTGCTGTGTCTTTAAGAACAACCTTTTTATGGAGACAGATTTCATTACACGTTAGCTTTTGACAAAGCATTAGTGACATGTGAAATGCATCAGGCAACGTGATGTCCAGGGGGTGGGGCTCCACCATTCCAGCATCACCAAGCTGCTTACCGGCCTTGTTTATGGCCTGATTGTTTTTACCTATTTGGACTATGAACTATTTATTTTATTTATTTCATTGATCAGATTTACAAACCTTTGAGTCAGAGACTCATTTACAAAGGTACCTCGTCGCAGGGAGGGGGGACAAACATATTTGTGTGGCAAGACATTGGTTAACAATACAGGTGAAATACAAAGGAGTATACAGCAAGGCAATTACAGTGACCAAAACAGGTGAGATACAGCAGAGCAGAGACAAAAAACAAAATAATACAAGGCCAGAATACAAAACAAGAAAAAAATAAACAAAACAAGACTGATTAGTAACCCTGTGGCACCCGCAGGGTACTGTGCGCGTGGTGTGCAGACTACAGAAACCAATTCTAAGTAGGCTAGGATGTATGTAGGACTGGCGGGGCAGATGGCTTCAGAGGGTGCTCTAAGGAAGCACTATTATGGACAAGTACAGCTCCAATTGTCAGTGAGGTATTTGTGTAGTGCTATTTTGAAGGGGCCAATTTTGGGGATGTTTGTGATGTGCGTGGGGAGGGAGTTATACCAAGCAGGTGCTCTGTGGTGAAAGGACCTTTGGCTGAGTGAGGTCCTAGCTCTAGGCACCTGGAAGGTGGCTTTGGTGGCATTGCGGGTGTTCACCATGTGGGAGGCCCGTTGAAGGGGTGTAGTGACACCTGGGGGGCAAAGCCCAAGTAGAGCCTTTTTTGCCAATATACAGGTGTGGTATTGCAGCCATTCATCAAAGGTGAGTATGTTAGAGGCAGAGTAGAGTAGGCATGTATGAGTTCTGCTGTGGGCAACAGTCAGGAGCCTACAGGCTTTGTTGATAGAGGTCTGGACTTTGGTGAGGGCAGTGGGGTCGGCAGCTGCATAGGTAGGGAGTCCATAATCCACCAATGACAGAATGGATGAGGTGATAGCAAGTCTCAGGGCAAACTCAGGAAGGCAGTCTTTGTGGTGGTAGAGGAGACCAATCTGGGCATTCATGGCTGGTGACAAAGCGTTAAGATGGGTGTGGAAGGTGAATGCCGAGTCGAAGGTGATGCTCAGGTATTTGTATGTTGATACCTATTCAAGGGGGTGGAGTGTGCTGGGGGTGATGTGAAAGGTAGCATTTCTGGAGTTACTTTGGAGATGTGCAAAAATCATAGATTTCATTTTTTAAGGTTCAGAACCAGACGGTGATCAAGGAACCATTTTTCAGCTTGGCTGAAGGTGAGTTGCAGGGAGCTCTGGAGTGTGAGTGGATCGGGGTGTGAGGTGACGAGGAATGCGTCATCGGTGTATAGAAGCATTTTGCCTGTGCAGGAGCTAGGGAGGGTGTTTAGAAAGAGACTAAATAGGGTGGGGCCCAGGATGGAGCCTTGAGGGACCCCGGAGTGTAATGGTAGGGTTGTCGATAGGATACCATTTAATTTGACCCATTGGGATCTATTCTGGAGGTAGCTGGAGAACAAGTCCAGGAGGCCCGATAAGAATCCCAGCAGATGAAGGGAGTCAAGCATTAGTGGGTGACACACAGTGTCAAAGGCCTTAGATAGGTAGATGAACCCTGCCCCGGTGAGCTCCCCAGTATCAAGTGCAAGTGTATTTGGTGGGAGAACTCCAAAAGGGCTGTGGAGGTGCTGTGACCAGGGTGGAAACTATGTTGCTCTGGGCAGAATATGTTGTATTTAGATAGGTAATCCATGAGTTGGGTGGATACTATCTTCTCCAGGGCTTTGGGGGGGGGGAGGATGGAGATGGGTCTGTAATTGTTTGGTAATATTTGGTCTCCATTTTTATGGATAGGCGTAATTTCAGCCAGTTTCCATGCACTTGGAAATTGGCCAAGGCATAGGGATTGGTTGAGGAGATCTGTGAGAGGGGGGCTAATATGACATCCAGTGTTAGTCGGAGTATCCAGCAGTCAAGGGGGTCTCCGCTCGGGTTGTGGGAGGAGACGGCTTTTAGGAGGAGAGGTTTGGCATCATGGGTGGAGATTGTCCTGAAGAGGAATGGGGGCTGGGAGGTGGCAGGGTGGTTGGATGTAAGGATGGTGTCAAAGAAGTGGGCAGGAAGAACCGCACTTAGGTCAGAAAATGTTGTGTTGAGGCAGTCTGCAATATGTGGTTGGTCAGTATTAATAGTGCTGTTAATATCCATCTGGGGGGGAGTGGGTATTACCATTAAGCTCTTTGATGTTATCCCAGAAAGCTCAGGCAGAGCCCCAGGATGAGGTCAAGGTGGTTTGGAAATAGCTGGCCTTTGCTTGTCTAATGGCCCAGGTGCATTGGTTGCGAGCAGCTCTATAGGCTTGCCTGTCCGCTGTCCTGCAGGACTCAACCGCAGTGTGCCATAGGTTATCCCTCTGCTTCAGTTGCTGGACCAGAGAGGGGGAAATCCAGGCAACATTTTACCTCTTGGGGCGAGATTTGGTGATGGGGGCAAAGATGTCACAGGCCTTACAGAAGGCACTGGTGATGAAGGCTAGGGCAGTATCTAGTATCTATATCTATTGCGAGGGAGATTGGGGACCAGTCAAGCTGGGCAAGGTGCTGCTTTAGCTTATTAAGGCCCCCGGGGCAGAAGCGGCAACGGGGGGTGGCATTGTTCACAGGACTGCGTGTGGGGGAGGACCAGAAACAGAGAATTGGTGAGTGGTCACTAAGGGAGTCTGCTAGGACATTAACAGACTTGATTTTGTGTGGTCAGTTAGAGAGTACTATGTCTAGGAGGGAGATGGTACCCCTAGTTTGGTTAAATCTGGTGGGCCGAGTGACCAGTTGAGCTAGATCAAGGGCTGTGAAGTTGTCCTTAATGTGCCCTGAAGTGGGGCTGAGCCAGTTGATATTGAGGTCTCCTAGAATGAGTTGTTCAGCCTTGTGTGGCAGGGTGGAGAGATAATCTGTGAGAGAGTGGATAGCAAGACTTTCTGCTCGCAGGGGTATGTAGGTGGTTGTGAGGTAAAGCAGGCTGCGACCAGGGTGCGGGGTGATTTTCAGGGTGATGGCTTGTGCCCCGTGGCTGAGCTCAGGGGTAGGTAGTGCGTGACCCAGGAGGGAGTCACAGAGGAAGATGGCACACCCGCCACCATGCTTACCCAGGGGAAGGAGACAACAGAGTCCAGAGTAGATTGGGAGAGCCAGGTCTCTAGAATCGCAAGAATGTCAGGTGTGTGCTGTGATACCCAGCACGGGAGCACTGCAGTTTTCCTTGGGAGACTGCAGATATTCATAGAGGCAATGTGGAAGCCATGTCAAGTGGGGGGTGTTGGTGTCGTAGCGGGTCCCGGCCCCGGGTTAGGATGGACATTCCCAGACAGCATGAGGAGTAGGGCAATAAAACACAGAGAAAGACTGCGGCGGTTGTGGTAATGTCGCTTGTGCAGATGCAAGGATCTCAGGGGGGTAGTGCAGGGGATGGGAAGTGAGTTGAGGGCAGGTATGGCTATATTAGAGAGGGACCACCTACCACAGTGTGCAGGGTATGAGGGGTGGGCATTGGTGATGGGTGAGGGGGGGCAGTGGAGTGGTCCAGCGTGCGAGGTAAGTTATTGGGGAGTGGTAATAAGATGATCGAGCTATGAGTAATGGGGTGATGTGCCTGATGAGGCTGGGACTCTGGCAGGTGTCCATTTATAGAGGTGCTGTAGAGATTCTCTGCAGTGGGTGGGATAGTATCATGAGGAGTGAAGCAATTACCCAGAGTACTATTAGAGGCATGGTTGTGCATGGGATGTAGGAAAGGAGATAGAGTTTGTATGCAGGATCCCCCTAGTTATGAGGAAATATAACCTGCAGGTGGAAAAGTGGGTTGATTGGTTCTGCGCCACACGTGACTAACAGTATAAGACTCAGAGCCGACCAAGGGTGGTGGCGGGGGCAGAGGGGAGCTGGCACGCGGTGCCGGCGGGGCCAAACAACACTCCTTGTTCTAAAGCCTGGTGCTGCTTCTGAGCCTTAATGTGATCCCCTTAAGGCAAATGCGTACCTATGGCAGTCTGGGGGGTTGGGGGGCGATTCCTCAGCTCGAGGTCCTGGGGAGGGCAGGCTCTCCAGCCCTCGTGACCCACGGTGGTGCAGATTTCCCTGGACAAACCCCTGGAAATGAGGAGAGAGGGGAGATTATAAGCGATATCCAGAGGTGTGGCTACGGTAAGGACACAACAGTAACGTTACTGACTGGTCAAACTGAGCTTTGCTTCTTTAACAATGGGAGTCTAATCAGCTATCGATTTCAGTTTCAATGTTTAAGCGGGAGCCACAGCAGTTCAAGTCTTGTTCAGTTGCAGAGATATTTACTGTATAGCAAGCACTGAATGTGGCTGACCGGCTGCACTGTTTTTGAAAAGGGGCTGAAATCAGTTACCAACTTCAAACTTTAAGCGGGAGTCACAGAGGTTCGAGTCTCATTCAGGTTGCAGAGATATTTACTGTATAGCAAGCATTGAATGTGGCTGACCGGCTGCACTACTTTAGAAAAGGGGCTGAAATCAGTTACCAACTTCAAACTTTAAGAGGGAGCCACAGCAGTTCAAGTCTTGTTCAGTTGCAGAGATATTTACTGTATAGCAAGCACTGAATGTGGCTGACCGGCTGCACTGTTTTAGAAAAGGGGCTGAAATCAGTTACCAACTTCAAACTTTAAGCGGGAGTCACAGCGGTTCGAGTCTCATTCAGGTTGCAGAGATATTACTGTATAGCAAGCACTGAATGTGACTGACCGGCTGCACTGCTTTAGAAAAGGGGCTGAAATCAGTTACCAACTTCAAACTTTAAGCGGGAGTCACAGCGGTTCGAATCTCATTCAGGTTGCAGAGATATTACTGTATTGCAAGCACTGAATGTGGCTGACCGGCTGCACTGCTTTAGAAAAGGGGCACTTGCAACTATAGGCTCGTAATACTTATACAATATTCTTAAGGTAACCTTGAGTAACACATTAAACAGTATAGCAAGGCAGCAAAAGGCACAATAAAAAAGCTATCTTCAGTGTTGTGCCGACTCTTTAAGGCGTGTGGAGGATTTTAACATGTCCTTTGTTCTAGTTCAGGTTCAAACAACATGCTTTGTTCTAAAGCCTGGCACTGCTCTTTGCCTTCCCACGCACCCCTTTACAGCACAGATGGTACACGGCAGTCTGGGGAGTGGGGCGATTCCTCAGCTCGAGGTCCTGGGGAGGGCAGGCTCTCCAGCCCCCGTGACCCACTTGAGGTGCAGATTTCCTGGACAAACCCCTGGAAATGAGGAGAGAGGGGAGATTATAAGCGATATCCAGAGGCGTGGCTACGGTAAGGACACAACAGTAACATTACTGACTGGTCTAACTGAGCTTTGCTACTTTAACAATAGGAGTCTAATCAGCTATCGATTTCAATTTCAATGTTTAAGCGGAAGCCACAGCAGTTCAAGTCTTGTTCAGTTGCAGAGGCATTTACTGTATAGCAAGCACTGAATGTGGCTGACCGGCTGCACTGCTTTAGAAAAGGGGCTGAAATCAGTTACCAACTTCAAACTTTAAGCGTGAGTCACAGCGGTTCGAGTCTCATTCAGGTTGCAGAGATATTTACTGTATAGCAAGCACTGAATGTGGCTGACTGGCTGCACTGCTTTAGAAAAGGGGCTGAAATCAGTTACCAACTTCAAACTTTAAGCGGGAGTCACAGCGGTTCGAATCTCATTCAGGTTGCAGAGACATTACTGTATTGCAAGCACTGAATGTGGCTGACCGGCTGCACTGCTTTAGAAAAAGGGCACTTGCAACTATAGGCTCGTAATACTTGTACAATATTCTTAAGGTAACCTTGAGTAACACACTAGACAGTATAGCAAGGCAGCAAAAGGCACAATAAAAAAACTATCTTCAGTGCTGCGCTAACTCTTTAAGGCATGTGGAGGATTTAAAAATGTCCTTTGTTCTAGTCCAGGTTTGGTGCCAAACAACACGATTTGTTCTAAAGCCTGGTGCTGATCCTGAGCCTTAATGTGATCCCCTTAAGGCGAATGAGTACCTACGGCAGTCCAGGGGGTTGGGGGTGATTCCTCAGCTCGAGGTCCTGGGGAGAGCAGGCTCTCCAGCCCTCATGACCTGCAGTGGTGCAGATTTCCCTGGACAAACCCCTATGGCGGTCCAGGGGGTTGGGGCGATTCCTCAGCTCGAGGTCCTGGGGAGGGCAGGCTCTCCAGCCCTTGCGACCCACAGTGATGCAGATTTCCCTGGACAAACCTCTACAGCAGTCTGGGGGGTGGTGGGTGATTCCTCAGCTTGAGGTCCTGGGGAGGGCAGGGTCTCCAGCCCTCATGACCTGCGGTGGTGCAGATTTCCCTGGACAAACCCCTACAGCAGTCTGGGGGGTGGGAGGCAATTCCTCAGCTCTCGGTCCTGGGGAGGGCAGGCTCTTGGTCCTGGGGAGGTCCTGGGGAGGGCAGGTTCTCTAGCCCTCATGACTCGCAATGGTGCAGATTTCCCTGGACAAATCCAAACTATGATGTGTGGTTGTAGGACTTTATATTGCAGAGTGAACATCATGTGTTCCTGTATTGTAAGCATGCTTTTTCACATTTTTGCACAGAATTAAAGCTATTGCACTTTGTAACTATCCAACTCTCTGCACTTTATTTGGAGCAAACACAGTGTGTGTGCCTTTAGTGTAGGTGCCGGTCCCCTGGACTCCTGCTGTGCAAAATTAATCCATACCAGACACAAACATTAGGTAGTAGTATGTTGGTTTGTTAAATGAGCCAAGTGAGAAAAGCACAAGTCCCTGGCACTTCAGATCTTATGGATTCTTCTCGGGATTGTGGGATTACCTGTCATTCTTCTATGGGTAGGTATTAAAGGTACACAGTGATTTTGCTGCAGTAGCCTCACCACATTTGATGAGATGCAGTGATTAAACACCAACAATACTGACTTATAAAAATGTAAAATACAATAAACCAAATGTGAGAAAAATTAACCCCATCGTATAAAATAACTACATCCCCACAGACCTGTACATATTTCCAAAATTGAGGCACAAGGAGACAAAAAGAGTAAATACTTTACAGCATCACTGAAATAGTTTAGTTAAGATGAATGTAATTCTGATCAAAATTAATCAAACATTAATTTTTAAATTCTGAACTCTCACTCCTAGTTCAAGGAGGACTTAATTCCCAGAAAAAACTCAACCTAAAAGAGAAAAAATAAAACAGAAAAAGATAATCAAGTTGAAGCTCAAATAACAATATAGACATATACAGTATGTATCTAGACTTTTATGACCTCATCTCAGAGCCTACAGAATATGGAGATATTACTCAGTGGGAATAATGTCTCAATCATCATTTAAACCCACTCACTGGTAAATTGGAACCCAGTTTGAAGATCAGTCTACTTTCAACCTGCAGCAGATTCCTCACTCTGTCACACCCCCTAAGATGTGGTGAGCGTATTGAAATGCAGAGGCAAAATACTGTAGTTTGCAAAGCTTTACTAACAACTAGCATGACCTTACACCAAGACAGATTATTGAAAATCTGGTGGGTTATAGCCCGCCAATCACTATTCATATAGTACTAAGATTTAAATCTAGTGACATCACACAGAGCCATGCATCATTAGTAGTCATTCATTTCATTAACACACATATTGTCATAGGAAGATACAGTCAATGCCCACGAAATTAAAGAACTGCAGATCTGAGCTGTGGCATTTATGCCAGTGATTGCCCACTGGAGTAATATTGGAAGAAACTTCAAGTGCCACGTTATTGGAAACCTTTCGAAAGATACAAGATCCCTAAGTCTCTCACTTTTCTTGTGCTCTCATACTGTAGTAACTGTGGACAACTCAATTATGTTGGTACCCCTTTAGTGTACTACCTTTGGTCTCCCCCCCAAGGGATCTAAATCTTTGTCAGCTGAAAGAATGTGCCAATATTTCTTAAGGATACCTGCCAGTTTCGGTGCCACTGAGTTATAATCACTTATACAATGAATCTGACATTCTGGTGTTGTACAGTATCTATGGGGCATTCGGTATCAAGTTTTCTCCTATCCTGATTGCTAGCCATATCTCTCACTTCATTTAAAAGGGCAGGGTCATACTCATGTTTCAGAAACCTGTGATACAATTCTGTTGCTTGCACTTCAAAAGTTTACAGATCTGTACAGTTACAGCAGATCCTAAGAAACTGTTCATAAGGTATTCCTTTAATAAGATGGTGAGGGTGGCAACTATACGACCTGAGAACAGTACTGTATCACTAGAGATGGACTTAAATGGTCTATGGTATATATTTGGCCATCCTGGTTGTGGTGGCCTGTAATAGATGAACCAAGAAGGAGACATTGATGGGATCCATCTGACAGGTAAAGCCAAGGTTAAAATAATTGTCATTTATGTGCATTAGGAATAATTTTGCCTCCTTAGCTGTACCTGCCAAGATGCAAAGAACATTGTCAATGGACCTCCCCCAATATTGCATCCATTCTGCAAAGGCATTGTTAATGGGATGGTAAATGGCCACCTCCTCCCACCAATGCATCAAAAGGTTAGCATAGGAGAGGGCCATTCTTGATCCCATCATGCTATGCATATCTGGAGTTAGAACCTGGAATCCTACAATCAGAACAAAAATAGTTAGAAGTTAGTATAATGTTCAATGTTCAATAATATTTTCAGTTCCAGACTTATTCAGAAAGAACCTGAGAACATTGATGCCCATATGACGTTGAATGCTGGTATAAAGTGATGTCACATCAGTCATGATCCACAAGTAACCAGCATCCCATTTAAGGTAATTAATGGTCTCCAAAACCACTGTTGTATTTCTTAAGTAAGACAGTAGTAAGCTGAGTCACGAGAGTTTACAAAATGTATCCACACAAATGAAACATGTTTCAGTAAGGTAGCTAGTAGACAACACTATCAGCCTGCTTGGTGGGTTCTGGATGTCCTTGTAAGCATTAGGAAGAACCTAGAATGTAAGCACAGTAGGGAATGTCTGATGGAGGTAATCAAATTATATCTTCAATATTATGCAAGAATGCATGGATTTGCAGAGAAAACCTTCAATATAGTCCATAGCGATTGAGATTGAGTGCCTAGAAAAATGGTGAGTCAATCTAGGCAACTGTGATCACGGCTACCTAGTGAGAAGGGCAACTGGATACTGTGGTCAGTGAAAACCACGATAGGAAATCACACATATACATGCATGCACGCACCCATGGAGGGGGTGGAGAGAAGAGAGGGAGGATGGCATGGGGGAGAGATTGCGGTGAGTAGCTGCTGAGCTGGATCGCTGGTGTCGTGGGGAGGATGGTCAGCTGGTAGGTGTCGGGTACTGGGTTCTGGTCTGGTGTGGTGTGGTGTGGTGTGGGTTTTTTTCTTGCCACCTGGCTGCATGTATTTCATCAAGTTTCCCCCGACATGCAAACCCCTTGGAGTTGAGAATCCATAATTAGGGGGTATGGGGGGGAGTGCAGGGGACACAGCCCCCCTCATTAAAAATAAGACCTTTCAGTCTTGGGAGCCATTTTTCTGTGTACTGCCAGTGTGCATCACTGAAATTATTTTTCGGTGATATACACTCGCCATAATAGCGATCGCTGTTGCTCAATCGCTATTATGATGTGGAGCCATGCAAGTTTCCCTTTTACCCTGTCCCATCCTTTCTTGAAGCTATCTACAGTCCTCAGGGAGACAACTTCCTCTGGCAACTTATTCCACTTTGCCACCATCCTTTCAGTGAAAACATGCCTTATCATTTCCTCTTGAAGTGTCTCCTTACCAGTTTGAGGCAGTGCCCCCCAGTGGTTACATTTTGGCTAAGGTTGAATATACCCTCAGAATTCACTTTGTGGAAACCCTTAAGGTATTTAAAAGTTTTAGACATGTCACCAATTTCCCTTTTATTCTCCAGAATGTACATGTTAAGATCTCTGAGTCTCTCCTGCTATAGCCTGCCCTGTTGTCTCTGGATCGACTTTGTCACATTTCTCTGCATCATTTCCAATAAGTTGATATCTTTCTTTGGGAAAGGGCTCCAGTACTGCACACTGTACTCCAGATGTGGTTATACCCTGACTATACATCCCAAGATCTAATTTACTTTTTCTGCTGCTCTCTTGCCATGTGCCATGTGCTTTATGTCAGTCATGATGATCCAAGTCCTTCTCCTCCATTGACTTGATCACCTGCACACACTCCAGCCAGTAAGTGGTCTCTAGGTTCTTTGACCCCAAATGTTTTACCTTTCACTTTTTGGCATTGAATCCCAGCTGCCAAATGCCTGACCATCTCTCTTGTTTAGCCAGGTCTGTCCTAATGTCCTGTCTCCCTTCCTCTGTGTCCACTCTTCCACAGAGCTTTGTGTCATCCAAAAAAGAGGCATTTTTTGTCTTCTAACCCATATGCAGTATCGCTGATGAAGATGTTAAATAACACTGGACTGAGCACCAAGCCCTGTGAGCCCTTTGAGATTCACTAGTGACTGGCTTACTATCCTTGAATTCCCCCCTTCCCATCATCTTCTGGTTTCTGTCCTGCAGCCAGTGTTTTTCCCACCTAGCCAGTTTCATCCCAACCCCCAAGTCCTCCAGCTTCCCAATCAATCTCCTGTGAGGAACAGAGTCAAAGGCCTTACTGAAATCTAGATACAGTATGCCCACTGCTTGGCCTTTTTCTTAAGCTCAGTTGTAATGCTTTAAAAATTTACTTTTGCTCACCATGAGGACAACTAGACCTTATTTGTTACAAATAAAGTTCAGAAATTGCAATTACTCATGTATGAATGCTATTTTGTTCACCTCCACTATTTGATGGTTTTACAAAAAATTCCTCAGACGTCTGCACAGCACCCAGCGGAAGCTTAGGCGAGTGCTGATGTCATTCAATCAATGATGTCAACATTTTTCGCTAGGTCCTGTCAGCTTAGTAAACACAGTACATAAAATTGTGAAATGGCAACAATCAGTTTTTGCTACCAATTTTCTCATGGGGACATTTATTAAAACACTTCGGCCCTGTCCACACTACACTGCTCATGCCCAGTAACGGATGCAAACCGTTATGACCTGGGAGCAGTGCAGTGTCTCCACACTGCGGCAGTGTCCATTACAAGACCGGTACCACTGGTCCACACTGTGGGAGCCGAGCGACCATTATGGTGGCACCCAATCCCACAATGCAGCTCGTGCTGTGCTACGGGACCGGTACTACGTGTCCACACTACGGCCAGTAACATTACCGAGGCATAACCAGTTTCATAACTGTTGTTAAAACCACCTCATATGTGATTTCAACAATGGTTATGAAAACACCTTCTGTAACATTACAGGTGTAAACGCAAACCGTTGTGGTAATGGTTTGGGCCCCCTGTAATGTTACAGAGGAGTAGTGTGGACAGGGCCTTATAGAACAAAATGGCAAATATCTGGCAAATTCCCTAGGATTATCAGTAACTTTTTGAGCACTGTATCAACCCCTGACCTCCCCCAAGAAAGCTGTCATACTCTTGAAATATAAATTTCAGTTTCTAGTGTTCCCTTTCCAGCCCTAAATGCAGTAACAACTCTGTCCTTATTTTATTTTATTTATTTATTTGGTAACTGGAAAAATACATTGGTCCCAGGGACCTTTGTCAGGCATGACCTGAGCCATTTATATGGCACATGGACACATAATTATAGTTACAGCAGTAATAAAGATGGTACATGGCACACAGGATAGCAGTTTCATCAGTAAAATTAGAGAAACATATGAATGGTACACGATAAAAAACAGTGCAGGAATCACATGAGGAACAGACACATAACAATAAATAACTTACATACATTTTCCTACTAACTTAAATTGGTTACATTAGGTGGCGTAGAGGAAAGTCCAGTTTACGGTAGAACCCAGAGATTAGGTCAGCCACCCAATAACATCACCTGAAAGCTAGGATAGGCAGTTACAGTGTGCTCTAGATGATGAGGCTTCCAACAAGTGCATTTTGAAGGTAATATGAGAGACAAGTGCATGCAGATTGTCCGGGAGGGAGTTCCACACTTTAGGAGTTGCATAGATATATAGATACTGTCAGCAGATAAGGGTATATGGCCCATCCAGTCTGCCCATAAGAAAATGCTCTATGACCCATGTTGGTGAGAAGTCTTGGACTTACTAGGAGGCAACAAGTGGAGGACTATAATTCCCACCTATTTATCTTACAGTTTAGCAAACCAGACAGTGGGGATTTAATTCCTGCTTGCAGAATCTTAAAGGTAAAGGAACCAAACAGTAGCTCCCTACGATCCTGGGGAGAAAGCCAACTGAGAGTCTGATACAACTGGCAATGGTGGGTATGAGAGGGAGCTTGGAGAACAAATCTACAAATTCTGTTGTAGGCTGTATTCAACCAAGTGTGGAATGGTGGAGAGGTGAGAGATATTGGAGAGCAATTTTCTAGAATCGGTAGGAGAATTCCCTTCCCCACAGCTAGTACAACTTCAGGGGACATGAGGTGTTTAAGTCGGAAGCACTCTTCTAGGCATTGATTTACCTTCTTCACCACCAAGCCAATGTGGGAAGCTAAGGTAAGAGAGGGGTCAAGAGTGACACTCAGATATTTAAACTCTGTCACTTGTTCCTGTAAGGAGCCATCCAAAGAACGAATGTTGAGTGAGTTAAGTTGCGAGGAGGAACACTTGGTTAGCCTATATTTATACCTAAACAGCATGCACTTTGTTTTTTTAGCATCAAGAATGAGCCTTTGATTGATGAACCAGTGGGCAGCTCAGGAGAAAGCCCTATTCAAGGTGTGAGACAGCCTGGAGAGGGAATTATCACTGTGGTATAAGATCAGGTCATCCACATACATAATTCGCTTACTAGTATATGGTTCAGAAAGTAGCGGGTTAACAAAAACAGAGTATAAAAGGGGACCTAATATCAACCTTTGGAGGACTTCTGTGCGGACTGGTAGATGGTTGGGCAGTACACACCCTCAGTAGACTGTTTAAGTTCTATTTTCAAGGTAACTATGGAACCAACTTGTTGAATCAATGTGGAGCCCAATGTTTTTCCATTTCTTGAGCAGAATCCCATGATTAACCATATTGAAGGCTTTTGATAAGTCAATGAATATAGTCCCAGTGAGAGTCCCCCTGTCTGCTTTCCTGAGTACATGGTCTAAAAATTTTGCAGTTGCTATGGTTATGCTAAATCCCTTCCTAAAGTCATGCTAATCAGCAGACAGCATACCGTATACCTTAAGATGTTTAGTCAACTGATGGTATACCACCTTTTTCAGTATTTTCCCCATATGTGAAAAAATGGATACTGGTCTAAAGTTATCCGGAAGGTGAGGGTCCCCCAACTTAAAGATAAGGAGAATTATGGCTTCCTTCCAGATGGATGGGACAGTAGAAGCAGACAAAGAAAGTTTCATGAAATGGGAAAGTGGATTACAATAAAGGCAGTGGCTAGATTTAGGACCTTGGGGGAAAGTCCATCACTACCAGCACTCCCTGAGTTGGGCAGTGCCTGCAGTAGATGATATATCACCAATTGAGATGTTATTCTAAAACAGAAAGGAGGGCAACTATCCATCTTACACAGAGTCAATGGTTCTTGAGTATCAGATGGAAACTGTGCTAAGGATTCAAGATTAGAGAACTTGTCATTTAGTATGTTAGCTACCTTTCCCGGTTCCGATTGTAGTCCCATTTCCATGGCTACGGAAAACCCACTATCTTTTCTTACCGGTTTGAGAACTGAATTCACAGCTGACAAAAAACAGTTGGGGTTACCTAGGTTAAGAAACTGTTCGGACATACAAAATGATGATTTTAATAGCTTAATTTCCCTCTTGCATAAGTTCCTAAGTTTCCTTTATTCAGTCCATTTACACATAGATGGTTCTGATTTGTAATTATTTATTTATATTTATTTATTTATTTGTAAGATATCAGAATTACAATCCTTTGAGTCATAGACTCATTTCCAAAGGTTCCACATCAAAATACAGAATACATAACACATAACACAGCAGGATATACAGTAACAGATCTACAGTTATAGATAAATACTGTATGATAACACACATCCAGAGTTATACCAAACACACTGTCACTGATTATGCAGCATACAGTAAGATACAGAGGGGAGGCACTCTGCCTGTGCAGAGCCTATACAAAGAATTTAGCTAAGCATATATTTACAATACAGTAGACATCATTATAATATCTGAAGCAGTCTAGCAGTTAGACTTTGTCATTAAGCCTAGCCTGTATATACCTTCCGGTAGATAAATTGCTGGGAAATATACTATCTGAGCAGTCTAGTAGTTGGACTTTGATGCTAGACCTAGCATGTTTCTGCATTTGCATTTGTCTACCCCTGGTAGCCAGGGTTCTGCCGTCTCATTGCCAAGGACATGTACAGGAGTGGGTAGTGAGAAGGTGGTTTCTGAGAGATGCTTTGAAAGCACTAAGTTTGGGCAGACTAGGGACAGATGGAGGGAAGGAGTTGAAGCAGGTTGGGGCCTTGATGGAGAAAGACCTCTGGGCTAGGGTGGTCCTCACCCTTGGGATGGGTAGGGTGGATTTATCAGCACTGCAAGTGGAGACAGTAGGTGTGGATGGGTGGAGAGAGGATGCAACTCCAGGAGGTGGTTGCCTGAGGAGGGTCTTTTTGGCCAAGAGGCAAGACTGGTATTGGAGCCTTTCCTCAAAGTTGAGTATCTGTGTGAGGGAGTAGAAGGTGCAGGTGTGCATTGATTGGTCTGTACCCGACAGGAGCCTGCATGCTTTACTGATGACCACTTTTATTTTGCCAATGGCGGTGACATCCACTGTGGCATAGATTAACAGGCCATAGTCAATTAGGGAAATGACCAATGACATGATGGCTAACCATAGGGCTTCTGGCAGCAGACAGTCTTTGTGGTGATATAGGAGGCCAACGTCTGCGTTAGTCGTGGATGTGAGTGCATTTATGTGTGCATGGAAGGTGAGGGCTAGGTCAAAGGTTATACCAAGATATTTATAGGATGAGACCTGTTCGAGGGAGTGGAGGGAATGGGAGAGGATCTGCAGGTGTGTGTTTCTGAATATACTTTGACGGTGTGCGAATATCATGGTCTTGTATTTTTTAGGTTCAGGACCAGCCTATGTTGAGTAAACCAGCACTCGGTCTGACTGAACGAGTATTGAAGAGAGGTCTGAAGACTGGTGGGGCTAGTGTGGAAGGCACAGAGGATGTAGTCGTCAGCATAGAGTAGGACCTTTCCTGCACATGAGGTGGGTAGTGCATTGTATAACAGGCTAAAATGTAATGGTCCCAGTATGGAACCCTGTGAGACTTTTGAGTGGATTGGGTGGGTACTGGAGAGTGTCAAGTTTATTTTCACACATTGCGTCCTAGTGGACAGGTAGCTTGTGAACCAGTTCAAGGGTCCCTGGGAGAAACCCAGCTGCTGGACAGAGTCAAGCAGGAGGGGGTGACTGACCATGTCAAAGGCCTTGCAGATATCTATAAACATGGCTCCTGCCAGCTGACCTTTGTCCAGTGCAGAGTGAATGAAATTGGAGAATTCGAGGATAGCCATGGTGGTGCTCTGGCCTGAATGGAAACCATGCTGCTCCTTGCAGAGCAGGTCATGGGTTTTTAGGTAGATTGCCAGCTGGTCTGCCACCACCTTTTCCAGGGCTTTGGGGGGTGGTGGAATTGAAATTGACCTGTAGTTACCAGGGGATAAATTGTCCCCTCCTTTGTGGATAGGCATTATTACTGCATTTTTCCAGGCACTGGGAAACTGCACAAGGCAGAGGGAGTTGTTTAGCAGGCCAGTAAGTGGGAGGAGTAGTACATCCAGGGCCAGTCGGAAGAGCCTTATATCCAGGGCATAATTTAGGGGGCTGGATCCATTTAGGGCTTTGGTAAGATAAGGCTTAGCTTCCTGGGGAGTGATAGTCCAGAGGTAGGAAGGTGAGCGTGAGAGGGTGGGAGGATCTGAGATGGTTATTGGGTTGAAGACATTTTCAGGGAGCACCAAGCTCAGGTCTGTAAAGTTATCATTGAGACTGTCTGCTATTTCCTTAGGGTTGGTGGTAATAGTACCATTGGACGTGATCTGGAAGGGGCTGGGACCAACGATTTGCCATTCAGAAGTTTTACGTCATCCCAAAATTTACAGGAGGACCCCCAGGAGGCGGTTAGGGTAGACCTGTAGTATTCAGCTTTCACCATGTGAATAGCCCAGGTGCATGTATTTAATTCAGCTCGGTAAGCCTGCATGTCAGACAGTTTTCCAGAGTCAGAGGTTTTGTGCCACAGGTTATCTCTGTTTCTGAGCTGCTGGAGGAGGGGTGGCATAATCCAGGGTGCATTTTGTTGTTTGGTGTGGGTCTTTTTTAAGGGGACGAATGTATCACAGGCCAGAGTGAAAGAGCTGGAGAAATAGTCCAATGCCACATCAATGCTGGCAGCATGGTATATTGGGGACCAGTCCCAAAGGGCAAGATGTTGTTTGACTCTTGAGATGTTGTCCAGGCAGAGGCATCACCAGTGAGTGACTTTAGGTTTTTGTGCAGGTAGTTTGCTGGACCATGAGAAGATTACTGCGGAGTGGTCACTGAGGGAGTTTGGTAGGACCATGACATCCACAATTTTATGTGGCCAGTTGGAGAGTATGATGTCCAGCAAGGTACGCATGCCAGAAGCATGATTGCATCTAGTCAGTTGTGTTACCACCTGGTGGAGGTCTAGGGATATAAATGTGTCTTTGGCTGAGGCAGCAGAGTTGGTGAACCAGTTATGTTGAGGTACCCAGTAGGATGTGTTTAACCTTGTGGGGGAGGCTGGCAATGTATTCTGTGAGGGAATGTAGTGCATGGGTTTGTTTATGTGGTGGGATATAGGCCATTGTGATTATAAGGGGGGCCTTTGAGGCGTCAGGAGTGATCCTTAGGGATATAGCTTGTGTTCCATGATCCAAAGTTGGTAGGGGTATGGCTTGGACTAGCAAGGTATCATACAGATAGATTGCACAGCCACCACCGTGTTTTCCCACTCTATCCATTCTGAAAAGGGAGTATCTTGGAAAAGAGATGAAAGCATTAGAGGTGGACTTGGAGAACCAGGTCTCAACCAGTGCAAGGACATCAGGTTGATGCATGATGATCCTGCTTTGAAGTGCAGCTGATTTTTTTACTATGCTGCATATGTTCATGGATGCAATGTGAATGCCAGAGACCAGACGATAGAGAGGTGGGCCAGATGTGACAGGGCATGGGTTAGGTTGGATGTTTCCAGACAGCATGAGGAGCATGGAGATAACTCTAAGCAGAGGGAGGTATCTTTTAAATTGTCCCGGTGGGGGACTACGCCCATGCTTTGTCATGCAGTGTCATGAGGGCAACCAATTCCTTGGTGACCCATTTGGTATTACCACCTCTGACTCACCACATTGTGACTGGGAAGTGTTTGTCCTGTACAGATGCAACAGCAGCAATGAGGAGTCTCAGTGCTGGGTCAACATCTTTAATACAGAATAGCTCTGACCAGTTTATTTCCTTTAGATCAGCATGGAGCACCACCACATCCTCTGTGGCAAAGTTCCTAAAAGAGATGAACCTTGATGGAATACGTAAAAAAGATGGGGGAGTTGTTGTTGATGGCATCCCATAGGACTCCACCAACTGGCACCCTGTCTTCCCTGTTTGTGATGATCTAATCTAACAGTAAGAAGTTGATCTGGAATTGTGCCAGGTAGGAGACTGAATCAACTGGGAAAGAATTACTTCTGTAAGAAGCTCTGCATAACTGGCTTGTTTACTATCCAGACAGTTAAGGTTAAAATCCCCTATGAATAAGATGTCCCTGACTGGTGCAAGACCAGCCAGCTTATTTATAACTTGCTTGAGGCCATGCAACCCCCCTGTAGGGGGATTGTCGATGCAGCCCAAATAAAATTTCTTTGCTATCCCTATGGTGTGCACTGTCTGAAATCCTATACAACCATCGCTGTGCCTGCCTGATTCCTCACTGGCTCTGCCTGCTCATCACTGGGACTGGCTCTGCCTGCCCCATTGCCAGGACTGGCTCTGCCTGCCCCATCACTGGGACAAGCCCTGCCTGCCCCCTCAATAGGAGTGACTCTGCCTGCCCCACTACTGAGTCTGCCTGCCCCATTACTGGGTAGGTTAGTCCTATTGGTTTCTGCCCCATTATTACATTGCTCCATTACCCCCAATCAATGAATAAATAAACCAAGGACTTGGGACCATGGTGGCCAGATGGGTTGCTGCAAACATTCCCCCCGGGTTGGACACCATAAATAGATTACACCCAATAGCTTTTGAGCATATAATCACAGCCCAGCCCAACACTTAGGTATCTGCTGGTTTATTGATTAAACAATTATTTTTTGCTTATAAGTTTCACTGTGTGTTTAATATTAATCATAGCCAAGCTTACTACTTGGGTATCTGCTTGCTGTTAATTGATTAACAATTTGTGATTGATATTTACTTATGAATTTCAGTGTGCACTTGACATTGATCATAGCCAAGTTCAGAACCTAGGCACTTGATTTTTATTTCTTCAGTTTTGAACAAAATTAATTACTGAATATGAACTTTTAAACTCTTAACTTTTTAGCCTTTGCTCCTGATCAGCATGGTTACTGAGTGTGATCTGTCAGATGTTTTCTATGTTGACCGAAGGCAGTATATTTTTAAATGTCAGGCCTGACCACAGAAAGATCAACCAGAGGTCAACATAGTATATTCTTGTAAACTGCTAACCACACAAAGTGCTGGATGTCCATGTAAGTTATAACACCTTTTGCTTAACCCAGGCCGCATGTCCCACTTGAAGAAACAGACTTATTTTTGCATTTAAAAAAAATTCCCATGCCATCTCAGAGGTAATCCCATGATGTCAAACCAAGGTTACAACTCAAATGTTTTCCCTCTATTAATTAGATGTTTTGAGTTAACTGATAGCTTTCTAACTCCTAACCCTCAAGTAGGGGTCACCTGGCCTGTAAGAACTGATCTAAGACTGAAAGCTATCAAAATACTGAATCATTTATTTTCCTGCCTTGACAAGAGTATATAAATCCACAACAAAGTTAAGGTAAGAGCTCTCAGAGGGAGAACCTAGAGTCATCCCAGCTCCCAGGATCTCAAGTGGACATCAGTTGGCACTGGTGGGTGAGTTGTTGCCTTAACTCCAGGCATAAGGACTGGGGATAACATATGCCTGCATTATTTTATTTTTATTTCTTTTATTGTGACTATTTTTGTGGTGTCAAAGAAATTATTTTTGCTTGTACTGCTGTTCAGAAAAATTGTTACTGTCATTTTAAATTGTAATTACCCATTTACGTTAATGCCAAAACTGCTTTGTAATTCTTGAACTTTAAATAACAACAAGTAAAACATTTTTTAAACATAAATCCTGAATCTATTGATCCTCATTCTCAATTTAATATTATCAAGTTAAGGGGGTATGATTTAGAACATGCTAAATTAAAAACTAAACCAAATTTGGATGTTTGCTTTATAGATCATGCCGGCACAATAAAACTTACAGTTCCTGGTTATATCCATATGGTCAATTGTGCAGACTTGGCATGTACAGAATTTCTACATAAATACTTAGGTTGCTGCCTCATAGAGTCTGATAAGAAATACATCTGCAAAATATATGATTGTCCAAGACATAAACAGACTGATGACTTTAAAGTAAATACAAGAATATTTGAGGAACTAGGACAGGCTCATTGTCCGATGATGTCCAACCATGCCCGCAGGGGAACATTATACTATAACAAACACAGTGCATTTGTGGACTGAGACCAAATAATCTTGGTTAGTCAAGTGTCTGATAAAATAGTGGTAGCAGGTGATTTGGACCACAGTGCGGGACATGCCTTGCCAGTGCTCAGCATTGCAACACTGACCAGACTCTATCCTGATTTAGCCAAACTAGTAGACAGTTTGGCAGGATTGCCAGTCTCTGAAGGTCACAACAGAGTCATGTACACAAGGCTGAGTAGGGGACTCATGCCAGGAGATTGGAAAATTATCCTTGCAAATCACTTGGTGATCCCAGATATTCAAATAGTAACTCTCAACATTCACATAGTGACCCTCAATATTCAGATGGTGATCCTGGACAAATATTTAGTGACCCTAAAAACTATGCTCAAAGTCCAGACTTTAAAATCCAGGTTAAACATCATTGACATAAACACAGACTTATATTATATAGAATAGATAGGGCACCATCCATCCCTGACATTCAATACAAAGAACAGGAACAGGAACATTCAGAGAATGAAACCCCTCAGCTTACCTCTTGGGTCTCAAAAACAGGCTCTAAAATAATTTCAGGAGTTACAAACTTAGTACAACGTAAACATAAATCACCTAAACAGGTGGCTGATGGAGCACCACAGGTTGACCCAAATGAGGAATTTTAAATTCCTCAACAATATTCGGACATTGAATTTGATAACTCAGATTCAGGTTCCAATACTGACTATAATAAACACCCACCCCCACACCCACAACAATCCAATCCAACAACAGCCAGGCATGCCAACACAACAAACATCCCACACTTCCCCATACTGGTATTAACACCTCAGCAACAAACCACTCAAACTCCTAGTCAAAATCCCCCTTCCACACATAAGCATCCATCTTCCTAGTAACAACCCAAACTCCAAGTCAAACTCCCCACCCATCCCCACATATACATTTAATGCCTCAACCCATTCTAACTCCTGATCACAAATCACCTCCCAAATCACTGCTATTTACCAGTCACCAGTATAATTCCCCAAATCACCACACCCTCTTTAAATTGGACATTATACCTTATTTGCCACACATACAAGGACCCCTACTCAAATGCCTGCAACACAAAATACAGTTTGATCCTGAAGTAACTTAAATAATTAGACAAAATTAGGCTTGGTGACTTGCCTTCTATGATCTTATACAAGGAAACAAAATACATTTGCCCTGAGTCCTGGCACTATACATGACACTCCCTGAACATCTACTCGAAGATTGTAAAAAAGTAGCACTGCAAAATCTACATTTACAATATCAGGGGACTTCAACTCTGCCACCAAATGGCCAATCCCCAACACTAACCCAAACATTACCTAACTTCTCACAATCAATTTTATTTTCAACACCCCAGCCCCCCCAAACTAATTCTACCACTTTGGTACAACAAACTTCACCCCAATATCCTATAGCTATTCAAAATCCAGTGATGATTCACAACCCTATGCCTTCCTAGAAGCAAAATTCAGCACCGCCACCGATAACTGTCAGCCTGTCCAAGTTCAAATGCCTGTTCAACAACAACCTGCCATGCCACCTCATATAACCGCACAACCTCCCACACCCCACCCCCGCAGGACAAATCCCCATGCAATTACCACAGGGACAATTTACCATTCCAACTACACAGGGACAGTCTCCCATGGTGCCCCTCCTTCCATCTTCTAAATTAGAAAAAATTAAATTTGTAAAATTACTTCAAGATCGGCTGCGCCCACATGAGGGAATTACCCTGAATAATATACATAAACACACAACTCAACTCACACAATTTTCTCAGGAATACAGCAAAGACATTTTATTGGAAGCATTAAAATGCAGTTTAGATGCAGTCAAATATACATTTTTTAAAGACAACTATGATGCAGGCAAATCCATTATTTACTGCCTCTGTCATACATATAACTTACAAACAGAGGGCGTAATACAGCGAGCAACTAGGATGGCTCTAACACCAAGCAGAGACTTCCATTACTGGTTATAACATTTAAATTGTGAAGTTGATGACTTGGATGTAGATGCATTAAGGTTATATTTAAATCTATTACTTCAAACTCAGATTGACCTCCATAGTATACAAAACTTACCATGGGAAGAGGCAATTAAAAAATGTAAACTATTGCATCAAAATCAAAAATTAAATCAGCCAGAAAAGCAGTCCTTTCATAAAGAAAAACAAACCACAGAACAAAGTTCAACCACAGTTCAGCAGTCCTTTCAGGAAGGCACCCCTCAACAATCACCACCACAGCACTCCCCATTGGGAGAGAAATCTATTTAGCCCTGTTCCATACCACAAAATATACATGACTACAGGTATAATCTTCACCCCCGTGAACATCTTAATAGAGGCAGGGGTTGACCCTACTGGGGCAACAACCAAAGCATAGGTTGAGGAAATTTTGCTTATTGACTCGAACTCCACACATACAGTACTGCCCCTCAGAAACTACCCATTCAATTTCTCAGCCTATAAACAGAAAACACACTACACAATCATGGGTCAGCCAGCAGTGACAGGAATAGAGGTCCCAGTTAAAACTAACAATTACCCCCACAACAACAATTATAGCAGATATAGCAGTGCAGGGTGTTTTAGGAGCACAGGATACCAGACACCTAGCCCTGTTAAATGATTCCACTGATTGGCCGCCATTTTAAATGGACCTGCCACATGATTACAAAGCCCAGATTCAACAACTAATTCAAGAAACCACTAAGCCAGAATTTGCAGGACTTATAGACATGCCCCCAGTGATAATACATGGTAATATACACCCCAAGCAAAAATAATATCCCTTTAAATAGCAGTATAAAGGTGAATTAATGAAAACAATTCAAATATTTTTAAAAGATATTACCATTAGGCAATGCACCTCCTCCACTAATTCACCAATCCTACCAGTACCCAAAAAAGATGGGTCTATCTGCCTAGTGGTAGATTACAGACAATTAAATATTCTATGAACCATGCATGTCAAAATATTGATATGTTACAGCAATGGGAATCACTCCCAATAAAAACTTACAAAACTGTTCTTGACATATCAAATTGATTCTTTTCCATACCCCTGCACCCCAAGGACCAATTTAAGACAGCACTTACTGTAAAATATAAACAGTACTGCTTCACTCATCTTCTACAGGGTTATAAGAACTCTCCAAATATATTTCAATCTGTCATAACCAGCAAACTGGAAAATATCCCTAATATAAGAATTTACATAGATGATATTTATTTTAGTCATGACTCCCCGAATGAACACTTTGTCACCTTGCAACAAGCAGCAAAAATACTTTATGAAAAAGCCTACAAAATTAACTGGGAAAAGCTCCAAATAGGCTTACACAAAATAAATTATTTAGGCAAAATAATACATCAAAGAATACACCTCACAGATGATTATATATAAAAAGTAAAAAATATTAAAATGCCCCAGGCTAAATAAACAATTACAGTGCATATTAGGATTGTATAATTTTGCTAGAACCCACGTCCCAAACTATGCTGCCATAACAAAATCCCTATATCAAGTAACAAGACATTTTAAATGGGATAAAGACAAAGAAGAACTACTACTACAGCAGTTACAGCAAGGAGTGTTACAGCATCACAAATTGACACCAATCAACCAATCGCTGGCAATTGACATCAATATTGACACAGATCATAATAATAATTCTGCAGCTTTACAGCAACAAAATAACTTAATCTCTTATCATACAGGGTCATTTTCAAACGTGGAGGCAATCTTTTCAGAACCCATCAAACTGCTACTTGCCCTCTACCAAATACTTAAGTGAGCACCACACCTGTGGTAGGTGCCAAAAATCTCAGTACACGTCAAAGATCTGGGCACCTTGGCCCTGATAAAAAACCCAGCACTAGTCCCAAACAAGGCATGAACCCTGCACCTCATGCACTATTAAATACACAAAAAATCACTTTTATTGTAGACAAAGAACACTATGCCCATCATACAGATTGCAAAGGCAGTCCTCCAGATTTAAAATACATCTCCTGGGCAGATATACCATATGGAAGTATTATAGCACATTCAGATGGAAGTGTTCAATATATAAGTGGTAAGAGAAAATCAGGAATAGTCATAATTATAGGCCATAAGATACAGGAGGGAGATTACTCTATCGACAAATGAAAGCAATACCAATTCAGGCAAAGTAGGCCCAGCATACCAAAGTTTTGGCATTAAAGGAAGCATTAAAATATAAAACAAATTTTATTTTTACTGACAGCAGTTACACAGTACACAACTACAATCTGCGTCCACAACAGCCTGATGCATTTCCATCTGACTGGGATGAGATTATGCAAGCGAGTGACCTCACTAGTTATGCTGGATCCCAAGTGTCCCACGTACGAGGGCATGGACATGACAGTATTTTTCCCAGGCATAGTTGTGGTAACACAGAGGCAGATAGAATGGCAAGGCTATCTTGTGCCATGCCACCACCACTCCCCACCAGTCAAGCCATGATGGAGGTCCACCTGACTGGCTAGGAGGTTGGCCACCTCCTGGACAGTAAGGTCTTCCAAGAATTGTAGAAATGAGAGTCAGAAGGTATAATTGAGAACACAACAAGAAATACTTATTTGGTAAATGACAATATCTGCAAGCAGGAGTTGATCCATTTAACCCACACAGGCATGGTACATTTACACCTGGGCATTAAAGCAACCTATAGAATATTAAGACAAACATTTAATTGGCTTTCCATGATGACAAATACAACAACATATGTGAATAGCTGTGTAACCTGCCAACAATATAAGCAGACCCAGTCAATTCCCACTCCCAATCTGCAAGTAAGTTCTCAAAAGCCCTGGGAGAGAGTGTATATTGACTTCATAGGGCCACTCCCTCCCAGTGAAAATATGAAGTATCTTTTAGTAATCATTGACCATTTTACACAGTATGTTGAAGCATTTCCAGCACAAGCAGCTGTGGATAAATTTGTGGTGGATACCCAAACTAGGGAAATTTTCCCTCAGTGGGGAGTTCCTACTCACATGCATTCAGACCAGGGCTCACATTTTAAAAATGCCCATGTTTCTGAGCACATAATCGAAAAATATGGCATTCATTGGCATTATGGTACTTCATACCACCCACAGTCACAAGTCCTTGTGGAAAATGTTAATAACAGTTAAAGCAAGCCTTGAGAATGGTACAAAACAAATTCTGGACTAAAAGTTTGCCCATGTCACTTATGCACTTCAGAAACAGGTCCCTTTCAAAACATGGGTTGTCACCTTATCAAATTCTCACTGGAGCCCAAATGCAAACATAGACTGTCCTGGATTCTGACACCAGGCAAGACCCGATTGAATTAAGACAAAAGGTGCTACCACCAGTAAACCCATACAACATTGGAGACTGGGTTTCTTGGAAAAAAAATATTGACTACCCCTATAGGGCCCAAATTTACAAAACCTATTAAAATAAAATAAATTTCTAACAATGCCGTGCTCTTGGAAATAAAAAAAAAAAAACCTAAATGGGTCCATATGTCACAATTAAAGAAATGCTCGATTTCAGATGGCAGCTAATAACCCTTCCATCTGAATGCAGGGACACCCAGCAAATTTCCAGCCTGGTCAAAGGACCGGGGCACCTAAAGGAACCTGGGAGCTCAGAAAACTGATCCATGATGCCCAGTGAGCCTTGGATGACCCATTGCCACCAGTCCGAAGTCTTCAACGAACACAACAGTTTGCCCAAGACAGCTTAATTGTATTTCTTAGTCCTACAATGCACCTTGTTTCATGTGATGGTGATGTAGCAGAGACCATAAATCCAGCAGAAAGTATTGCATTACAGTCAGTTCACAACAGTAGAGATGGCTATATTTTAAAATCTGTAGAATTCAGCTTGGTGACAACCCTCTTTGTAAAGGTCTTACTGTCCTGAAAAACTTTGCTGCTGGTAATTTTTGTGCAGCTTGTAAAGCTTCCAAGACATTTAGTTTGTTTGGCATGTGTGTGCAGAATGTTGGGTCTCTCTTACATCACTGTCACATGAGCCAAGATGCACTGTGGGAACAAGAAACACAATAACGCTGTCAAGGATGAAGATCCCCAGGGGTCATAAAACTAGAATAAAGCTAGCAGGCTAATTTAGAAAAACTCCTAATACCAGTCAGAGGGAAGGGAACACTAGAACTTTACATAGAAATTAAAACCCTCTGCACAACATATATTTTTTCAAGTTTTGGGTGGACTTCTCCTTTAACCCAGGCTGCATGTCCCACTTCAGGAAACAAACTTATTTTTGTATTTAAGAAAAATTCCCCAGGCCATCTCAGATGTAATCCCATGACGTCAAACCAAGGTTACAACTCAAATGTTTTTCCCCCATCAATTAAAAGTCTGAGTTACCTGATAGCTTTCTAACTCCTAACCCTCGAGTAGGGGTCATCTGGCCTGTCAGAAATGATGTAAGACTGAAAGCTGTCAAAATACTGAACCATTTTTTTCCTGCCTTGACAAGAGTATATAAATCCACAACACCCATGTCAAGGTAAGAGCTCTCAGAGGGAGAACCTAGAGTCATCTTAGCTCCCAGAATCTCAAGTGGACATCACTTGGTACTGGTTGGTGAGTTGTTGCCTAAACCCCAGGCATAAGGAGTGGTGATAACATATGCCTGAATTTGTTTCATTTTTATCTCTTTTATTGCAACTATTTTGGTGGCATCGGAGAAATTATTTTCATTTGTACTGCTGTTCAGAAATATTGTTACTGTCATTTTAAATTGTAATAGCCCATTTACATTAATGCCAAAACTGCTTTGTAATTCTTGAACTTTAAATATCAACAAGTAAAAACATTTTTTAAACATGAATCCTGACTCTATTGATCCTCATTCTCAATTTAATATTATAAAGTTAAGGGGGTATGATGTAGAATGTGCTAAATTAAAAAATAAACCAAATTTGGACTTTTGCTTTATATTTTATGCTGGCACAATAAAAATTACAGTTCCTGGTTATTTCCATATAGTCAGTTGTGCAGACTTGGCATGTACAGAATTTCTACATAATTACTTAGGTTGGTGCATCATAGATTCTGGTAAGAAATACATGTGCAAAATATATGATTTTCCAAGACATAAACAGACTGATGACTTTAAAGTAAATGTAAGAATATTCGAGGAACTAGGACAGGCTCATTGTCCAGTGATGTCCAACCATGCCCACAAGGGAACATTAGACTATAACAAATGCAGTACATTTGTGTAACAAGACAAAATAATCTTTGTCAGTCAAGTGTCTGGTGAGATTGTGGTAGCAGGTGGTTTGGACTTCAATACGGGACATGCCTTACCAGTGCTCTGCATTGCAACACCGACCAGACTCTATCCTTATTTAGCCAAACTAGTGGACAGTTTGGCAAGATTGCCAGTCTTCAAAGGTCATGACGGAAGTCATGTACACAATGCTGAGCAGGGGAGTTGTGCCAGGGGGTCGGAACATTATCATGGTGAATCAAGTGATTTCTGTAAACATCCATTCTAGGGCTCTTCCTGCACTGAACTTGAGATAATGATAGCACCAGTGAGGAGGTGTTTCAAGTACAGCATGACTTCACCTCCTGTTTTAGATTCTGATCTAGCATTTCATAATATGTTGTAGCCCATTATTTGGCAGCATGAGTCAGGTGAATTTGGTTTCAGCGATAATTCACTTATGGCCATTACATCTGGGTTGTGGAGTGCCATCCATGCCACCAGCTCATGTATCTTGTGTACTTATAAAAAAAGAACTCAGCACTTACTCCAACAGCAATAAATCAGTTGTATAAAAGTTTAATGTGGTGAAATAGCCCAAAAGCACTCTACTTCCCCTTTTCCTTTTAGTGCTTCAGCCCAATACAGGGCCTTTATTAGGGGGTGGGTGTGATGAGGCACATGACAATTTAAAAACATCAATATTACAAAGGGACACCTTATAACCTGGACATACACTTCTATTTTCAAAATAAATTACAGTGAAAATTGTTCTAAGACATCAGAGTATGCTAACATATTACTAACCATACATTCTAATATCTACAAATTATACATATTACAAAGTAAGGGTTGTATATTTCTTTTTTCTCTTTCATCTTTATTTACTTATTGCATTTCATTCATTGCATATTTAATGAGAAATAAGTACATTTACCCCTACTACTATGGCTAAGTTGTCATTGTTTTGAATATTGTTTAAATATTTTTTTAAAACATTTCAAACATTTGTCAGCCTATATTTTGGGGTACATTTGTTAAATCCAAGGAAATAAAATAGGAGCAGAAGGAAATGGGGTGGAGGAAGAAAAGAATAAGGCAGAAAGAATGCAAAGGGAGTTTTTATTATCAAAAACACTCAAATTGGAACATAAACTCTGGGAAACAGAAAGCTAAAAAGAGAAGGGAGAAAATATAAGGAAGAATGGGGGGAAGAGGGTATATAAATACTTGTCTAGTACTTCTAAATTAATTCTGCTAAGTAGAAAAAAATAAATTCATATATCCAGAAAGTAAAAAACAGAAAGTAGAAAAAATAAGGAAGGGGGGGTAGATAAATATGTTCCTAGAACTTTTAAATTAAATCTACTAAGTAGAAAAATATAAATTCATATACCATTTATATATTCTCATTTAATCGTATAAAGGACAGAAGGTCAACAAGGTTTGCAAAATGTCAGTTCATCTTAATCTGGTGTATGTAAACACTATCAGGAGTTATATCTATCACAGGTAGGGAGAGGAGTCTAATTCTTCATTTAGTCCTAATGAGACTACAGTGTTAAGGTTCAAAATCCATTCTGTTTCTCTTTGAGACAGTATTTTGGTTCTATTTCTACCCCTAGGATTATGTTTAACATAGTCCAGCACAGTGTGTCTGAGACTTTCTGATATATTGTTGTGTACATCAGTATAATGTGCCCCAATAGAGTTCAAATAATTAGCATTAATAATAGCCCTAATGTGTTCTTGTATTCTCAGTTTTACTGGTTTTGTAGTCATACCTATATAGTAACATGGGCAGGGGCACCGACAAATGTAAATTACAAATGGAGTTGTACATGTAGTAAATTCATGTAGTTCATACTTCTCACCATGTTTTTCAAATATCTTACTAGTCTGTACATGTTGACACACACTGCAGCGCCCACATTTGTGATGGCCATTTGGCTTATTTCCTAGCCACATTTTGTCATATTTTGTGCTGGAAGTAAAGTGGCTTTTAGTTATTCTATCACCAATACTCCTTCCCTTGCTAAAAGTTACTCTTGGTTTGGAGTCTATTTGTTCTTTTAGAATGTTATCACTCATTAGTATAGGTCACAATGTGTGGACTATACCCCCCACTCTGCCAGCCAGTGGATTAAAGTCTGTTGCAAAGGTAACAGTATCCTTTTGTTCTTCAAACACATCTTTTTTCATATTTACATTTTTCTTGTCTTTGTTTTTTAGAAATCAATAAATCATATCTATTTAATAAAGATACTTTTTCATAGGCTTCATCTAATACATGTTTTGTATAGCCTTTCATTAACAGTCTCTCTCGTAGTTCTACTACCTGTTTTTGAAACTCCTCCTGATTAGAACAGTTTCTTTTAAATCTTAGCATTTCCCCATAGGGGATTGAGGAGATCAATTTCCAGGGGTGTGCACTATGTGCATGCAGAATAGAATTCCCTGTTGTCTTTTTCCTATACCCTGCAGTTTGGAATAATTCTACATGTTTTCCCTGCAGTTGAAGATCCAGAAACTTTATTAATTCCAGATGGGTTTCATAGGTAACTTGTAACCCAAGTTTGTTGTTTTTCCGGTCCTTAATGAATTTTGGAATATTTTCAACATTCCCAGTTGAGATTACCAGTATATCATCAATAACTCTGGACCAGAAATACATTGTTTTAACCCCTGGCTCAAAGATCCAGGTTTTCTCCAGATATCCCATCATTAAATTTGCATACAAGAGGGCAAAAGATGCCCCATTGCTGTTCTTCATTTTTGTAGATAGTAACTTTGATTAAAGGTGAAATAATTACAGGTTTGTGCAAATTTAGTCACTTGCAGGAGAAAATCTATAGGATTATCTGGATCCTTGTTCAAAAAATGTAGTGCAGATTTCAAACCTATTTCATATTTAGTAAGTATATCAACTACTAACATCAATTGTCATCCAGCTCCAGTTACTATCCCAGATTTTCCCATCAAGCTTTTTCATTAAGTCAGTACTATCTCTGATGTAAGCTGGACATTTAAGGATATGGGGTTAGAGATAGCTACTATTTTCCCCAACTTCTGTGTTAAGAAGTCTATAACTGAAATTATGGGGTGACGGGGGGGATTTAAAATGTCCTTATGTGTTTTAGGTAACACATAAAATGTACTTATTATGGGGTAGTGTGTACTAAGAAAATCTGCCTCATTTTTATTAATCCACCCACAGTAAATTAAAATAGCTATAAACTCACACAATTCTGCTTGAAATCTAACTGTGGGATCCACTTTAAGTTTTTCATATTTTTCTTCATCTTGTAAAAGTTCCATACATTTACCTACATACATACTTTCTGACATTATTACTAAGTTGCCATCCCTGTCAGATTTTTTTTTATAACAATCCCATTTATTTTTTCTAGTTCATTTAATGCACTTGCTTCTTTCTTCCCCAAATTGTGGTTATATCTGATATTTTCTGAACAGAGTTTTTCAGTTTCTTTAATCAGCATTTGTTCAAATGTGGTTATAGCTGCACAGTTAACCTACAGACAAAAAAGCTGATTTTGGTTTAAACTTTTGTTTAGTATCTTCACTGTCTTGCATAACATCTGTATTAGATACATCAGATATATTATCCACTTCTTGTAGCAAAGCAGTCACATTAAATATTATCTAAGATGCTAAAGTCCTAGTTTTCAGGTTTTTAAGAATGTATTCCCCCATCTTCATCTTCAATTTCTGCTTGATTGTATGGAATTTGTATTTCCATGATGTCATTCTGCAAGTTGTTAAATGCGTTAGTTTCAACTTCAATTTGTCGCCCCTTATTTTCTTGATTCTGTATGAACTTAATTCTACATCCAAAAAGATATTTTAGTTTCAGTTTTATGAAGAGTTTAAAGATATCCACTCTGAATTTAAATAATTCTGACTTTTGTGTTAGAACAACATTTAATCCTTTATAAAGGACTTCTTTTTGTTCATCAGTCAAATGAATGTCTGAGTAATTTATCATATCTAATCTTGGCTCCTCAGTGTTCTCGATGTACTGGCTGATTTTTCTCTTCCCCCTTTGGCCTTGTCTTGTTTTGTTTTTCTTTTGCTTGTACTTTTTATTTGTTTTATTTTTGGTATTGCACCCTGTTGATTCTCTGGAGCTTTTATGAAAAAAAAAACCCTCTGATTGGAGGTGGGGGTACTCACAACATTTGCTTGAACTGCTTTGTTCTGAATCTCATTATTTTGATTAGATGCAGTTCTTTCAAATGTTACATTTTTTCTTTATTTTTATTATTTCTATTAGTGTTCCAATTATTTCTTCTATGTGAGGGGGGTTAATCAATATCTGAACCAGACTTATTTCTGGTCCAGATGTATTGATGATATACTTCTAATCTGGACTGGGAATGTTGAAAACATTCTGAAATTCATTGAGCACCTGAAACACAACAAAGTGGGGCATATAGTCCACAAATTGTGGCCTGTACTAATGAGTGATAACATTCTAAAAGAACAAATAGACTCCAAATCAAGAGTAACTTTTAGCAAAGGAAGGAGTATCAGGGATAGAATAACTAAAAATCACTTTACTGCCAGCACAAAATATGACAAAATGTGGCTTGGAAATAAGTCAAATGGCCATCACAAATGTGGGCACTGTAGTATGTGTCCACATGTACAGATTCATAAGATATTTGAAAAACATAGTGAGAAGTATGAACTACGTGAATTTATTACATGTACAAATCTGTTTGTAATTTACATTTGTTGGTTCCCCTGCCTATGTTACTACATAGGTCTGACAACAAGACCAGTAAAATTAAGACTACAAGAACACATTAGGGCTATTATTAATACTAATTGTTAGAACTCTATTGGGGCACATCATAATGATGCACACAACAATAGATCAGAAAGCCCCTGATACACTGTGCTGGACCATGTTAAATGTAATCCTAGGGGTGGGACTATAACCCAAATACTGTCTCAAAGAGAAACAAAATGGATTTTGACCCTTAACTCTGTAGTCCCATTAGGACTAAATGAAGAATTAGACTTCTCTTCCTACCTGTGATATATATAACTCCTGATAGTGTTTACATACTCCAGATTAAGATGAACTGACCTTTTGCAAACCTTGTTGTCCTTCTGTCCTTTATAAGATTAAATGAAAATATATAAATGATACATGAATTTATATTTTTCTACTTAGTAGATTTAATCTAAAAGTACTAGGAACATATTTATCTACCCCCTTCTTCTTCCTTATTTTTTCTCCTTTCTCTATTTTTACTTTCTGTTTCCCAGAGTTTATGCTCCAATTTGAGTGTTTGTGATAATAAAAAACTCCCTTTGCATTCTTTCTGCCTTATTCTTTTCTACCACCCCCACCCTCCCCATTTCCTTCTACTCCTAATTTTTTCCTTGAACTTAACAAATATACCTCAAAATTTAGGCTGATGAATGTTTGAAATATCATCAAAAATATTTAAACAGTATTCAAAACAAGGAAAATGTAGACATAGTAGTAGGGGTTAATGTACTTGTTTCTTATTAAATATACAATGAATAAAATACAATAAGTAAATAAAGGGGAAAGGGAAAAAATAAATAAATATACACCCCTTACTTTGTAATACATATAATGTGTAGATATTAGAATGTATGGTTAGTAATATGTTATCATAATCTGATGTTTTAGAGCAATTTTCATTGTAATTTATTTTGAGAATAGAAGTGTATGTCAAGGTTAGGAGATGTCACTTTGTAATTTGGATTTGTTTAAACTGCACTGTAGCACTTTAGTTTGAGCATGTCTTTAAATATTTGATTTAAAAAAGAAGTCTGTCATGTGCCTTCTCAGACCTGCCCCTCTGAGGAAGTCCCTGTATCGGGTTGAAGCAGTAAAAGAAAAGGGGAAGTAGGGCACTTTTAAGCTACTTCACCACATTAAACTTTTATACAACTGATTTATTGCTGTTGGAGTGAGTGCTGTGTTCTTTCTTCCTTCTTAAGTTTTTATTCATGGGGCAGGCAGCCCTGAACTTTCAGCATGACTAGTTTCTTGTGCATGTTTCCCCCAAATGTCTGTATGCATCTTGCGTAGTACGCTGTTCATGTTTATATAAACAATTTTGGCTCCGTTGCCTGGAGGCCAAAGTGGTGAATAATAAGTAGCATGGGGATTAGGGGTTCCTGGATTAGCCTCTATATCACCACACCTTAGGAACAAAAACCAAAGGGTCAAAAGGAGGGAAATACCACCACTTGGGAGTGTCCCAGTAGTAACTTTATGGACTATCAAGAGAACACCCAGTAGATGACTTCTTTTGCAAGGAATGCCAGCATATGCAGGCTGTGATGTAGAAGAACCAGTTGAGGCTTGGAAGGAAACCCTCCATTAGTTGTGAGAGAGTTTATTCAGATTAGATTCACTCCCTTTGCTGAGGTTCCACAGCACTAATAAAGAAGTGTACTACTACCCCAGTACCTCTCCCCAAATGTATAATCCCACAGATATGCACACCTCTACTGTACCTATCCCTTGTAATTACTGTAAAACATGGCCACAAATCTGTTCCAGCTTAAGTTTCTAACTCTATCTTGGATCACTCTTATAACCTATCCCCTTCTTCCTTATACCTCTTGAAATGTGTACTCACCACTACACCTCCCCTAAAATGTGTACTCCTGTACCTCTCAAAAAGTTCTGCATGCCTCTATAAATCTGCCCCCTCACTTTTAAAATGTGTACTCCTACCTTGCACTCATTCCAGTATATACACACTCACCCCTTACAGCCCTCCCATACAATGCATTCCCACCCTTCCCAACTATATCTGCACCCCATTACCACACACACACAAGATGTGTCCATCTGTGCATCTCCCACACTTATACCATACATATGACTCCAACCATTAGTGCTCCCTACCCCATGACTCATGAAACATGTACATCACCTACACAGCTGTACCAAACTCCTCTACCTCACTGACTCCTGAAACTTGAATATTTCCTGTACATCTACCCCAAACCTACAATCTTTCACACATTCCCCCACCCACACACATACAACATAACATACAATCTGTACCTCCTACCTAACTCCTTTCCTTCAAAAATACCATTTTTAGGAGGGGTGAAAGGAGGGGTGCATTGGTACAAGTACACTTTTTAGGAGGATTAGCAAGCCATACAAAGGCAAAAGTACTGGACTTCAGGAGTGCTGCCTTTGCCAAAATGGGTGAGTGCCTAAGGAATGCACTAGGAAATGGGCAGGAAGGAGGAGTGGAAGAACAATGGGGAATAATAAAAACTGCCATCACAGAGGTAACAAGCCTTTGTGTGAAGCAAATAAACAAAACAAAATGATGTAAGAAACCACTATGGTTCTCAAAGGAGGTGGCAGTGAAGGTTCAAGAGAAAAAGAAAGCATTCAGGAAGTACAAGGAATTACAGAAGAAGCAGGACAGAGAATTGTATCAGTTAAAGTAAAAGGAAGCTGGGAAGGCAGTCAGAAGGCCCGAACCAAGGAAAACATAGCCAACTCAATTAAGAAGGGGGATAAAACCTTTTTTAAGTACTGTACATCAGGGAGTGAAGGAAGACCAAGGGAGGGATAGTGAGGCTTAATAAAGGGGAGGGGGTGGGTAGAGGGTGACTGTGAAAAGGCAGAGATACTAAATAAATATTTTTGCTCAGTATTTACAAATGAAGAGGGGGAGGTACCTAAAACAAACAGTGGAAACACTCTGGATACAGAAGTTGATACCAGCCCATTAACAGAAGAAAGGGTTCTGAAAGAACTCTTAAAACTGAAGGTGGACAAAGCAAAGGGTCCTGATGGGATTCATCCCAGAATTCTAAAAGAACTAAGGGTAGAACTAGTGACACCAGTGACTACCCTCTTTAACAAATCATGGGAGGCTGGGGTGGTACCTGAGGACTGGAGAAGGGCAGATATGATTCCACTTCACAAATGTGGGAGCAGGGCAGAAAAAGGAAACTACAGACCTGCTAGTTTAACCTCAGTGATATGGAAAATGATGGAATCACTTCTGAAGGAAAGAATTGTTGAGTACCTAGAGACCAGAGGGGCACAGGACCCAAGGCAGCATGGATTCACAGTGGGAACATCATGCTAGATGAATATAATAGATTTTTTTTGACTGGGTGACCAAAGTAGTAGATCAGGGAGGGGCTATGGACATGATCTACCTAGACTTTAGCAAGGCATTTGACACAGTCCCACACAAAAGATTAATATACAAGTTAACCAGCCTGGAGTGGGTCTCAAGATGATAGCCTGGGTAAAGAATTGGCTGGAGAACAGTACACAGAGGGTAATAGTAAATGGAGTCCACTCTGAAGAAAGGGGGGTTACTAGTGGGGTACCACAGGGTTCAGTATTAGGACCGGTCATCTTCAATGTCTTTATAAGTGACATTGCAGAGGTTCTAGAAGGAAAAGTATGTCTCTTTGCAGATGACACAAAGATCTATAACAGAGTTGATGCACATTGTGGGGTGGAAAGGATGAGAAGGGACTTGGCATGGTTAAAGGAATGGTCAAATGTATGGCAGCTTAGATTCAATGCTAAGAAGTGCAAGGTAATGTACCTGGGAAACAAAAACCCAGGGGAAGAGCACATAATGGGGGGTGAGATATTAACAACAGCAAAAATGGAAAGGGATCTGGGGGTAGTCATATCAGATGACTTAAAGGTGGGCAAGCAATGTGAGAGGGCAGTAAGGAGGGCTGGTGAATATGGGATGCATAGGGAGAGGCATCACCAGTAGAAAATAGGAAGTTGTTATCCCTCTGTACAGACAGCTGGTGAGACCCCATCTGGAGTACTGCATGCAGTTCTGGAGAGCCAATCTCCACAAGGACATAGACAGGATGGAAGCTGTCAAGTGGAGGGCAACTAAAATGGTGCAGGGTCTGTACCAGAAGACATATGAAGAGCAACTAAAGGAGCTTAATATGTAAAGCCTTGAGGAAAGGAGGGAGAGGGGGGACATGATAGAAACTTTCAAGTACTTCAATGGAATCAACAAAGTCCAAGAGGGTAGCATCTTTCAAAAAAGAGGTGTGCAAGAACAAGGGGCACAATTTGAAGACAGAGGGTGGGGGTGGCTCAGAGGTAATGTAAGGAAGTCTTTTTTTCACAGAGAGGGCTGTGGATGCATGAAACAGCCTTCCAGAGGAGGTTGTGGAGTCAAAAACAGTGGTTGAATTCAAGCATGCATGGGACAGTCATAAGGCAATTCTAGGGGGTTGGGGTAGAAAGAAGTAGGCTGCTGGTTAACTAGGATCTGCAGCTTATCTATCTAGCTTCCCTTAGCTAGGGAAATGGGCAGACTGGGTGGGCCAAGCGGTCCTTATCTGCTATCAAATTCTATGTTTCTATGGAGGTACACATTTTGGGAGGGGTGCAGGGGTATTAGAAAAACATTTAGGAGGGTGCAGGTGTGCAAGTAGAAATTTTGGAAGGGGTGCAGGGGTTAAAATCTCATTTTTAGGAGGGGTGCAGGGGTACAAGTGCAATTGTTTGGGACGGGTGCAGGGGTGCAAGTACAAATGTTGGGAGGGATACAGGTACAAATTGTGGATGGGTGCAAAGGTAAAAAAAAATTTTGAGAAGGATGCAGGGGTACATTTATGAATTTTTGGAAGGGGTGTAGGGTAAAAATCTTTTGGAGGGGTGCAGGGGTGCAAGTACAAATTGTGGATGGGGTGCAAAAGTAAAAACCCATTTTTGAGAAGGGTGCAGGGCTACAAGTATGAATTGTTGAGAATGGTGTGGAGATACAAGTACTTTTTTGTGAAGAGAACAGGGGCACAATTACAAATGTTGGGAGGGGTACAGTGTGCAGGTACACATTTGGGGAGGGATGCAGGGGTGCAAGTACAAAGTTTGGGAGGGGTGAAAGTAAAAAGTATAGAAGGGGTGCAGGGGTACAAGTACAATTTTGGGGAGGGATGCAGAGCTGCAAGTATAAGCTGTGGATCAGGTGAAGGGGTGGGGTTTAGATGTACAAGTATAAAGTTTGGGAGAGGTGCAAGGGTATAATATACATTTAGGGAGCCATACAAGTACCAATTCTGGGAGGTGTGCAAGCACAAATTTAGGGAGGGGTGCATGCATTCAAGTACAAATTTTAGAAGAGGTGAAGGGGTGCAAGTACAAATTTAGAGAGGGGTGTAAGTAAAATTTTGCAAGGGGTGCAGGAATATAAGTACAATTTTGATAGAGGTGCAGAGGTGGAAGTACAAATTCTGGGAGAGGTGTAAGTATAAATTTTGGGAGTGGTGCAAGTAAAATGTTTTGGGAGGGATGCTGGGGTTAAGTACAATTTTAGGGAGGGGTGCAGTGGAGTAAGTACAAATTTCATGACAGGTGCAGGGGCACAAGTGCAAATGTTGGTTGATGCAAGTTCAAATTTCAGAAGGGTTTTAGGGGTGCAAGCGCAAATTTTGGGAGGGTTAATTACAAGTATAAATCTGGATGGGGTGCAAGTAGTGTTCATTTTGGAGGAGTGCAGGGGAAATTGCCCACATATTTTGTGGTGTGGGTTAAAGTACTAATTTTGAGGGGGGTTCAGAAAATGGAGTTCATGTTTGGATGGGTGCAGGAGTAAAAGTGCAAATTTTGAGAGAGGATTGGTAAAGGTAAACATATTCTGTGGGTATAGTAAAAGAGATGCATATTTTGGGAAAGATGAATAAAGGTCTAACATTAGTAGAGATCAGGGTAGAATTACAAATTAAGAAGATTTGCAGGACATAAGTAAATATTTTAGAAGGATTACATGGGCCGTGGTACAAATTTTGGGAGGAGAAGAACCCATTACAGAGAAAATGCATTTGTTTTGAGAGTGTGGTAGAATCTCAGCAAATAGGGTGAAGAAAAACAGAACAACAGTTAGGTTATTTAGCCAGTCAGTCAGTCAATCAGTCAGTCAGTCAGAAAAAAGGAAAACGAAACAACATCACCTAATCAAGTTTGGGCTCCGCTTCTCTAGTTTAATATTTTCTCCAAAGTTTTACTATTACCCTTGGAAATTACTAGATATTTAATATCTTAGTGTGTATAATACTGTTTGAAGTGACAACTGATTTTTCCATTTCATAATCTGATGTACTATGTGTATAGTAAACTACCAGGACCTTTAAAAACGGATGCAATTCTTGCTTAAATTACATCACTACTCACCCAAGATTATGCCAGCTGGTCTGAAAATGTTTGAGGGCCTTTCGTGCAGCTTACTTGCAATACACAAGGCCTGCTTTTTCTCATAATAAAAATGGGTTAATTTTTTAAATATATTTGCCTTTGATCATTAGGTCGACTAGTAAATTAAAGCAGTCCAAATGGGGTTCAGGGATGCATGATAGCCCTTTTCACAGCAATGATATTTGTGCTGAATTAAAACAGATTTCCAAAATATTGATCACCTGGCTATCACTTTTAAATTGTGGTGGCCTTGTTGGATTTTTGGTCTTATTTCTCCACTTGCCAACCCTTGTACCCCCTTCATCTTCTGTTTTCTTTCAATGCTCTTGGTGCTTTTGTCTTCTTTGGAATTGCACCTTCATCTTGATATGTAAGACATCAATTAAACTAAACTAAGTTCTTTATCCTCCCTGTTGCCTGATTAGGGGAACATATGGCAGACCAAGTGGTGTTCCATTTTTCCTAGTCCTCGACTTAGCCCTATTGGGTGTAGAGGGGGATGGTCCCACCGGTACACTGCATTCTCGAGGTAGTCTGTGCTATCACTAGTGTACTTGCTTTGTTTATGTTTAATTACTTGCTTTTAATGAGTAGTTGTTTTATCATTCAGGTTTTCATTCAAGTGTTTAAATTCCTGTAGATGCTCAGATGGGATTCATTCTTCCTATAACAGCTGTGTTTTTTCGGGACTCACCTTGGCTGTTTTAGGGCCCTCGGGTCCTCACTGTATACACCTCGAAAAGGCCAGTGTAGGTTATTGGAATAGCCATGGTATGGGAACACTAAGTGCGCTCAGTGCCTCCAGCTGAGGTAGTGATTGGAAATACCTGAAAATAAATCACAAGTTAACACCCACCAGGAAAATATAATAGCTGCCCCCAATGTACCTTTCCCAAACAACAATTTCCACTTTTTGCAGTAAGTCACTGTACCAGCATGTAACATTAACAATAAACAGTTTTATTTTGGTGAGGGGGAAAATAAGAGAAATACAGCATGACAAAGTTAACAGCTGTCTCATCATTTTTACCCCACACAATCTCTGTCTGCCACCCATCGGTTCACCCAACTTTCAATAGGACAGCTGCCCAAAGTCTATAGAGTCCCTAGGGTGGATACCACACCGATGAAAAAGTGATGCAGGGGATATTTCGTAGGGGCCCAAATAACTTTAAGCAGATGCAAATCTTAGTTACTTTGGCCTGGGCACACTTTTGACATTAGCACAGTCCTGCTCAGTAATTAACCCCCTTTGAATTTTGAATAGCTGGAAAAATTGTGAGGACTTCCCCAAAGCTGTGGCTAAGGGTACTTACAGTTCTGTTGACTCTCAAGAGGTTTAGCAGATATAAGAAGTCACAATACCACGCTGGTATTTAGAACTGTGGTTGAAACACAAAAATACTGATTGAAGCAATGATTAAAAATGGTCTTCACCTGCCAAGCTTTTCCCGACTCCATCCTTAGGGGGCCTTTGTATGCAGTGTTCACCTGGCAGGCCTTTCAACTCTATCTCTCAAAGCATTCTCTCCTTATCCTGGTGCACATTCTTTCTCTGTCCGCGTACATCTTCTCTCTCTCTCTCTCCAACTAGGAGAAATACTCTGAAACTCACATTCTAGAAGTCAGCAGAGCACTGAGTATTTTAGGTAACAACCTTTACCGTCTCTGAAATCTAACTTTTTCAGTGCAGTTTCTGAATGGCAGAACAGTCCATTCCTTCTGGACAAACCTCAGGAAACTCATACTTCCAAATTCAAAGCCTTCCTTCCCCAGTCACAGGTTCAAATCTCACAGGCTCCCTCTCTGGAGCAGAATTTTCTTCACAACACTGGTTTTCTCTCTGGACCACCCTCTGCACAGAGACTGGCTCTCTCTCTAAAGCAAAATCCTTCCTTTCCCAGCTGAAAGTTCCAATCTGAGCAGTAGCTCCCAATGGCTTGTCATCAACTACACAAAGGCTCTGCAATGCTAATCCTATGCTGTGGTCAACAAGACTTGAGCAAACTCACAAACCTTCAGGGCTAGTGAGCCCCAAGCTCTCTCTCTTCTGACTGTGGCTGGATTCTTATCACTAACCAAAGACCTCTTTTGGCAGACAACAGTCTCTTTTGATATTCCTTAAAACCTCTCTTCCTTGAAAGTCACAAAATTCTGACACTTTAGAAACCTTATAATCTTCGAAGTTACAGTCCCCCACAGCACTCTCACCACTGTTGTTTCAATCACTTGCAGTTCTCTCACAGTTGGATGGTAGTGGGCCCTGCAGCTCTCTAATAGCTGAATGTTTTACAAACTTCACCTGGACCTGGGGAACAGATAACTGGCAACCCCCAGGAAGGCCCTTTACCAATTGAAGACATGTATTTCTGTCATAGGGGCTGATCCCCTTCTCCCTCAGGAGGGGTCCCAATGGACTGACCTCCAGCACCAAAAGTCTCTCAGTTTTGGGAGCTCTCTCACTCTCCTAATTGGTTGACACACTTGCCAATCTTAAAACTTAATATTAATTAATCTCCTTTGATGCCCTATTGGTCCCTTGAATTGGTGCCTAGAAAAGTCCCTGCATTTATTCCCAAAAGTCTCTTGGCAGATCCCATAGTCCACTTGAACAATCTTGCCATCAGATTGGCTGTGCAGAGGTTAGAGGTGAGCAAGATGGCAGCTTAAATACAGTATAATGCAAAGTTCCGAATTTGACATTCCCCTTGTAGCAAGACACTTTAGATTGATTTATTATTTTCTCTAATTTTTAACAGTAGACCCTTTGCCCTATAATCCCTATGCAGAGTTATACATTTGTATTCAGATGACAGCCTGTTGCTGCTGCCAAAACATCATTCCTGGAGACAGCAAGCTGGCTCATTATTATTCATGAACTTATTTATATGTATGCCCCGATTTCAAGCACTATTGGCGCTCTTAAACAAAATTGTTTTGGGGCTTTTCTTTGGCCTCCTCCAGGTGTTCAGACCCCTACTGATCAAACACAGGGGTCAGAAACACCAGAAAGATATCTCGATCACTGCAGCAGTGGCCAGAAAAACAGATGTGTGAACCGCGCTTGTGCAGACTGCCACCCCACAAGCAAGCGAGGTCTCAGAACAGCGGCACCACAGGGGAACAGGTCCACACACTGTAAGCCCAAAAAAGTTGGGGGGCTTACATGCACCCCTTAAAACCTTGGCATCCTTGTCAAGCCAACCACATTCAACAGCATTCGGCTTTATACACATTTCTAACTAGACAAATCAGTACCTCACTATGCAAACATATCAGGCACACCACATTTTCATAGAATTCTTACTAGACTTTGGATTCCTGAATATCACAGCATTTCTCATAGTCAGCAGCATTAATATCGTCACAGCCTCAGTTCCTATTCTAGACATCAAATAACTGACTGACCCACAAGCCACATTAGAAAGCAGAAACAGTTTTTCACCCCTTTTTCATTCAGCAGCACTTTAAGGGGATGGTCACCAGAGGTGCTAATCTGAGCAGTGCCTCCATGTAACAGCCAGGATTTTTCTGGACTCACCTTGGCTGTATCAGGGGTCCTCACTGGATACACCCCGATGGGGCAGGTCTAGGTTCTTGGAATACATATAGTATGGAAACAGTAAGTGTGATTGGTGCCTCCACCTTGTGTAGTAATTGGAAACACCTGAAAATAAATCACAGGTTAACACCCCCCAGGAGAATATTAAAGCTGCCCCAATATACCTTACCCACATAACAACAGTTTCCACCTGTTTGCAATAAGTCACTGTATCAGCATGTGACATTAACAATAAACACTTTTATTTTGGGGTTGGGGAAAACAGGAGAAACATAGCATGACAAAGTTAACAACTGTTGCATCACTTTTACCCCAAACAATCTCTGTCTCCCATGCATGGGTACACCCGACTTTCAATAGGACAGCAGCCCAAAGTCTATAAAGTCCCTAGGATGGGTACCACACTGATGAAACACATGATGCAGGGAATCTTTCGTTGGGGCCCAAACAACTTTAGACAGATGCAAACCTGTGTTACTTTGGCCTGGACACACTTTCGATATTAGCACAGTTCTGCCAGGAATTAACCCCCTTTGAATTTTGAATAGCTGGAAAAATTGATGAGGACATCCCCAAAGCCACAACCAGGGGAACTTACAGTTCTGTTGACTCTCAAAAGGTATAGCAGATATAACAAGTCACAATACCGTGATGGTAATAGGAGTTGTGGATGAAACACAGAAACACTAATTGAAGCAATAACGAAATGCAGTCTTCACCTGCCAAGCCTTTCTCAATTTCACCCCTGGTGGGGCCTTTTATGCGGTGTTCACCTGGCAGGCCTTTCAACTCTTTCCCTTGAGGCATTCTCTCCTTATCTGGGTGCACATTATTTCTCTGTCTGGGTACATCTTCTCTTCTCCAGCTAGGATAAACACTCTGAAACTCACATTCTAGAAGTCAACAGAACATGTTGTATTTTAGGTAACGATCGTTACTGTTTCTGAAATCTAACTAACTTTTTCAATGCACTTTCTGCAAGGCAGAACAGTCCGTTCCTTCTGGACAAACCTCAGGAAACTCATACTTCCAAATGTGGGGTTGTCCTTCCCCAGTCGCAGGTTCAAATCTCACAGGCTCCCTTTCTGGAGGAAAATTTACTTCACCATTGCTGGCTCACGCTCTGGAGCAGAATTCTCTTCACAGCACTGGCTCTCCATCTGGAGCAAAACTCACTTCATAGACACTGGTTCTGTCTCTGGAGCAGAACCCTCTTCACAGACACTGGCTGCCTCTCTAGACCAAAATCCTTCCTTTCCCAGCCGAAGGTTGCAATCTGAGCAGGAGCTCCCAATGGCTCATCATCAACTCCAACAAGGCTCTGCAATGCTTGTCCTATGTTGTGGCCAAAAAGGCCATGAAGCAAACCCAGAAACCTTCAGGGCTAGTGAGTAAGGATGCAGTGAATTTAAATTTTGCTGTTGAAGTGCCAGCAAAGTGGCCAAATTCGCCTGGCACAGCAATTCATAAAATTTTCCCACATTAGGTGGAATTTCACCTAGGTGAAATTTCACCTTCCGGGGCAAAATTTTGCCATGGAAGGTGGAATTTCACCACGGAAATCAAAATTTCACTATGGAAGTTGAAATTTCCCCATACCACTGGGTGAAATTTTGCCACTCCACCAGGTGAAATTTCGCATTTTGCTCCATGAAATGGGTGGAATTTCACAGATTACTCTGCAGAGCAAATTTCTCTCACTTTGCTCACCACCACTACTAGTGAGCTCCAAGCTCTGTCTTCTGAGCCTGGCTGGATTCTCACCACCAACCAAAGACCTCTTTTGGCAGAAAACAGTCTCTTTTGATAGTCCTTAAAACCTCTGTTCCTTGAAAGTCACAAAATTCTTCCATTTTAGAAACCTTAAACCCTTTGAAGTTATTGTCCCCCCACAGCGCTCTCACCATTGGGGTTACAGTCACTTACAGCTCTCTCACAGGTGGATGACAGTGGGCTCTGCAGCTCTCTCACAGTTGAAGGTTTCACAAACATCACTGGACCCAGGGAGACAGGTAACTGGCATCCCCCAGTAAGGCCATTTTCCCCTTGAAGACACATATTTCTCTCATAGGGGCTTGTGCCCCCTTCCTCAGGAGGGGGTCCCAATGGAATGGCCTCCAGTAACAAAAGTCTCTCAGTTTTGAGAGTTGTCTCATACTCCGGACTGGTTGAAATACTTGCCGATCTTAAAAATTAATATTCATTAATCTCCTTTGACGCCCTATTGGCCCCTTGAATTGGCTCCTAGAAAGGTCGCTGCTTTTATTTGCAAAAGTCTCTTGGCAGATCCCATAGTCCTCTTGAACAATCTTGCCTTCAGATTGGCTGTGCAGAGGTTAGAGGTGAACAAGATGGTGGTTTAAACATAGTATAACCCAAAGCCCCCAATTTTACATTCCCCTTGCATCCAAGCACTTTAGATTTATTTATTAGTTTACCAAATCCTTAACAGTAGACCCTCTGCCCTATAATCACATGCAGAGTCATACATTTGTATTCAGATGGTAGCCTGTCGCTGCTGTCGAAACATCATCCCCATGGGACAGTAACTCAGCTCATTATTATTCATGTGCCTATTCGTATGTATTCCCCGATTTCAAGCACTATTGGTGCTCTTAAACTAAATTCTTTTGGGGCTTTTTTCAGCATCCTCCAGGTGTCTGGACACCTACTGGCTGAATACAGGGATCAGGAACACAAGGGAGGTACCTCGGTCGCTGCAACAGTGGCCAGAAATCAGATGCGCAAACCACGCATGCACAGACTGCCACCCTACAAGCATGCAGCAACTTATTGTAGGATGGCAGCACTGAAGGAGAACAGGGTCACACATGTTAAGCCCAACAAAGCTGCGGGGCTTACATTCCTCTGCCTCTTCAATCTTTTTCAGTGTAATGTCATATTTTTCCAAATTCTGGTCTAGTAGCATCTGAATCAGTGTGAATGAACACATAGCCAAGGCTTCCTTCCTCCTCTTTTTGTAGATAGCTTTCAAAAATCTTATTTGCCAATACAGATGTCACATGGCACTTGTTTATTAGCCTTGTATTTGTTCAAACTGATTTTGCTGTAATATAAGTTAGTCTCTGTTAACTTCAACTTTTCTAATTTATGAAATTTCTTTTTTAAGGTGTCTTCTACAACATCAAAATTAAATAGCTGTAGCACTCAGAGGTAAAGAAAAACAAAACCATACCAGTAACTAAAGTTAGGGTGGAGGTGCCTACTTTATTTTTTGGAACAGCATGTTGCTGTAGTAATCCCTGCACTGCTCCTGTGTTCCCCAGCAGTTCAGCTCAACTAAGCCTTTGTCAGGTGCATGGCTACAGGATCAGAGATGTATCTAATATACATCAGTGAATGTAACTCCACACTGTTGCCTATGTAACAGCCCCTTTCAGACTCCCCTTGGCTGTTTCCAGGGCCCTTGGGTCTTCCCTGGCCACACCTCAAAGGGGCCAGCCTAGGTTCCTTGACAGGCAAATGGTACTGGAACACAGGTGCACATAGTGCCTCCATCTGGGGTACTGATAGAGTATACCTGTAGGTAAACTGCAGTTTAACACCCCACAGGAAAATATAGTAGATTCCCCCATTGCACCTTCCCCACACAATTCCCACTTCTTACTATAATTCACTGTACCACTATGTAACATTAACAATAAACCATATTTTGGGGGAAGGGAATAAAGCAAAAAAATAGAATAACAACAGTAGCAACACTTTAACCCCACACAATCTCCACCTCCCACCTATGGGTACTCCCAGCTTCTCAAATGGCAGCTGCCCCAAAAGTCTGTAATGTCCCTTAGGTGGGAACTGCACTGCCATGATGAAGGTGCTGGGAACTTGATTGGGGTCAAAAAAACGTTAGCAAGAAGCAAAACTTTAACTTTCTGCCTGGGGACAGGTTGGCTCCTGAGACAGTCAATCCCAGGGTTTAACCCCCTTATTTCTCTGATTAACTAGCTAGTTATATAAAGACTTCCCCAAAGCTGCAGCCTGGGGTACTTGCAGTTCCACAGATTCAGAGGTGGGTTGCAGATGTTGGGTTTTACAGAACGGTGCTGGTGAAGACGTTGGTGGCACACCACAGCCATAGGTAACTAAAGAAACTATGAATATAATAGTCTTCACCTGCCAGGCCTTTCCCAAACTTTGCCCCCCACCAGGGCCTTTGTATGTGGTGTTCACCTGGCAGGCCTCTCAAAGTCTTCCACATTAGTGGTCTCCTCTTTGGTCTGGGTACAAAACAGGCTGGTGGCTCCCCGGTTGGGTGGCTGGCACACCTTTTCTCTTCTGCTCAGTCTCTTTTCCCAGTACCCACAATAAACATAGAAATGTATAAATTGTTGGCAGATACGGATCACTAGGCTCATCTCGTTTACCCGTATGCCCTATACTTGATTACAGCTTCAGAACTTCCCTCTGCTTTACTCAGGCTTGCAACAGCAGCAGTCTCTATGGCTCTGACCCCACTGAGGGGAAACCCAACTTTGCAAGACACTTTCCTCTCCAGCTGCTGAATTGTGACTTTAAGCTGTGACCTGTCCAGTCTTTGATTCTTAGCTGCCCACTCATCGGGCTCTTTCTGCACTGCAGGGCAGTTCACAACTTTTTAGCAGCAAAACTCAGCAGTCTCTCTCTCTCAAGCTGAGGATTCCTTCTTTCACCGCTTAAGGTTCCAATCTGAACAGCAGCTCCCAATTACTTTGAAGCAATTCAAAACACTCTGATTCAGATCTCACCCTGGATGACTCTTTTACAGTCCAGTTCTTTTCCAGGGGCTATGTATGTTTCCAGGCACTCTGCAGCTTGTCCAGACTGTGGCCAGACAAGGCATTTTGGGAAAACCAGAAGCTAGCAGGACTAGCAAGCCTACAGCAGTCTCTCAAACTCAGGCTGATCACTCAGCAATCCTCACAGGACTCTCCTTTGTGACAAAACAGTCCCTTTTATCTGTCTGAAACAACCCCCTCTCTTATTAGCTGCCACACTTGTCCAGTCAGGCAAATTTTTATTCATTTTGCTAGCTTGATGCCCATAGGTGCCAAGCAAAATCCATGTCTTTCACCCAAAAACCCTCTTTCTCAGTCCCAAGAATCCTTTGGTGAACTCTTGGCTCCTGATCTGCTGTGCAGGGAGCAGAGGTGAACAACATGGCTGCCAAGATTCAGTTCTAAACACAGTCCCAGCTTTATAGTTCTGTGGTAGCCGCACATCTCTTTTTATATTTATTTCCCCCAGTGTCCAGTACAAGTCATTCTGCCTTCTCACCCCCATGCAGAGTTTTAACTTTTTATTTGATTTTCTGCCTGTTGCTGCTGCCAGTCAGTCTATACACCAGGCAGCAGGCAGCCTCATTAATATTCACAAGCCTTCTCATTGATATTCATAAGAAGGCAGGAGCGCTCATTGGCACACTTTAACGAAAGATATTATGGTCTCCTACTGCGCCTCCTCCGTGTGACTAGACCCACTTTAGCAGAATTTGGGGTCAGGAGCACTAGAGAGGCAGGAGAATAGCTTCAGCAACAGTGAGAAACACAATGTGCACTACTGCACATGTGTGAGCTGCCTCCTGTCATGTCCATAACTTGGCAGCATGCCAATCCAGTATTTACTCGTCTGGCCCCATTCAGGAAAAGGAGAGCACAATGGGGCCAGATGGAAAACTGGGGCTAAACAGAACCTGGGAACCAGTGAAGGGGAGGATGTGGGGATGGGGACAGGAGCACCCAGGTAAGCCCAACAGTGGTTGGGGGACTTACATACTAACCCTCTAAAATCTTGGTTTCCTCAACAAGCAATTAAAGTTCAAACACATTTAGATTTTAAGCACATTTCTAGACAGACCTTTCAGTTCCTCACTATTCAGGCATTTCAGGCATGCATTATGTCAATACATTCTCTTACTAGACACTTGATTCCTGTCTAACAAGACAATTGATATGGTCATGTACATTATTACAGTCCCTATAGTAGTTTTCTACCTAGGCATCCAACAGCTGACTAGACACCCACAGTCATTAGCAAACAGATGCATAATCTTACCATTTTCATTTTTCAACACATGGGGGGATAAATTATTGGAACAATGTGCTTGTGTACCACTTTCAGGGGGATTTCTGTTGAGGCACCTGGGTGGTCGTATATTAATTTTAGAGGAGGCTTAAACGCTCTATTAGATTTTCCAGGGACTACTGCTTCTTCTATAGGAAGTGGCTGTGCACTTCCTACTTTGGGCACTGCATCCACTGCAGGGGCCTGGTCTGGAATAATAGGGGCCCTTTCAGTCTTTTTTGACCAGTCCTCCACTATGGCTTCTACCTCCAAGTCTGCCAATGGTGTCTCTTGCACTTCAACTTGAGTGTCACTGGTCTCTAGAGATTCACCATTAGGGTCTCTGGCATACATGAAGTCTGTCTCCTCTTTATGTGCTGGTGACCAGTCTATTGGAGTCACTATTTCTCTGGAGTCCAGTTTGTCAGGTTCAAAAGAACCCCCTTCCCTCCATGGAACCTGTTTTTTTTTTTTTTTATTTGTGCACATTTTCATGTACTGTCCCTTTAACAATTCGAGGACTGTGTTGCTTTAAGACTGAACCTGCCTGGGCTATGGCTTCTCTCTGACATGTGAGCACCCCCCCCAGCCCACCAATCAGCTCTGCTCCCAAACATTTGAGCTGCCCCATAAGACCCAGTGACATGTGTCCTGGCACCTCGCTCACTGATCTTCTGCTCAATCAGCTGCTTAGTGCCCGAGGTGCTGCTTGAGTCTTTTGCACCCTATCCTCATTTGCTGGGCCAGTTGGTACTCATGATCAGGATGTAAGAGTGCCCATTGTACATCACGATGCTGCCCAGGTTTCACAATGTGCCAGACTGCATGAGCAAGAATGAAGTGCGGTTGGTGCGATATCTCCTGAAAACCCTTACTGGGCAAGAAGAGGAAAAGATATTCACCGTGGCTAGGGTTTAGAGGTATTTGTCTCTACATAAGATGTATCTTCTTGCATCATTAAAATGACTGGGTTTGGGAAACCTTTTTGGAAACTAATATATGTGCCATTTGGATCTTTGCACTGTACGAGGAATGGAGACCTGTGACTGTTTCTACTCTTTTACTTGAAGGGTCTCCCCGTATAAACCCAAAGCCCTGGGCACTGAAATTTATATGTTGGTCTAATAAACTTATTTACTATTGAAAGGTGCTTCTAAGTGTAACAGGAATATCCCCCCCCCCTTCCCAGGCTAATAAGGGAAGCAAAGTGGTGATCATCCCTTGTGTATTGTTGCTTGTGTTTAGTAGTTTGTATCTTATTGCAGTTTGATTGGGGTATAAAAAGGTGCAATGCTACAGTAAAGGTAACCATTCAAATTAATTTATAAGCTTTGAGACACAGGAAGAAAGAGCACACATTTTTAAGATGAAATAAAAATATGCCATATTAGAAGTTATGACCTTTTAAAACAGCAGTGCATCATACAGTTAAATATTCAGACCTACACCTTTTTATTATGTTTTAGAAAGCCCCTGTTCTTCTGTCTTGTAAGATACTGTTTTACTCCATTTTGTGTCTGCTTTACCATTTTTCTGCCAATTAAAATGTTTATAAGGAGTATGCTTTTTGATATGGTTATCCTCAGCATTTCATCTTTTTTTCTTCTCTGTTATTTAACATACTTCATTGAGCATCACTTTTCATGAGACTGAAATGACCTAAGATGCAGACATTACTTACTTACCTTATGAAACAATGAATGCACACAACATTTTTGGTGAATAACCCTGGAGATAGATATATTAAAAAAAGAGTTATCCTTTTAATTTAAAATGTTAAAAAAAGTACTGAAGTGGACTAAAGCCAGGGGAAAAATTGTTTCTTTCAAGACAGGTAGTCTAGGGCACTCTAAAGAAGAGCAAAATAAGTACAGATCAAAATGTTCCTAATAACATGCACTGGCCTGCTGCCTTAAAGTCAGTAAATTATAGAAATAGAGAAAATGATAGCAGAAAAAGACCCAAGGTCCATCCAGTCTGCACAGTTGTTGTTCCCTACCTATTTATCATGAACTGTAAATAAAAACAAAAATGGCAATGATGTCTGTTGTATCCCTGAATGGCATTTTGACCTTACAGTTAGCCCAATACATAAAGAATAATGCATGTGTAGGTGTGTGATATGCAGTTTTTTACACACCCAAGGTGTGTGATAATAAATAAACCTCAAGAGTGAAGCGTGGCTTGTGTCTGCACAGACAGACAGTGCACAGTGCTATCCCCCTCCCAAAGGAAGGAGAGCAGTCTGCCGGTCACTCGATCCTTTCTTCCCCCGACTGACCCCAAAACAACCCAAGTCTGTTCCTGAACCCGGGTCGCCATTGTGGCACGACATGTGGCATCCACTGCCTCGACCCTCAGCGCAACCGGGCCAGCTCTCTGGGTACTCATGATGCAAAACTGCACCTAGCCCATCCTAGCCCATCCATGCTGGCATCAGTGTCCAAAAAATAGTGCTTGGTGGAGTCAGCAAATGCCAGCACAGGAGCTTCAGTGAGTTACTTAATTATCTTTCTGAAGGCACTCTCACAGTATTGATTTCATCTGTCTACAAAGGATTCATTAGCTTTGTAATATGTCTTTTTTGAGGCTTCTCCCCCCTCCCTCCATTTCTTGTAGTTGGTAGGGGGGGTACCCTTGCAGTAGGTTTGTAAGCTGCTATGGGGGATGCATAAGGGCTTCTGAATTCAGTTATAATACTGGTGGCTAGCAGTTCTTGCAAATGCTTGCAGACGTCCTCCACATCAGTTGGGGCTAGCAGTCTGGACTTCTCACGAAAAGGTTGGTTATCATTCAGATGTATGTGAGGCTCTTCACCACTGGCATATCCAACATCAAGGTCACTTGCAGAAAAACATTAGCTCTTGGCTAACTTCTGTCTCAATTTCCTCTTGTATTTTTCAGGTACTGGGGAATCTCAAAGGCAAACAGGCTAGGATAAAGTTTTTTCCCTGTGGCTTTGTTCAGGACTGCAAGATATACCGTTTCTGCTAGGTAGACATGTGCTATGGTCCTTCCCTTCCGAATAGTCACTTCTTGGTCAGTCTCATTTTTCATCATAATCCTAACCTTGTTAGTTCAGATGGGGATACCAGGGGGATGCATCACTCCTCTCTGTGCCAGCAGGCTATTTGGTAGCTCTCCATTTGTGGGTGTATCTAAAATGTAAGCATGGCTTCTGGTGGTTGTCTCAAACTCTGTCTCCCCTGTCACTTGGCATTCAGCACCAGGGGGAAACACCAAAGGCTGGGCATCCTTTCTTCTAATTACACCCACTCAATCATCTTCAGCATCTGCTTTCCCAGAAGCAGTGCCCTTCAACTAGACATTTTGGAACAGAAGATGTATCCCTCAGTTGTAGATGGACAGTGGACCCTTTACTCTTGGTATAATTGCACCAGTCTCTGAAACATATTAGCTTTGGTCCTGATCAACACTGGGATCTCCCCCTCTATCCCGGTATTAGGGCATAGAAGGGCAAGCACCTCTATGGGAGTCTGCACTCCTGCCACACTTTGGAGGAATTCTACTTGTATGAAAATTTACTCCTGATAGGGGTAGGGCTTTTTGCTTACTCCCCAGATATCTAGCCCTTCCAGTGGCTGTAAAGGCACGTGACTCAGATACTTTGATAACAATCCTCAAAGACAACAGTCATTTGGGCCCCACTATTAAGTAGCACCATACAATCCACCCCTTCAGTTTATGCTGAGACCCTTCCAGGTGGTCCTATTAATCCGGGGGGAATTTTGGGACCTTTAACATTAACAGGTTGGGTCTGTTTCATAGAGCAGGTCTGGTCCAGGATCCCAGTTCGCTCCTTCCTTGAATCCCACTGATACCTCTCGGACATATGCTTCTCTTCCAATAACTTCTGTACAACTAAATCAGAATTTTCAGACCTGTTGCAATTGCAGCTTTGGTGCCCATCTTCGCTGCACCAGTAACAGAAAAACTCACCACTACTGCCAGTATTAAATTGCCCTGAATCTGGCAGGGTGGATGGTCAACCAGGGAAGTACCTCTGACCCCTGAAGACTGTAGAAGTTTCTCTCTGAGTTCATTCACTAGTAGACCGTAAAACTGTTACCTGCTCAGTCAATTCTTTTATTTGTCTCTTCAAATCCTCACACTCACTCTTGTCTCTCCTGCGTGAATCAGGACTTACTGGAATCTCCACTTTTTCCAAAGGTACTGCTATTGGCTCTTGCTGTGCAGCTCTAGCTTCCTTTTCCTGAACCTCATGCATTAACTCACCATGTGAAGGGGGAATGCCCAGCCACTCTTCCAGGTACAACTTCATCAACAGCATTTTGGAGTGCCCAGTTCCCTTTAGGACTTGCTCCATCCTCAACCTTTTCATATCTTGGGCAGCCACTGCTCCCTTTTGGTATGCTCTCTGTAGCAACTGGTCAAGACAGATCAAATACTTAGATAGTTTTTCCCCATCTCTTTGAAATGTACCTTGCAATCTTTTCAATACTCATGCACCACTTTTAGTTCTCCCAAACATGCTTTCTAGGGTGTTGAGGTACATCTGGCCAGTAGCATCAGTTCGGGTAGCTTGCAAACTCAAATACCATCCATAGCTGGCCCTCTCAAACTCCCCCACAGCCATCACCTTTTCTCAGCTTCAGGACACTGGGAATCTTGCACCAAGATTCCCAGTGCTGCCTGGAGAAGATGATTTTGAAACTTGGATGGGTCAGGCCCACCAAGTTTCAAAATCATCTTCTCCAGGCAGCACTGGTTTTCTCCAGGAGAAGGATCTTAGTCTCGGGTAGGACCCTGTCCCCATTCCCAGTCCCCAGGCAGCTAACCAAGCTATGGGTTACTAAAGTGGGGTGACACTGTCAGCTTTGTGCAGTCTATGTACATCTTGGTGGTGGTGGGGGGGTCTTCCTCTGTGTTTTCAACCATATTTCAAACTTCACTATAAAATCATCTTCAGCTGAAACACCCTTTGGGATTTTCCTTTCACTTCTATACCACACTATTGTCCAGCTGGACCTGTCCTCCCATGGGGAGATAGTGTTGGGAAGCATGCAACATCAATCTCAGTATCACTCTTTATTAATGCAAATACACTTTTACTGTTACGGTATCTTAACCCTTGTACCTTTAATTTGTCAAAACATATCAGTGCCAACACTTCACCAATTATTTTGGATTGGTCAAATCTTTCTGAAATAGCAGTCACTAAAATGGCTTTTTTACAATCCAAACTCTCCCTTCGACATCAATCTTACAAGTCTTAGAAGGCCATGGTGAGTTCACAAATGGGGGGGAGGGCAGCTTTTTTTTTATAGGAATTACATTTTTGGGGATGGCCACTAGGGGGGCATTAATCCCAGCATTGCCTACAATGTAACAGGCCCTTTTGGACTCCCCTTGGCTGTTTCTGGTGCCCTCAGGTCTTCCCTTGACACACCTCGAGGGGGCTGGCCTAGGTTCTTTGGCAGGCAAATGGTAATGGAACATTGATGCACATGGTGCCTCCATCTGGGGTAGTGCTAGAGAATACATGTAGGTAAATTGCAGTTTAACACCCCACAGGAAAATATAATAGATTCCCCCACTGTACCGTCCCTGCACAACAACAATTCCCACTTTTTGCAATAATTCACTGTACTAGTATGTAATGTTAACAATTAACTGTTTTATTTTGGGGGGATGGGAAAAAGGAGAAAAATAGGATAACAACAGTAGCAACACTTTTACCACACACAATCCCCATCTCCTACCAATGGGTGCTCCCAGCTTCCCAAAAGTCAGCTGTCCTAAAAGTTTCTAATGTCCCTTTTGTGGGTACCACACTGCCATGAAGAAAATGCTTGGTAACTGGTGTTGTGCCCTAAATAACTTTAACAAGAAGCAAAGCTTTAACTTTCTGCCTGGGTGCAGCTTGGATCCTGGCACATTCCAGCCCAGGGCTTAACCCCCTTATTTCTCTGACTAGCGAGCTAGTCATATAAATACTTCCCCAAAGTCACCGCATGAGATACTTAACAGTTCCTCAGATTCACAGGGTGTTTGCAGACATTGGGCCCTATGCACTAACAAAATAGTTGCCTATGTACCACATATCCAAGGCATGTAGGCAAACTTAAGTGTGAATGCCATGCAGTGTGGGTTCCGCAGAGCCCTGGCAGCATTCACCAAAGGAGTGCAAGGCACTTACGTGCCCACCTCCAGAGTCACTCTGGGAACACTGCACTGGGAGCATGTCAGAGGCATGCCTGCGCTACACAGCATTCACTATTTATTTTTTTTATTTATTTATTTCAAGAATCAGATTTACAACCTTTGAGCCATAGGCTGATTTACAAAGGTACCTCATCACAGATAGGACATACAGTGAGACATATTTACAGTGTTCAATACAATAAATGACACAGAGTAACACAGTTGTTTTTCATACAAAGAAAACAATTGAAACATTTCAGGTGACAACAATTAGCACATGCCAGAAACTGACAGAGGGGCAAAATGCCAAGGGGGAGTTTTTTGGGGATGAGGGGTGTGAGATGGCGGTTCAGCCCAGCGGGATTTGTCAGGTGCTAAGTGATTGAGGTGAGACACACTGTAGAGACAGGAGCAGCTGTGGGTGTTAAACAGTTGGTTCTGCAGGGTGGTTTTGAAGGTGGTGATTTTGGTTGCATTAGAGATAATTGCAGGGAGAGAGTTAAACCAGATTGGGGCTCTGTAGTAGAATGACCTCCAAGCTCTGGTGGTTCTAGTTCTAGGAACCATCAGAGTGGCCTTGTTGGCAGTTCGGGTTGAGACAGTGGATGGGGTAGGATGGATGGAGGCAGTCAATCTGGGTGGGGAGAGCCCAAGCAGAGTTTTCTTAGTTATTAGGCAGGTTTGGTAGCAGATTCATTCATCAAGGTTAAGGAGCTTGGCCTTGTCATAGAGTTGACATGTGTGAGTGAGCCTAGGGGCACCAGTTATTAGCCTGCAAGCCTTGTTAAGGGTGAGTAGAATCTTGTTGAAGGCTGAGGTGTCAGCAGCACCATATACCGGCAGGCCATAGTCCACAAGGGACAGTACTGATGACGAAATGGCAAATCAGAGAGCATCGGGTGGGAGGCAGTCCTTGTGGTAGTAGAGGATGCCAAGCCAAGTGTTAGTGGTGGATGCAAGGGCATTAATGTGGGCATGAAAGGTAAGGGCTGAGTCAAAGGTGACCCCAAGGTATTTGTAGGAGTAGATTTGTTCTAGTTGTTGTCGGTTGCTAGGGAGGATAAGGAGTGGGCTCCTGCAAGCTTTGTTTTGGGGGTGGGCGAAGAGTATTGTCTTGTTTTTTTTATGAGGTTAATTAGGATTTCGATGGATGGCAAAGATAACGGCATCATTGGCATACAAAAGAATCATGCCAGAGCAGGCACTAGGCATGGTGTTTAGATAGAGGCTAAAAAGTAGGGGACCCATGATGGAGCACTGGGGTACCCCAGAGTGGATGTGATGGGTTTTCCGAGAGTGTCCCACTGACTTTGATGCACTGGGAGTGAGCTGATAGGTAACTCGAGCACCAGGTGAGGGGGCTAGCAGAGAAACCAGTGTGTCAGAGGGCATCTAGTAGAAGGGGGTTGGAGACAGTGTTGAAGGCCTTAGAGAGGTCCATGAACACTGCACCAGCAAGGGAGCTGGCATCCATGGAGGAGTGCAGGAAGTTGGAGAACTCCATTAGCGCAGTGCCAGTACTGTGACCTGCACGGAAGCCATGCTACTCCAGGTACAAGATGTCATGCTTAGCCAGATATTCAGTGATTTGATTGGCCCCCACTTTTTCCAGGGCATTGGAAAGGGGAAGAGGATGGAGATTGGTCAATAATTGCTGGGGGAGGACCTATCGCCCCTTTTATGAATAGGTGTGACAATGGCTGTTTTCCATGTGGTGGGGAATTGTCCCAGACAGAGGGACCTGTTAAGTAGAGTGGTGAGCGGGACCAGGACTTCATCCAGGACCAGTCTGAGTATTTTTGGGGTCTAGGGAATCGTTGCTTGGACTGTTGCTCTATAAAACTTTAAGTAGAAGAGGTCTGGCTTCATGGGCAGATACCTTGAGTAGGAAGAACCAGGGGAGCTGGAGGACTGGGGGTGGTTGGTCGGGGGTTGGGTCAAAGAAGTTACCAGGGAGGACATAGCTAAGATCCATAAAAGATGAGTTTAGGCAAGTGGCAATGCAGGCAAAGTCAGTGGAGATGGAGCAGTCAATAGTGAGCAGGGATGGGAGGGAGAGAGATTTCCAATTTAGCTCTTTAATAATGTCCCAGAAGGTCCAGGCACTCCCCCAGGAGGAGGAGGTGAGGGTGGCCTGGTAGTGGTCTGCCTTGGCTTTTCTGATGGCCCATGTGCACTTGTTCTGTGCAGCATTGTAGGCCTGTCTGTCAGCTGCCCAGCCCATTTCGGTGGCTAGGTGCCAGAGATTATCCCTAATTCTGAGCATTTGGAGTAGGGTAGGGGTAACCCACTGCATGCTATGTTTTTTAGAGCAGAGTGTGGTGAGGGGTGCAAAGAGATCACAGGCTTTGTTAAAGGCTTGTGAAAAGAGGGCGAGGACAACATCAATGTCGGGTGTCTGATGGATGGAGGACCTATTAATCTGAACGAGGTACTGTTTGAGTTTAATCAGTCTGCCTGGGCAAAAGCACCTGCGCAATGAGGTTCAGGTTACAGGTTTGGGAGTGGGGGCAAACCAGAGGAATAGGATAGGGGGAGTTTTCACTTAAGGCATCAGGGAGGACCTCGATGTCCTGAATTTTCTAAGTGCGGTTGGTGATAATGACGTCTAGGAGGGTGCAGGTTCCTCTGGTTTAGTTAAGTCTAGTGGGCTGGGAGACAAGTTGTGTCAGGTCTTGTGCAGTGAAAGAGTCCCTTATTGGGGAAGTAAAGGGGCTGAGCCAGTTCACATTGAGGTCCTCCACCAGGACTTGTTCAGCCTTATGGGGGAGGGTGGTGAGATAATCTTTAAGAGATGTAGCATTGGGTTCTGGTACCTTGGGGGAACGTAGGAGACCGTGAGATAGAGAAGGCCCCTGGTAGGGTCAGGGGTGAGTTTGAGGGTAAGGGCTTGGGCACCATACACAAGCATGGGGGCAGGAAGTGCATTGCCAGTGATGGTATCACTTGTATAAATGGCACAAGCCACCCCCTCATTTCCCTGCTCGATCCTCCTGGTATAGGGTGTAGTCTGGGAGGGAGACAAAGGAGTCAGGGGTGGAATTGGACAGCCAGGTTTCTACTAGGGCTATGATGTCTGGTTGATGTAGTAAGACCCAGCACTGAGGGGCAGCAACTTTTTTCAGCAGGCTGCATACCTTTAAAGAGGCAAAGTGGATACCAGTGGACCAAGTTGGTGGGCTGGAGGGGGTGGGGTCTGGGTTAGGGTGGATATTAACGGGAGTAGTAGAAAAACTAAAGTTCTGGCCATGGGGTGGTAGCATGCAAGTTTTGGTGGGGCATGCTGAAATGTGGGAGATGCCATGATGGAGTAAGGGATGGGCAGGTTTTGAAGGATCGTAGAGGCAAAGATGAGGTGGATCCACAGGGAGCCAGGGTGGGCAGCTAGGGGGTGAGTGTTGGGGATTAGGGTATGCAGACAGTGTGGGGGGGTTGGGCTGACCCAGTGAGAGGTGGGAGTGCAATCTCAGATGGGCCGGGGGTAAGGTCTGGCTGATGGTAGGTGGGTATTAGAAAGGTTATATGGGGGAGACATTTGAGGAGGAGGAGGTGAAAAAACATAGTGTCTGTGTAGCAGTAGGAGCAGAAGGTATAAGTATCTAGGCAGTGCATCAGAAAGGGTGAATACCATTATGGGGTAGTGGTAGGGCCACGGACTTTGATGCACAGGGTGCAAGGTTCAAGACCCCAGTGGGGCGGGTGGCCCAGGACCTGGGTGAGGTGGGGTTTTGGATGCTGGGGGAACTCAGAGAGGGCTGGGTAAGATGCAAATTAGAGAGTGGAAAGAGTGACTCCTAGTGGTCACTGGGGATAAGGAAAGTGCCTGGGTGGGGGTCAGAGGAAATGGGCAGGAGGGGTTAGTGGGCAGGGCCAGTCAGGAGGTAGGGCAGTGGGAGTGAGGTGTTGGCAGAGCAAGGATGAGAGTACGAGAGGGGAGTAGTGGAAGTAGCTACATGGGTTCCCAGGAAGTGGGAGGAAGGGGAGCTCGGGTAGAGAAATAGATGGATAGGCAGGAGATCCCTCTAGCTGTTAGTGGGTATAACCAGCAAATGGAGAAGTGGGGACTTAGAATTAAAGCAATCAGGAAGTGATGTCATAGGAAGGGGCCAATAAATTAAGGATCGAACTTGGGTGGGAGGGTGGCTGAGGAGGGTGGGGAAGTTGACACGCACCATCGATGGGCTAACACCCCCACACAAAGATGTTGCCAAATGGAAGAGGTTCCTTTACCTCTTAAGGATGCTCGCATAGCTCCTGGCTCATGGAGGGAGCTCTGAGTCTGGGCCAATCACTGGCTACACCAGGCTTGACCAGGCATAACCCAGTATGCGCCTCCATGTTCCTCATCTGGCAGCCTCAATGCTACTGGACCTCCATGCCTACCCAGCCCATTAAGCTGCAGGGGATGGCTGGGGCAGTGACTCAGGTGAGTGCCCTGCATGCAGTCCAATGTTGCCACTTTACACGGCTTCCTCCAGGACTGTGCACCTGACACATGGGCGCAAAGGATCCACTGTGGGACCTGGTATGGAGATCCAATTGTATGCCAACCCAGGTCTGTGGCTCTGCCCCAACCACCATCATGACTCTGTGTGCTGAGGGGTCATGGCCATGGACAGGAGCCCCACATGTGCATGCGGTTATGCATACCATGCACCCTGTACCTGTCTGGGGCCTTGTAGGTACACGGGGTGGGGCATGCTCCTCAGGCGCATATAATCTGCCTTTTAATGCATAGTGCCCAATGGGTGTTAAGGTACTTTGCTGGTGCAGAAGTTGATGGTGTGCCACATCCATAAGTAACTGAAGAAATTATGAAATGATGGCCTTCACATGCCAGGCCTTTCCAATCTTCACCCCCGGTATGCTGTGTTTACCTGGCAGGCCTCTCGATGTCTTCCTTACTGGTGATCTTCTCTTTGGTCTGAGTGCAAAACAGGCTGGTGACTCCCCAGATGGGTGACTGGCACACCTTTACTCCACTTCAATAACACAGGAGCTGGGAAACTGGCTCAGTATCTTTTCCCAGTACCTACAACTACTCAGGCTTACAACATCAGCAGTCTTGACTGGTGTGGCTCCACCAAGGGGAAACCTATCTTTGCAAGATACTTTTCACTCCAGCTGCTGAATTGTGACTTTAGGCTGTGACCAATCCTGTCTTTGATTCTGAGCTGCTCACTCTTCAGGCTCTTTCTGCACTGCAGGACAGTTCACTTCTTTTTAACAGCAAACCTCAGCAGTCTCTATCTCTCGAGCTGAGGATTTCTTCTTTCACTGCAGAAGGTTCCAATCTGAGCAGCAGCTCTGAAATACTTAGAAGTAATTCAAAAGTCTCAGGTTCAGATCTCAACCCCATGCAGAGTTTTAACTTTTAATTTGATTTTACACCTGTCGCTGTTGCTGGTAACTTTATATCCCAGGCAGCAGGCAAGCTCATTAATATTCATGAGTCTTCTCATTAATATTCATAAGAAGACAGGAGTGCTTATTGGCACTCTTTAACTAAAGACATTTTGGGCTCCTGCAGCCCCTCCTCCATGTGTCTGTACCCCTTTAGCAGAATCCTGGGAGTCGGAAGCACCTGAGAAGCAGTAGTATAGCAGCATGCAGCGTGAAACCCAGTGTCGGCTACCACACATGCGCAAGCCACCGGCTCACATGTCCACGAGTCGGCAGCACACCAATCCAGTATTTACTCCTCTGGCCCCATTCCGGAAAAGGAATGGATGAGCCAAACAGAAAACTGGGGCTCAACAGAACCCAAGCACCAGCAGCAGTAAGGACACAGAGACGGGAACACCCAGGAAAGCCCATCAGTGGTTGGGGGGCTTACACTTAGCAAACCAAATGTGTTAGACACCCAGTGTAAGCATACTTCAATCTCAGAGTTACTTTTATAAATGCAAAATTACAAAGTATAAAAAGCAAAAACAGTTCACAGCTTAGCCAAAGTTCAAGGGCATGCTCCCAGTTTTAAAGCCAATTGGCTAACAGCAATGACTTCTTTAAGAACAACAGCTCATTATGTACATACATTTCTTTATCTGAAAAACTCCTATACAATTTTAAATTACATTTCATTCATAGCATCCCATAATAATGAAATTAAAAGATCCAGACTGGAAATTTCTACCAGCCCAATGATGCTACTGTAACAAAATGGCAGAGGGACAGTATACCGTATGCATTAGAAAATATTACCAGCACTTACCAAGTAGAAAAAAAAACACGCATTTGCATTATTAAACACCATTTGGTTATTTTTCTGGCAAGGTAAGCTGCACCATAGCTGATCTCTAGTGTTACCTTTCCATTTTTCAGTGAGAGATAGGAAGACAGAGCGAGACTGCATGGCAGTGACTACACGATCAACCTTTAGTGTTTCACTTTGAATTTCATATGGTGTTCAACATAGAAATCAGGTTTACTGCAGAGAAGTTTGATAGGCAGACAGATAGATAGATAGATAGATAGATAGATAGATAGATAGATAGATAGATAGATAGACAATACTATGGGAGGGACAGAGAAAAGGATAAAATATGATTATCATTGCATTTCATGTAAGAAAGCACTGTATAAGTATGATATGTTAAATCATCGAATTTTTTAGAGAAATGGCTTGAAATCCCATTGGTGATTAAGACCTAGCAGTTTTGGACATTTTAGTTTATATATCCAACAGCATTCTTTCCCTAGTAAAGAATTAGTTCTGTCCCCACCTTTCTTTAAAGGGGCTACACATTCTAGCCCCATCCTTAAACCACTTTCTGATTGACTAGGTCCTAATTTCTCATCCCCAACATGTAGTAGATGCAAGTATTCTTCCTGATGCACTTCACAATCATCATATGGTTTACTGTGTGTGTAAGCTACACCATCCTAAAGCTCCCCCTAAATTTATATACTTCAGGTCTTTTAAGTCACTTGACATGACCTCTCTCCTTGCTGATCTTTGGTCAAATGATTGGTCTACCATCTGTATAGCCTGTAATATAAACTCTGCCCTATATTACTTTCAATCCAAATTCTTTGCTGTATGGGATAGTCATGCACCCCTGAGTAGAACCAGAGTGTGGGGTTCACATCTCCCTCGGTTATTGGAAGAGGTACTTATTTGTCTCCACTGCAGAGACCTTGCCTGATGTACTTTTAAAATCACTGGCTGTCAATCCTCATTTGGACACTATATAAGCCTTTATAATGCATGTACCAAAGCCAACAGACTTGCAAAGTCTGAGTATTTTGGCTCCACACTCCAAAACAACATTAATAACCCCTCCAATTTTTGGAAGGTTATCCATTTCCTTTTCTCCCCTCAGACCCAGTCTTCCCCTCCCCCCTCTCTAAAGATTATCTCTGACCCTTCTGCTGTTGCTAAGTCTTTTAATTCCTACACTACTACCACCTGTGCCCTTTCTCTCATCCCTTCCTCTACCACTCCCTCCATCCATCTCATTGCTCTTTTCTCCTCCTTCATATTCTTTCTCTTCTATCACTCCTGCAGTTTCCCTAAAGACCTTGCTATCCCTACATCCACTAAAGGGGAGTAGTCTTAATGGTCTTGACCCTAAACCTCTCCTTCACTCGGCACACCTCATTGCTCTTTTCATTACCTTATTTCTGAATTTCTCCTTCTCCACTGCTACTGTTCCTGACATCTGGAAACAGGCTATTGTCATCCGCTATTTATAAATGTGGTGATCCCCCTTCTCCTGGTAATTTCTGTTCAATTTCACTCTTTTCTACCTTGGCTAATTTACAGGAGCACATTGTTCTCTCAGCTTACTTTATTTTTTGGCAACTTCTCCTTTTTCACTCCATTTCAATCAGGTTTTAGAAAATTCAACTCCACGTCTACCTCCCTCCTTCCACTCACTGATTCCATAGTTTTAGGTATGGATATAGGACTGATGACTTCTGCCATTTTTGTTGATCTTGCTAAGGTTTTTGACAATGTGGTGCATCCCATCCTACTGGACAAACTTAAAGCTGCAGGCCTGTCTGACTCTTCTGTCAGTTGGTTTTGTTCCTACCTTAAAAACAGGTCTCAAGCTGTCTGGAAAGTAAGATCCATTTTTACCTTTACTTGCCATTAGCTCAGGTGTCCCTCAAGGTTTGTCCTGGGTCCTATTCTCTTTTCAGTATTCCTAAATGTCTGACCCTCTTTCTCGTCATCTGTATTTGCTCATGTGTATGCTGCTGACACAGTTCTTTTAGCATCTGGCTCCTCTCCCCATGACCAAACCTCCCAACTTCAGTTGGAGTTTGACAACATTCAGCGCTGGTTCATGGATAACAAATTTTCTCTTAATGCTGAACAAATAGTCTCAATGACTTTTGGTACCTATTTGAGGTTTGCCAAACCTACTTCTCCCTTCTATTTATTACCCTTGATGGTGCTAATACTGAAGATGTCTCCTCCTTTAAGTAACTCAGATTCTGCCTTAACCAGCATCTTTTTTTTTTTATTTTATTTATTCTTTTTTGCCCCCTACTGCTATTGTCGTTATTTTCAGCTCTGGTCACAGACCCCCTTATGCCTCCACCTCCAGAAATGCCTGCATCCCCATGGTTATCCCTGGCTTTCCCCCCAGAGAGCAGGGCCACGGCACCGATCCTCCCATTATGGGGCCGCAGTACTAATATCTGATTGGGGGACCGGCTCTTAGAGGCTAATTGAGGTGTTATGGGGGCAGAGCGCCATATAGACAGTGAGGTTCGGGATTTTTATTCCCCCCCTTAAGCAGGATGGGGATGTGCAATGATGACCTGCGTCTGCCCCATCCTGATGTATTGTTGAGCATCGACATGACGCGGCATCCCAGCCTCCGCTAGGTGCCACTCGTACGCCGAGTGCTGCCCTGCCCTCCCCCCGGAGAAGGAAAGCTGTCCAAAGACGCTCGATCCTTCTCCCCACTACCCTCCGGTGTCCCGGGTCCATTCCCGACCCCGGGTCACCGGCGTCACAAGCGGAAATCCAACTACTGCGCTGGCGGGCCAGCTTGACCAGCATCTTGATTACTCTGTGCACATTGAAGAAATTCACCAAAAGCTTTACCCTAAGCTTGGTGCTTCATATAGTAATAAAGCAAGCATACCGCTCCCTGACAACAAAGAAACTGTCCTAACAATGATCCTTCCTATTTTTACTACTGTGATTTACTCTACAGTAGTGCCCCTAAATTCTCCCTTGCCAGACTGACCCCCTTTTTCATTGTTTTTGCTGCTTTGCTTTAGATTGCCCCTCTCATACTCACCACTGCTCTTGTTACTTAACTCTTTCCTTCCCCTCTCTTGATGCCAGGCACCTTTCTCATTGTGTTTCTTTTTTATTCCAATTCTGGTTTGGCACTCTTCCCTATTATCTCAAATCCCTTTCATTCCCTCTTCCTTCTTCCTCCTACTCTCTCCACAACAATACATTCCATTCTCTCTCTTTTCCTTCTATAAATCTATTGTTGGCTAATCTGTTTTTTCTTACCACTTTCCAAAACTTTGGTCTTCCCTTCTTACTTATTCTGCCTATTCACCTTCCTCTCTAAAGTCTCTTATTTCTGATTTTTTTTCATCCTAGCTGCAGCTGCTTGTACCTTTCCCCTTTTTCTCCATTCTCAAGTCTTGCCCTTTTCTTACTATTCTGCTATTTTCCCTTTCTGTATATATTAGAGTGTGTGCTATTGTCTAGATGCCTTCATTTACTATTCTGCCTATAATGTTTATGATTCTGCTTGTAAAATTATATTATTGTATTTTACTTTGTTATTTTTTTTATTGTTAGCAATCTCCCACTCCCCTCTTCCCCTGGACTCATCTGGAAACAAGCTGTTTACAGCTCAGTATGTACTTCCCGGTTAAACTTTTAAATAAATAAATATATTTCAGTTCAGATGGGTTTTAGTCATGTCACCTGAGAAAGTGGACTCCCACAGGAGCATCTTCTCTCTTATTGCAAATTAAGCCTACATTGTCCTAGATTCGTACCTTGAGCTGCCTCACAGGGCACCCACATATGCCAGGCCACATATACACCAAATGATGTACTGTATGCTACAAAAGTAGTATCACAAGGAATAAGTGCACATATCTATATTTCTTCATGCTTTGAAGGTGAACAAACTCATTACCAGTTACTCTATAATGACAGATGTTACATCTGAGACATCTGTGTAATCCCTTCAGTTTTCTAGGCAACCAATTGTGAAAGGTTTCTGGGTGTGGGTCAGGCTCAGACCTGCTATGGACCAATCCATTTCTGATACTGCTAGCATGGCTGAATGTTATCCTATCCATAGCCACCTCATATGGAAGTTGCCTAGATGATGTTGGTTGCCAGTACAAAGTGACATCACATTAATAATAAATCATAAGTAGCCAGCATCTCACTTTAGGTGCTCAAGAGCCTCTAGAACCACCATCACATCTCTTAAGTATGGTGGTACCTGAGTCAATGGAACTTTTTCAGAAAGGGAGCAAAAAGATGAAACTATTAGCCTGTTCAGTGAGTTCTGGAGGTTCTTATGAACCTTAGGAAGCACATACAAGTTAGGCTCATTAGGGAACTCCTACCACAGAAAATTAAATTCTTTCTTTAATATTGTCTCAGAATGTAGTGATTTAATGAGAAAATATTCAATGCATTCTTTAAGGTGGACAGTCTATGTCTATGACAGAATATCTATAATTCTGTCCAGTCTGGATTTAGGAAAATGCATAGTACTGAGACAGCACTTGTACGGGTACTAAATGACCTCCTAATAGCGAGAGATCGAAGGACCTGTTCCATCTTGGTCCTTCTTGATCTCTCTGCAGCATTTGACACTGTGGACCATGGTGTGCTACTGGAACATTTGCAATCTATCTGTGGACTGTCTGGTACAGTCCTAGGGTGGTTTTGATTGTACCTCGAGGGTAGGACTCAGAGGGTGGTGTCTGGAATTTTTTCCTCGACATCAGTCTCCCTATCCTGCTGGGTACCACAGGGTTCCATTTTGGCACCCATGTTGTTTGCAGTGTATATGCTGCCATTAGGAGTGATTATTAAGCAGTATGGCTTGGGTTTTCATTGCTATGCAGATGATACCCAGCTGTACATGTCCTTTGTGCCCAGCCAGGATACTGCCTTTTTGGTCTTTAACAACTGTCTTGCCGAAATCCAAGACTGGATGAATGTGAGTTGGCTGCGGTTGAACCGTGAAAAAAACTGAGGTGTTGGTTGTGGATCAGGGTCACTGTGAGGTGGGTCTGTTAGCTGGATCACCTTCAGGCTTATGGCTTGGGGGTGTCCAGCTGATTATCTCAGACTGGGTGCGGAACTTGAGCGTTGTATTTGACGATTGTCTGACTTTTAAGTCTCAGGTGTCAGTGGTTGTCAAAACCTCTTTTTATCATCTGAGGAACATTGCCCAGGTGAAGCACTTGGTTCCTCCAGATGATCTTCCAACTTTGGTACATGCCTTCATTACCTTCCACCTGGACTATTGCAATGCCCTATACCTAGAGCTTATGGGGGTTGAACTTCGCCTCTTGCAGCTAGTGCAGAATGCAGCAGCCAGGCTTCTGACTGGTTCTTCTAGGTCCAGTCATATAACGCCTGTGCTCCGTGGGCTGCACTGGCTGCCAGTTTGTTGGTGAATCACCTTCAAGGTCAGTTTGCTGACCTATAAGGCCCTACATGATCAGGGACCTGCTTACCTGAGAGATCTCCTTCATCCCTACTGTCCCCCCCCCACTCTCTCCAATCCACTGATGAGGGACTGCAGAGATTCCCAGGGTTCGCTTAAAAACTTCAGGGGCAAGATCTTTTAGTTTTATGGCCCCGACCCTGTGGAATTCTCTACCTCATCAGGTACGAAACTGCCCTACTGTCCAAAGCTTTAAAGGAGTTTTGAAAACCTACCTTTTTAACAAAGCTTTTAATGATTGTTAATTATTTTAATCTTGTTTTAAATATTTATTGTTTTATGTAATTTGTAAAGGTGCCTTGGCTTAAGAAAGGTGCCTTAAATAATAAAGATTGATTGATTGAGTAGGGTTATTGGACAGAAGTGACAGTTCTTGGAATCTCCCAGCTAAGTACTTCAGTGTGATATGCACTTTTGTCAATGACCACCATTTTGCCCCACTTAGCCAGCTTGATCACTGTATAGGTCATAACACTAAGCTCCCCCAAGGCCTTTATTTAATCTGGGGAGAGATTAGAATTCTTATTGTACATGGTATCCTTTCTGCCAAAACCAGTTTCCCAAAGGTTACTGTTACTGGTGACAGTGCTCTGTGCAGGCAAGATGCTGACCTTGGTCAATAGCTTTCCTCTTCAGTGAGAAATCATTTTCTGAAGAATGTTCTTGTTGGTGAAGTTTTTCAAATAACTCCAAGGCTAGTTCCATGTCCCAGTTCATATTGCTGATAGTCTCTGTTCCTCTTACTTCAGATGTGACAAGAATATTGTCATCCTGTACATTTATAAGGCTTGCTGTGATATTATCCATAACCACATGGTTGGAGAGATAATACTATTGGCCATCTTGGTGGGTTCTAGAGGTCCTTGTGAACCTTAGGAAGCACATGGAATCCAGGCATAGTAGGGAACCTCTGCTGGAGGTAATCAGATTGTGTCTGATATGAATTGATCTGATTGCATGTAGTTATTTTTACACTATGGGGGTTACATTGTCTCACATTTGCCTTACTGTATTTTGTAAGTCCTTACTGTTGGTGTTTAATCCCTGCATCTCATGTAATGTGGAGAGGCTACTGCAGCAAAATGACTGCATACCTATAATACTCACCCATAAAAGAAGGTAATCACACCCCCGAGGAAGAATCCATGTGATTCCAAGAGCCAGTGAGTTGTGCATTTCTTATTTGCTTCATTTATTAAACCAGCACATTACCTTATTTTTGTGTCTGGTCTGGATTAATTTTGTGCACAATATCCAGTTCTCTGCCACCTAGTTTATTGTTTTGGCCTGTGGCTGCAGCAGTTCTGGTTCTGGAGCACCATTGGTTTTGTTTTGTTTCAGTTCATCCCTGATTTGCTGAAGGTGGCTTGGACATGTCTCATACATGCCAGGAGGAGGTTTTCACATTATGGATTTGCATTTGCTTTTTAGACTCACTTTGTATAGTGTAAAGTTTTCTACCAGGTAGCTGCTGTGCTGATTATTATTTGTGCAGATTTTGCATACAGTGAGCATTTGTTGCGATACAGGATGACTTCCATTTTTGGCATCCGTGGCTCATCCTACTTCTAGGATCTGTCAAAACTCATCACACTGATACATGACTAGAGAAACAATTATGTAAAGATAAGAATGAACTGCAACTCTGATACAGAGTTGGAAACGGTTTCTGGGATTTTGACCAAAGCAGTCGAACAGCTTATAGCTACTGAGTCTTCCATATCGATTAAGAGAATAACAACATCTGTGAGATGCAGGTAAAATAACAGGCTGGGGACATATTTGTGAAAGAATATAAGCAGAATCTTATTCTGGAAGAACTTTGAATGAGAAATGTCATAAACTAGGAAGGCTGAAGTTCACAGAGATTAGCACTACAACAAAATCAGCTTGAACAAATACAAGTCTAATAAACAAGTGCCACATGGTCTCCACATTGAGAAGGCTCCAGCAGGATAATGTTTGAAAGATACCTATAAAAGTGGTGGGAGGAAACTTTGAATGTGTGTTCATCAACACTGATTCAAACACTGCTAGTCCAGAATTTGGAAAAATATGACATTACATTGAAAGAGGTGGAAGAGACAGTGAAAGAATTAATCCCATCCAAGCATCTACAGGAAACTAAAGACCTGAATGAAAAGCTGAATGTAAAATTTCTGCTCATGAAAAGCTAGTTATTGCACATAAATAAAGCAAGTGCACTAGTGTAACCACCCAGTCCCCTAGGGTTACCAGTATCCTGTCAGCATTAGTGTTAGAAAGGCAGCAGGCAGTTGGTAGGGAGCTCATTAGGGGCTTCTTACACAATTACATCATTGTTTAGTCAGCTAGCCTGAGAGAAGTATGATTAGGTCATTCTGAACTCTCGTAGCAGCATGACCCTTTTGTGTGTACAGCTGCTCTAGGAAGCTTAGAATATTCAGTCAGCAATTATAGTCAGTAGTGAGTTGTTGCTGAGTGGAGGTGAGAGTGGCAGAAGGTCTGCCAGTTGGGCTCTGAGTTGAGGGCCCAGCACTTCTCACGTTAGTGTGGACTACAATTTCCTGCTTCCAGTGAAGTGGTGGAAACCTTTCTACAGCAGAATATCCTGATTTCTACTCCCAGTGAAGTGAAAAGAACTGCTTGTTCTCAGTGGATTCAAGGGGCAATCCCCTGAAGATCATTTGTGTGCTTTCAACTGCTTTGGCAAGGAACTGTTGAGAAACTGTTTTGACCTGCCACCCAGGAGAAATGTCTTTTCTTGTCCCATGCCCAGTGAATGGGACAACAGTTCATAAGTACTGTTTTAAGGAGAAAAGTTCTTCACATATTTAGAAGAATCATATCCTGGGGTATGTGTGCCCATAGATAAGTCTAGAACACACCTGTCAGTACTTCTAGTTAACTCAGGAGAGTGAATTTCTGTAAACTGTTCACCCAAGAGAGTGCAGTTTGTTTTGTGGTCACCCCAGTCAGTGATGGAAATGGAAAGTATGGCATCTCTAGCATTTCAGTTGGGGATGGGGGTTTCAATGGTGTAACCCAGAAGAATGGCAGAGACTGCCAGTTGGGGCGAAGGGTGGGAGGAAAGCCATCTGAAAGCTTACAAGGCAGGACTTACTGGTTCATAAAGGGCACCAGTTTTACCTGAACAAAGGCCAGTGCTGTAGGTTTAGGTGTGTGGCTAGTCTCACATAATTGTGCCTATGTTCGAAGAAGAGTTCTGAGTGTGTGGCTTAGTTTCACAATATGTACACTCATGGGAGGAAAATGTTCAGGTGTGTGGCCAAGTGTCCACTACATGCACCATTGGGAAATGGGAAGAATATGTTATTTTGTGTGTTCATGAACTGTACTGCATGCAAGAAGAGTTCTGGAAACGTACCTGCCCTGCCTGGACCGACCCATGGGGGTCCACTACTGCTTTAGATTTCCATTTGTTAAATAAAGCCATACCGCAAAATCCCAGTTCATGTTCTGGACAGTCAGATTATTGCTTCTGGTTGTTGGTTTACTGGGGCCCCCTCAGCAGTTTAGATCTAGTATATGCCTAGCAGCCTCCACCCTGGACCTGGGTTGTAATTTTACACAAGGTTCATGTGTTTTGGTATTGTACCCCCAACCCCTTCTCTTCATCTAGAAATGAGCCTGGTATACATCTAATGCCAAGGGTGGTACCAACCTTTAAAAAGTAAATGGTGTGCCAGTATGTGGGTACCAGTGTCCAGATATTAATGGGGGTGTGCTAACTGTTAAAAAGTGGCCCAGGGGTTACACTAGAGATAGTGCAGACTACCTTGTGAATACAGTGTACTAGTAGAACCATTCCCTGGTACACCCAATATGGGTGAGTCAAGTAGTAGGAACGGACGGAATACCACCAGATCTACCACATGCTCCTCTTATCATATAACTGCAGAAGGACCTCCTGGAAGGATAAAGAACTAAGTGTAGGTAAATCAGTGTCTTTTTTTAGATGAGAACCACAGTATACCTCAGGATGAAGTATGAACTGCATGGGCAATACTAAAGAAGACAAAAGTACTAAGATAATCGAAAGCTAATGGATGATTAGGAGGGTCTCAAAGGGTGGCAAACTGAAAAATATGACCAGAAGCTCATTATAGCCCCCCAATTTGAGAGTGAGAGCTACGTGCTCAATATCTGAAAAATCAGTGTTAAAGCAACAGTGCATGATAGCAGAGAAAATGTTGACGTATATTTTTTAATTCTATTTTAGATTGCCCGTTATCTTCTGACATGTATGAGAGCCTTTTTTCTTCATTTTGAGCCTGTTTTACAACTTTTTTAACAACTGAAATAATAAAAGGAGTGCACCTTTTAATATGCATCAGATGGGATTTTCATCATTATATTCTGTTGTTTTTTTTTAACACCCACTATTTAAGATCACTTTTTTGTGACTATAATGAATAAGCATACAGTGGACAGGACTCCCTGACATTATAGGACAACAAGTATATACAAACAGCTGTGAATACTGATGAAAATCTGGTTTGAGCCTTATTAAATCGAGTGCTCCTTTTATCATTTTAAATGCAAAAAAAAAGTGCAAAAGCAGACTCAGAATAGGGAAAGCAGGCTATCATGCAAGTCAGAAGATAAGAGGCAGTCCAAAATAGAATAAATATATAGATCAAAATTGTTGCCACAGTCATACATTATCAGTGCTCTCTAAAGGTCTCTCACACTTCCTGGAACCCCATTAGGACCACTTTAATTAATTTATTTATTTCACATTTTGGATTCATACCTTTGAGCCAAGAGGCTCTTTTACAAAGGTTTCAAGTCAAGCATGAACACTACATTGAGAACAGAAAGTGACAAACAAAATCAGAAGTTACATACATAGAAACATAGACTTTGAAGTCAGATAAGCACCGCTTGGTCCACCTAGTCTGCCCACTTCCCTACCTACAGATCCTATTTAAGCAACAACCTATTTTTTCCTACCGACCACAAATATTGTCTTATGTCTGTCCCATGGATTCTTAATTCTCTCACAGTTTTAGACTGCACAACCTCCTCAGAAAGGCTGTTCCATGTGTCCACCACCATCTCTGTGAAAAAATACTTCCTCACATTGCCCGTAAGCTGTCCCCCATCTTCAAATTGTGTCCCCTTGTTCTTGCACATCTCTTTTTCTGAAAGATGGTACCCTCTTGGACTTTGTTGATTCCACTGAGGTACTTAAAAGTTTCTATCATGTTCCCCCCTCTCCCTCCTTTCAATGTTTCTGTCATGTCCCCACTCTCCCTCCTTTCAATGCGATCATGAAGAAATCAGGTAACAGAAGTGATATGGTAGGATAAAATCATGTACATAAAATATGAGAGTGGCTACAAAGGTTGAGCATACTTAAAAAATAGCCTTAAGGTTCCCAAAATATAGGTCAATTGGAAACTATCAGCAGATTTGTCTTAGTTCTAAGGGGAGAAGCAGGGGAGAGGTTGGTGAGGTAGAGAGGGTGGGAAAGTAGGAGGCAGAAGGGCAAAGGATGGAAGTGACGAGATGGAGAAAACTAGTTTCAGCCAAGAGGGTAGGCTCAGTCAAGAATTGCAGGGAGGGTGAGGTGAGGGGGGAAGTATCGGGGAATAGGGGCATAGAAGCACAGAGGAGAGGAGAGGAGAGAAGTGTCAGAGAACAGTGAGTCATAACTTGGCACTTGAAAGGTCATGTAGACTAACCAGGGCAGCAGCAATCATTTTGGATGGTTAGGTAGAATCAGCACCCTGATTTAAATGGGCCAAGCTTGCTGCTTTGAATTGGGGGAGTGGGAAGATGATTGAACTCTTAGGGTCCCTGTATGAGAGGGATCTCTGGGAAAGTGAGGTTCACTTGAAGGGCACCAGGAGCCCACCCTTGGTACCACTCCTGGTGTTTTTTGCTGCGTTTATACTATTGAAAAGGCCAGATGTTAATTCAGGAGTCAGACAGGGGAGTGATTTTTTCCCCAAAAGGCAGACCTGGTAGATGATTCACAAAACAGTGTGGTTCATGATAAACTCAACTACAGAGTCAAGCCATACAAAAGTAAGGGTTCTGGACTTCAAGAGGGCTGACTTTGGCAAGATGGGAGAGTGCTTTAGAAAAGCACTAGCAAACAGGCTTGAAGGAGGGGTGGAGCAACAATGGGGACATATCAAAACTGCCATCACAGAGGCAACAAGCCTTTGTGTGAAGCAAATAAACAAATCAAAATGAAAGAAAAAGCCACTATGGTTCTCAAAAGAAGTGGTGGTGAAGGTTAGGGAGAAAAAGATAGCATTTAGTAAGTATAAGGAAACACAGAAGAAACAGGACAGAGAACTGTACCAGTTAAGGCAGAAGGAAGCAGGGAGGGTAGTCAGAATAGCAAAGGCACAAACTGAGGAAAAGATAGCCAACTCAGTTAAGAAGGGGGATAAAACCTTTTATAGGTATATAAGGGAGAGTAGAAAGACAAATGGAGGGATAGTGAGGCTGAATAGAATTGATGGTGAGTGGGCAGAGAGTGACACTGAAAAAGTAGGGATACTGAATGAATACTTCTGTTCGGTATTCACAAAAAAGGAAGTGGGGGAGGTGCCTAATCCAATTAACAGAAGCACTCTGGAGAGGGGGGTCGATCCCACTCCTTTCAGAGAAGACAGGGTTCTGAGAGAACTCCTAAAACAGAAGGTGGACAAAGCAATGGTGCCATATGGAATTCACCCCAGAATTCTAAAAGAATTAAGCAGAGAACTAGTGACACCACTGACTACCCTTTATAACAAATCATGGGAGGGTGGTGTGGTACCTGAGGACTGGAAGAAGGCTGATGTGATTCCCCTTTACAAAAGTGGAAGCAAGACAGAGGCAGGAAACTACAGACCTGTCAGATTGACCTCTGTGGTAGGGAAAGTGATGGAATCACTTCTGAAGGAAAGAACTGTTGAGTACCTAGAAGCCAGTGGGCACAGGACCCAAGGCAGCATGGGTTCACAGTTGGAAGGTCATGTCAGATGAATCTAATTGATTTCTTTGACTGGGTGACCAAAATAGTAGACCAGGGAGAGGCTGTTGACATCGCCTACCTAGACTTTAGCAAGGCATTTGACACAGTCCCACACAAAAGATTAGTAGTCAAATTAACCAGCCTTGGAGTGGGTCCCAGGGTGGTAGACTGGGTAAAACATTGGCTGAACAACAGGACACAGAAGGTAATTATAAATGGAGTTCACTCTGAAGAAAGAGGGGTTACTAGTGGGGTACCGCAGGGTTTAGTATTGGGTCCAGTCCTTTTTAATGTCTTTATAAGTGACATTGCTGAGGGACTGGAAGGAAAAGTATGCCTCTTTGCAGATGACACAAAGCTCTGCAACAGGGTTGATACACAAGAAGGCATGGAAAGGATGAGAAGGGAATTGGCAAGGTTGGAGGAATGGTCAGAAGTGTGGCAGCTTGGATTCAATGCAAAGAAGTGCAAAGTAATGCACCTGGGAAACAAAAACCAAGGGGAAGATTAGACAATGGGGGGAGGTAGTAACAACAACAAAAATGGAAAGGGACCTGGGGGTAATCATAGCAGATGACCTTAATGTTGGCAAGCAATGTAAGAAGGTGGTAGGGAGGGCTGGTGGATACTGGGATGTATAGGGAGAGGCATCACCAGCAGAAAACAGGAAGTTGTTATGCCCTTGTACAGACAGTTGGTGAGACCCCATCTGGAGTACTGCATCCAGTTGTGGATACCCCATCTCCACAAGGACATAGACAGGATGGAGGCACTTCAGAAGAGGGCAACTAAGATGGGGCAGGGTCTGCAAGAGAAGCCATATGAGGAGAGGCTAAAGGAGCTTAATATGTATACCCTTGAGGAAAGGAGGGAGAGTGGGGACATGATAGAAATGTTTAAGTACCTCAGTGGAATCAACAAAGTCCAAGAGGGTAGCATCTTTCAGAAAAAGAGATGTGCAAGAACAAGGGGACACAATTTGAAGATAGAGGGGGAACTGCTCAGGGCAATGTGAGGAAATAATTTTTATTCACAGAGAGGGTGGTGGATGCATGGAACAGCCTTCCTGAGGAGGTTGTGGGGTCTAAAACTGTGGGACAATTCAAGAATGCATGAGACAGACATAAGGCAATTTTTGTGGGGGGGAGGTAGGAAGAAATAGGCTGTTGGTTAAATAGGATCTGCAACTTATCCTCTATTTATTTATTGATTTATTTGATATATCGGTTTACAACCTTTGAGCCAGAGGCTCATTTCCAAAGGTCCCTCATCGCATGTAAGGCAGAAGGTAATACAGACAGGGTATAACAACATTTTCATAAAGCATGTGCTACAGACATTTGTCACAGACATTGTTTACAGTATTTACAGTAAGTACAGACTTTATTTACAATATTTGGATGATGATATTTACATCATCACAGCAAAGAGACATTATTAGATTGAGAAAGCATCTAAACAGAGTAGTCAGTCCTATTCATGGGTTTGGTGAACCTACTCTAGGTAGGGAAATGGGCAGACTAGGTGGGCCAAGCGGTCCTTATCTGCCGTCAAAGTCTATGTTTCTATGTTACCAGGAGGTATAATTCACCCAGAATAACTCATAAATACCTGGATCCTTACTTGACTTGACTAACCCCAACCTTTTGGGTTTGGTTAGCATCACAGCAAGCCTTACAGATGTACTGAAAGAGGACACTCTTGTCATGCTTGATGTAAGAGGAACAGAGATTAATGGCCATATGAACTGGTACACAGAATTTGCCTTGGAGTTGTTTGAAGAACTTCACTAACAAAAACCTTCTTCAAAAAATAACTTTTTATTGAAGATAAAAGCTTTCCGACTTAAGTAAACATTCAGCCTGAACAGAGCACTGTCATCAGCAATAGTAACCTTTGACAAACTGGTTTTGGCAGATGTCAATAAGATACTTGATACCACATACAAGATGATCTCTAATGTCTCCCTCGGTGATTTAAAAGCCTTGGGAGAACTTAGTGGCATGACCAATGTCATGATCAAGCTGGCCGATGGGGGGGGGCAACATAGTGGTCATGGACAAAAGTGCATATCACACTGAAGACAGCTGGGCGATTTCAAGAACTATTGCCTTTTGTCCTGAGACCTTACTGCCCCCCTTAAAGACTGTATTGAAGCTTTTCTCAGCAGATAACTACATTCTGGGATAATATCAAAGACATAATTTGATTGCCTCCAGCAGAAGTTCCCTCTTGTGCCTACATTCTATGTGCTTCCTGACATTCACTAGGACTTTCAGCATCCACCAGAGAGGCCAATAGTATCATCTATCAGCTCCCTTACTAAAAAGCCTTTCACTTTTGTGGATACATTTTTGCAAATTCTTGCGACTCGGGTACTAGAATGCTGTAGAGATATGATGGCAGTTCTGGAGCTTCTTCAGCACCTTAAATGGGATGCATGTTTCTTGTGGTTAATTGTGGTTCACCACTGACATGACATCATTTTATACCATCATCTGACACAACCGGGGCATCACCATGCTGAGGTTCTTTATGCATTAGTTTGCAACCAACAATGTGATCAAACACTGGACCTTATGCTAACTTCTGTTTTTCTTTAAATTGTAGGTTCTACCTCCAGATATATGGCACCATAATAGGGCCATCAATTGCCCCTCCTATGCTAACCTTTTGATGGGTTCGTGGGAGGAGGTGACCATTTCAAAATCAGTGTCAGTGGCTCAGCAAGTAGCACACTCGCCTCTGAGGCTGGGAGATCAGAACGCTGTGTGTTCTATCCCCACACCAGGCACTTGGGCTAATATCCCAATACTGACACTATAGTGCAGCATGAGGGGGTGCTGCACTCCTGAGGTGCCATCTTTCAGATGAGATGTTAAACCGAGGTCCCATCTGCCTGTTCAGGTGGATGTTAAAGATCCCATGGCACTTCTTGAAAAGAGTAGGGGAATTTTTTATTGATATCACATCATCACAAATCATAACACATTGTACAAAAAATAAAGAGTAAAGAAAAAATAAACATACAGAAAGAAAGAAAAACAGGTATTCAATTCATGCACACTTGATGCAGTATGTTAAAGACCACACAATAAACACTCCTTAACCCCAAAGAAACCTTCCCCCCCTTCCCCTTATTATCTTTCCCCATACCATTGGGCAGGGGAATTTTGCTACTTGTAGCTCTCAAACCTAATTACTTCTGAGTGTGTTAAGTCACATGAAAGAATACAACTTTAATCCCAAATAAACAAGTATTTCATTCATACTCTGGTTAAAAGTGATTGTTCAAAAATAATTTTCCAACTACTGAGTAACCAATAAACTATTAGGGCAAAAATCAGTAGTATTTTTTAAATACATCTTGTTTAGAAATAGGTTTTTAGTCTACCTCCTTACTTGTATTTGATAAATCCAGACAACCCTTTCCATTTCCTTAAAACATAGCTCTTAGGATTAGCCTGCAGATCTTTCTTAAACACTGCCCCCATAGCTTGTTCTCCAGTGTCTTATAGGTGGTATATGACATCAGTCTCTGTTGGAGTGTCCATTGACAGTGAGCCTGCCAAAGGTAAAACTTTAAACAGCAAAACAACACCATTAAAGTATCATAATCATACATTACCTTGAGATTGGGACAATGCCCAAGGACCAAAGACTCATAGGTTAAACTGTCTAACCACCTTAGATTCCATTCTGTCTTTAAATATCCCTATTGGGCTTTTGCATAGGAACAGGTAAAAAGGAAATGATCCATTGTCTCGTCAATATTTAAACAACCGTTATATGGACAATTCCCTTCCTCTTGGGCTTTGTGTTTTGCATTGCCTCTTACATTCATTCTCCCATAAGCTGATACCTCCCACATGTGCATTGGAATTCTGTTGTTATTTAATTGTTTTAACATCCCTCCCTTTTGATCGGGGGGGGGGGGATTTTTAAATTCAGCTTGTTCCAGATGGAATTGACTCACCATGTGCGAGTACAATTGTCATCCTGACAGTCTGGAGATATCCGCTTTAGTGATCTCCCATTTGCAAAGCTTTTTGAGTGCTGGTTTAATGTATTCTGGTATTTTGATATGGGTGGGCAATTTTGGGGGAAGGTTTCCAGTCCAAATTTCCAAATATGCACTACAAGTTTTACAAAACAAATGGTATGTTGCACCGGTTGGTTCCTGTAACACAATTTTAAGACTGTGAGATAGGAAAAGGATATGGAAAATGATTATAGGGTCCACTATACCCAGAACCCCTTGTTGTTTAGACAAGAATGTAAAACACCTTTTTATTGGGTTCAGTCTGAATCCCCAAACCATCTGAAAAAAAGCATGCCTATAACCTGGTTTCTAAGATCACTGGGGGTGGGAAAATCATGGCTATATACAACAAAGTGGGTATAATGAATCTTTTAATTATGTGTATCCTTTTTATTTTAGACAACCTCCATGACTTCCATCTCTGGACTTAATTTTCAGGCCCCTGAAGAGCCCTTTCCCAGTTCTCAAGTGGGAGATTATGTTGTCCAAATGTTATTCCCAAGAATTTTTGTGGCTCTTAGGAGAAATAAATATGGTTATTGTTACAGGTGCCCTCTCTGTATTTCCTAAGTGCAACCTTTTACATTTGTTTAGATTAAGGGTGTCATTAGATACTCTAGAATATTCCTGCAGTTGTTTTATTACTGTTGGTAATTGCCCAAGGTTTGCTATAAACAGGCATATGTCATCCACATAGGCTTAGATATTCAGTTCCATTTGGCCTGGGATCCCCCCCCCCCAACCTTCCCATTCCTGAGTGTTGCTCAAAACTCTAATCAGAGGGTCCAGGGAAAAGTTATAAAGGAGTGGGCTGAGGGGGCAGCCCTGTTGAACTCTTGTATTTATGGTGATACCTTTCATTACCAACCCTCTAATAATAGGTTGCACATGGACTCTAGAATATAGAAGTTGGATTTTATGCACACATTCCTTTGGAATACCATAATGTAATAAGGTCTGAAAGAGGAAAGGAAGGCATACTCTATCAAAAGCCTTGCTTTGATCTAAAGTAATGATACAACCGTATGTTTGTGCAGCACCACACATCTCTATTAGATCTCTGATAATCATTAAGGCATGTTGTAGCTTCCTTTCAGGGATCCCACACAACTGGGCTGGATGTATTAATAAAGGAACTATTTGCCTTAGCCTATTGTTAAGAACCTGAGACAATATTTTAAAATCAACATTCAGGAGAGTTATAGATCTCCAGTTTGAGATGTCTACCTTTTGTCCTCCTTATATATAAAAATTAAGAGACCTGCTGTGAATTGAGGGGTGACCACCCCTTTGTCAAAAACAAACTGAAAACAGTTCTACTAAACACCTTGCCATTATTTTGGAAAATGATCTGTAAAACTCATAAGGCAGTCTGTCAGGTCCGGGTGAAGATCCATTTTTTTGTTTCATAATTACATCTTCTATTTCCTGTCATTTCAAAGGAGAGGCTAAAAATTCCTGATCCTTCCTGACCAAGGTTACCTGGCTTTTCTCCAAATAAGAATTAATCAAATTTGTAGAAGGAGGAGGGGAACTCTCGTGTGATGCCAAAAGCCCACAGATTATTTCATGGATCCCCATCTCATCTTCCACTATGTTTCCCGTATCATCTACTAATTGAAACATATCTAAAGTCTCTTTCTTCTTTTTACATTCTTCAAAGGGGTCTCCAATTGTTTGTTTTTTTTGTGTTCCAAATTGCAATTCTGTATTTAAAGTTTTTGCCCTTTCATATTGAAATTTCCTCATTTCATCCTGGATCTGTTCAATGTCAGGGCCATAATTTTGTCTAGACATAGCAGACTGTGAAAGCACATTCTGAACTGTTGATCTTAGTTTTAAATAGCTAAAAAAAATGTTTTGTGCCCTGTGGAAACTTGGCTGACACCTAAAGTTCCTGACTCAGCAGTAACAATACAGGGCTACAATGTTCACAGGCTGGACCGGATATCCAAAAAAGGCGGTGGTTGTGCAATCTATACCAAAGACTCCCTGTCTTGGCACCCTGTAGCAACTCCATCACTTTCTGCCTCAGCCCAGATTCTGCCAATAAAAATCATCCTAGGTCCCAACCATAAAGCTCTGACTATTGTCTCCATATACATCCCACCCAGGGACCCTAAACATGGATTCAACGATGTCCTAAACTTTATCAACTCACATCCTCCCGAAAACTGAACTTATTCTACTAGGGATTTCAACATAAACTGGTTAGCATCGAGTGCCAGTGCCTATAAAGACTTCATCTCAGCTGCTAACCTCACACAAATGGTAAACTCCCCTACTAGGATTAACTACAAGTCTGGCACCAGTACCCTCTTGGATTGGGTCCTCACCACTCACCCCACAAGGATTTCTCATATGACCATTCTCCCAGACTCACTCAGTGACCACTCCCCAGTCATGTGTGCATGGTCTAACAAATTCCTTAAGCCCCCTCCCAAAATTATCTCTAGTAGAGTCCTTCCTCATAGAAAACTTCCACATCTCAAACAACACCTGCTTCTACAAGGCTGGCTACCCATCTATGAAGCAACAGATGTTAACTTGGCTCTTGATCACTTCATCTCAATTTTCAACAAAGCCTGCGACTTCTTTGCCCCTGCTAAAAGGCGCAAAACAAAATCTCTCTCTAACCCATGGGTCACCACGGCTCTTCTCTCACAGCTGAAACTAAGGGATCACCTCTGGGCAGTTGCCAGGGCCACTGGCAAACAACTGACATCAAAATTACAAACAGGCATGAAATGCCTGCACAAAGCCATACGGGCTAATGAAATCCACCTATTACAAAGATGCTCTCACCAATACATGGGGAAATGGTCGTGCTTTCTGGGACAATATCAAGGATGTCACAGGGAAGCAGCTAAAAACCTCTCTGGCCATGTTAACAGTTGATGGATCCTCAACCCTTGACCCCAAGGTGATCGCAAACATCTTTAACACGGCTTTTTCAGACCTTAGTGCTGTTCTACCCCATGACTTTTTCGAAAACAGGGCCTACTCCCCAGATACCTCAGCCCCTCAGTCTAACCATCCTGTCTTCTACTTCTGGAAGGTAAGGCTGAATGAAGCTCGCCGCTATATTACTGCAGCTATCTCTAAATCTAGATCTAGTAGCGACAGCCTGGACCTTAAGCTTCTTTTGCTCACCCTCAATGAGGTAATTCATCCATTAACAAAAATCCTAAACCTCTCTTTCAGCTGTGGAAAATTCCCATACCTATGGAAAACAGCCACCGTGACACCCATCCATAAAAGTGGGACAAGACTGATCCACTCAAATTATCGCCTCTATCTCCATACTGCCCCACACTTAAGGCACTTGAGCACATCGTGACTGATCAACTTACTGACCACTTGGATAAATACAATATACCGTGTTGTTGTCCACAACAACACAGCTTCTGGAAAGGTCACAGCACCACCCCAGTCCTTCTTGAGTTCACTGGAGCTTTGCACAAATCCCTTGACAATGGTCTTCTCACAGGGGCCGTTTTCGTCGACCTCTCCAAGGCCTTCGATACAGTACACCATGGATTATTAATACACCAACTACTGAATGCCGGGCTATCACCTGACTCTTCTCTCTGGTTTAAAAGCTACCTAGAAAACTGGTCACAGAGAGTAAAAATTGTGGACATTCTTTCTAACACCCTGCCTGTTCGCTCTGGTGTCCCACAGGGATCCATACTGGGACCCCTCCTTTTTAGCCTTTTCTTAAACTCCCTCCCTACTACACTGCTCTGAGCAGATCATACTATATGCCGATGATGCTGCTGTATTCTCCACCACAAAGATCCTGCAACTCTTCAAACAACCTTCAACTTGGTTTCAGTTCTGTACAGACATGGTTTCTTAATCATAAACTGGTCCTCAATGACAAGAAAACCAAATTTATGCCCTTCTGCAGCTCTCATAACCCACACAAGCTACACCACTTGGCTATCTCCACCACCCAGGGGAACACTCTAGATCAGTTGAGGTCCTTCAAATACTTAGGGATACCGCTTGACCCTAATCTCTCCTATGGACTTCATGTAGATAGTGTAGCTAGAGCTGCTAATACATGGCTTGGTCTCCTCTACAAACACAGACCACACCTCACGCCAGAAGCTTTGAAGGTTGCAGTCCTGAGCTCTGTGATCTCTGTAATAGACTATGGTCTCATCATTTATGGCTCGCCACAACCACAACCCTTAGATGCCTCTCAACTACCTTAAATAAAGCATGTCAGCTCATCACTGGTGCTCACCGTCTCACCACACATGTGACCTGTACACTCAGACCGGCTGGCTCCAGCTATCAAACTGCATAAAGTTTCTCACCTGCTCCATGGTGAAAAAAATCTACTTGGCCTTGCACCTTCTGGGGTCTCAAATCTGTTACAACACCGAATTAACAAATGGCACCTTAGGAGATCCACGCTACAGCTACTGAAAGTCCCCTACTGTCACACTTCACAGGGACAACGCTCTTTTGCTTATCGAGTGCCACTCTGGTTCAATGGCCTCAGCCCAACCATCTCCTCTGCCCCAACTATTGGTATGTTTAAAACTAGGCTCCGGGACTATTTCACTACCAACAGCTCCTGTGACTGCCCAACTTAACCTTGTTTCTCCACTTCCCTTTCTGCTCTAGTTGTCCCCGATTCTACCCTCACATCTTGGTATACCCAATACTGCAATTTTCACCCTCTTGCCACCCTTCCTATATTCCTTCTCTCCCCCACCCTCTTCCCTCTCCCTATGACTCTGGCACTTCTTATCTGTTGTCTATTTTCTCTGACAAATGCCGCTGGCTGCCTTGTTACAATGCTACCCTTGAACTGTATTCATCTGTACTCTGTTTGCAATGTCCACATTGTTGTAATGCCTGTCTTGATGTTCCTCATAATTTGTATTTCTCTGACGTGGAACCTTTGTAAAAGAGCCATGGCTCAAAGGTATTTGTAATCCTAGACTTGATAAATAAATAAATAAATAAACTATGCTTGCCATAGTTTTGGAACCATATTGCTATCTCTTTTTTTGTGTCCATCCACCATATCCCCAAATCTTCGTAGAGTTCACAAACTGAGGTCCTAGCCCAGAGTAATGATGAAATTTTCTCTTTAACAAAAGGGTCTGTGAGCATTGAAACATTTAATCTCTATCTTTTCTCCCTCCTTATTTTCAGGGGCGCTGTTTGAAATGTTATTTGTAAGAGAAGGTGGTCTGAAATTCTATAGGGATAGTATGAAAGTTTGGGTCAGGGAGATTCCTAGAAACAAAAATATGGTCTATATTTGATGTCAGGTGTCCCCTTTTTGTATGTATATTTGGGCCCTTGGGATTGGTAGTGCGCACAATTCTTCAGCTCGCCAATATCAACACATTTTTGCAAGGCATTTGAATCACAGTATGTTTTCACTCTTTCCTCCCTCAGTCCCCTTTGTAAGTCACAATTAAAATACCCCCCCCAAGATTACAAAAATGGATGGATGTAAGTAAGGATGAAGTTTGGAAATTAGAGCCACTCTATCTGCTTTTGTTTGCAGGCTGTATACATTTATTAATCTATATGGGACCTTATCCCAATATCCATCTAGGATGAACAGCCTCCCCAGAATCAAATCCACCATCTTGGTTATTTGGAAGGAAAATGTACTAAATATGGTACCTATTCCATCGGCCCTGTCTGGCCCAAAGGACCAATAGGATGGCCCCCATCTCCATTCGGCCTGGAACAACCTAAGTTGGTCTGATGTGAGCATCCATGTTTCTTGCAAAAAACAGATATCCAGTTTTCGATCTATCAATAGGTGAAACAACACCGTTCTCCTAAGGGAATGTCAGAGGCTATGACAGTTACATGACCCCAGGGATAGCTTAACCATTCAATTTAAGAGTTCAAGGCCCTTTCTTCCTCCTTTTCTTTTTATTCCCTTTGTACTCCATCAAATCATCCTTCCCTCCTTCAGCTTGTGTGGGTGCAGGAGCTACATCCATCTGTTCTGTGTCTGATTCTACCTCAGTGGGAGTCAAAACCTCAAAGGAATTAGGTTCTGCTAGGCCTGCTTGCTCACTTGTAGGGGGTGGGCGGGTTTGGGTTTGTATTCCTAGTTGTCTTTCTTGGAGGGAGGGTTTTTTTTGCGGGGTGGAAGAGGAATCACCTGCACATCAGTGGATTGCTTATCTGTGTAGCAAACCGGTGGTAGGTCCCCTCACTGGATGGGCTTATCAGGATTGGGACAGAGTGGATGATTCTCCTCATCTATTCTTATCTCCTCAGTCTTGATTTCCTCCTTTCTGCCTGGAATAGGGTCTGGACCCTTATCTGAGGGGGTTGTATTCAGCAGGAGGGGGCTTCAGCCTCTATCACCTTTTTGGCTGCTTCCCCTTGAGCTTGTTGGATAAGAAGCTCAGGGCTAATGACTGTTGCCTTATTTCTTGCAGCCCATGGACACTCCGGAAATGTGTGACCTGTGTCCTCACATAACTCACATTGTGTCAGGTTTGTGCACTGCATACTTACGTGCCCCACCTTCCCACAGTTATTACAGTGGGGGTGATCACATATGCCAGAGAGGTGGGTCCTAGCCCCACACTTGTAGCATGCTCGTGGCTGCCCTGAATAAAAACACACTCCTCTATCTCTGCCCAGCATGAAGGGAGTTTGGTATACCTGTGTCACTCTCCAATTGCCTCAATTTAACCTTATATTTCCATCACCCAGTCCAAAACATCTCAGAATCCAGTTGTGCTTCTGGTGCACTCAATACTTCACATTTTTGTTGACGCCAGTATGTAATGTCATCAACGTGTACACCTTCATTCTAAAACATCACTGTCACATATATAATGAGGGGTTTTGTCAAGGGGATCACCATAAAGGGGGACCAAAGAGGTGAAAATTTAACTTGATTGAAGCATTGCCAGAACAAATCTAGGGTGTATGCAGATCTGAATCTAATGTCTTAGTTGTCCTTTCCTGTGATGTTTATAAAATCATAAACATCTTTTGGTGAAAAGTGTAATGAGTCCTTCAGGAGCTTTCTTCTGTAAGAGGTCTAAACCTCACCTTCAGGTTCTTGGCAATATTGGAGATGCAAATAATCACAAATAAGTTGCTTTCGAGTCATAAACAAGTTTATTACTACAAAAAGGGATAAATCACAGTTGCCCTAAGCAGTTCTTACCAATACGAACCGGGAGCCAGTGCTAAGCATTCCCTACACCTCGAGGTTTCTCTGTAGTCTCTGGGATCTCTCGGGTCTCCGAGGTGTAAAGCCTGTGCATAACATTATATACCTGTGATAATTACTATGGTTACTAAAAGATAGAAACATTTCTAGTTACAGAGATGAGCCCTATTGGCTAAATTAGAGGTGGCTCCACGGTCCAAGATAACATTATATAATTCTGTAAAGTCATCAGTTTTAGAACAAAGACGTTCTTATACAAAGTCTTACATAACAAGGTGAAGTGGTGTCCATCATCAAAGATGGCAATGTTGCTTACACATTACAATTACTTCAAGGACAGGTGTCTTGGCATCTGACAAATAAGAAATAGACAGAAAATACATGGTATAAGTGTGTGCATTAAACAAAGTGAGTTACAATAATATGTATTCATATCCTGACATCTACTCTATACGGTAGATGCCCTAGCCCTATGTATTAGTATAGCCTATGCCTAAACATTAGCTGTCTACGGTAAACTCTGAGGGTGTCAATTAGGGTGCAGGGGTCTCGTGTAATATCCCCTTGTTGCCTCAAAGGGCAACACAGGCAAATACTAGTGTGGACAGGAGCAGTGGTCCTTTACAATCTGGAGGCACGAGCCTTGTAAAGGAACCCGTTGCTCACGGTGTTGACGAGAGTACCGAGGCAACAAAGCATAATAATCAAAGTAAATATCAAAATGCTTGTATTATAACAAAATCTTAAAAGTGATTTCTAACCAGGTGTTAGTCAATGCGTTATTCATATCTCCATCATTCATTAGGTCAAGAATTGCTTCATTGGCTTTGGTTATATTATTGCTGATGTGGATGAGGTGTGTGTCTTTTCTATCTAAAAGTGATTTCAATGTAAGTGTAAGTGGATCTATGTGTACATTAAAGTAGGGTAGGTATTCTGAAAGTGTGAGTAAATAATCTGGATTACTATCAATGATGTCTGCTTCCATAAGGGGAACGGGGGTTATAACAGTATGTCCAATAACAGTTTTCTGATGGGGAACAAAACAGAAGTTGGTGTAATCAATAGAACAAGTAACAGAACCATATGAATAAGATTTCACATTTGTCACTATACAGTATTCTCCGTCAGAGTTATACTGTGAACGTACTGTAGGCAGTCTCCATCTTTGCAGCTGGACAGGTCATGTGTAGGTTGTCTTGGAAATGCGTGTTGACAGGCGATAAGCTTCCTCACGATAGGACTGGTAAAGCTGATCTGGTGACGGCGTTAATTCAAAAGAGTTGGTGCCATTATCAGTGATGCCATCATCCATAGTGAAAGTCCAATCAATGCTGTCTGGAGAGTAGCCACAAACAGGGCGTATAACATCAAACACATCACATCGGCACAGGTAGATGTATTGCTTCTTTCAAGACAACAGTCCATGTGCGGTGCCACCCAGGCATCCAAGAAGGAGTGGTAGACCAGAAGAGGTGGTAGATCCAGGCGTTCTCAGTAGATGTCTTCGTCCAAATGCCCTATAGAATGCGCCAATGCCAGCTTGTCGAACAAGACTGTAGTGGGATCAAAACGTGGTAAGAAGACAGTAAAGGAGACAAACATGGTATCTGTTATAGAACATTTCTTACTAGAAAAAACAAGGACCAGTATTGGGATGTCTGGTCACAAACCCAAATTTCAAGCTGTGGAGAGAGGAATGGACAGTGTCTGTTGCATAGATAGGGAAATACAAGATGGAAGTTTACATTTAGGACAATACCATTTAGAGATGCGTCTATCATGTATTATATCAGGAATCGTCCAGTTTCTAGGTCTCTGAAGAGATTGTTAATGGTAGAGTATAATGAACCATATGCAGAACAAAGTGATTCTCTACCAATGTATTGTTTATCAGCTTCTTTATTGTTCTGTTGTATGAGTCGTTAATCTTATCTTTGGAATCAGTAAATGCTTTTAGATGTCGTGCATGTTGTTTACAGTGTATCTTTCTTCCTGACTAAGACCATCCACACCATGCAATAAAGGTGGTAAAACATTATTAACCAAACCAGTGGAGAACTTTTGCAGAATGAATTTTGATAGCAGCGATGTCCGCTTTGTTCCAAAATGGACATAGCAGTACCAAAAGACCTGTGACAGTACCTGTGGCACCTGTAATGTCAGAACTGTCAACTCCACGCCTAGTACGCTTTTGAGTAAGAGTACTAGGAGGAGGTTCCTCCTAAATTACCTCTGTGTTCAGTAGAATAAACCCCAGTAAAGGATCCTTGGTGCAAATCTGAAATGCAGCTAAACTATCAAGCAATAAAATACTATAGAATGCAGATGTATTGGTGTTGTGACAATACCAAATTCTTTCATATTCCAGTAAGTAAGGTTAAATAAAACAGGTATATGCATAAACTGTAAATTGTTAATCAAAAGATCCTGGGAGGCAGTGGCTGTGAGACCACTCTGAGGGGCCAGGGTATGTTTGGACATTCAAAAAGTTGTTTTATCGGTGGGCGTGGTACAGAGATACATGGCTGCAGAAGCTTGTGGTGAACAGCACAGAATCTGAGGGCAGAATCTTGAGAAAGAGAATTACAGTAGGAAGGATCAATCAAAGCAGCTATGTTATACAAACCAGAGTGCCTTAATGCAGTTTGTAACAAGGACAATGAACCATTAGGGGATAATTTAGCGTTGGGCCAACCTTGGAAAGTTCCCTTAGAGAGTTTGGCCACAGGGAGAACTTGTTCTTGTGATGTGGTTTGCCACTCAATTTGAAGGGTGGATTTGTCAGGAGCAATGACTGAGGCAGTGAGGTATGCATCAGAACCTTCCTGGACAGTAATCATGGTATCTGGAATTTTGATGGAAACTCCCTCTGTAGGAGGTGCTGGAGGATCAAGGTTTCGAAGGAGGTCCGTTACCATGCCTTGGGCGAAAGAGATTACTCCTGCAAGGAGGAGAGATAGGAACAAGATAACCATCTTGTCAAGGTATCTGAAAAGGAAGATGAAAGATTAGTACATTAGTACAGTTCCGCCCAGTGGGGTTAGGGAAGAGTAAGCTTTAAGCTCCTTTTGTACAGTTTAAACTGGTTTGCATGTAACCATTTGTCAGTCAATTTATTGTTGTGGAGGAGTCTAACTTGATAGACTGCCGGACTGAGCTTTGTTGACAATGGGGTAAGGGCCTTCCCACTTGTTGGAGAAGGAGTGGGTGGGATGTGAAAATCGAAGTACCATTACCTGATCTCCAACCTGCCAATCCACTTCTTGTGCGTGTTTGTCAAATTGTATTTTGGACTGTTGCTGGGCCTTGCCCATGCAGTTTGCAGCATACAAGTGTGTGTGTATGAGGTCTTTTCTGAGCTTTTCCACATACTGATCCACAGATACACGGTCTGCAGTGGGGGTGTGTAGGTCAAACAGCAAGTGTTCAGGTAATCTCATCTGTCTTCCAGTCATTACCTCGAAAGGTGTAAGCTGGGTGGTGGCTGAGGGTGTACCCCTTAATTGCCATAAGGAGTAAAGGGCAATAGGGAATCCCAGGTCTTGGGATTGTCCTCAATGAATTTGGAAAGCATTTGCTTAATCTGTCTGTTGGCTCTTTCTACTTGATCTGAGGATTGAGGGTGATAAGGTATGTGGAACTTTGCTGGACCAAGGAGTTCAAGAGACTCTTCATCAACTCACCTGAAAACTGGTTGCTTTATCGGAGTCTACCTTGAGAGGCAGGCCCACCTGGAGAAAATCTGTTCTACCAGGATTTGGCGGGTTGTCTTTCGGTGCACGCCTTTGGTGGGGAAAGCCTCAACCCACTTAGAGAATAAACGTCGTCACCATAAGAGCATACTTGTTGTTTCACTGGTGTTGGTCAAGGGACCAATAAAATCAATCTGAATGGCATGCCAAGGGCCAGTGTGTCTCTGTGGTAAAAGTTTGGCATTTTGTTTTGTAGGTATTGGATTGTTTTGTGCACAAACAAGGCAATTATCAATGTATTGTTTAACATCTTTGGTAATCCCAGGCCACCAAGCAGTGGTTTTGAGGTGCTGGAGGTTATTTTCAGTCCCCTGGTGCCCACCAGTAGGTGTGTCATGTACCTGGTGCAAAAATTCAGATCTCAAATGTCTGGGGACTACCCACAATTTGGTGGTAGTATCCTCTGGCTGGAACCAAATAAGTTTATCATCAGGGGATAAGTGTAATTTACCTTCATGCCTGCAATATGGGTTGTGTGTAGGGAATCTTTCTTCAGTACCCTTGTCCAGGAATATGAACACTTCTTTGAGTTCAGTGTCCAGATGCTGAGCTGCTGAGAGATCCAATGGGGAAAAAGATTCAGATTTCTTTTTGAGAGCTGCAACCTGTACAGCTGCATTGGCCTCTGGATGATCCATCATCCAGACATCCCCCCCTCGGGCCCCTTCCTTAGCAAGGGTGTCTGCTGTGTCATTAAATGCATGATAGGGATCATGTAGAGAGTGAGCTTTAACCTTCTGCACAGAAAGTTTGTGTGGGTATTTCTGTGCTAATGCATGTATGTAGATCACCAGTTCTTTGTATTTCACTGGGCTTCCATCAGAGGAGAGGAAGGAGTTCTTCTGCCAGAAAGGGAGAAATTCTAGTGAGGGAACAGCAAACCCAATTAGGAGTCTGTGAAAATGATGGTATCCTGAGTTCCATGTTGAATAAACTCTAGTGCACAGGCCAACGTGCCATCTCTGGGCGTATTGTGATGAAGCTACACACACAGCCGCTTAGATATTCTGACAGTGTTCCCACAAGGATACACCACCATAATACCCATCCCTGCAATCTGTTCTCCCTGATAGTATGATGCTGAACCATCGGTGAAAATGCAGCACAAAGAGGTACTTTCCAGTATCTCAAGGGTGGCAGGGAAGAATGGACCCAGATCTGGGAGATCAGGTGACTGCAAGGCACAGTCATGGGGTTTCCCCTGGAAAAGGAGGCCATGAGCTAAGAGAGATGGAACTTTGGTTTGTTGGACCTAAATATCCCTATCCTGGAGGAGGAGTGACCAATGTGTCAGCCTGGTGTTGGAGACTGACCCATCCTTCACTCTATCTGACAGCAGAAAAGTAGTAGGTGTGTGATTGGTGTTAAGAATCAGCGAGAGTACCCAATGATATACAGGAAGTGCTTGACCACCCAATAAGTGGCCAGAAGGTTCCTTTCACAAAGGCCATACTTCTGTTCCACTGGGGTCAAGAGCTGCGATGCATATGCAATAGGTCTCAAGGTGCCATGCACCTTTTGGGCTAACACTGCTGACATAGCAATGTCAGAGGTGGCACACTCTAGATGGAATGGTAATGCTGGGTTGAGTTTACCAGTGCTGGGGCGGAGGCCAAGGCCTGCTTCATTGATGCCACAGCCTAGGTATGGACAGGGCCCCAACTCCATGGAACGTCCTTTTGAGTAGTTCATACAGGGAGCTGGCTTGAGCAAAATCACAAAATAAATCCCTGGAGTAGTTTACCATCACTAGAAACCTCCGAAGAGTTGCCACACTGGTAGGTAATGGCAAGTCTTGTAATCCTGGAATCTTTTCCAGCAGGGCTCGGCCTTGGTCAGTTATTTTCAAACCCAGAAAGAATACTTCTTTCTGACATAGTTGTGCTTTTGCAGGTTACATCAAGCCTGCTCTCTGAATAAGAGTCAATAGTTCATCCAAGAGATCCAGATGTTGTTCCTGTGTGGCAGTACAACAACAGGTCATCTACATACTGTAAGAGACATTGGGGGCTGAGAAACCTTGTAGGCATCCATCATATGGAGATGGAAGAGGGATGGGCTATTATGGAATCCTGTGGCAAGCAAGTCCACGCGGTATTGTCACCCTTCAAAGGTGAAGGCAAACTTGTATTGACTCTTGAGGGCCAATGGTAATGACCAGAAACCATTGGAGATATCCAGGGCACTGAACCATTTCTGATCTGGTGTTAAAAGTCAGGCACATCTGGTGCAGACGCCACAGTTAGGAACAACTGGGAGTAACCTGATTCAGTTTCCTGTAGTCAATAGTAAGTCTCCAGGTACCTGTGGGTTTCTTCACTGGCCAAACAGGAGAGTTGGCAGTGGAGACACAGGTTCTGATTACTCCTTGTTTAAGAAGTGACTTGATTGTTTCTCGAAGAGAGGGTAAGGCTTCAGTGGGAAATGGATATTGCCTCTGTCTCTCATGTGCTGGGCCTGGCACCTCAATAACGGTATGCATTCTACCGCAATCATGTTTGTTCACTGCAAACACTTCCAAATGTCATTGCAGAATAGGTAGAAGTTTCGGGAAAAGCTCATGATTCTTGAATAAATCTATGACGACATACTCTTTGTTGTTAATGGATATCGCTGCTTACAGCATGGGAGTCAGGAATTAAGACAGTATGGTATTGACCCTGGATTTGTATCAGCAACATGTTTGATAGATCCACCACACACCGTGTGGTGCAAGGAAGTCAATCCTGATGATACTAGGATGATCGTAACACCATCAGTTGGAAAGCATGAGGCCTTTAAGTGGCCTAGTTCTACCGGTAAAGGCAGAGAACGGTATGCAGGTAACCTAGCACCATCAACTCCTGACATATTGGTCTTCGTCCGCAGGACCGTGAGACGCTTCAGGGTGATCATCAGAAATACAGATACAGCTGCACCTGTATCTAACAAGACAATAATTGGCGCCCCGACTGGCCTCGTGCGGGCCTTCCATTTGTATCCAAGACCAGCTTGTTTACAATGCGGACTGGGGCCTGTAATTGTCAATCCGTATTGTTGGAGGCATGCAGAGGTTGGGTTTGGCTTGCATGAATGACTTCATCGTGTTGCACTGATGCAATGTAGGGAGGAGCTTCCGGGTTCAGGCTTGTATGGATTTGAGAGCCCATACTTCCGGAGTCTCCATGGCCGGTAGTGTCATGGGTCACTGGTTGTACTGCTGCAAGTGTTTGTGCAGGAACAGCATCCGCTACGGAATGCACTTGCCCCAGGAGCTCCCAAAATTTTCGATTTTCTTCAGCTACCTCTTTATACGAGGGACCCGATCTTTGTAATGGCTTCCCTTTGCCTTTATGCCTTCTGTTTTTAGGCCAATTCCGGTTCCCACCCCACTGTTGTTGTTGTTATTGTTGGCCCTGTTGGGGGTTTTGCTGGGTGCCAGCTGGAGGGGCCGATGGATGTTTAGGCTGTTGTTGCTGGGCCTGCCCTTCCACAGTGTAATGTGTCGTGGTCCCAGAAGCAGGTTCCATGGCAGCAACTTTTTTGGAACCGGAACCCAAATCATGGATGTACAGTTGATACACTCTCTCGGTTTTCCAAAGAATGTCGGCAAACCTATCCGTATTTGGGTATGTGGTTGGCTCTACTTTCTCTCTTACGGCTGGGATCATGTTTCTAAGGAACAGGGTCTTATATTCGATAAGATCTACATCCGCTGCTTCTTGTGCCAGATGTTCCCTGCTCGATGAGCCATCCAGAGTCTCTGGTGGTAGGTCGCTGGGCTTTCTTTAGCATATTTGTTTCACGGGTATGCTAGTACTCCAACCACACCAGGTCTGTGAGCAGAAATGAACTCAGCTGCGCTTCGTCAAAATGAATGCGTTCCATCCTGCCGAACTACTTCAGGAGTTTGGCCCATAAAACCAGGATCAATGGTCTGGCCGAGTATTTGGACCTGATATTCTGCGGCGAGGCTGAGCATCCGCACTTAGGGTACATTTTCCAAAATGGCAGCTGAGTTGTCGAACGGGTTCATCAGACCAATGCTGTCAGCAATTTGCTGAACAGAGGTAGGCCATTTGTAGAGTTAGTTGGTGCTGGGTCAGGCAGAATCGCCTCAAGACCATCCATCCTTGCGAGCTGCAGCTTCAGCCACAGTACAAACAACAACTTCCGAGTACAGCTTTGAAAAATTTGTTGAATCTGACTTTAATGGCTTTCATACTTCTTTCAGGAAGGAAAATCTTCAATGCTCTGTCCATCATGGTTTCAATTTCTTGCTGTCTTCCACATTAATAACAATACCGAGGTGCCGCTGGGACCAAGCTGGCCTGCTCCCCCATCATGGGGCCCCACCATGATGGCGCTTTCCCATAGATGAGCGCCACGACGCCTTCGGCCGCGGTGACTTGAGGAGTAGTAAGGGGACCCGCCATACCGTGGATGGCTGCGGGAATCTGGGAGTAGAGGCGTGACAGGTGTTGTACTGGCAGATCTCATCACTGATGGTTCCTCCGATGATGAGTGAAAGGCAGGGCTATGCCTCCCATTGCCTTAACATGGCCAGTCAAAACCTCTGAGGGCAGTTTATCCATCTTAACTTTACATTCATCATGATTCACTTTGCAACATCCATATCAACCTGATCATTTCTGCTTCTGAAAACAGCAGTCGCGGCGCAAATCCGATTGTCCCTATAAGCTACTACAAATTATTACGACCTGGCTGATCGCCCTGAAGTTCACCCATTCATCACTCAACTGTGCATTCGCAGCACTCAACAAATCATTCATTTGCACCACCTGACTCTTATCCTGTCTTAACTTTCACACTCCTGTTTAAAATACATTCTTGTTCACCAGCCCAGCGGAATGATGCAATAGTGAATCCTTTCATTACAGAATTGAGTTCTGACTCCAAATTCTGCTGTATCGAACAATCTGTTTCTGCAACCCATCTCTGCTTAAGAATGCGTCTGCAGGTCAAGAATGAAACTCACCGGAGGCTTCCAAAGAAGGTAGAGCAGCGACCATCAACCCTTTGCACGCGCTTATTGGTTGCCCATCGCTCTTCTGTGTACTGGAGTTGAAATCCCAATTACAGGGTTTTGGATTGACTCCGTCCTCTAGAAATCAGCCATCCTCCATGGAGTGAAAGTTAAAGACGTCGAGTCTCAGTTCTACCGAATTTCTGATACGGTGGTCATTGTGGGAGGGCGAAATTCAAACTGTGAAGACGGCGTGTTTAGCGCTCGATCCACAACAGTACTTTAAGCACAGCGGCTACTGATTGTTGGCAAACGCAACTAAAGCCGCATGGAGGGGTCGAGACGCACGACCACACCCAAAGTCAGCTAGACCTTTGCAAGTCCTCTACGAACTAGTAGAAAGGCGGGAGAGGTGGTAGGGAGGTACACCTACAGTCCCTGTGGAAAGGGAAATGTATAGCAACAATGAAACTACAACACCCGATATCGCCTGCACACGGTCGCCAATTGTAAGAGGTCTAAACCTTTACCTTCAGGTTCTGGCAATATGGAATGAAATAATCACAAACAAATTCTTTCAAGTAATAAAACAAGTCGAATACTACAAAATGGATAAATCACAATTGCCTAAGAAGTTCTTACCAATACGAACCGAGCCAGTGCTAACCTGCCCTACACCCCAAGTTTCTCTGTAGTTCTAGATCTCTCGGTCTCAAGTGTAAAACCTGTGCATAACATTATATACCTTATATTTACTATGGTTACTAAAAGATAAAACATTTCTAACACAGAATGGCCCAATGACAAATTAGAAATGAATCCACAGTCCAGATAAAATTATATAATTCTGTAAAGTCATCAGTTTTAGAACAAAGACGTTTTTACAAAGTCTTACATAAAAGGTGAAGTGTGCCCATCACCGAAAAGATAGCAATATTGCCCACACATACAATTACTTCAGGACAGGTGTCAGCATCTAATAAGAGAAATAGACAGAAAATACATGGTATAATGTGTGTGCATACTAAGCTGAATTACAATAATATATTCACATCCTGACATCTACCTTAACACGGTAGATGCCCCAGCCCTATGTATTAGTATAGCCTATACCAAACATTAGCTGTCTACGGTACCCCTAGGGTGTCAATTAGGGTAGGGGCCCCGTAACACTCCCCACATATTGTCGATCTGGCCTGATTTCAGATCCCCTTCTGCATCACTGCTAATCAAGTGCTCCTTCTAGGAGCAGCCTCTTTTTTGATTTAGCAAGAGTTCTACAATAGGGCACTGGGGGCCAGTTTGTTTTTTCACCTCAGGTGCGCTCTGTTCTGAGATCCAGGGTCCCTGCAAATGTCGCATTCTTCCTGTCCTGTAAGATCCCCGGATTCCCGGGTCTTTTTATGAGAAAGCTCTTTCCCAGTATAACAGTTCAGTTATATCCTTTCCATATTTCATCCCCATATCTTAGGCAAAATCTGATTGCTCCTTTTCCCCAACAGAGATTTGAGGCAAACCCTGAGACACATTCCCGGGTGTTTAGAACACGTAGATCTGACCATTTACCTGAGGCATTTCTTCCATCCTACCTCCGTAGGCTTTTCCCAGTGACCAACTGCAACGTTCAAGTCCTGATTGATGGTAATGTGGGAAAGCTGCCAATTTTCTGTTGTTGTTAAGGACAGGATTGCATGATACACTTTGTCCTTGTGTTCTACAGGCCTTTAAGTATTAGGCCCATCTAGTCACGTTTGCCAACATATGCCTCTCTTGTTTTCCTTCTTTTGATCCTGTTTGCAGATCGTATAAGAAAGAAAAATGCAGTATCAGTCTGTTCAAAGGATTATTTTGGAAATGACTTCCATTTTCTTTTCTTTGTATTTGGGCCTTTTAATCTCTGTGTTGAAACTGGGACTGCATTACCAGAGTTAGGATTGTTTCCAGTCCTGAAACTATTAGGGACCTATTTATCTTGTACAGCAGTTTTAAACCTTCATTCCCCTTCCGCTCCTTTTCCAGTTTGAAGCGAGTTTCAGTAAGAACTGCCTCAATATCCTGCCCTCACCTCCCGCAGGTTATTCAAAACATTCAGCTCTTGGGGTTCTAGCACCTGAATCATGGTTTTCCTGCATCTATTCACATTTGCATCAGTAGTTGAAATAATAGGTGAAGATTTACCCGGCAGACATCTGTCGAGTTGCTCCTTCCTTTGATGATGCATCATACCGGAGCTATCAGCTGGGCATAACCATTGTCAATTTCTTCACTGTGATCCAGTAACTTTAATTCATCTGCTTCTTGCCATAAAAAACATATTTCTCCTAGCTTTCTAATTCACAGAAGCCCTTCTTACTTTTGGCCTTAATTTATCCATTGAGTTCTCTCCAGTCCTTATTTCATCAATATTACTCAAGTCCCCATCGGAAAAACATCTCTTCTTGTTTATTTGAAAAACCTTGATTTATTTCCAGCAAAGAGCCTCTACAACATAAGGTCAGGAGCAGGCCATCCCCCGCCACATCAGCACCTCCTCCTCCTCCTCCCGTCTGGCTCCAACTGGCTCCTCCATCTCTGCTCACAGAGTCAAGCCCTATGCTGACAGGAAGTATGAGATTTCCCTGTGCCCTGGTCAAATGTCCCCCATTCACAAAAATACCTAACAGCTTAATCGGATTCAAGGTCAGCTACATTCATGTATCCCTCCCCAGGTCATCCTGAAAATTAGCAGAAGTGTCTAGTGCATACCCAGTCACCAAAAAATGAAATAAATAAATTTACAACCATCAAACCCCACACAGATTAGATCTGTTATTGAGGAGACATTGATTAGATTCTTGCATCAGGTGGAGATCCCTTGCCAGAAACTACAGGCCATTCACCCCCCTCCTTTGCAAGGTCCAAGAACCCTCATTCTGTCCATACTGTTAGATCCTCCAACAACTCCTCTCACCCGTGCAGTCAGGTTTCAGAAACACACTGCACTTGCCTCTGCCGCTGTTAACAAACCATCCTCTCAGCCAAGGATCATAGCCTCATTCTGTCACCATCTTTATTGACTTGAAAAAGCTTCAACTCCATCTCCCACCTCTGCTACTCTGTTAACTCAGCTTTGACTACACAACCTGCTATTAGTTCTGATCTTACTCAAAATGGAACTTCAGCAGTTCAAATAGGTGACACATATCCTCTCCCTCCTATGGGTGTCCCACAAACTCTATCCTCTGCCCCCATCATCTTCTCTCTCTTCCCAAATGACCTTCCTCTACCTGCCTCTCCTCAATGTGCACCACACACAGAAACATTATCATCTTTCCTCTGGCCACCTACATCTTACAACTTCTGAACAACTCAAATAAGTCAGTCTGGCTGATGGATAACCAGCTAAACCAAATACCAACAAAACTGTCACCATGGTGCTTGGACAAGACAGAAGCTTGCCTCCTCACGCCTGAATCTCCACCTGAATGGCTCAGACAGATTGATACCAGATGCAAACACCTGGATGTCTGGCCAGACAACCCTCAGCTTCTCTACTCACATTGAGACCTCTGCACCAAACTCTGGCTGAAACTCACTGTCCTCATTGGCACAAAGCCAGCCCTAACCTTCCCAGCCAGTGCAGCTTATACAAAACAACATGCAGTATTGGACTATAAACACATTGCTTGAGTAGCACCAACCCCATCTTCCAAACTGAACATTATACTCAATTCCTTCTGCCACTTTGCCACTGCCTTCACCACACCTGCCTGCAGCCTCTATAACCATTCCTCCCTTGCCCTGCTCTCCCACTGAAGAAATCCATCCATGGCACCTCCCAGCAAATTCTGGACAAGTTCCCTCCCCACCTTACATCCCCATCTGACTCAAACTCTCTTGATTACCCTCTCTGACACAGGTTCGCACCTTGACATCCTTCACCCCAAATACTACTGGCCAAGCTGCCTTTTGTACCATCTCCCTTCTCTGGAAGCCTTCCTCTGACCACCACCTGCCTCCTTTCCCATCCATAAAAATTCTCAGGCCCTCCCAGCCCTCTGCCCCAAATGCCCAACAGTCTTAGTAAGACCCCTAAGCCCCGCCTACATATAGAATCTTGCAGCAGTCAGTACACCTGTCAGCTAACCTACTTTAATATGATGTAACATTTTGTACAGTGGCAAAAAGGTTGGTTATACTGTGTCCTGGGAATTTCCTTGTGTATCTCTTCTCATTTCAGTGTATGTTCTGTACACGGGTCACACCTGGAAATCAGTTTTGGCTCAGTGTGCCTATCCCGGTTATTAATTTTTAATAAATAAATAAATCAGGGCAGTTACACCTGAGAAGTGGAGTTATTCTTAAGACACATCAATGAGAATGACTGCAACCTCAGCTTCAGCTCTCCGATGGATTCCGTCAATGTCTCTTTCTTGGCTTTATTATGTACTACTAGTATGACAAGAATAACAACTATGCGCTATCATATGACAGCCTCTGGAAATACAGTAATCTTCTCACCCTCACCATATTGTTAAGGGAATCCCTTATGATCAGTATTTTTGAATCTACCATAACTGAATGTATCTCTAAACTTCTGAAGTGTAAGCAGCTCAGTTGTATCACAGGTTTCTGAAACATAGGTATGACCCTACCCTTTTAAATGAAGTGAGAGATATGAATAGCAATAGGGTCAGGAGAGAACTTATTACCAAATGCCAGATAGATACAACACAGGAATGCCTGATTAGTTTTATAACTGATTACGACTTGGTAGCACCAAAAGTGGCAGGTGCCCTTTAGAAATATTGGTACAGTTTTTCAGCTGACAAAGATTTGGGACCCTTGGTTTGGGAGAGACCAAAGGTAGTATACAAAAGGGCCATCACAAAGGATAGAGTTGTCTATGGGGTTCCATGTGATAACGGTGATTGCGGAAAGGCGATCACCTTTTGGGCGAGTGTACATCGCTGAAAATCAATTTCAGTGATGTACGCTCCCAACACTCAGCAAAAGGGTGCCAGAGACTTGGATTTTTGTTTAGTGGGAGCTGTGCCCCCAGCACTCCCCTACTAAAGGATTCTCAACTCCAGGGGAGTGTATGTCGGGGGGGTGCAAAAGAAAAAAAAATCCCAGACGGGTGCAAAAAATGAGCGTGCCTAGAACTGAACCCGGCACCATCCCAAACCTAGCCTGCTACCAGCCCACCAGGCCACATGGCCAGCTCAACAGCCCACCACTGCACTATACCCCACAAACCCTCCCTCCCCTTCCACTCGTCACACGGCATGGTCCCTCCCTCCTGCATGCCTGAATATATAGCAACATCCTGTCACTATATTAGCCAAACCTCCTATCCGGACACCCGCCCTTCCCGGTAGCCCTGTGCACAGGCACTGTGATTGAGTCACCCTTTTTAAAAGTGCTCAGTTATGCTCACCATCATCAAAGGCTGCTGTTGTCCACAGTTACTATGAAAGCACAAGACAAAAATTGGAGCTGTAGGGATCTTTAATCCTCCAAAGGTTTTCCATAGATGTGGCACTTGTAGTGTGAGCTGATATACCTTACAGAGATGGACTTTTACCAGTCTGAATAACAATGTGAATCATCAAATTACACATGATTACCTGCTACACATCATTTATGATTTGCTCAACATAGTGTCCATGTCTGAAGCTCTATGTCAGCTTCAGCATATATCTTCTTAAGGAGCACATACAGAAGCATGTCTGCTACATCACAATTGCTCATAGTAATATACCAGTGGGTAGTCACTGGCAAGAAACATAGAAGTTAACGGCAGATAAGGACTGCAAGGCCCATTCAGTCTGCCCATTTTTTCTGACTTATGGATGTGCGATAGGCCTTTGCTCTGTCGATGGCCGATCTATTTATACTCATCTGTATTGCTCCCTTATGCCTATCCCATGCCTGTTTGAAGCCCTGCACCATATTCATATCCACCACTTTCTGAGGAAGGCTGTTCCATTCATCCACCACCCTTGCTGTGAAAAAGAGCTTCCACACATTACACCTTAATTGGCCTCCCTCTAATCTCATGCTGTGTCCTCTTGTCGTGCTATTTTTCTTATACTGAACATGTTAGATTCTTTCACCTTGTTAATGCCCTTAAGATGTTTGAATGATTTGATCATATTACCTCTCTCCCTCCTTTGCTCTAGGATATACATATTGAGCTCTGTTAATCTGTCCTCATGTGTTTTCTGATGCAGTCACTGTACCATTTTGGTTTCCCTTGTCCGGACTGCCTCCATTTTATTAATGTCCTTGTGGAGGTGCGGCCTCCAGTACTGCACACAGTAATCCGGATGGGGCCTAACCAGTGTCTTGTACAGAGGGATTATTACCTCCCACTTATGACTTGTGATACTCCTACTAATACACCCCAATATCCCTCTAGCCTTACCTACTGCTTTAGCAGTCTGATTGGATGATTTCAGGTCATCTGTGATGACGATGCCCAAATCTCTTTCTTCCCTTGTCATTGCCAGCAACTCCCTTCCCAAATTATATGTAGCTTCAGGCTTTCTCTTCCCTATGTGCAAGAATTTGCACTTCTTTGCATTAAACCCAAGTTGCCACTCTTCTGACCATTTTTCCAGTTTTTCCAGATCTCTTCTCATTCTGCCCACCCCGTCTGGATCAACTACTCTGTTGCAGATCTTGGTGTCATCTGCAAACAGGCAAACCTTACCCTCCAGTCCATCTGTAATGTCACTAATGAAGATATTGAAGAGGGCTGGCCCCAATACTGAGAAAATTGTGGCGTCCCAAGTCTCTGACTACCTCTGCAAGTACAATGTTCTCTGCCCTGAACAACACGGGTTCAGAGCAGGTCATAGTACCAATACAGCACTCCTGGAATTTTCCAACTTCCTCCATGCCTCCTTGGACTCTGGTGCCCTGGCTGGTGCTATATTCATTGACCTGTCTAAAGCATTCGATACCGTTTCGCATCCTCTTTTGCTCTCCACCCTCAACCTAATAGGCTTTGCCTCAGGACCTGTTTCCTGGTGCACCAGCTACCTCTGCCCGCTCCCAATGTGTGAAAGTCAACGGTACTCTCTCTGAAACATGCCCCATTCGCTCTGGGGTGCCGCAGGGCTCAATTCTTGGACCCCTACTATTCTCACTCTTTCTTAACTCCCTACCCAGCAGTTGTATGGGTAAGATGCTTCTCTATGCTGATGATGCTGTTCTCGTTGCCTCCCACAATGACCCCATGCTGCTACAGAACTCCCTCCAACTAGTCTTTGACTCTGCAGCTACCTGGTTCACTGAGCACCGACTTGTTATCAACCTTAAGAAAACAAAAGCGATGCTCTTCTCCCACCCCAAAATAAGTACAGCAAGTTTCCTTAGCTGTCCACTCCACACCAATCTCGCATTGACCAGGTGCAGTCCTATAAATATCTTGGTATAACCTTTGACCCTGCACTTTCATTCCATGGACATATATCTGCCCTACATTCTGTCGCCAACTCACGGCTAGGCATTCTTTACCTGCACAAGAAATGCCTCCCTCCTGATGCCCTCCGCCTGGCTGTCACCTCCTCTGTCATGTCTCTCATTGACTGTGGCCTTCCGGTCTATGGCTCAGCAGATCAGACTTCCCTCAACAAGGTTCGCCTCACAGTTAATAAGGCCTGCAGACTTATCACTGGTGCTCCCAGACTCACTCACACATGTGAGCTGTACACCCTGGCTACCCTACTCAACCTGGAAGAGCGACTCATGTATCAGACATGCCAGCTCACCTTTAAAGCCCTGTGTGGCCTATCCCCCATAGGCCTATCCAACTCCATTCGCCATACTGCACCAACCCTGATCATGCGCAGCTCGTCAAGAGCTACCCTAGTTATTCCGAGAGCCAGGACCTCTCAAGGTCAGAGGGCATTCCCCTACCGTGCGCCCCACTGGTATAACTCCCTCCCTGCCAGTGTCTCAAACTCACTAACCTTAGCTTGCTTTAAGCCCAGGCTCAGAAACTTCCTGCTTAGCTCTCGCAAATGCAACTGCCGCTAGCCTAGTGTAAAAAAATATATATATATATATATATACTCTGTTTGACAATGCTCACTGAGCGGCTCCCCCCCTTCCTTTCCCTACTAATTCCTCCTCCCCTATCTCCCTCCCTTCTACTCCCACCAGCTCTCCCCCGACCATAAGTTTTGCACCTTTTGTTATCTTTTGCTCGTTGGAGATTGTATTCTATTGTAACAAAATTGTAATTGAACTGTAACTTTTTTGTTTGTAAGTACTGTGTCCCTTGTACTACTGTTCTGATGTCCTCTTTGTGACGAGGTACCTTTGTAAATGAGCCTCTGGCTCAAAGGTTTCTAAACTGATGTTTAACTAAATAAATAAATAAATAAATACTGATCTCTGAGGTACCCCACTTGTGACTTGCATCTCTTCTAACTCTATACCATTTACCACCACGCTCTGTTTTCTTCCCACCAACCAGTTTGTCACCCAGATGACCAACCTCTTACCCACCTCAAGCCTACCCAGCTTAATAATCAATCTTCTATGTGGAACAGTATCGAAAGCTTTGCTGAAGTCAGGGTACGTGACATCAACTGCACCGCCTTGGTCCACCATTCTGGTTACCCAGTCAAAGAAATCTATGAGATTAGTTTGACAGGACCGTCCTGTTGTAAACACATGCTGTCCTGGATCCTGTGCTCCTATGGATTCCAGGTGCTGCACTATCCTTTCCTTAAGGAGTGCCTTCATAATCTTGCCCAGTACTGCAATAAGACTGACTGGTTTGTAGTTCTCTGCCTCCTCCCTGCTGTCACTTTTGTAAAGTGGGATCACATGAGCCCTTCTCCATTCTTCTGGGACCTCTCCTGTGCTCAGAGACTCACTAAACAATTCTGATAATGGCTCTGCTAGTTCTACCCTTAGCTCCTTTAGTACCATGGGATGTATGCAATCAGGTCCTATTGCCTTGCCCACCTTGAGCTTAGCAAGCTCTTGTAGGATCCTTTCTTTTGTGAAGGGACTTGTACACACTCCCCCCCTCCCATGTCCATGGTGCTGAGCTGTGGGCCCTGCCCTACCTTCTCCTCAGTAAATACTGAACAGAAGAATCTATTTAGGATAGATGCTTTTCCCTGGTCCTCCTCTACACACTCCCTCTTATCCCCTTTGATCTTAGCAATGCCCCCTCTGGACATTCTCCTTTCACTAATGTATCTATAGAGAGTCTTATCCCCTTCTTTTACTGTTCATGCTAGTGTTTCCTCAGTTTGGACCTTTGCCTGCCTTACTGCCTTCCCTGCTTCCTATAGGGAAGTTTGGTATGCTTCCCTATCTTCATTCCACTGTGTTCCCTTATATTTCCTGAAGTCTAACCTTTTGACTCTGATCTTTTCTGCTACTGTTTTTGAGAACCAAAGTGGTTTCCTCATTCTTCTGCTCTTGTCTTTCTACCTAACACAACAGGATGTTGTTTCAAGTATTGCATCCTTAATGCTTGCCCACTTTGCCTGTACCCCCTCATCTGTATTTCTTCTTGCCAGGGCTAACTTATCTCTGTTGGCTATCTTATCAAAGTCATCTCCTCTGAAGTCCTATATGTTTGCCTTAGAATGGGATGATTTAGTTCTAGTGGCCAAATTGAACCATACCATGTGATGGTCAGTAGCCCCCAGGTGACCTTCTACCTGGAGATCTGTGAGCCTTTCCCCATTAGTCAGTACTAGATCCAGGATAGCCCCATCTCTTGTGGGTTGTTGTACCAATTATTTGAGGCCCTCCCTCTGCAGGGAATTCACTATGTGTGTAGTTCTGGTGGACGTTCCTGCTGGTATTGACCAATCTGCATCTGACAAAGGGAAGGGGAAGGGAACATTGCTTAACCAGGAGTAGCACACTAAACCAAAGCTTGTTTCCAGATGTGACCTGGGAGCATAAGGAAGTTAAGTGACTTGCTCAGGATCACACAGTGTGCACCTAGACCGCTGTGGAATTCAAACCCAGGTCTCCAGATGTTGAAGTCTCCCATTATCAGAACCTTCCCTTTAGCTGTCATGTTTTGTATGTCTTCTAACAGTAATGTGTCTATGTCCTCCCCCTGGTCTGGAGCCCTGTAAACAACCCCTATGAATGCCACAACTCAGTTCTGCAGCCCTTTAATTCCATGAGCATTGACCATGTCTCCCCTAATCTTAGAGGGGGTGATAGTGAAATGAATATGCTGCAGATTGAAAGGAGATTGAGCTTTAAGCTGGGTTCCTGTTTGTCAGTTGGTTTAGCATAGAAATCTAGAAACAAAGAATGTGATAGCAGATAAGAGCCACTGGACCCACCCAGTCTGCTCATTTTTTTAACCTTCATTTGTGGCAGCAGACTCTACTTATCTGTGGCACAATTCCCCCCCTTCTTTCCCTACAAATCCCTTGTGCCTGTCTGAGGCATTTTTGAACCCCATCATTGTTATAACTGTTACTTTAAGTAGCATGGGGTCATAGCGCCCATACAGAAACAGTGTTGCAATAAATGCTGCAGGCAAAATTCTGTCCACAAAAATAAGGTTGGTTAAAACTCTGACCTCACAAAAAACAGTGCACCCCATTGAAAACAATGAATATTTTTGTGTTTTGTTGGGGTATCTACTCCCATACCCAACAACATGGGGGGCTATGCCCTCACACACCCCAGAGTTAAATAACTAACTCCAAGGGGGTGTGGACTTCGGGAATGGGGAGAAATGCAGAAGGGGAAAATACTTTTTTTAATTAAAAAAAGCTGCAACACCAGGAGACCTTGTGGGAACTGAATTGTGGTCCAAGGTCTCCTAGCCTGCCATGTGCTGGTGCCATATCCACTCCACCATGGGAGCTACCTGACCAGGCACCACACACATGGCAACTTGATCACTCCCTCTTTGCAGTAGTCAGCAACTGGGGTAGCGGTAATTCCCTAAAGCTATTCCACCCTAGTCGATGTCAATGTAGTTGCTGTTCTGACAGTGCAGTTAATACCGTGCTGTTATTACAGTGACATATTAATCTGGTGCCTTTTAAATGATGATTGGGATATTGTTCCCTTTCTGAATGTTTCCATAACAGTGGAGGCACTGAAATGGGGTCCTACTATTCTAGATACACATATGAATATATATTTTTTTTATGTTGTTCCCATTGATTGATTATCTTTTTCTATTTTCTATTATTTGTTTCTCTTTTAGGTTAATTTTCTTTTGGGAAGTACAGTGGCAATCATACTGAGGTATATACCTCAAGGTACCAAGAGATACCTCTGAGGCACACAAGTTCAATTTGCATTTACTGTAATGTGATCCTGTCTCAGTATCACCGAGGTATACCTCAAGGTATACCTCAGCACTGATAAACATTTGTATGATCACCACTGTAAGTCATCTTTGACCTAGGAGTGAGAGTTCAGAATTAAGAAATTAACTTGTGATTGCTTTTGACTAGAATTGCATTTACTGTACATTAACCAAAACATTTCAGTGATACTGTAATGAAATTGGATTGTTTGTCTCCTTGTGCTTCTTTTTTGAAATTTGTATAGATCTGATTAGTTTTATTAATTTTTGCACTATGAGAGTTAAGCCTTCTCACAATTTCTTTCTTGTATTTTGTAAGTCAACAGTATTGGCGTTTTGAGAGTTCAGAATTTAGAAAGTAACTTGTGATTAATTTTGACTAGAATTACATTTAACTGAACCGAAACATTTCAGTGATACTGTAATAAAATAACTTTTGTCTCCTTGTGCCTTTTTTTAAATCTTTATAAATCTGAATGGATGTATATATTTTTTCACTATGGAGGTAAAGTCTTCTCACATTTGGTTTATTGTATTTTGTTGGTCAGTATTATTGGTGTTTAATTATTGTATCTCATGTAATGTGGGGAAGCTATGGCAGCAAAAGAGAACAGTTACAGACTAACATATAGGGATAGATCCGGTTCCAGTACAAGATGGATTCTAGTTGCTTGGCTTGTTGAGGAGGTAGCTGCAGAAGCAGGGTTGTTTGGAGCAAGTTTTAAGCCTAAAACAGGTAAACCACTGTTGCCTGTGCTTAAAATAAAATTAAAACAAGCAATCTCTCCTCTCCATATTGGAGCTACTATTGTAGTTGTGCAAGTTGTTCTTTAATGTTTTTCTGTTCCCCATTAGGAAAAAGGATATAGACAGTGGCATTGATGGATTAGTGGATGGAGAAGTCAGAACAGAAGAGCCCTTTGGGTGGGCTAGAAGTGCCAAGGGAGAACAGCACAGAATGTTGCACAGAGGGTTTCACAAAGAGGGGAAGAACCAAGGAGGAAAAGAAAGGGAAAGCTGGTCTAGAGTTACAAGAAAAATCAGTGGTCAGTGGGATGCAGTGGAGTACATCAGTTATCCCAAGGATTTAAAATAGATATAGAATTGACTCAGATCAGTCAATCAATCAAATGATGGATAAACCTAGGATGGAAGGAGAAGAAAATTACAAAAGGAAATGAAATAGAGAAACTGATGAAATAAACTATAAAATACAGAAACAAAGGAACAAGTGCTGAAAAAAGCATCACTGTCCTATACGCTATATTATGTTTTAGTACTGATTTTGTTTTAAATATACCTGCAAATACTTGTACATTTTTAAATAATATTAAGGGACATTAAGGAATTTTCAGTGTTCCATTCTTTGACTATTCTTTCATTCATTAGTTTATTTTTTTTAATTTCGACTTTGATTTCCATGCCAGAGATCATGCGAACACCTTGTCATTTAGCAGTGTGCAGGCACTGGCATTCTAAAAACAGCACAGATTAGCAGACATAGTATGAAGCAAAAATCTGGCTCATCATATTGCCAAAATAAACAACAAACTGGCCCATAGTTTCCATATTTTTATGTTGGCTCGTGCTTGGGAAGCCAACTTGTTGCGCTAGTAGCAGATTTGGAGCTGAGGTCACTGTGGGCTAATGCAGGGCACACATCTGTAGGTGCGTCCCTCATTCACCAATAAGCCAGCAGCAGGTGCTGACATCATGTGGTCTTCAGATCTAACAAAAGGTCCACTGCAATGAAAGTGAAGCTTTCATGCAGCAGACCATAACATGCCTCCCTACATGCAGGCAGCATGGCAGTAGTGACTGCTGCTGCCACCTGTTACAATGCTGACAGGGGAGCCCACAAGCATCGGCATAGAGACCCACCCATTTACAATGTATGTTGAGGGGGTGCCCAATCCCCCTCGGCATCATGTGCACCCCCCAACAGTCTTTCTTTGCTGATGGGGGCCCAATCCCCATTGGCTTTGATCCCCCTTCCCCTTTATATTGCTGGTGACATCAGCATAATATCCCCCCCACTTTTGTTGTATGCCGAGAGGGGGTGCTCAATGCCCCTAGGCCCTTGTCCCCCCTTTAGTATGTGCCAACAGTGGTGCTCAATCCCCCATCAGATAAAGCATCCCCCCAAAACACTGAGGTGGCAGGCTGGGAGCCTACCCCAGCATGCCAAATCACCTGAAAAAGGAAATCAGTCCTGCAGTGTTTTTTTTAACCCCTGCAAAAAAGAAAACTGTCCTTCACAGTCTCCCTGCCCCTCCAACAACCCGCACCCACCTTCTGTGCACCCTGCCTCCCCACACCCCCCTTACCCCACACTTACCTCTGGAGTATGGCGCTATGGTCTTCGGTAGACCAGGAACACATCTGCACTCTTCAAAGCCAACCGTGAACTGAAGAAATGCCGGTAAGCTGCATAACAGCATAAATAGTTTTTTTTTTAACTTTGGTGTATGTCTCAGCCATTTGGAGAATTTTGGCACCAAATTTTCAATCTGGGATTTTTGGGACCCCTCCTCATGAATTCAGGCACTGTCATTTTGTTATTCAGTCCCAAAAGGTGATTTTGTGCTCACTGCATGGAATCACTTTGGGGATGGATTAATGAAATTAACCTTCACTTTGCCACTGCCGTGTTGGCATTCAACTCCTCCCCATATGCTAGTCGAGTGAATAGCAACACTAGACCAGATTCTACACATGCTACTCCACCTCATCCCTTCCAGTTGTGCCTGTTTAGCTACAAAGAAGTCAAAGACATAATTCTTAGCCTTGACACCAAGAAAAGTGCAGGGGATGATGGGCTTGAATCATTTTTCTTGCGGCTAGGCTATGCCCAGATCACAACCCCCATCCTTCACATCTTCAACCTCTCTATTACCACAGCCACTGTTCCATCCTGCTGGAAATCTGCCCAAGTTCTTCGTTTCTTCAAATCAGGAGATCCTTGTGACTTAAACAACTACCGTCCTATCTCTATCTTGCCTGTTTTCTCCAAAGTGCTGGAAAAACTTATATACAACCAACTAAAAAATCACCTTGAAGCACATTCACTCCTAAACCCAGCCCAATCTGGTTTCAGGTTGAAGCACAGTACCATCTCAGCCTTGGCTAAAGTCTCTAATGACTGGATCCATGCTATGGGCACCAAGAAGGTTACTGGTGCAGTCTTTCTAGACCTTAGTAAGGCCTTTGACACTGTAGACCATCATCTCCTAATCACCTGTCTTGCCTACAAAGGTACCACTCCACTTACCTTACAGTGGTGTAACAGTTATCTCATGGGAAGGATACACAAAGTCAGAGCTGATGGCCTACTATCTGCCCTCCTTCCAATTTCCAGAGGAGTCTCTCAAGGCTCCATCCTAGGACCAATCCTTTTTTCCCTGTACATCAACAACCTTGACTCCCACATAAAGAACTCTAGCATACATTTCTTTGCGGTCGATATGGTTTTGTACACATCAGGCTCGTCCTTAACTGAAGTCAGGGAAGTACTCCAAGCTGACTTTATCCAGTTAGAAAGCAACCTTATCTATGCCAAGCTTCTCTTAAATGACAAAAAAAACAAGACAATGATTTTCTTGAGACTTGCCTTGTCTGGTGCTCTACCAACCCCACCTAAAAACTTCATAGTTACCTCCCTAGGTGAACCCTTGGAAGTCGTACTTAAATTTAAATATCTAGTTATGTGGATAGACAACAAGCTTTCTTACAATGACCACATTGAGGATCCATCAAAGATGCTTAAAGCACGCTTGGGTTTCTTCTTTAGAAATAGGACCCTCTTTTCTCTTGTGACCCACAAAAAACTTGTCTAAGCAACATTTCTTCCCTTGTTTGACTATGGAGACATTATCTTTATCTCTTCCCCAACCTTGAGCCTATGTAAACTGGATGTACTCTATCACCGTGCTCTTTGCTTCATTACTAACTCTGCGTACACGACCCACCACTGTGATCTTTATGCAGCAGTTAGGTGGACCTCTCTTGCCACCAGATGCCTTCTGCATGCTGGCATTTGGACCCTCAAATTACTACTCCACAAACTGCCTGTCTATTTAACATCTCTCATACACATCTTGCATAGCACCTACTCCCTAAGGAAATCAGACCTTATCCTACTAGATGTTCCCAGGACATATACCACAGCTGGCCAAAGAGCTGTCTCATACACCCTTACAAACATTTGGAACTAACTACAAGGCATGCTGACGCTAAATAGCATTGTATAAATTAACTCCTACAAAACACTAGCTATCTCTAAATTAAAAGATATATGTAGATGCTACTAGGCCCCCAGCGCCAAGTCAACTTCCTAGGTACCAACTGGCCCTCTACTTATTAAGCTGAAATATGTTGCATAATTTAGGGCAAGGTTAAAGCTGGAATGTACTGCGTATATAGCATAAGGACTTCTATTGTGTATACCTCTTGTATTATATATTTTTTCTTTGTTGTGCTACATTTTATATCTCCTGTCTATGTAATTGTGAACTGTATGTGTGTGTGCCTCAGGACCTCCTTGTGAATGAGCTTGCTCAATGGAGTCTTTCCTACAATAAACTTGAACTTGAAATGACAGTGCCACTTTTCATGAGGGGAGATCTCAAAAAGTCTATGTGGCAAATTTGGCGGAAAAAATCAAAAAAATTACTGTTTTACGAGCGTGCATTGAGCAGTTTCCATGCACACTTGTAACTTCAAAAATGTTAATATTTTCACTCCACATTTTCAAAATTGGCATTTTTCCACACCTCCTTATGAACAGTACAGCTGTCATTTTACATATCTTGGCTGAAATGTGTTTTTGCACGTCCGGCACAGAATAGTGCAGTTACTATGTAAAATCAGTTTTTGGGACAGTTTGAAGACATGACGGTGACACTGTTCATGATCAGAGGTCCTAAAATGCCTATGTTGAAAATTTGGTGATGAAATTCTATAAAATGACTGTGTTACAAGTGTGCATTGGGCAGTTTGCACGCACCCTTGTAACTTCGCAAATTTGCAATATTTTCATGCCAGATTTTCAACACTGGCATTTTTTCACACCTCCTTATGAACAGTACAGCTCTCATTTTTCATATCCTGCCCTAAATATGTTTTCGCACCTGTGCTACACAATGGTGTGGTCACTGTGGAAAATCAACATTTGGGACAAATTAACAAAATCACAGTGCCACTGTTCATGAGGGGAGGTCACAAAATGCCTATGTTAAAAATGTGGTTAAAAAAATCCCCAAAATAATTAGGTTACGGACGTGTGTTGTACAGTTTCTATGCATGCTCATGACTTCACCAATTTTTCATATTTTCATTCCACGTTTTCAACATTGCCATTATTTTACAAGTCCTCATGAACAATACAGTTGTGATTTTCCACATACTGCCCAAAATGTGTTTTCACCTATGTCCCCAAATGGCATAGCTGCTGTACAAAACCACCTTTCAGCTAACAAACTGATAGTGATGCTCTTCATGAGGTGGGCTCACAAAAAGCCCATGTTGAATATGTTGCAGTGAAAATACCAACACACACCTACGGTGTTACAGTTTCCAACTGTAGTACCCCACCCTGTACAGACTGACAGACGTCAGGGGTGTGATTTGGGATCATCAGCTGCAATGCTCATGCCATTACACCCCCCACTCTACCCCCTGCAGCCAGTGTCAGGCATGGTGGTGTGCCTTGCACTGTTCGGCCACAAAGTTCACCCCATTCTCCTATACTGCACCCACCTCAGTGTATTTCCTTATGGAATGGGGTGAGTATAATACCCAAAGACCCCAAAGCACACCACAACACTTGTCAGTATCTACAGGGTAGGGTGAGGCAAAATGGATTAAGCATTATAGCTGATGACCCAAAGGCACACCTCAATGCCTGTTGGTCACTGCAGGGTGGGCATGGGGTTGACATCACTTCAATTTTTCACTGCCATTCCTAGTATGCATCTCTAACTCCTGCACTCCCAATGCCAATGCCAATGAGATAACATTCGGCATTGACAAATGCTTGTGTTCTTGTTATTTTTGTTCTAGTTATTGTAGTGTCTTTTCTTATCTTTTAAATTCTGTATTCTGAACTTCAACCAACCAGACCCAAAACTGCAGCTACAATTCCATTGCAATTTTATTGAGTGGAAGGAAAAAGGGAACAGGAAAGAAAATAATTTGGTGCAACTAGGTCTTAGAAAAGCATACAAAGTCAGGATATATAGATACAGAGATCTCCTTTAGTGAACATTTTATGTATGACATTTGTAGTGCACCACTGGATGTTCAACCCATTGTCCTTTAAGGTGTTTCACTTCAAAAGCTCCTCTATTCTTAACAGTGTTTTATCATTACTTATCACTGTTTACATTGTTGTTATAATCAGAGAGAAACATGTTAATGGCTGTTATTCAACTAAGTATTAGCTTTGCAATTTAAAGGGGAACTAGGAAAACATCAATAAAATCACTCAGAGAATTCCTGCAAGCCCTTATATTGGATATATCAGTTACATATGTATATTGTGCCTGAACCCCTGTAGAAGTCAAGGTTAAGACAAAGTTATCAAGAGGTTATCAGAAGACTACACTAATTGCATACCTTGCAGTGCAGACTATCTATTTAGCATTAGAATTAAAAGATGTTTACCTGCTGAGCATTAAATCAGACATAAACAGTATAATACTATAGTTTGCTATTGTTGCACAGTTCATGCTAGGACAAAATGACCACCACTACCCAAAGTGGTAAAACGATCAATAATTATCTAAATAGCCAAGTTACAAACATCAGAATTAAACCAGGAATGGGAAGCAATAAGGTCAAAACACCAAGACAATTAGCTTTGACAGCGTTAAATAAAATACAGAACTCTCCTTATTTTCTAAAAGAAAAGAAAAGGAGAGGGAGAGGGAAGTATAAATTGAGAAATATAATAAAAGACACATGTACAACATTTCCCACCCAAATGAACAGGGAACATTTAGAAAAAATCTTGGAGGGTTAAACAAATAAGCAGAGAAGGAAAAGTCATGACAGATAGTAAAATTCTTCAAGAATCCCTTAAAAAACTCCAAAGTTATTAGTGGGATAGATTTCTCAAATATATTTGGGAACCTAGATGAATTAAATAAAACAATTGCAGAAGTAATATTTTCAATGATGGCAAACCAAAAAGAGATAGGAGACCAAGTAAAATCAAATGATGAACAATTCTACAAAAGGTTCAGAAGTATCAGAACCAATAGAAATCACTTTTATGATGAGCACCAATAGACATAAAGTAAAAGGCTATATTTGGGACTAAGACAAAATAACTAAAGACATGGTGCTAGCCCTCCAAGCTTTTTTTAGCTATTATAATGATATTCAACTAGATGACAAACATTAAGCAAGACCTCTCATCTGCCAAAGGACATAGTATAGAAAATAGAAGAATATTAGAAAATCTAAAAGGGAATAATATAGAAAGTAATAAAGATTTAGAATATTCAGAGGATTTGAAAAGTAGCAATGGATTGCATGAATTGATAATGCTACCCAGTATAAGCTACTGGAACCATAGCATAGCAAGGGAGTTGAGTGAAGGAAACCAAACCCTATGGGAGATGGGAAGAACCAAGCACTAGAAGAAAATAGGACAAGGAAAGCACCAGACTAGGGAGTTTGGAGAGAATCCCTAATAATAGAAGAAGGAGTACAACACTCCCAGAAAATGAAAATTACTGAACAAAGACAATACACTGTAAAAAAAAGGGTAACAAGAAGTTATGATACTTGAGGAAGGCAAATTGATAACCAACTTAGACAGATCAGAGAGCAAACCAAATACAACATTCAAAACAAAGAAAGGAAAAAGAAATAAAATATTTAAGGGAAACAAAAGAGAGACAGACCTATAAATAATAAAAAGGAAAAAAAATGATATCAAGATAGCTAACAAGAAAGCTAGTACACAAGTAAAAGAGACACCCCTGAGCAGTTTACATAAAGGAAAACCAAATGGTAACAATGATAGTCATAAGTCAGCCACTGTGAAGAAAGGAGCAGTCAAAAAAACAAGAAAGTGAGACTGAAAACCAGGAATTCAAAGATCAAACAGCAATCAATAAAATTCAGGAAAGAGAAAACAAAGATAATTTTGAGACATTTCTGAGAAAAACAGTTGGAACAGATTTTGTATTGCCTATGCTCAGATTAGAAATCATGACAGAAGAAATAAAAGAAAAACTGAATAAGATTTAAAAACATTACTGACCACCCTCTTGAATGATAAGGCAACTGTATTACACTATGTAAGCAAAATTAGACCAGTTCTTGACTCAGAAATGGTATTTTTTGGTTTCAGACCAATTTTACATAATAAATGCTATTAAAAATAAAAAAGGAGCTAAAACAAATGGGCATAGAACTGGAAAAAATATGCACACTATCATATTTATTCCCACAATTCTACAGGGAGCACTAAAATACCAGAAAACTTAACCATACTAGAATACTATCAATATTTGGATTGAATCAAATGAGTAATGAAAATGTCCGTATTATCAAATATAGGGTCAGAGACCTACTTCAAAGTTTTCTAAAATATCCAAAGCTTGGACAATCAATCAAAAGGGTGGTCAGATGGAGGAAACAAATGGCCAAATTATGATATGGCTGGATGATGGTGAAGTGTATAAACTACTAATGACTATGGCAATTGATTCAGATTGTATATACATCCATATATGGGAAGAAATTAATGGAGGTAATAGTAATACCAACATCAAAATGGATTCACCTAAATGGATTTACATAGTAGATATTGTTAATAAATTTGCATTCCTAATAGGGAAAGAAGACTGAATGAATAAACCAGAGCATCCCACAAAAAAACAATAATAATAATGTAGCCCCTCAGTATGAATCTGAGGACAACACTTTTAAGCTAATATCATGGAATGTTTCAAGGTTAAGAGACAAAATGGATGACGCAAAATTCAAGGAAATTATAAAGAAACATCAATGTATCTGTATTAAAGAAGCTTGGGTGAGGTGGACATTGATATCACTTTTTCAGGTATTCAGTCGGGGTCACCCTGGATACACCTGACTTGGTGGCCACCTGCACTGTGACTCCCATCCAGGGTCACATTTTCAACAGGAACGATGAAGCCTGCCAGGATGAAATGCAGTGTCACAGGTTTACTGCATGAGGAAAAGGGATTAACTCCCTTTGAAACTGCATTGTTTGCTGCAGTAACTCTATTGCAGAATTCTGCAATGTTGCACTTCATCCTGGTGAGCTTCACTGTACGGACACCCTGTACCAGTGGCGCATTCTCTTTGAATGTTGTATCAGTGCTGACCAGCGCATTCTCTTTGCACAACTTATCTTTCTACTCGTGCATTATTCTGGCAATTAATATATCCCCCCAGAAGTAAAATATTGTTTTTAGTGTGTTCTAATTTTACACAATACAGCATAATATCGTGTAGATGTAGAGCCCCACTGAAAATAAGATACCATTTATTCTGTGAACTATCCAGAAAATATATAGAGCAATCAGCAGGCATATTCTAGGAAAACACATTGTAAAAATGTATAAAAGGAAGACCACATTGAAACTGCCTCTCCACAGATCTGCATTGTGCAAATTCATTACAAATAATTGCTAAAAGCATCCCAAAAGCTCTCCACAGCCTTATTGGCTCTGACCATAACTTGTTAATAAAGTGGACAAACAAGACCCTTGTTGCTATAGACCCATTAGCCTGTGAGACAGCTCACAGAAGGTGTTCACAACAATCTTTAATATAAGACTCTCAGAATAGATCAAAGCAAACAAAATTATTGATAATACACAAACCTGTTTTATACCAGAACATTCCACAATAGATCAGTGCTTGGTTTTGACTCGTTGCATGTACAGATACAAGAAAATCATGATATAAAAATTGTATTGCATCTTTATAGACTTAAAATATGCATTTGATAGGGAAAACAGATACTTACTCTGGCTAGCATTAGAAAAAGCAGGAGCTGATCAAGCCATAGTAAAAGTAATCAAATTGCTGTACCAAGATAAGATAAAAATTTGATATTACTCTGGGGAGGAGTCAAAACCAAAGAATTCTATACAAACAGAGGCATCAAACTAGGATGCTCATTATCTCCAATTCTGTTCTATCTGTTCATAAATGAAATATTAATCAAAATATATGATGTCAATTTTCACATGCCTAAAACTGGTGAATACCTTTGCCCATACCTAACCTATGCAGATGATATAGTCTTAAAATAAACAAGCTATCAAGAAATCAAGAACATGCTATAGAAATTCAGTAAAGAATGCAGAAAAGCAGAATTACAAATAAATTATGAGAAATCTAAGTTAACAGTATGTGGTGGAAATAGCAATAATTATCGATATTTCATTGACAAAAACAGAGGTAAAAAAAAGTTATGCTTTAGGTATAAGAATCTGAGAAATGTCACTTGGAATAAACATTTGCAAAACATACAGTAGACGTAAAAGTTAAAACATTTGTTCCATTGATGTCAAGATTCATGTACAAATATGGAGAACAATCAGTAAAGGGATGCCTCAAATTAATAAATGTAAAAGTAAAAGCCCAGACATTATATGGAGCTGAAGTATGGGGAATGCAATGACAGGGACATTTAGAATGATTCTTAGATACATATTATAAAAAAAAATACTGAGACTCCCCCAAGGGACCCCTTCTTCCATAGTCAGAGCTGAAACTGGGTCAGCTATCAATAGAAGGCCTTACACAAGAAGTATTGCTCAAATACTGGCTAACGGTATGCACAATGAGCAAAGAACAACTTTCCAGATGGTGATAGAAGAGGCATTAAACTATTTACAATTAACTTAGATTTCATCAGTATTTCAATTGCAAGACATATTATAAGGCCATATGGACTTTTATAAAGTCTGGTAGACATTTTCCTCAGACCCCCTACAAAAATTTATTTCAAGATGAAAGAAAAAATTAAAGATATCACTAGCCAAAAGGGTATAGAGCAATACACTCATTGCAAATAAGCTCCTGGTAGCAAAAAATAACAAATATTTTGGTTTCAAATCCTACCTAAATATAATAATAAATCCACAAAGAAGAAAATTGTTTACCAGATACAGATTTGAATAGGTCTGGCACTAGGCCCTTGATTCAAGGGGAAGCCATTCGGTTTCTTTGTATAGGGTGCAGGTCTGTGTGAGATGGTCTGTCCCAAGGACCAGACAGCATACCTTGCTGAGTAGTGACATGACCCTCTTTAACACAGTGTAAGAACCAGCACCATAGATGATGAGGCTGTAGTCTATGATGGATAATACTGAGCAGCATGTAACTAGCTTTAAGGTGTCTGGGGTCATGGACTGTCTGTGGTGATATAGGATGCCCCAGTTTTGTGTTAGCCATTTTGACCACATGACCAATGTGCTTAGAGAAGGTGAGGGAGTCATCTAGGTGAACTCCTAGATATTTAAAGGTGGATACATGTTCCAGGGAATCCCCCTTGGAGCTACGAATTAAGAATGGGAAAAACTGTCTTTTGCTCTGAGGGACAGTGAATAGCATGCTCTTTGTCTTTTTATAATTGAAAGGCAGTTTGTTCTTAGTGAACCATTGCACAAGTCTATGGAAGTTATCTTGCAGCTCAGCAGTAATTGCAGTCAGCTCTTTGCTGGACACTGAGATGACCGCACCATCAACATATAGTACTGAGTGAGTTGGGTAGCTGGAGGGTAAGTTGTTGATGAATAAGCTGAAGAGGCGTGGCCCAAGGATGAACCATTGGGGAACTCCTAGGTTCAGTTCTCTATGTTCTGAGATCTGGTCTCTAATTCTCATACATTGTGTTCTGTGTGACAGATAACTACAGAACCATGCCACAGTGTATGTGGATAGGCCAGTAGATGAGAGGCAGTTTAGTAACAGGTGGTGATTAATAGTATCAAATGCCTTTGTGAGGTCTATAAAGATAGACCCCATTGAGAGACCATTGTCAAGGGCATTATAAATCTGACAGGTGTAATCAATTAGTGCTGCATGGGTGGACTGTTTTTTTCTGGAACCTGTGCTGCTGGTTGCAGAGAAGGTTATTTTTGTTCAGGTGTTCAGTGAGCTGATCTGCGACCACTCACTCCAGGGCTTTAGAAATGGGGGTAGAAGGGAGATAGGTCTGTAATTGGAGAGGTTTGTTCTATTCCCTGATTTAAAACGTGGGGTGACAAGTGCCACCTTCCACTTGTCAGGGAACACACCAGTTCTAAGTGAGACATTAAATATTTTCAAGAGAGGGTCAGCAACTTCACTGAGGGTGAGGGCTACCATCATCATGTCTATCTGGTTGCTCCCCATCCTGGTCTTTCCTAGAACCCGCTTAATGTTCCTGATGGTCTCTGACCATGTGACCAGCCTCAAAATAGAAAGGAGGGGCTCCATTGCTACAGGGAGCTTCTATGTTTGCTTTGAGGAGTTCACCTTGTGATGCATGGGTGAGGTAGTCACCAGGGAGCACAGAGCTTAGGTCAGTGAATGCTCAGTTGAAAGCATCTGCAATATCCCTCAACTCCTGGACGGTCTCGGAGCCCATTATAATGAAGGTTGGTGGAGCTCTGGGTGACTTTCTAGTGAGGGATTTTATGGAGTCTCCAAATTCCATCTCATGGCCCCAGTTACTAGCAAGGAGGTCATTGTAATAGGATGCCTTGACAAGCTGAATAAGCTTTGTGCACTTATTTTGTCCAGCCCTATAGGCAGTTAGGTCTCCCTGGGCCCTTGTTGCTTTGGCCTTGTGCCATAGGTTATCCCTCAGGTGCATGAGTTCAATGAGGGAGACTGCGAGCCATGGGCTAGTTGAACCTCTACCCTTGTTAGTCCTGAAGGGTGCAAAGATATCATAAGCCTTAGTGAAAGCCAGTTGGAAGAATTCAAGAGCCTGGTTGCTATCCACAGTGATTTCTAGTGGTGACCAGTCAATAAGCCTCAGATGTAGTTTGAAGGTGTCTTATTGCCCTGCTTTGAGCTTGCAATTTATCTTGGCCATAGGAAGACACTTTGTAAGCTTGTTAGTCCAGGTGCACAAGACCAGGGAGTGATCACTGAGGGAGTCGGGTAGGACTGACAGCTCAGTGATGTGCTATGGGCATAAGGCGAGGAGCCAATCTATGAGTGTACTTGTGCCCATTTTATAGTTATATATATGTGCCTGTGCCTGTGTTACCATTTGAGTTAGGAATAGACCAGATATCTGGTCCCTGGCCACAGAGGCATCCTAGGATTGCCAGTTTGTATTGAAGTCCCATAGGATGAATTGCTCACACTTATGCTTTAGTTGTTCCTGATTACTTATGAACTGTTCAAGCCCTGTGGTGCATTTGTCTGGGGGTATGTATACCACACAGAGTGATAGGTCTTTATTTTGTCATCCTATGCTGAGCTTAATGGTTATTATCTGGGCATCCTTTGTATTCAGGCTGCTAGGTAGTAGTTGTCCTCTGATTTGCTCCTAAGGTATACCAAGCAACCCCCCCCCCCCATTTGGCTAGCCGGTCTTGGTGGAAAGTGATATCACTATCCAGAGCAACTGTCACATCACTGACTTTAGGTAAGAGCCAGGTCTCAGTTAGTGTGATTATGTCTGGTCTGGTAACCTCTACCCAGGCCTGGAATTGAGGCAGCTTCAGCAGGAGGCTGCCTTTGTTTAGTGAGACAATCTTAAGTTGGCCAAATTTCATTTGTGTGTTTACAAACTGTGGTCCTGGATTGTGGTTCACATTTCCTGATATATACAGCATTATCAGGATATGTTTTCCTAGGAAACAGGACCAAGTTACTCAGTTGGAACCTATTGTCTTTGTTTTTGGTTGCTTAGGGTCAGTTGTAGGGAGTAGGTAGGTGTGACTGTAGTAGGTCAGCTATTGTGAGATTGTGGGGTGTCGGTATTTTTTGGATGCAGGAGGCTGGTGGGGTATTGTAGATGTTCCTCTGGAGGTGAAGTTTTGATGCAGGGGGGCTCTTGTATGTGTAAAAAGGGGCAGGAGTAAGGTTTTATTCTCTGTATGCCTGGCAGCTCCAAAATAGGTGGCAAGGAAATACAGTGAAAGCAGCATTTTTATTGGGGTCTGCATCTTGGTGATTTAAGATGTAGAAAGGACTACACTGGCAATTGTGCTGTTAGCATAACCCACAGTCTTATTGGTTGGCAAAATAATTTCCGCTCAGGTGAACCCTGATCAATGTGGTCCGAAGTGATATACATACACGGTAGAGGAATATAGTATTGGAAGCCTTTATTGGTCTCTGTTTGCTGTTTTTAGCAGTTAACAGCCAGTGAACTTACTAGGGAGGGATCAGTTAGCTGCCATTGAACATACAAGGGAGGGATCGAGGAGGGGCTTAAGCGTATGTCATTAATGTTGTGGGTGGGAGGGAGAAAATTTGAGCTAAGAGGTAGAGCAGATTAAGCTAACAAAAAGTTGGAGAGCAGGTTAAAATCAAGAGTCCTTTCAGCTCACTGTAGGAGCCAGTCAGAAGGTGTTCTCCACAGCAGCAGCCAGTTGCTGGTTGGTGGGTAGTGGGCGCCTAAAATTAAATTTAACCCTGGAGCTCTGTGGAGGGGCTGTACCTGGCCATCCTTTGGCTTGCAGAGGGTGAGGCGGGCAGAAGCTGCATTGAAAGCCACACCAAGGGGGAATGTGCCCAGTCAGGGGGACTTGAATCCTGTTGAAGAGAGAGAGAGAAAGAGCTAGCAGTGGTTAGGATTAATTTAAAGTAGGAGTAGTGGGAGAGGGCTAGTCACTAGCACACAAGATTAAACATCAGGGCTGAGACAGCTGGGGAAGATTAGTTTAAAACAGGGGCAGAGAAAAGCTAGGTGGAGGGACAGAACAAAAGGACAGAACAAAATAACTATGGGGAGGGGCGGGTCAGCACTGAGCAGCAGGACAGGTTTTGGTGAAAGAAAGAGCAATAAGTGGGAAACGAAGGGGTAGAGCAGTTGGTAAAACAGAGCAAAGAGTAGAAAAGGTGAAACAAAACATAGAAACATAGAAACATAGACTTTGACAGCAGATAAGGACCACTTGGTCCACCCAGTCTGCCCATTTCCCTACCTACTGGATAAGCTGCAGATTCTAGTTAACCAACAGCCTATTTCCTGCAACCCCCCACTATAATTGCCTTATGTCTGTCCCATGCATGTTTGAATTCCTCCACTGTTTTAGACCCCACAACCTCTCCAGGAAGGCGGTTCCATGCGTCCGCCACTCTCTCCGTGAAAAATAATTTCCTCACATTACCCCTGAGCCATCCCCGGGAAGGGACATGGCTACAAAGCGAGCAATGAAATCAATAAATTATCAAACAATTAACAGGAGGGTCTTCAGCTGCCCTAAAAAAAATTAAAAAAAGATCTCAGGCAAACTAATCATTTTAAAAGTCAGCAGGATGACAGATTAAACACAGAGTCAATGGTAGTAAGGCAGTAAGCAATGTCCACAGGTTAAGTAATTTCCAGTAATAAATGCAATAAATTTAAATTTGAGCTAAGAAGTGGAGCAAATTGAGCTAAGAAAAAGCTGGAAAAAAAGGTTAAAATCAAGAGTACTTTCAGCTCACTGTAGGAGCCAATCAGGAGGAGTTCTCCACAACAGTGGCCAATCGCCGGTTGGTGGGTAGTGGATGCCTAAAATTGAATTTATCCCCAGAGCTCCATTGAGGGGCTGTACCTGGCTATCCTTTGGCTTGCAGAGGGTGAGATGGGGAGCAGCTGCTGTGAAGGCTGCACCACGGGGGGACCGTGCCCTGGTCTGGAGGACTCGAATCCTGGCTATCCTTTGGTTTGCAGAGGGTAAGGCGGATGGCAGCTGCAGTGAAAGCCGCACCATCGGAGAAGCATGCCCAGGTCAGGGGGACTTGAATCCTGGCTATCCTTTGGCTTGCAGAGGGTGAGGCGGGTGATGTCTGCAGTGAAAACTGCACCATGGGGGAAGCATGCCCCAGTTAGGGGGACTTGAATCCTGGCTATCCTTTGGCATGCAGAGGGTGAGGTGAGTGACAGCTGCAGTGAAAACCACACCCCGGTGGGAGCGCAACCTGGTCAGGGGGACTCTAATCATGACTATCCTTTGGCTTGCAGAGGGCGAGGTGAGCGGAGGGTGCAGTGAAAGCCACACTGTAGGGGGGGAGCACCCCAGTCATAGAGACTCGAATCCTGTTGAAGAGACAGAGAGAGAGCAGATGTTAGGATTAATTTAAAGTAGGAGCAATTTAAAGCAGGAAGAGAAAATCCTGCATCTGACTGGTCATTAGCAGTGCATTTTCAGTGTGTGATGCACAGCTAAAAACAATTGAAGGTCACCTGGACACAGAACATGAAAGAAATCACTGTGCCACAAATCAGAATGTTGAGAAGAGTAATAGACAACAGTTTTTACCTCCACTAAGTCAGAGTCTGCCATAGCCTGCCTATTGTAATTCATAAAAATACACAACAGCTGATTGGCTCCAAAATCATTGTGTCTCTACCCAAATGAAACTGATATCCAAACAATATCTGGGTCTTCAATCATTCTATCAGATGAGACCTGTCACTGGTCTGCCACTCGCTCCCAACCACCCCTTAATCACACACACACACACACACACACACACTGACAAAAAAATAGCAGTCAGTATTTAAACACTTTTTTTTTATCTGGCTCTTGTCAGTGAGTCCACCAGGATCTGTACACTTCCACAGACATGCTACTTCTCTCCCGTATTCTGTTCACTGTCTCTTACACGTTTTGGGGAACTTACTGTCCTTTCCCATTTCCAGCAGAAAGCACTCAAGCTCCCATTCACCTGTTGTTATGTTATATTAATAAATAAAACTAGTCTGCCCAGTAACACAGATTGAACCCTACTATTCGTGCATCTTTGTGGTCCGTGCTAAATGCCTACATTATGAAGCCAATCTGTGGGTCAGACCCATTGTTTTGGGAGCTGTGAGTGGGAAGTCATCATTAAGAACCACCAAGTCCCCTAACCCCTTCTTTTCCATCCTCCCTACACTATCTACATCCCTGATGGCTGATGCACAAGGAAGGTATTTGACTATTTCATTCCCCTTCCCTCCCCATCCACCACACCCTCTACTTCCATAATCACTGAGTCACCAATCACTAACAGTCTCCTTGCTGACTTCCTCCTGTTTACACCCTTAGGTGCAACCAAGTTGTCCTGCCAGTTTCTGATGACTGACTTATATCCCCTCCCGATGGAGTCAGGTGCTTGAGCTTCCTCCAGGGATGCAAAATTATTTGCCTTCAGAATGGTGTGAGACTGGTTCAGCCCCTTGTGGCTTCCCTGCTACGCTCCCCCCTGCCTTTCCCCACAATCCTCTAGCCCCCTAGGTCAGTGGGCCTCTGGAGTACTAGGAAAGTGGGGGTGGACGCTAGTTGAGGAGGTGCTGCAGCTTTTTTTTTATTTAGTTGTTTAACCAGGAGTAGCACACTAAGCTGAAAGCTTTTTTTACAGGAGTGACCTGGGAGCACAGGGAAGTTAAGTGACTTGCTTAGGGTCACACAGTATGCAAGTGGAAGCTGTGGAATTCAAACCCCAGTCTGGTCTGCTGGATGTCACCAGATTTGCAGCTCAGAGTCTTAAACCACTGGGCTATACTGCTTCCCTAAAGCTAAGATATTTCTTGCTGCTACCAGCTGAGCATGAACTCCACAAAGATCCTGCATATGGGGCAGTGATCCCCTCCTTCAGAGTGTATACCTGGATAAGAGTGTCCCACAGTACCCACAACTGACTACCTCTGTGCTGTACCTGATCTCCATACTGATCCTATGATACAAAAAGGCCTACTTTATATATGGAGTTCTATTACATTTTGAGTACTTTCTGCACCTCCCTTACTTAATCCCTTAACCCTTGGTTAATTATAATTATATATGTGTGTTTGTATAATATACATATACATAAATATTAAATACAAAAATATATACATTTCTATTTCACTTGTATCATCCAAATGTAATACGGACATACATATACACATACAAATATGCCAGCAGATAAAGACCTTACGATGTATCTAGTCTGTTTGATTGTGCAGCTCCCTATGCATTTACAAAGGGAACTACGCCATTCCCTTTTGATCTTCTTTTACTTCCCCCTTCCTACTAACCCCCCTTCTGCCCACAATTTCCCCTCAACCCTGTCCCAACCCCTCTTGAAGTTGGCCATCTTTTTTAGGGATAGCATCCCCTCTGGCAGCTCATTCCATCTGGCCACCACCCTCTCAGTGTAAAAGTGCTTCTTCATCTCTCAGCTAAACCTTCTCCTCACCAGCTTTAGTCTGTGCCCTCTTGTGGTCTTGTTCTTGCTAAGGCTGAAGAGGCCCTCAGTGCTTACCCTGTCAATAGGCTTAAGGTACTTGAAAGTCTCAAGCATATCTCCCCTCTCTTGTCTTTCCTCAGAAGAGTACATGTTCAGCTCTTGGTGCCTTTCCTCATAGGTGTTGCCCTGCTGGAACTGGATCATCTGTGTTGCCCTTCTCTGGATTGCCTCCAGCAAGCTGATATACTTCTTTAAGATATGGGCACTAAAAATGTACACTGTGCTCGAGCTGTAGTTTTACCAGTACCCTGTATAGCAGCAGAATGGCCTCCACCTTCCTCATGGTAATTTCCCTGGTTATGCAGTCTAACATCAGATATGCTTTGGCAGCTGCTCTCTTGCAGTGTGCAGAGTATTTCAGATCACTTGTGACTGTTACTCCCAGATTGTTTTCTTTCTCTGACCTGGTTACCTGCACCCACCCAGCCAGTGTTTGGTGCCTGGATTCCTTGCCTCTAAGTGTATAACTGTACACTTTTTAGTGTTAAACCTCAGCTGCCAAATGCCATATCATTTTTCTAACTTAGCCAGGTCATTCCTGAATTCCGGTGTTTCCTCATACGTGTCCACTCTCCCACAGAGTTTGGTATCATCTGTGAACAAGCAGATTATACCCTTGATCCCACCCATGATATCACTTGTGAAGATGTTAAAACAACATCGGACTAAGCACCAGTCCCTGTGGGGCCGCACATGTCACAGGCCTGGCGTGTAAGAATTATCCCTCAATTACCACCTTTTGGCTTCTATCCTGCAACCACCTTTTATCCCATCCTACAAGCCTAACCCCCACTACTAGGTCCTCCAGCTTCCTGGCCAGTCTTTTATGAGGCACCAAGTCAAAGGCCTAGCTGAAGTCCAAATACAAAACATCAGTCACCTGGCCTTGTCCACTGTCCTTTTAACCCAATTGAAAAAGTCAATTAGGTTAGTTTGGCTGGACCTCCCCTACACAAACCCATCCTGCCTCTCATCTTGGAGCCCATTTTCCTCCAGAAAGCTGAACAGTCTCTCTTTCAGGATGGTCTCCATCAGCTTATCCACTTACCCCTGAATACAGGATTGTTTAATTGTTTAAACATTTGTACCAAATGTAATTGTATTTTGTATAATCTTGTACTAAAATATTACAGGCCCACCTTGAAAATAAGACTTCAGTCTTAATGGTGTGTAAGTGCCATCTTAATCCTGTATAAAAATGAAGACTTAAACTACTACTATTATTGAGGTCAGGCCAACTGCACTGTAGTTCTCTGGTTTATCCTTTGGCCCACTTTTATGGAGGGGCACGCCATGCACCTTTCTCCAGTCCTGGGGAACATTTCTGGAGTCCAGAGAGATGTTAAACAAGTCTATCATGGGATCCACCAAAACTTTCACCAGTTCTCTAAGGACCTCAGGTAAATGTCATTTGGCCCCAGTGATCTGTCCACCATTATGACCCTTATTCCCTTGAGAACCCTGTCAGCTTGTATTGTGCCCTCTGTGAGTTCCCCCTTACTTCCTTATGATACTGGGCCACCCTTCTTCGGAATGGGGACTGAGCAGAAATACTCGTTAAGTACTTCTGCCTTTTCTTCACCACCCTCTGCCCAACCCCTTTCCTGTGTTTGCTTTATAATCTCATGCTTTATGTTTCTTTTCTCCATTCTATATATGAAAAAGGTCTTCTCATCTGCTTTCACCCTGTGGACTAGCTATACCTCTCTCATGGCCTTTGCCTTCCCTACTGCCCTGCTCACCTCTACTGACAGTGTCGTACTACACCCTATCCTCCTCCTTTTGGGTAGGCGTGAACTTTTTGAAGGCTGCCTTCTTACCTCTCACTGCTTTTGGCACCTCCTTGCCAAACCAGCTGTTTGGTTATTTTTTGGCCTTAGCATTATCACTTTTGATTTTGGTACACTTGCTATTGGCCTCCATCAAACCCTTCTTTATTATGGTCCATTTTTGTTCCATATCCATCCCCACTCTGAGCCCAGCAACATGCCCTTGCAGAACATCTCCCATTCTACCAAAGTCAGCCCTACGAAAGTCCAAGACTCTTATCTTGGTTTTGACCACCCCTCTGCCCATGTCCAGATAAAAACAGGTGAAGCAGCTCTACGGTGGCACCCTAATATCTATAGCAACTTGAAGCTCATACATGTATAAGTGACATCAGGTTTGGGCTACATGGTAAATGAGTCTGTTCACAGATGACACTAAACTCTGTGGGAGGGTAGATGATGGAGAGGGGATCAGCAGAAAGAGCAGGGAAGTAAAAATATGAACAGTGGCCTAACTTATTGTAACTAAAATGTAATTTCCAATAATAAGTGATGTATATTAGAAACAAATATCCATAGACAAAACATTTATTTATCTTGTTTTTTGTAAAAGGTACAGTAGGTGCACTTGTCAAATAGCCACACACACACACACATATATATATATATATATATATATATATATATATATATATATATATATCATAGTAACACGTAGTGCTACCATAGTTAGGGTTGAGGAGCCATTTACATGTTAAACCTAAAATTTTGCACCTTAACAACTTTGCAACTGTTCAACCGATTTGCCTGCAATTTGGAATACACAATCAAGTACCATACAGCTTGGGATCTGCCAGCGTTCGTACTGTTCGGATATACGGCTGCAGAGTTATTAAGCGTGATCTGTGTGCTTGTTTACACTTTCTTGGAATTCTTTGCTCGTCTCTACAGGTCACCCGGTTTGCGTGACTGGTACAAAATCTTCAGTAAATGTGCGGCCGGGGTCTGCAATGTGCCTTTTTAAGATTTCATGAAAAATATTAAATGGTTCAAAAGTTATTCAAAAAACAATTTCCCATTATAAGTCAATGGGAAAAGTTAGCGAAAAGTTCGAAAGTGTCACAAATGCAGTTTTTACTTTTGCAAATGGCCCTTTTCCTGTCGCAAATCTATCATTTTGTTTTCAGTTGGTCATCAGAAAAATGCTTGGCATTTAAATTTGGGACCCTCTAGCAACCTAATTCTTTTTGTATTCACCTAGTCGGACCCTGAGGATGCTAGGCATGTCTTTATTTTGGGGTAAAATACCCCAGAAATGTGTTTTTCAAATTTCTGGAAAAAGTACTTTCACAAAGTACTTTCACATTTGTGACACTGTCGCATGAATTTGCGAAAGCTTTTGTAAAGTTCGACAGTACTTTTCCAGGCTGTGTGAAAATGACAGCAATTCTTTGCCACCCTGCTGCAAAAGAACGGTTTGGTCTTTTGGGCTGAAATTTGGAGGAAACACAGCCAACATCTCTCAGATGTGCCTTTTTGTGGTTTGGTGAAAAAATATCAAAGGGAGCCAAAGTTATGGCACTCCAAACTTCTCTTTTTTCCCCATAGGATAATATTACGGCGTTCGCCGCACCTTTCAGGGCCAGTATCTCGGAAACGGTGTGAGATACAGACTTTCGCCGGAAAAGACTTTGCCTCACAGGGGCTAAGTTCAAAACTAGCCAGGAAAGTCATAAATCATATGACTTTTACATTTTCTTCTAAGTCGTACGGTTACTGAGATATAAGCAATTTAGTATTCCAACTCCTCATTTTCTGCTCTGAGACCCATTATTATGCATACATTCTTTGTACTCACTGTCTTTCTTTATGCAGCTTTTGGGGTAAACCAGCCTGTGAGCTTACATTACTGTTACCCTTACCACTTCTGCTTGTGGTTCTGTACCCATTTCACTTACTGTTCTCGTCTACGGCACCATGTGCGTTACCCTTTGTGTTTTCATTTGCACTTGCGTATGCGTTATTTTAACCATTTGTGTCTACAGTAATGTTTATCTTTTTGTTTCGCTTTGCGTCACCAATGCATTACCATTTGCGTTTGCGGGCATCTTGTTACTATGTGACAAGACATCATGTGGCCGGAGCATGGGGCCCAAAGGGCCCCATCCCGCCACCACACATTACATTCACTATTTCTCATTATCATTCTCAAAAGAAGGGAAATTAGAGGCAAAAACTCTGTTTAATGCATTAGTTAGGATTGTTCCACAGTAACAAAAGTGAGAAATTTGGTGTTGGGTTGAAAGCCCCTTTGGACCACCGCCACACACCCGGCATCCGGGGTGCACATTGGGGTTATCGGTCCTAACTCTCACCCCATTCTCTATACCTCTGCTTCTTCACACATCTGATGTGGTGAGAGTTAGGGCCGGCAACCCCAATGTGTACCCTGATGCCAGTTGGGGGTGTGGGCAGGGGTCCAAGGGGGGCTTTCAACCCTAATACCGAATTTCCTCACTTTTGTCGCTGTGGAACAAAGCTAACTAATGCATTAAATGGAGTTTTTTGCCTCTAATATATATATATATATTTTCAGGATAATGTCACAGGGATACAAGGACACTTCACAGAGCTTATGATTCAGTGAGGCACATCAGAACAGTAAGAAACAACAAAGAAACAAGGGATACAAGAATACAAATCATAGCAGTAAACTATTTTACTCATTCAAGCATTAACAAAGGAAAACCCCTATTGATCCATGGGGCTCATTTTAATTGGATACCATTAGCATACAGAAACATGGTTACATTCTTTAAATAAGGACGCATGTATTAAACATATACTATGCAAACAGTATAACACTTTCCAATGTAAAAATCCTTTTAAACTTATAAACTTAACTTATAGCACATATACATATTTCCTTTACAAAGGGAAATTACATTCTACAATACCAATCTGATAAATAAGTGCAATGAGTTTTTAAAGAAACTTTTTTGAACGCAAATATTGTCATCCATAGTCAAAGTTGGGACAACAAATTAGTGGTTGATCGGCCTGTTGTCAAAGACAATTACAAATACTGCCACATTTTATAGGTTTTAATTTAGGCATTAAATCTACAAATACAGAATTTCAATTATAGGGCCCCTGGAACAGAAGATACACCCTGCCAACATTATATTTAAAGGAATTGCATGTTACTTGGAGGCCATATCAAAGGTTCATCTCAAACATTATAAACAAGCTTTAGAGTGAAAGCAGATTCAAGATAAATTGAGTTATTGCATATCCTCTAATTTGTAAATTTCTATTGCCTCACTATTCATGAATAAGTATTGTGTATATGAATCAAGCTCTCTATGTGTGATGTTGATTTCTCTTTGTAAATATTTCAGTACAATTTTAAATAATTTTTATTTATTTTTTACAGATTTAGTCTTTGTCGTATTGGTCCTTGTAAGAACAGATTCAGAAGCAAATGATTTGATACATTTTATTGGACCAACATCCTTTATTGGACCAGCAGTTACATAACATCAAGAAGAAAGTGGCACAGCTACACAATGACATCTATTTTTAACCCAGTGCAAGAGGAACAACATAATCCCTAAAGGTCTTACTATTTGGAATCCATTAAAACCATGGATAATTCTATGTATGCTAAACAACTCTGCCATAGGATATCTGGGAAATTGAGAAATCACAGGATCCATATGTCATATGCCAAGAAAGTGTATTTGAACAAAGAGTTTGATGAAATTGTTACCACACTGAAGAAGATTTCTGAGGAACCCATTCCTATCATCTTGCAAGAGATACACATAAACTACCAAAGGACCTTAAGAAAAGACATGCTTGTCAAAAGCAGGAAGTTAGATGCCCTTCAACATACCATACTTCCTAACAACCATGAAGAACATAATAGAGTGATTGAACAACAACTCCACACAGATTAGCAACTTTCAGTTGTTAATTTGTCCAACCGCACACTGATTACTTGGGAATTAAATGTAGGTAAGCCAAGGCAAGGCAAGTTTATTTATAAGGCACCCAATCCCAGAGGCTCTGGGTGCTGTACATAAATAAAAACATACAGCAATAAATTAAAACACATAATAAACCCTCATTGAAACCATATCAGAATTAATATTCAACAATATTAAAATGTTTCCAGAGGTCAATCTTCAGGGGACTGGCCAAAACTAAGGATGGCATCAGCAGTCAAAGGCCAGGCTGAAGAAGTGGGCCTTTAGCCTCCCCTTGAACACCTCAACCAAGGGAGCCTCCTGGACTGCAGGGGGAAGCGAATTCCACAGTGTTGGCTCAGAGACACTAAAAGCACGCTGTCCCTAGGATCTGAGCTGATCCCTGGGATTGTCTAGGAGACCCCTCTAGGAGGAGCAAGGAAGAGAGCAGAGGACAATTGTGTCAGGAGCTCAGACAGATAACCAGGACCCAGCCTGTATGGAGTCTTAAAGGTGAAAAAACCCACCTTGAAAAGGGCCATCCATCTGACTGGCAGCCAGTGCAGGACATGCAGGACTGGAGTCATATGACTGGACCTCGAATGGCCAGCAGCAACTGGGCCACTGCATTCTGTACCAGCAGCAGTCTGTGGAGCATCCCTCCTGAGATCTGAACTACAGAGTGGTACACTAGTTGAGCATAGAAGTAACAAAGGCATTTACCAGTGTCAGTAGGTCCTTGGGCAGAATCAGAGGCTTAATCTGGGCAATGTTCCACAAGTGGTAAAAACCACTGCTGAATACACATACCAGATCTTCAAAGGTCAATCTTCTATCAAGGATCATGTCCAGATTTCACACTCTTGGAGAAACCACCAACTGCACAGACCCCAGAAATGTCCAGAGTCGGCCCCCTGGTGGCAACCCATCATGCCAATGACCAGGCTCGATCACCAGCACCTCAGTCTTGGCTGGGTTGAGTCTCAGCCAGCTGGAAGCCATCCAGTCATTGATTTTAGCCAGATAGCTATTAAGCATGTTGACAACTCTTGATGTGCCGGGTGCAAAAGACAAATACAGTTGGGTGACATTTGCATAGCAGTGAGTTTGCAGACTGTATTGTCGAATGAGCTCAACCAGGGGCAGCATGTGCACTGCGAATAACATCAGCGACAAGATTGAGCACTGATGTACTCCACAGGATAGAGGCATTGGGGAGGAGGAGGAGAAATTTCCCATCACCACCTGCTGCACTCTGTCTGAGAGGTAGGACTCAAACCATTTGATGACAGTACCAGCGAGTCCACAAAACTCACAGAGCAGATCGAGGAACACAATATGATCCACAGTGTCAAAAGCTGAGGAGAGATAGAGGAGCACAAGAACTGACCTGTCTCTTTTATCTCTAACCCTGAGCAGATCATTATGCATTCTCACTAGAACAGTTTCAGTGCTGTTTGGCCTGAAAACCCAATTGGAAAGGCTCATAAATATCTGAGGACACCAGGTGATCCTCAAGCTGTTGTGTTATCAATTTCTTGACAACCTTGCTCAAAAAAGGCAGGTTGGACATTGGACGGTAATTTACTAGGACATCTGGGTTGAGGGAAGATTTCTTTAGGAGGGGTTTCAACAGTGCTTCTTTCAAAGTAACTGGGAAGACCCCCTCCACCATCGAGCACCTGGCAATCCTGGTGTACACCTGGCCAACGGCATTAATACATCCCATTAAGAAATGCCTGGTACCGGGTCCAGTTCACAAAAGGTGTGCTTCAGATCTAAGATCACCTTAGTCATGTCAGACACCTCCACTGCCCTAACCTCCCTCAGGCAGACTGAGTGCCTCTGAAACTCCCAACCTGATCACTGCGAGGTGAGACCCTCCCTGTTTGAATCCCTGACCAGATGGCCAACATTCTGTCAGAGAAAAACAGAGCAAATTCTTCACATAAAGTGGCTGAAAAAGCTTTTTTGGACTGAAGACAGGCAGGATGTAAAAACCTATCCACGGTCTGAAAAAGCTGAGATGGTCTATTTTTCCCTGCAGCAATTTCCATGGACAGAGATTGCCCCCTGGTACACAGCATAGTGAGAATGTAGGGACAGCTTGTTGGCCTCCAGCTGGGTCTGCTGCCAACAATGCTCCAGCTTCTGACCCCTGATCTTCATTGTCTTGAGATCTCCATCAAACCAGGGAGATCTAAAGTGAGAGGATCCTGGTTGTATATGGACTGGTGTGATAGTATCTAGAACTTCGGAAACCACCCAGTTATAGGTGGCTACTGCCTCTCTAATGCCAATCACACTTGCTGCATCAACCCCAGATAGGTCAGCTAATGCCAGCAGTCCCTCTGGGTCAATGCCCATTAAGGGGTGATAGCTGACCATCTCCACAGGGGATGGGCTTTCAGGGGGGCCCCAAAACTGAACTCCATGGTGCAGTAATCAGACCAAATGACCTGATCAGTCTTGAGGTTATCAATATCAAGATCCAGCTGGAACACCAGATTGAGTATGTGGCCATGTTGGTGGGTGGCAGAAGCAACTGCCTGTGACAAGCCCAGTGATTGCATCAACTGGAGGAGGTCATAACTGAAATGTGAGGATTCAATGTTGACCCAGGAATTGAAACCCCCCAGGATTAAACACCTGGGAGACTCCAACACCTGGTCGATGATGAAGTCTGCTGCCTCCTGCAGGAATTCCTCTCACCCGGGGGGGCAGTAAGTGAGGAAAATCCTGCAACCTGCACCTCTATGTATGGTGACACACTCAAAGGATAGGATGTTACCAACTGGGTGCACAGAGAAGCCCAAGTTGGATTGAGAAATGATGGCCACTTCCCCACCCCTGCAATCCTTCCTTGGACAGTGCACCATGGTGTATCCAATGGGGATGGAGGCCTCAAAAACTGGGCCCACATCATCACCAAGACAGGTCTCCATGATGCAGGCTAAGTCAACAGTAGAAATCAATTCTGCAAAACTAGCGGTCTTGTTCTTCATCAACCTACCATTGCAAAGCACTGCCTGAAGAGGATCAGAGGAAGCAGCTGGTCCTCTAGCTCCCTGCCCACTCAGTCTGGTGGGAGCTCTGGGTACGGAGACCAAACACATCAGGCCTCTCCCTAGGCTCCGTTAACACCCAAGGTGTCTCCTGCACCAGACAACCTCAATGCTGCTCATCACCCCCTCCTCATCTGCCCTTGGCACTCAATGAACCAGTTGCCTCCTAGTAATAACAACCTCCCTGCAGTGCCTAACTGCAATATCAGAAACTGGAAGGTTGGTAAGGGGGCAAAGGTCATGGAGCCAAGAGGCAGCACCAACACATCTCCTGCATGGCTAGACCAGTCCAAAGAAAGCATTAGATGTTACCACAGGAGTGCAATGATAAAAGGAAACTCTTGTATTAACAGTCACATGCACCACCCACACCACCACACACACAGCAAACCCACAGATTAACACTAGATGTTAAAAACAACCCTCAAACCCACTCACACAATCACTCACTCCACTATACAAGAATTCTAATAAACTTCCACACACCACCAATCACCCTTCCCCACACAAATCACACAGAAACCCCCCACAAAATAATCCACCCCATTCCCCAAATCACTTTAATAAAATAATAAAATAAATAACCATATGGAAGAGATCAAAAATTAAAAATGTGCTGAAGTAAAAGTTCCAGATTTAATGCAAAAATAAGAACAGTTACTCTGATACAGTGCAAATGTCAGAAACAGGCAGACATCACCTACCCAGTCCAGCAATTCAAGCCTCTCCAAGGCTGGCAACTTCCTTTTCAATGCAAACAGACAGAGGTGCTCAGACCACCACAGTCAGAGATAAAATAGTTGCAAATTCAAAGCAAATCTGAAAGTGTTTAGGGTTCCAAGGATCCCTTCAAAGAGTTCTGTGAATGTACTTTCAAAGGGCCTCACTTTCTGCCCAACAAAACCATTGGACAAAATACAGTTTTGTGGTGAACAAGAGGAATTCTTCCATAGATTGAGACATAAAGAATTCTTTCACAGCAAGGAAGAAATCACAGGTAGTCCAGACATCACAATCAGTAACAATTTAATGGATAAGAAAAAGAAATCTGAATTTATCCCCCCTTCAAGTGGGCGTAACAATGTGTCTCGGTATTGTAAATCTTCTGTTTATCCTGTGTTATGTCATTGCTTGTTTCCACTCCCCCCACACCCAGGACGTAGCTGGAATTGAGAGTTGCACCACTAAGTATGCCTTCCTGGTAAAACGTTTAAATAAAATAAATTGTTTCTGCCAGCGAGTTAGTGGTCAGTCCCGTACTAGGCAAAAACTGTCCAATTACAACCTCTCTTCACTAGAATAGAGAGCTATACAAACATTGAAATCAAACCACAGCATTGTCATCAAAAAATCTCATAAATGCCCTGCAGTGGTGATATTAAACTGAGAGGACTATATTAATGAAGCCAACAGACAGCAAACTGACCATACCTACTACAGAGAACTGAAGAGTGACCTCACTACAACCTATAAAAAAGAACTACAGCACTTATTTAGATCTTTTCCAAACCATGTCCAAAAGAGACTAACTGACCTCAGCCCTGCTGAATCCAAGCCAGGGACATTCTACATGATGCCTAAAATACATAAACCTGGCAATCTGGGGAGACCCATAGTCTCTGGTAATGGCACCCTGACTGAGGGGATCTCAGGGTTTGTAGAAACCATTTTAAACCACTGGTTCTGGAAGGAGTTTCATGTAGGACATTACACACTTTCAGCATAAACTTTCTGGTTATAAGGACTTACCACCTGATACCATTTTAGCCACGATGGATGTAACATCACTTTACACTAATATTCCACACATGTATGGCATTTCAGCCTGCCTTAAATACAGACTGGACCAAAACATCAACTCTGAAGTGTTGGGGAAACTTACCCAAATTCATTCTGACACATAATAACTTCAGCTTCAATCGTAAACATTATGTTCAAACTATGGGAACAGCACTGGGCTCCACAGTATGCTGATTTGTTTATGGTGAATTTGGAGGAGGACTTTTTAAGGCACTGTACACACAAACCACTCACTTATTTCCATTACATTGATGATTTATTTATAATTTGGACTGAGGGAACTGAAACACTTTAAGATTTTCATTGGGAACTTAATGACTTCCACTCAACCATAAAGATTTCCCTGGCATATTCTGTCACAAGTGTTAATTTTCTTGACAGCACTGTCACCATCAAGGATGGAACCTTACATACACGTATTTATAGGAAGTGAACAGACAGACATAGATACTTACAAAAGAATAGTAATCACCCGAGCCACACTAAGAAATCTGTCATGTACAATCAAGCACTTCGGTATCAGCATATTGGTTCAAATGAGGAAGACAGAGATACACATTTGGCTATGTTGAAAAACACCTTTACTGAGCAAGGACACTCTTCCAGAAAAATTGACAGGACAATAGAATTTGCAACATAAATACCAAGACAATAATTACATCAGTATAAGGAAAGGACAGCTGCCAACATAATACCCTTAGTAGTCACATATCATCCTGACATTGAACTTCTGCATAAGATTATTAAGGGCCTCTACCCACTATTTAGTGTGGATGAGATCCTAAATTATATTTTTAAGGAACTACCACTACTATCTTTTAAACAACCACAAAACTTAGCCAACCTAACTATTGGGAGTAAACTTTTACCAGAACAGAATACCATGACACTAAATGGTACATGATCCTCTAATCAATTCAGTTGTAAGACTTGTGGACTCATTTCCACTTTGGACTGTGTGGTTACATTAGAATGAATAAATTCACACAGACACAGTATTAATCTGAAGATGACTGAAAAACCAGTGGGGCAACACTTCTCTCTGCCAGACCACTCAATCTCATTTATGTCAGTAATGGTCTTAAAAGGAAATCTCAAAAGCACACCATGATAGGGTGAGCTCTGTGAGAGGTAGGTGCCCTGGTAGAAATACAAGAGCTATTCCTTGCCTCTCTTTAGGTACCGCATGCCTATATTATTGAAAGTGCTTTAAAAACTATGATTAAAGTGAATGAGGCCATCGGGCATAAAATAAGAAGGAAACTTATGTAATGCCCCTAAGAAAACTGGGGTCCAGTATCAAACATTTTAGGACAGTATTTAAGTAAGGATGCTTAAAGTTCCTGTTCTTTGTTTAAGAACTATTTAAGGGCTCTTTTCTGTTAATTCCATGCAGTCAGGGTGCTGGCATAGCATTGCAAGCAATGACAGCACCAGCATATTGGCTTCCTCAAGCACATCGCCGCAGCTACAGTGCACAGGGGAGCAGGGGCGCCCACCGACGACAGCGCCGGTGCATAGTGCAAACCACCACACCTCCGCTGAGCCCCCTGCCAAACACCATCAGGGACACAGGAATTGCGGCAACAACAGAGGGCACCACAGACATGAGTGAACCTGGCACACATTCCCTGCAGACATAGTGCATGCCACAACAGGACACCAGGAAGGGCAGACACGGCACCCACACCATGACACAGGTCCAGTGCTGCTGTGCAACATGCCTTCCAACAACCACAGCCACCAACAGTGTCTCCTCCCCTCCCCACCCCACCAGCATAGCCCACATGGTCATCAGAGATGCCTGCAGTGTGATTCCCCCATACCCAACCTGGGTGTCACTGGGTGGCGGGGCAGGTGCACCTTGGATGCTGGCAGCCAGCACTACTGATCCTCTGCAGTGGTGCATGCCACAAGGGAAATGCCATTGTCCATAGTACACCGTCAGCAGGTGGTCTGGGGCTGCTGTTCCTCCAGAAACCATTTTTTTTTTAATTTAATAAGTTTTATTATATTCACTTGTACAGGGATTTAAACCATACATGACATATGCAGCTAGACATCTTGTATCTGTACAAGCAAACATATAAACAACATATATCTTCCACATTCCCCCCAATAGCCCTCCCTCCCTGAGATACCTAACCTCAAGCAAAAGTAAATTCAGTACCAGGACAATATGAGAAGACTTTGTCTTGTATGTATACGACTAACTTATAGGTGACATCACCTAACCTTCATATTACATTTATATTAATAAATTATACAGTTCTTTAATGGTGTTAGCAGGATGGACAACTACACTGTTAACAATGTCTCCAGTTTGGCCCATCTTTCAGCATATCTATTAGGCCGATCACTAAGAGTAGCAATTATTTTTTCAATCCCTAAGTTGTATAACATTTCTTGTAACCATTCTGAATACGAGATTTCTTCCTGATCCAGCCAATGGTGTAACACCAGCCTTTTAACCACTAGGGATATTAAGAAAATATTGAACCTTCTCTCCCTGTTAGTAATCGAAGAATAGTCCCCTACTACACATATTTCAGGAGAAAAGAGCTCCACTAAACCTAATAGGGGATTAATTATAGCTTTGATCCTTCCCCATAATGGAATTATTTTACTGCATTCCCATAAGATGTGGAATAGAGAGCCTTCCACAGAGAAGCATCTCGAACACAGTGATGAGGGAAGTCTACCCATTTTAAACAGATGCTTTGGAGTTAAAAATATGTTATGGAGGATATAGAACTGAGTAAGATGCAGCTTATCATTTGCAGAATATGTTATGGAGGATATAGAACTGAGTAAGATGCAGCTTATCATTTGCAGAATATCGATGCAAATCAGCCCATATACCATCCCATTCTTTAGAGGGCCCAGGGAGCATAGTCTCCCAAAACTGGGATACTCCAGAAACTGTAGGGTGTATATAAGGGCATATAAAGTTTACCAGTTTTGACACCGAGTGGGATGATCTGGCAAAGCCTTGCATTTGAATGAGAAATTCATTTTGGTTAACATCCCAAATTTGGTTACCAAACCATTCCAATTACTTATGGCGAATCTGATACATCTTAAAAATGTTGGTATTTGGAAGTCCCATAATCAATAAAAGTTGAGGGCTTTCAACTATTCGTCCTTCTTGTAAGATGTCTGCAACATATCTTCCTGACATTTCTGGATCACAAATAGGTACACCTTGAAGTTTAAAGTTGGAATTCACACCTAGCGGCTGAGACATATCTTTTGTATTCTCATATCTCATGGACTTACATAATTGCGCATGCACTCTAATCGAGACCCCAATAACTGAAGAATTTAATTGGCATGGTAATCTATTTACTGAGATAACATAGATTCTAATGAAAGTCCCATTTCCCTAATCAGGTATCTTTGCAGCCAAATAGGGGTATATTGTGAGGGATTTACTTCCCCTGGATCTACGGCCCATCGAGCATACTTAGATATATGACTGGCTAAATAGTATTAATAAAAATGTGGCAATTTATGACCCCCCTAGTGTTTTGGGGCCACCATTTTTATATAGAAACAGCTGGGCCTCTTCTCTTGCCATATGAGACGTGATATTAATCCATGAAGTTTTTTGAACCATGCCATGGAGATAAACAAATTAAGCATATGTATGGAGTGAAAAATATGGGGAAGAATATTCATTTTGACCACACTAATTCTGGCCTGTATTGACATCAGGAGCAGTCTCCATCTAATAAGATCCCTTTCAATAGTTAACACTAAATTCTCCAAATTCCATTTCTTCCTCAATATTACACTCTGTGAAAGGATTATACCTAAGTATACTAGCTTGATTGATTTCTTTAGCCCTAAATGTGCATAGTCTGTTGGAACTACTCCATTATTTAAGGGCATTAGGGTGGTTTTATCCAAATTTAATTTGTAATTTGAGACCCTTCTGAATTGGGAGATGATTTGCAAAGCAGTTGGTAATGAAATAGCTGGATGAGAAATATGGAGTAAAAGGTAGTCAGCATATGCTGAGATTTCAGCCTCCAGAAGGCCTAACACTATGCCATGCACTTGTGATGCTGAGTTCAGAAATCTGATTAGGGGTTCAAGGTAGATATTAAACAAATATGGGGATAACAGGCAACCTTGAAGAGTTCCGGAATGTAAATATAAACCTTGCGACAAGACCCCATTACAGTAAACCTTTGCACTTGGTCTAGTGTATAAATTTTTAACCCAATCAATAAATTTGTTGGGAAAACCAAATTTCTCCATAGTCATAAAAAGAAATTCCCAATATACCCTATCAAAGGTTTTCTCCTCATCCAGGGATATCAGGACCATTGGATCCTGAGATTCTCTTGATATGGAGAAAATGTATTCTAGTTTTCTTAAATGATCCAGTGAGGATCTCCCCCTCATGAGCCCTACCTGTTCGGGCCCTTTAAGTCCTTCCCACACCTGCATTACTCTGGTAGCCAGTACTTTTGCCAAAATGTTAATGTCGCAATTTATTAGCGATATAGACCGGTAATTAGTCACTTTGTCAGGGGGTCTGTTGGGCTTAGGTAGTACCACGATGAGGGCTTGTAACAGTGAGAAGTCCAAAATGCCCTTGTCACAGAGATATGAAAAGACCTGAGCAAGAATGGGGGCCAAATTATTTGCTAAAGCCTTATATAAATTAGCTGGGAAGCCATCAGGCCCAAGTGTCTTGTCTGAAGATAGCACCTGAATAGCCAATAACATTTCAGGTTGAAAGATGGGCTGTGTCAGAAAAGTTTGATGGGCCTGGGATAAGTGTGGGAGTGGTACTCTGTCCAAATAATCTTGAATCTCCTTATTTGATGGGGGGTTCAAGGGAGAGGAGTATAATAGAGAATAAAACCTGTCAAACTCTTGAACCACCTCTTCTGGAGAGTATTTCAAAGTTCTGTCAAATTGTGAACAGATGGCTTTGACCCACTGGGAGGATTCTTGTTCTTTAAGCCGCATAGCCAGCAAATGCCCAGCTTTGTTCCCTTGAACTATATACTTTGCCCTGGTCTCAAATAGGGCACACTCGGACCTCTCCCTCAGTAAATCAGCATACTGATGCCTCAGTTTGGTTAGTTCAACTTGCCGTTGATCAGAGAGTTCCAGGACTAAAGTATTCTCCAGCCTATCTATCTGCCCTAAAAGAGACAGCAGCAAAGCTTCCCATTTTTTCTTATGGGTCGAGGTAATCCAGATGCACTCCCCACAGAGAGCACATTTTAGTGACCCCATACTTTGTCCATACTAGAGACAGACCTGAGGTTCGACTGCCAGAAGTTTTTAGTTAGGGTTTGCAACTTCTCTAGGACCCATGAATCTTTAAGAAGTTGTGTATTTAACTTCCACATGTTGTCCCGATTAGAATTTTGTTTGGGGTTATATGCTATCCATACTGGTGAATGATCTGACAGTACCCTAGAAGCTATATCAGTACTTGTAATATGACTTAATACTTCAGTGCTAACTGAAAAATAGTCTATCCTAGACAGGGATTTGTGTACTGAGGAATAGAAAGTGTACTTCTGAGTATTAAGATGGAAAGTCCTCCAGGGGTCACATAAACCTCCCAAGGTTATGAACTCCTGGAGAGCTAACTGGATGGAGGATAACCTCCCAATCCGACCACTCGATTTATCCAAGTTAGAAGTTATGGTAACATTCCAATCTCCTGCAAAAATCATAGGGAATTGTATCAATTCGGATATCACGTTCACTAGTCCCATAAAAAAATAGAGAGATGGGATACTTGGTCCATATACACACCCTAGAGTCAGTTCTATTTGGTCCAAGACTCCATGCAAAAAAATGTATTGACCCTCTGGATCTACAATTACTTTATTTAGCTGAAAGTTAATGCCCCTTTGAAGGAGAATAGCCACTCCTCTTTGACTGCTGGAGTTTCTTTCTGTATAACTATATCCAACCCATAGACACCTAAGCAAAAGGCTCTCTGATGCTAAAATATGGGTCTCCTGGAGAAAAGGTATCTGACATTGTAATGCCTGCAAATGACCTAAGATCTGATGTCTCTTAGATGGGGAACGCAGTCCCTTGATATTCCATGTAACACACTTCATACCCTCATGTGTATTTAGAGCACATACTCCATACTGATCCGGTTAATACTACCCATTTGTCCCTTTGATTAGGTATCTTATACTCCCAAAACCCCCTCCGTACAAAATAATAAAACCCAGAATTATTATATTTGACCCCTTAACCCTCAAGATTAACAACATAAAAAGAAAAATAATAAAACTTTTCCTCTTTTGTGTTCTGGTTTCGTCACCAGAACAGTAATCAGCTTCAGGTTGTGATGTATCCCTTCCTTAAACATACCCAGAAAATCCTTTCTCTGCCCCACATTGTCTAACTAACTATAAAAGTTCCAAACATCTCTCAATTACCCATTACTTAACTTGAGTCTAAGTAAATATTGTAGGCTTTCCCATACCCAGATTAGACTGCTTAAACAATAGATTATTTAGCACATCAAAACATTTAGTAAATGTTTAGTTACCATTCAGCCCATTATTTGCCATTTCCCCCTTAGAAAGAACATAAGTAGCCCCGACCATCTGAAGGGAAAATGCTCATTGGGACTATCCATTACATTAGATGCCTAACATTAGAACAATGTAATTAACCTATAAAGCACAACATCTCAGTCTACTTTGCCCCAGTGGTGCTTCCAGAACCTTAATTAACTTGGGGCTATAGAAGGAGGAAAGAAAGTGACCGGGTTGCAATAAATTACTAAATGTTTGTTAGTATATGGTTACTTCCCCCTATAATTATTTAACAACTACAATATGCTCCAGAAGTTAACAAATTGGCCTAGCCCACTCTGATTTGGTACCAGTAAAGCATTATTCGAAAGTGTGCACTCAGCAATACACCGCAATGCTCTTTCCAATTAGTAACTACTTTCACTCTATACAGCTTTTAAATGTTCGCAGTATCCAGCTAAGCATTCATGAGCTGTATCATTTAAACAAATCAGGATGCAGTTTCTTCAGCTTTTCCTCTGCCTGAAGACACGACTCAAAACTATGCCATTCTTCATTATGATAAACTTGCAGTGTGGCTGGATATTGCATTCTAAAATGAATTGCAGCAGCAATAAATTTAACCACTACAAAGTGGAACTCCTTCCTCTTTTACCTCACTGATTTTGGAAGATCTTGTGTGATCCTTATTTTCTTGCCTTCCCAAAGCAGTTCTCTAATGTCCTGAGTTTTGCTCAAAATATGCTGCTTATCCCTGAAGTTTAGCAGCCTAAAGATTAAAGGGCGTGGAGGAGCTCCTACTGAGGGAGTCGGTCTTAATGATTGGTGGGCCCGCTCGATCACATACTCTGGGACATTAGGAGATGGGCCTGCCAGCTTATTGAACAACTTCTGAGCAAATAATACAGGTGATATACCTTCTTCCCCTTTGGGTAGCCCTAATATTATCTGATTATTTCTTCTCGATCTCCCTTCTAAATCTTCCACCTTACTTTCAATTGCCTTAATTCGATGACACATTTGTGACATTTCAGGTTCGATTCTCTCTCTCCAGTCATCGAGAGAAGAAATTCTCACTTCATTATCTGTTGTATGTTGGGTTAATACAGCCAGAGAGGAAGTAATGCTCTGTATTGAAACTGCTAGAGACTCCGGCGACTCTTTCAGGGGAGCAATTCCTTCCCAAAACTTCTCTTCTGTAAGCATGGCATGGGAGTTGGTTTCCTCCACTGCCCCTGCTAGGGCTGCTTTAGAGCGCTTAGCCACTTTGTCCCGCATCAGTGTGGTAGGTGACATGTGGCGAGGGGGAATATCTCGCATTTCCTGATCCATTTTGGAGATAACTCGCTGCTGCGACACTCCTTGTGGCTTCTTAAATATGGAATAAGCCAGCTTTTTACAATCTCGCTCGATTTTGATTTACAAACTTCTTTACATTAACTCATGGAGCGGGAGAAAAGAAATCTGTGACCATTCAGGCAGCCATCACGTGACCTCAGAAACTATTTTTAAATAATTTACTGGTGCGTAGGATTTTGTGATAGTTAACCTATTTTAAAACAAGTTACTGTGGTTAAGGAGTTGTCATAGCAAAACCTGCAGTGTGAATTGAAACACAGACAGCCTCAGGTGCAGGAAATTGTTTCCTTCATTGTTTTCAGACGACAAAGTGTTGTATTGGATCAGGAAAGGTTGCATCATAACCATTGTCAACCAATTGCCCTGGGTGGAGCTTTCCAGTCTTGATCAGATTACTATAAGCTACTGGTGGCTACAATATTTAGAGACACAAAGCACATCTTCTTGACCAGGCCAGACAATACTTCTTTATTCAGCTGTGAGCTGTGTGGGAAATTCTATATTGCACTTGATATCTGTAACAACGTACACTTTTGCTCAATTCTGTGGGAGGTGAAACTAACTACCCATGGTAATTGCTTTTTATTAACATATTTATTTAGTGTTTAACCAAGAAGGGGCTTGCAAACTCTGTTTGTCTTGTGAATAACTTCAGAAGGATTTAAATACTGCATTTGGGTAGATCCTTGGAGGTGGCTAGATTGTCTACTAGGATTTTCTGACAGATAAACTATTTTTAAATAAATTACAGGTGGCTGAGGAGTTGAATAAGGAGCTTGCAAACTCTGCTTATCTTGGGAGTAACTTCACAAGGGTTTGAATACTGCATTTTAGTTGTTCCTTGGGGGTAGCTTGATTGACTACTAGGATTTTGGGACAGAAACTATATTGAAATAATGTACTGGTGCATAGGATTTTGTGATAGTTAAACTATTTTTAAATAAATTACAGGAGGTTAGTTGAATTATTATAAAGGGCAGTACTCACCAGGGTGGTGGAGCAGTGGTGTATTTGATTGTTTCTAACAGTAACTTGTGGTTGTGGACTACCACCACCTCCCCACCCACCCCCAGGCATGGCATTTCCTTTATAGCCAAAGTTCTGACATCACTTCCTCAAGAGGTCTTGGGGCAGAACTGTCATATTATTAATAACCCAGCACAGTGTATAAAGGGTAAGTACATACCACACACATACACATATATATATATATATATTTATAAAATGGGTAGGGAAATTGTCCAATATCATTAGCTGACCAGCATCACATGACCCGTCACGTATATCAGGCGTGACCCGCACCTGCACTTTACCCCCCTCAAAACATTTTGACGTTTTATAGATAGATAAACCACTCTGAGGTGTGCGTCGCTCTGATATATGCGCCTTGAGGCGGTTGACGCACTAGGTGTGCGTATATCAGAGCCACCACACACCTCAGAGTGGTAAATCTATTACATATATAATATAGTATAAGGGAGAGGGACATGTGGGAAGTGGAGCAATGCACTGGCTGTGGGGCAGCAGTTTTCCAGGATACATTCTGGAAACTGTATTGCTGTCCTATTTGCAGGCAACTGTCAGCTCTGAGGGAGGAGGTTGCCCACCTCCAGGCTGAACTACAAGGACTAAGGAGGCCTCCCCCACTCAAACAGCACCACTGCCACTTTAGAGGTTGCAAAGTATGAAGAGCAGTTGGACCACTGTGGGTTCTGGGAAGGTGTGAGTTTCAGAACAGAGGTGAAGTCCCCTAGTTGTACCTCTACACAAATCATATCCCAATCTGGCAGAGCAAGGTTTCTGTATGATGGCACCCTCAGTGGAGACCAAGATGAATGCTGAGGACATCCACAATGTAGACCCACAAAAGGGTGGCAAGGGACACCACAGGGGAAGGAAACAGCTTCTGATAGGGGACCCAATTGTTAGGGGGGTAGAACTGGGGAAGGGAGAGGAGAGGGAAGTAAGGTGCCTACCTGGTGCCATGGCTTAGAGGAACAAGAAGTGAATCCTCAGGATTGCAGAAGCAGCATCACAGGAGAGGGAACTAGGTATCACTGTCCACATTGGGACAAATGACCTAGCTAGGCATGGAATCAGTGCAGTGCAGGATGAATTTGTGGAGTTGGAGAGGGGTCTCAGACAGGTAGCAAGCATGGTTACCTTCTCAGAGGTCCTGCCAGTCCATGGCAAGGGTGAGGCTAGGGTACTGCACACCATGCAGTTTAATGAATGGTTGCAAAACTGGTGCAGAGCACAGGGCTTTGGCTTCATTGGAGACTGGGGGTATAGCTGGAGAGATGAAGGTCTATACTGGCATGATTGTCTGCATCTGTCTGTGAAGGGAACCAAGCTCCTAAGTGACAGGTTTAAATGCTTCCTTGGCAAGATTTTAAACTAGCCAAGGGGGGGGAGGTGCTGATAAGAGGCAGGAAATTTCAAGCCTCCCCCCAAAAAAAATGACAGGTAGTAAGGTAAACACTGAGGTACAGGGCTCAACAGAGGGCAGGACAGGGGTAAATGGAAAAATAGACAAGGGCAATAAGAGCAAGGATGGGGGAAAAAAGTATAAAGCCAACATTAAATGGAGGGCAATGAGTACCAATGCCCGTAGTCTGGGAAACAAACTTCCTGAGCTAGTAGCCCTGATGGAAGATAAACAATTGGATATTGTGGCAGTCACGGAAACATGGCATATGGAGAACCATCACTGGGATGTCAACGTAGCGGGGTACACAGTCTGCAGAAGGGACAGGGAGGGTAAAAGAGGAGGTGGAGTAGCTCTATACATAAGGGAAGGGATCAAAGCAACAGAACTGAAAAGTAAAGGGGGAGGACAAGAGGCACTGTGAGTCACCTTGAAGACAGGAAATGGCATCACAATCCGCACAGGGTTTGTATACAGTCCCCCTACTCAAGGGGAGGAAATGAACAAGAAAGTGATAGAGGACATTCTCAAAATGGCTGAAAAAGGGGAAATACTGTTGATGGGGGACCTGAATATGCCAGATGTTAACTGGATGACATGTACTGCAGCCACATCCAAGAGCAGGGTCATTCTCGATGCCCTGCAGGGGGCAGGCCTTAGACAGCTAGTGTTGGAACCCACTCGGGAGGAGCAATACTAGACCTGGTACTCTCAAATGGAGAGAGGACCACAAATTTAGAAGTCAGTAGACATCTGGGAACAAGCGAACACTGCACAGTGTGCTTCACGATAAGCACAACCATGGAGACAAGCCATACAAAAACAAGGATGCTGGACTTTAGAAGGGCTGACTTTGGCAAAATAGGTGAATACCTGAGGAATGCACTAGCAAATGGCTAAACAGGAGGGGTGGAAGAACAATTTAGAAAAATCAAAACTGCCATCATAGAGGCAACAAATCTTTGTGTGAAACAAATAAAGAAAACAAGTTGGAGTTAAAACCCACTATGGTTCTCAAAAGAGGTGGCAGGGAAGGTTAAGGAGAAAAAAGCTGCATTCAAAAAGTATAAGGAATCACCAAAGAAGCACGACAGGGAACTGTATCAATTAAAGCAGAAAGAAGTGGGGAAGGCAGTCAGAATAGCAAAGGCCTAAACCAAGGAATAAATAGCCAACTAAGTTAAGAAGAGAGATAAAGCATTTTATAGGTGCATTAGGGAGCACAGAAAGGTTAAGAGAGGAATAGTGAAGATTAATAAAGGAGAGGGGAGGTGGGTAGAGGGAGGTAGTGAAAAGGCAGAGATACTGAATGAATACTTTTGCTCAGTATTCACAAAAGAAGATGAGGAGGAGAACCTAAACCAGACAATAGAAGCACTCTGGGTAGGGGGGTTGACACCAGTCCATTTACAGAAGAAAGAGTCCTGAAAGAACTCCGAAAACTCAAGGTGGACAAAGCAATGGGTCCTGACAGGATTCACCCCAGAATCCCAAAAGAACTAAGGGAGGATCTAGTGACACCACTGACCACACTTTTTAACAAATCAAGGGAGGATGGGGTGGTACCTGAGGACTGGAGGAGGGAAGATGTGATTCCCCTTCACAAAAGTGGGAGCAAGACAGAAGCAGGAAACAACAGACCTGTTAGTTTGACCTCAGTGGTAGGGAAAATGATGGAATCACTTCTTAAAGAAAGAACTGTTGAGTACCTAGAGGCCAGCAGGGCACAGGACCCAAAGCAACATGGATTTATAGCAGGAAGGTCATGTCAGACAAACCTAATTGATTTATTTGACTCGGTGACCAAAGTAATAGACAAGGAAGGGGCTATGGGTATGGCCTACCTAGACTTTAGCAAGGCATTTGACACAGTCCCAAACAAAAGATTAATAATCAACTTAGCCAGCCTGGGAGTGGGTTTCAGGGTGGTAGCCTGGATAGCAAACTGGCTGCACAACAGGATACAAAAGGTAATAGTGAATGGAACACATTCCAAAGAAAGGGGGATTAATAGTGGAGTACCTCAAAGCTCAGTACTGGGTCCTGTCCTCTTTAACATCTTTATAGGTGACATTGCAGAGGGTCTGGAGGGAAAGGTATGCCTCTTTGCAGATGACACAAAGATCTGTAACAGAGTTGATACACAAGGGGGGGGTTGAAAGGATGAGAAGGGACTTGGCAAGGTTGGAGGAATGGTCAGACATATGGCAACTTAGATTCAATGCAAAGAATTGCAAAGTAATGCACCTGGGAAACAAAAACCCAGGAGAAGAGTACACAGTAACAGGGGAGGTACTAACAACAACAAAAATGGAAAGGGACTTGGGGTAGTCATATCAGATGAACTAAAGGTGGGTAAGCAATGTGAGAAGTCAGTAAGGAGAGCCAAGGGGATACTGGGATATATAGAAAGGGGCATCACAAGTAGAAAGAGGGAAGTAGTTATCCCTCTGTACAGACAGTTGGTGAGACCCCATCTGGAATACTGTGTGCAGTTTTGGAGACCCCATCTACGCAAGGACATAGACAGGATGGAAGCAGTCCAGAGGAGGTTAACCAAATGGTGCAGGGTCTGCATCAGAAACCATATTATGGGGACATATTTTACTCATGTGGGAGAAAGAAGGACTTAAAGAAGTTGGAAGCAAGTTATAACAGCCTAGCTAGATTTGTCCTAGGGGCCCCCAGATTAACCCATAGATGTTTGCTTTATGATCAGCTAAGGTGGCAAATGTTCTGTGAGCGTAACCACGAACATTTATTAGCCTTTGTTTATAAAGGACTACAGGGGAAGTATCCTATGTATGTTGTAGAAAATGTGATTTATAGGGATACATTGGCCTCTTTGAGGAATTGTCAAGTGCCCAGCTTGGAGCTGCCTAGATGTAATTTGAATATTGGATGACAATCTGTATATTATAGAGGGGTGTTGAGTTGGAATACAATTCCTGAGGCCTTGTTCCTTCATAACGTAAAAAATTACTGGCTTTTGATACAGCGTTGGTACCATAATAATTTACATCAAAAAAGGCAATGCTGTATTGACATATAAAGGATATATGTTTATTTATAGCATGAATTGTTATTACTAAGTTAGAATATATTGTATCATAGGGATGTTCTATTTCTTTTTTTTATTATGTTATATTTTTAATCTTATTTTACATTTAAGTAGGTTTAAATTAGAACTGTTAAGATTAAGATTATATTGATGGTATTGATGATATGTGTTAATTTGTATTTTTTTGTATAAATTTGCTTTTTTGGTTTTATATTTCTTTCCTTTATTAGTCAACTGTTATTTAGTGGTGTTGTATGCTATTGTAACATTTCCCTTTTTTATACTGTATTTTCTACTTTGGGACCTCATTAAAAATGAGCTATGCTCAATCGAGTTTATCATTTATTCATCTGTAATGAATAAAAACATTTTACTACTACTACTATATGAAAAGAGACTGAGAGAGCTTAATATGTATACCCTTGATGAAAGGATGGACAGGGGGGGCATGATAGAAACTTTTAAGTACCTCAAGGGAATCAACAAAGTCCAGGAGGGTAGCATCTTTCAGAAAAAGGAATGTGTAAAAACAAGGGGGCACAATTTAAAGATAGAGGGGAGACAGTTCAGGGTAATGTGAGGAAATTTTTTTTCATGGAGAGAGTGGTGGATGCATGGAACTGCCTTCCTGGGGAGGTTGTTGGGTCTAAAACAGTGGGGGAATTCAAACATGCATGGTACAGACATAAGGAAATTGTAGTGGGATTTGCAGGAAGTAGGCTGTTGGTTAACTAGAATCTGCAGCTTATCCAATAGGTAGGAAAATGGGCAGACTGAGTAGGCCAAGTGGTCCTTATATGCCATCAAAGTCTATGTTTCTATGTTTTTATGTTGCTGCGGTCAAGCCTGGGGACTGTACAATGCTGTCCAGCAGTACAGTTTCCATCACCATGGTGAGGGGCATTGCCATGTGTGAGACCACATTGGACATGCCTCTCTGGCCTGGCACCCATGTCACCTGCAACTCCATGCAATTAATTCCATTGGATATTATTCAGATTCCCTAGCCTTTTACTGTACATACAGTAGTTTTATTATATGCTGTCACATTTTTGAACTCTGAGCATATTGGGGTATAGGATCTCATTTGCATGGGGGTACTTTTTTATTTATTTTTATTCTTAATTTTTTCTCCTCCTGGGCCAAGCATCCTTCCTAGGTGCACACACAGCGAGGACTGCTACTCCCTGCCTGAACCCGGTAATCCAAATGAAACCCCCACAACAACTGGGCAACCCTAGTGCATTGGATCACCCCGAGGGCCGGTCATGCTCACCCTCAGCAGCCTGTCTGAAATTAGAGAGGGCTTACCATAGTTGCAGGGTTGCCCAGGAGTCCATCGAGGATCAGGCTGGTGGTGGGATGTGTGTCCTGCCTCTGGTGCCCCAATCATCTGCATGGTCCCAGGCAGGGTTTTTCATGGTTGTTGTTTCTCCCTCGGGAGTGCAGCATGCAATGACATCCACACACGGCTCACCTGCTGACATCTGCCACACTCCAGCCCCCTTCTGTTCTAGCTGGTGAACCTGTGCTGCCCCTGATCTCCATCGGGGATCACTAAGATGCTGCGCAGCCCCAGAACCCTCTCCAGAGACAGGAGAGCATTCTTCCAGATGCCCAATCCTCTCCCTCCCCTGCTGACCCCCGGTGGCCCGGGCTCATTCCCGAACCCATGTCACTGCCGTGGTGTGAGGTGCATTGTCCAGCACCTCAACCCTCAGTGCCTCTGGGCCAGCCCAGCATGGGGATACTTGATATATTAAATTACATTGGGTTCATATTGTAGTGATCTGTTAAAATGAAGGTCTGTTAAGACTCACATACATAGTGCACATTCACTTCTAACTAATTATCTCACCCTGGGGAGGGAGGACATTTTATTTCATTGTGGTACTAGTCAGAATCCTTGGACTGTTACTGCACATATAGTAGTATGATTATATAGTGTCACATTTTTTAACTCTGTACATATTACAATCCATCCTCTTTAACAAATCATGGGAGGATTGGGTGGTACCTGAGGGCTGGAGGAGGGCAGATGTGATTCCCCTTCACAAAAGTGGGAGCAAGGCAGAAGCAGGAAACTACAGACCTGTTAGTTTAACCTCAGTGGTAGGGAAAATGATGGAATCACTTCTGAAGGAAAGAATTGTTGCGTATCTAGAGGCCAGAGGGGCACAGGACCCAAGGCAGCATGGATTCACAGCAGGAAGGTCATGCCAGACAAATCTGATAGATTTCTTTGACTGGGTGACCAAAGTAGTAGATCAGGGAGGGGCTGTGGACATGGCCTACCTAGACTTTAGCAAGGCATTTGACACAGTCCCACACAAAAGATTAATATACAAGTTAGCCAGCCTGGCAGTGGGTACCAAGATGACAGCCTGGGTAAAGAATTGGCTGGAGAATAGGACACAGAGAGTTATAGTAAATGGAGTCCACTCTGAAAAAAGGGGGGTTAGCAGTGGGGTACCATAGGGTTCAGTATTAGGACTGGTCCTCTTCAATGTCTTTATAAGCGACATTGCAGAGGGACTGGAAGGAAAAGTATGTCTCTTTGCAGATGACACAAAGATCTGCAACAGAGTTGATGCTACAAGGTGGGGCGGAAAGGATGAGAAGGGACTTGGCAAGTTAGAGGAATGGTCAAATGTATGGCAGCTTAGATTCAATGCTAAGAAGTGCAAGGAAATGCACCTGGGAAACAAAACCCAGGGAAGAGTACAAAATGGGGTGAGATACTAACAACAACAAAATAGAAAGGGACCTGGGGGTAGTCATATCAGATGACCTAAAGGTGGGCAAGCAATGTGAGAGGGCAGCAAGGAGGGCTGGGGGGATACTGGGATGCATAGGGAGAGGCATCACCAGTAGAAAACAAGAAGTTATTATCCCTCTGTACAGACAGCTGGTGAGACCACATCTGGAGTACTGTGTGCAGTTCTGGAGACCCAATCTCCGCAAAGACATAGACAGGATGGAAGCTGTCCAGAGGAGGGCATCTAAAATGGTGCAGGGTCTGCACCGGAAGACATATGAAGAGAGACTTAAGGAGCTTAATATGTATAGCCTCGAGGAAAGGAGGGAGAGAGGGGACATGATAGAAACTTTCAAGTACCTCAAGGGAATCAACAAAGTCCAAGAGGGTAGCATATTTCAAAAAAAGAGGTGTGCAAGAACAAGGGGCACAATTTGAAGATAGAAGAGGGTGGCTCAGAGGTAATTTAAGGAAGTATTTTTCACAGAGGGTTGTGGATGTATGGAACAGCCTTCCAGAGGAGGTTGTGGAGTCAAAAACAGTGGTGGAATTCAAGCATGCATGGGACAGTCATAATGCAATTCTGGGGAGGGGGTAGGAAGAAGTAGGCTGCTGGTTAACTAGGATCTGCAGCTTATCCATCAGGTAGGGAAATCGGCAGACTGGGTTGGCTAAGCGGTCCTTATCTGCCGTCAAATTCTATGTTTCTATGTTTCTATGTTTCATTATCTCTTTTACTTAAAGGTTCATGACAAGTTTAATTCCTTTGGGTAACAATTGAAGTGATTGATATAAATGATGGTGCAGTAGGACTAGTGTGTGTGTGTGTCTGTGTGTATGTGTGTGTGTGCGTGTGTGTGTGTGTGTGTGTGTGTGTGTGTATCTCCTTACAACTAGTTATCTTCCCGGGGGAATTTAATTCCTATGATTTCTTATTCAGATTCCTTAGACATTTTCAGTATATCAAGTAGTTTTATTATACACTGAGAATTTATTGAAATTTGTACATATCAGGCACCATGATCTTAGTTTCTTGGTGGTCCTTGACAAGCAGCTTTTTGTTTGGCTCCTATACTGCCAATTTATATTATCATGTATAAACTCCAGTTACAACACTAAAGGCTTTAAGGCTTATGGAGCATAATAACCAATTTGAGAATATATTTGGGAAATGTTTCCAGCTAAGTTTCACATTCCATATAGTGTGAAACTATTGCTCACTTTAGGTACTTAACTTTATACCCTTTGTATGCCACGTATAGATACTTGTAGTTCTATTTTGTGGGGTTTGTTTTTAATTTACAATTATGTTACTGTACATTTTAGCATGTCTTTAATCTGGGTGGGTTTAGCTATTCATGAACTACATCCTTAAACACACTGGGACACTCATCATTTTTTGAACAGCTCTCTGCTCAAGATGTTCTTAACTTACTCTGAAGGTATGTCTAAGTCATTTTAATTTGTGTGCAGTGTGCTCCCTGCTTGTTGTTATGCTCTAAGCACATATGACTTTTAGGCCCTTTCAGCTGAAGGTGAACTGGTATGATTCAGCTTCTCTGATGTTTCTTCTGTTATTTCTTAAATGAGTATTTTAAACCAATGGGATTTTTTTCTGGGTTTTTTTCTGCATGATCTGGGTGTTAAAAGTATTGGATTTTCTAAATAATGGTCATTACACTTATGAGGAAGGACTTGGTTGGTTTGAAAGCTAAAGCTATTTTGTTCTTTTTGTTACATCTGTGTTGGCTGAATAAAAGGCATCAAATCATTTGCTTCTGGATCTATATATTATTTTTAGAAATGTATATGATTTATTCATTTGTAATATATCGACATGGTCAAATAATACCATCCTGTCCCATACAAAAAAATCCCAGTAATACGACACTGTCCAAAGTGATAATATCCTTCTTCCTTCCTGATAATACTATCGTTCAGAGCTGATAATACTATAGTATCAGGTCTCAACAATAGTATTATCACTACAATCACAGAGCGCATGTCCAGATCTTCCTGCCAACAAACCCAGTTGCCATGGTCACACGTCCCTTCCTGCACAAGCGTACTGATGGCGTGCATCTCAATTTGCAGCTTTTCTGTAGTAGGTGGGAACAACAGCATGAAAAACATGGTATATTTTTCATCTCGCTTAGCGAGAGGAATCTGTTCAGTTCGTCATTTCATTTTTTATTTATTTGAACAAATAATGGACTATGACACTTATCCTGCATTTGCCGAATGACAAAAAAGCTGAAAGGTAGGACTGGCTACTAAATTAACAGAAACAAAATTTTATTTGAAACGAGCAATGAGACACTCGTTAGTGCTGCGGGCAGCTGAGAGACAACGCATGCTGAGTGCGGCGGCCGGCCAGCCTGTTTCACAAAATGCACATGAGAAAAAGGGATGTTCGCAATGGAGTCCATATATTACAAAAAATAACAAAAAAGGACTATGTATTATAAGGCAGTCAGACCATCTTGAGGTTTCGTGGACTTTGGGAACCTCTCGAGCTTCGCTCTCAAGGTTCCAAGTCCCCAAAACCTCTTGATGGTCTTACTGCCTTCTAATACATAGTCCTCTATCTATTATTCTATTTGTAATGGTCTATTGACTGAACAATAGACTAATAATAATTATAGGCCATCTGGTGAACTCAGCTCTGCTTTGGCTTACTTTATTGTCAAACTTTCTAAAATATATTCTGGGATTGACCCTGTAACCCTTAAAGATAATGTTTAACATGTGCAGTTTCCTATGATCTTCTAATCATACTGAGTATAGATACCTATATAGAAAACAATGATGCTGTTTATGAGGGACATCGAGAATAAATGGTATTAATTTATTGTAGGGTACTTCTATTTTAGTAACTTCAGTTCTTGATGCTCCACCATAGATAACATCTCTAGTCAATAATCAGAGCAATCATTGTCTCAGCAATTTTTACTATAGCATTCCTAGTAAATTGTTTCAAACCATATACTGTACAACAAGCAATGTTTGTGATTCAGATGTGTAACCATTTTATTAACATGCATGTTCTATTTACAGAAACTGTCTATCCACATACCAATATATTAATATGCCTGGACTAGAAATGTATTACCATTAAAAAATATCTAAGTTCTCATGTACTTTTTCAACTGTGTTTGTTGTGTCTAAATACTATAATATTTGATTTTATAGTGTTTAGCACCAATCTGAAAAAAAAAAAACATTGCAAGAAGTCCAATGCTCTATGAAGAGCACTCTAGACATGGCATGTGTATTACCTGTAACATGCAGAATAGTATTGTCAGTGCACAAGTGGAATTTGATTTGACAGCCTGGAAAGTAAATGGAATTCATATATACATTAAACAACAGAGGACACAAACTGGAGCCTTGTGGTACTCCAGTTTCTGTTGGCATGGGATTCGACTGAGAAAAAGTAAGGGTGACTTGTTATATTCATTCTGTCAAGTAATCACTGAACCATTTCAAGACAACCACCAACATAACCATGGATTTACAGTATGTTTATGCAGTACTATCTCATAGGTAAGGGTGTTGAAAGCCTTCAAACGGTATATAAACAATTGCCCCTACTGATTTTGTTATCTAGAGCACTCTGAATGTCACTAAACACCTTTTTTTAATGCACTGATATGACTGTGTTTTTCTCTAAATCCTGATTGGAAAGGGTTCAATGTTTTATTAGTAGCCAGGTAATATTTCAGCTGCTCACTTACCAATCTTTCAAATAATTTAGATTCAGTCGGGAGCTAGGAAATTGCTCTTTGATTATTTGGCTTTATTTTTGCTCCTGATTTGAAAATAGGGATGACTTTATCTCTCCCAATTTGAAGGGAATTCTACAGTTGATAAATAATTATTAAAAATGGTTGCTAATTGAGTCATTTGAACTAGGGAGGCATGTTTAGTAAGTTTGTTGGTAAATTGTCACGTACTATTGACTTTTAAGTGCCCACATTTAACAGTTTACTCAAGACATGTTCTGGTTGTATTTCCTGAAACCTAAACTAATTTGTTCTGTTTAACAAAGTGGTCTGATCTGTATTATAGACATGTGGGGGGTTAACTATAGTGGTCCCTCTCTATAGTGGACACCTCTGGAGCTCATATATCATATCTAAAGAGTCAGTGCCTATAAAACACAGATATACACTGTTTGCATCATAGATGCCAATTACATATAGCAGAAAATGAGTTAATCAAATATTTAAATATAGGTGAATAGAGAAATAACCAACCTTCATCAGCAGGTCACAGATGCATTGATTTGAAATAGGTGTAACTATAAGCATCAAGTAAATGCTCATGATTAAGCAATAAGGCATGTCCAGGAGTTATCTTAATGATCTGTTAAACACCCTCTAGGGGTGTAATGTTGCATAAGGCATAGCTGAGTGCCACATACCCCAAATGACCATTAACATAACCACTGGACATGCCTTATTACTATTACAATAAGAACAATTTTTATTTAAGCAGTGTTAAACCTTGTTCAGTATACGGTTAGGAGCTACATGTATGTTAATAACAGATTAACATAAGGCTAATAGAATGTTTACAGTCAATCAGAAAGCTCTATTTCTCAGACTCTTTCTATAATAAACATTATGAATGCTCTGATGTATAGTGGAAAGATATACAGTATATTAGATGGGGTGAATGTCCAAAATCTGTAGGCAAAGCATGAGAAGACAATATTACCCAGTTTAGTTTTCATCTCTGGTGTAAGGAAAAGACCAAATCAGCAGATCAGATCATAGCATGGAGACTAGTGACATGTGAAGCTGATTCTGTATGATGCCATGGATAACACCACCAACAACATGATCATGCAGAGATTAAGGAGGAGCCAACCAAGCCAGGAACATAAAATGCAGTGATGTTGCTGGAGTTTGGTAAACAATGCAAGTTGACAGATTTTTTTCTAAGTGACATCCCATTTCCTAGGTATTGCCTTGCCATAGCAGAATACCCAAGTACAGTGTTGTGCAAAACTGAAATATTTCATCAGGTGAAATATTTCATGTAATTCCACAATTATGTGAAACTTTTTGCCTATGTGAAATGAAATTTTGCATGGTTTTGCAATTTTGTGTAATAGCAAAATTTCTCATTAAATGCTTTGGTTGGCCAATTTTCCCCATTAATGCTTACAATCTGCTGGCAAAGTTTTTTTCCAAAAGCAAAATTTGCAGTGCATTGTGGGCAAATAGGTCAAATATCATGTGCAGCTTGTTTACAGCTCATTCTGCAGCATGTTCAGTTGGAGAGCAGTCTGTTTTGGTACATTAGAGTCAATAAAGCCATTTAAAACCTCTTTAAAACTTGTTTTTGACAGCTAATTGCTCCAAAATATACAATTTTTCCTAGTACTAATAGGGAGCATTTTCTAATTTTGTGGATTTTTGCATAATACTTAGTTTAATTAGGTTTTACTTTTGTCTGTGTCTTTGAAGGAGTTGAGTGGAGGTAGGGTAGGAGTATAAACCAGTGCAGGCTATTTCTAGCCTTTTAGAAACAGATTACTCACAAATTGTGAGTTATTTTGTACTGTTATTTCTTATTAATTTTGTGATATCTTGACAATTTTTTTTCTGTGAAAAGGTACTCCATCCTGTCTGAAAGTTTCTTCCACTGTTAACCTGTGCTATATATATCATTCTTCTGGTTTTAGTTGTTATTGTGAATTCAAAAGTTTTAAACACACAGAGCTGAGCTGTTATTTTACTTTTATTTGTTTGTGGTTAGTACTGTTTGCTGGAGTGTTAACTTTTGTCACTTAAAGTGTGAAAATCAACAGTTCTAAATGTTTTTGTATGGAAACTTAAGTACTTTTACTTGATCATTTGAACTTCTCCATTTATGGTTTCACTGCTTTGTTGAATTGCTCACCTGTATTTTATTTCTGGAGCTTGCCTTTGCACATTGCATGGTGTTCCTGTTTTAGCTGACTTACCTTACCCTTTCTCTGTTACATCGTTGTTTGTTTAACACTTGACACACGCAGTATAAAAAACTATATATCAGTATAGTAGTTTTCAAGATATTGCATGCTGATCCCTCCCATACTGACCACTACCATATTATGGTACTCACCTTTGTCAATGTTTTATGGTTCTCTCTGTTCCTATATAATAGAAATATATTGTGGTATTAACTAAGTAATAACACAATACAGTACTTTAGTTCTCCAGACACTGGGGATCTGAATTTAAAGTCAGTTACTTGTGCCATTTTTTCTTCTGTGTGTTGCTTTAATTCCTGTTTGGGGAAAGAAAAAAATTAGCTTTTTTTTTTAGTAGAACAGGCTACCTGCCATATATGGTATTAGTTGTACTGTAAGTGCTGCAACCTGTCCTGATTGTGTTTGGACTTGTAAGGAGGCCAGGACTGTAGGTGTGACATGTGAGGTGTTAGTCACACAGTTAGTAATACATCCTTTCTTGATATACTCCCAGAGAAAGGCAAAGTTTTGAAGCAGCAGCCAGCAGAAATGCCTGCTAAGAGATGGCCCAGTACAGGGGGGAAATGTGGTGGGGGCGGTGAGAGAGCTAAGAAGTCTGCTGAAAAGAGTATAACTTCAGTTCCAGTTCCCCACAGCAGTGAAAGCACACATATGTATGCATCAGTGTTTTCTGCTGTGGGCTGTGTTGGTGTGGCAGGTACCAGCAAAGGAGATGTTGGCAGTACAGGCATATCTGTGTCTTACTTTTTTAAGGATCAAACTGTTGTATCCATGCTAGTGGGGGATGACAACAGTGAGAAGAAGGGAAGCACTGACACCAGCACAGGAACAGTGGTCCAGGAGGAGGGTGATACATCTGTTGGTGTGACTGTCCTTGTTCCTGCAGGAGTTGGTGATGATAGTGTTCAACCAGCATCTGATAATCCTGAAGATAGGGATAGTCAGCCCCCTGAGATGGTTGCAGAGAAAGAAAAAAGTGCTGTGCTTCAAGAAGACAATGATGGGGAGGAGGAGGAGGAGGACAAGGACATCATTGCCATTGGTGGTGATGATGATGACTGGGATGATCCCGCATGGGAGCCTGAGTTCAAAAAGGTCAGGGGTGATGTAAGCCATTTACATGCACAACCTGTAGGTCAATCTGTCAACAAATGTATTATCAAACCTCCAAGCAGTCAAGTCACCCCTCCTCCCAAAAGTACTCTTATAGAAGTGATGAGAGCAGCCTAAAAACATACACTTCCACACCTGTTTCTGAACTATCCCAGTCCCAGAAGCATCTGAAGCCCAGAGGTCAAAAGTCCCTAGTTTGGGATTTTTTGTGCCTGATCCTGCTGAAGAGAGCATAGTGATATGTCAACTTTGTCAAGCACATATTAGTCGGGGGAAAAGGGAATCACATAGTCACCGGTGGCAACACGCCTACCTGAGAAACAAGCACCCACTGAGATGGCACCAACACCAGAAGGATGCCAGAGCACTTGGTGGCATCTTCCTCAGTAAGTTAAACATAGCAGAGCAAGAAGAGCAGGAGGAGGGGGGCAAAGTGGGTCGGTGGTGGAGGAGGAGGGTCAGCAATCCTTTGCTCTCTCGAGTAGTGGGCATAGCAGTGGAGTTTCCAGTCCCAGTTCCAGTCTCTTGAGTCAGAAAAGTACACCACCACACCCACAAGCAACCAAAATAATTGGTTTCATGCTATCTACACAGCCCCAAGAGTCAAGTGTTACCCCTAAAAGAACATCATTGCTGCCACAAGTACAGCATTCTGGTTGAACAGCCCCAAAGATGAAGCCCTCTCTGAAGACCATCCTTGAGTGGCAGACAAAGTACCTCCCAATCAGGCTGCTGCACAAGAGTTAAATGCTGCCACTGCTGAAATGCTGGCCATCAATCTGTTTCCATTCTCATTTGTGGAGAATTCTGGTTTCTGCAAGTTAATGGCCAGTGCCTGTCCCAAATGGCAGGTTCCATCGCTATTCTTCATCAATATATGAGTGATAAAAAGTGGGATTTGGTCCCTTAATTGTTAACATGTCCTTAAATGGCTCTTGTTACTTATGGACTTGATACTATGCCTATGAATCTATAAACCTATTTTACTAAGCGTGCCATGCCAGAGCTGAACAGTAGAGTGACTGATTTCATTAGACATGTGTTGAAGCATAGTGCATCACAATATATCCATCTTAGCATGGATAAGTGGACCAGTGGACAAATAGCAGCAAGCTCGTATCTATGCATACCATCACACTGGGCATAGTTGCCTGGGGTGGTACTCGATTTTGGGCCTGGAAAAACCTGCAGAAAGCAAAACTGTGGTGGTAGCAACACCTGGTATTTGGCAGCATGCAACTCTGAGTATGACAAGTAAAGAAGACCAAGGGGAAGTTATATTCCATACAGTCGATGATGTAGTCATTACAGAACATATACAAATTGTAAATTCATTTAATAATTATTTTTCTTCTGTTTTCACAGAATGAGTTAGTCACAATACCATTAATGATCATGGGATATTAGAAGGATATCATAGATTTTCCAAAGAAGAAATAATTTCAGTAATTGATAAATTAAATGGTCACAGTGCCCCAGGAATGGACAATATAACTTCTTCTATGCTTAAACTTATGAAAGATAAAATTTGGTTGCCTTTGAAAATTAATGTATAAAAAAATTACTTAATTCATGGAAAGTACCAAATGAATGGAAAAAAATACAGGGTTACCCCAATTTATAAATCAGGTAATAAAACAGTTGTTGCTAATTACAGACCTATAAGTCTAACATCAATACCATGCAAAATTCTGGAAACCCTTATAAAAGATAGAATAAAGCAACATTTTAATATCATTCCATTGCTTGATCAGTATCAACATGGCTTTAAGAAGGGGTATTTCTGTGCAACAAACATGGTTACTTTCTATAACCAAGTTAGTAGATTGAAAGACAATTGTGTCCCTGTCGATGTGCTTTTATTTGATTTGAGTAAAGCCTTTGACTGAGTTCCACACTGGGCAAGTTATCAAAAATTGAATGCATTGGGATTAGATAAAAACTATGTTAGGGGGATAGATGACTTGCTTAATAAGCACTCCCAAGTAGTTTCAATTCGTGGACATCTCTCCACTGATTGCCAGGTGACAAGTGGAGTCCCACAGGGGTTTGTGTTGGAGCCCCTGATTTTTCAGATTTTTTGGCAGATAGAGATGCCAATATTAGCAGTGATATTTCAAAATATGCAGATGACATCAACATTTGTGGCCCATGTCAAAGTGCTGATCAAATTCAAATAATCCATAATGATATTAATGCAATATGTTTATGGGTAAAAAAAATTGGGGATGCAACTTAATTATAACAAATGTACTGTTTTACATATAGGTAAAAATAACCCAAATCCAATCTATTATTTGGATGAAGCACAAATGGAATCTAAAGTTTTAGAAAAAGATCCTGAGATACTTATTGATAATAAGTTAGATTTTAAAGCACAAAAAACCTCAGTTATTGCAAAGGCTAACAGGGTAATATTTTCAATAAAAAGAAATATTAAAAGTAGAACATCTGAGGTTCTGCTACCATTGTATCTGTCATATATAAGAACTATTTTGGATTATGGATCATATATATGGTCCCCATATAAAAAAAAAAAAGAGATTAGTACTAAATCAATAGTTAGAAAGAATCAATATTCATATGAAGATAGATTGGACAGATTAGAGCTACATAGTTTGAAATGCAGAAGAAAGCGAGGTGATCTCCTGTTATTTTATGATATATTAAATTATCCATTATTAATAATGAATTTAGATATGGAATTCAAGAATGATCATATAAATATTAGGGGACATCCACTACAGATAAAAAGGGAGACATTCAAAACAAAGGATAGAAAATATTTTTATACTTTAAGAACAGTTTCACTTTGGAATAGATTGCCATTAAAGATAATTTTAAGTAATTAGAAGGAAAATTTCAAAAAAATCTTGACACTTATATTTCTGATAAAGGGATACTTAATTATTATAATTTGTCCTAAATCAGAGCTATTATGGGCATATGCCTTTTTTGCTCTGTCCAAACCTAGTGAACTTAATGAAGTGTTACTGGTTCTCACAGGGTTGAGAAAAAGCTTAATGTTCTGCTGTCAGAGATTCATGGGTGGCTACACGCAGTCACTCATAGGAGGATTCATCACAAGATGAAGACGCAAATGTAATGAAGTGCATTAGCAATGGTGTTTTTTTCAGGGTGCCCTGCCTGGCACACTGCCTTAATCTTGTTGTTCAGCAGTTTCTTAACCATGCAGACATTAAGGAAACAGTTACTGATGCCCACGCATCTGTGTCCCCTTCGCCTGTTCTGCCAAGGCCCGTGATCATCTATGTGAGCTACAGTGCAATAACCATCTGCCTCAGCACTGGATGAAGCTTGATGTTGTGACCAGGTGGAACTCCACACTGTACATGCTTGACTGGCTGTATGAGCAGTATAAGGCTGTGTCAGAATACCTGCTAGTGCACACCACCTGTGACAGTGCTGGAGTGTCCATCGCTCTAACAACAGAGTAGTGGAGCCAAATGGATGGGCTAATATGCGTTCTACATTCATTCGATCATGCTACGGAGGCAGCGAGTAGGGACACTGCTTGTATAAGTCAATCCATACCCCTCATATGTGTGCTGAGGCAGACACTAGTTAATGTGTGACACCAGATGGAGGCATGTGGAGATCATGGCTGTTGTGATCTAATGGATAACATGCTCCACATGCTGGACACAAATCCACGTATCCAGCATTTTACAGTCAGCTGACTGCAATCTCCACCATGCTGGATCCATGCTACAAATGTAGCCTGCCTTCTATAATTGAAGGAGGTCGTCAGTGAGTACAAATGTTGACAAAGAACCTCATTAGAAAGACACATGCTGCAGACATGAAAAAAGGCACGCAGTGCAGTGAAAATGGGTGCTGCTACCACCACCAGCATCTCACAAGCAACCATATCAGAGAAAATGGGAAACGCACAGCAGAAAACATCAAGTAATCCCATTTGGGATGTTCTCTTTCAGGTGGGAGTGGAAGATATAGAAGAAAAGGAGAAGGAGACAGATGAGGCAACAGGACTCAGGGCAGGAGAACGAATGGTGGAAGCCTACATGGGGGGACCCAAAGCATCTTGTTATTACTGACAAGCCACTGCTGTACTGGAGAAGCAAAATGACTGACTGGCCAGCACTAACATCAGTTGCCGTGAAATACCTGAGCTACCCATCATCCAGTGTCAGTGTAGAAAGATTGTTTAGTGCAGCTGGGGCCATTGTGAGTGACTGTAGGAGCAATATGTCACCCAAGAATGTGTCCATACTAACATTCATCAACATGAACAGAAAGCACATTCCACACAATACAGTGATGCCAGTGGTGTTGCCACATGGACTGTGTCTCAGTGATGAGGATGATGACAATCGGTATACACACCCGACAGTGAATTTTCGACTGAGTGGTCCCCTACAGCAACTACAGTGCCATGTCACTGTAGGGAAACCACTGCAACCCAGCACTGTCTGTTGGGGTTCTGCAGCTCCCCCCAAATCAGCTCCAACTAGGAGCTGGAATTCTAAGTGGGTGGGGTGAGGGGGGCACAGCCCCCTCATGTGGGGGGTTTGGGGTGAAGCCCCCTGAAGAAAACACTTGTTTTCCTCTGAAATCATCAGCCAACTGCAAAATGCAGTTGATCTGCTAGTTCTTCTGTCTGGTCATTCATCAAATATTTTGTCGACAACCAGTCGTGGATCAGTGATAATCCCTCGACTAAGGCATCCACCAGCAGAGAGGTGGATGAAGAAGCAATCTTGAGAGAATACCTACCTGGTGAGAACTCCAGTCTTGAAGACTGTGAGGAGTGCTTCTTGGATGATCTGGACGTGGAAAAAGGCTAAGTCTACTCGAAGGCCACTCCCCCAACCACATTCAGATCAGCATAGCGTTATAACTTATTTTTAGCTATGTACCATTGGACTGGTTATGGTAATGTGTTATCTGCTGCAGTGTGAATCAGTTTCATTTGATCACCCTTTGCTTTAACCCAATGATTGGTCTGCAGCATTCCTCCAGCCTATATAAAGCAGCAGCAATGAAACTACCATAATCATAAAGATTTTACATGATTACAGTTATAATGTTTTGCTGCCAAAAATATCAAGATACACATTTTACTTTTCATGTCAACTATCAACCCCGTCTTACAGCAAGATATGTTGTCTGGATGTCCTTAAAAGTGCTTATGCTGGCGCATGCTACACCAACCCCCACCACCACCTGACACACCCATGCACTCCATGCATCCAAAAAATATTTTCTGCCACTTACTATCGGTGACATGTTGAAGAACCTTGGCTCCTAGTACAAGTAGCATATGAATGTAACATGCTATTCAACTATTAACACAACAAGCTGAACAAATTTTGAGAAATGGTGAATGGTGGCCATCTTTAATGTTGCAAGTCATTAATTACAAAAGTAATAAAGAAAAGGTTTAACAACTTACAACATCAAATTCCCCCAAAAAGGTTACTTATGCTATGCTATCAAGTTAATGTTCTCGCACTGAAACTGTGATGGATCCTGGGGGGGGGGGGGCCATGGCAGGGGGAGGTGCTTGCTGTCCTTAGTTTGAATCCCAAATTTTCATGATTACTGCAGCTATGCCATCTCAAATGATTAGACAAGATATTAGCCCCCTCCATCTAATTATTTACTAAACACCATCTCAATCATCCATTTCCACATATAGTTCCTCCCTGGAGGTGAGTGGTGTTTACTCTTTAATGGTATGGACACCAGTAGCCAACACTGTAGTTCAAGCAGCACCCCCTGTCTTCCACACAACACAGTTCCTGCAGGGCCTGGATGGATGTAGTTATCACAGAGAGATAGGATGAAACCTCAGCCGAGGAAAATGACCTAAGCAAGACTAAAGATAAGAAAATGAATACTCGTCCATCTGCATACCTGGATTTAACAAGCAAATTAGGACAAGCAGAGAAAAAAATGTTTAGTTACCATACCCCGTGATGTCATTAAACTGTGGAAATCACTCCCAGAAGGAACCTGCTGCATGAGGTACATGATTCCAGACCATGATGAAGCACAGTAATAGGCATTCCCCTTCCCTATCAGGACTGCATACCTGGAAATAAGATACAAAACAGAACAAATTCTGAGGATTGTAAAAAGTTCCAGCCTCACATCCCCACCACCAACATCCCCCCTACACAGAAAACCATAAGAAATTAAGAAATACTTACCTCAGGGACTGTGAAAGTGGAACAATTGCACAATTAAATAAATCCCCCAGATCTGGTTGAGCAGCAGCAGTGGCTGCAGGAGTGAGAGCTAATTTCGCCTGAATTCCTGATGTTGGCAAAAGCAAAAAAGAACACAATTACTATCAAATTCAGACATCCAGATGGCAGTAACAGACATACCCCACTAGTAATGAAAAATTAAATACTTACTGTCGGCCTTGAGACTGGAAATGTGGTGGGTTCCAGCATCTCTAGATCCTAATCCCGGCCTGGCATGATGATATCATACAAAGTACACTGAAAAATAATATAAAAGCAGTGCAAACTTATTAGAACTCAAGTCACCACAATACCAATCCACCAACACCCTTATCTTGCACAGGAAAAAAATAAAGATAGATACTTATGTCTGCATCAGCAGCAGTATGGACTCTGTGAAGATGATCCACCGTCAGCCATACAAAACAGTACTTCTTGTGGCAACTGGGCAAGTAGTAGTCAGAGACAGCAGCAGGCAACAAGTTATAGTGCCCCAAAATGTCATTCACTCACTCCCCACCTCCAGGAAAGTTTCAACCACAGAGTCAGTCAACACACTCAATCAGGACTGCAGCATAGGGAAATTATAATTCTACATTTTTATCTCAATTAATTGAAAAAGCAGCAGCAGGAGGAAACAATTACAAGTAGCAGCATTTTGAAGGAGGAATTAATTTTCTCTGCATGGCACCCCTTTTCAGGTCACTGAGGTGGTGGCACAGGATGTAATGTAAGGAGTGACACCTGATTTCTGTCTGAATTTACTGTAACGTTTTTGGAAACACTTCAGGACATGTAGGCCCAGTCTGGCACAAGCAGCACTTTGATTCAGGCTGAAATCATTGCAAAACAGGACCCAAAACAGCAATTTAATGGCTGGGTGGTGGTGGTGGAGGTGGGGGCACCGCATCACAACCTGACTCAGACCATATTTCTGTCTTAATTTTATGTACAATTTCTCCTGTAAAATCTCAGCTGTGGGCGAGTGTAGCCCTAGAACTGTTGAGTGTTTCTGTGGTCAGGCCTAATTATGCAGATGCAGAATGGGGCACAGTCCAGAAGTGGCAACCTGGATCATTGTGGGCTTGGTGGTGGCAGCCTACCTCTTTTGCCCCCAGCTGGTGGCTGCTGCAGGTTTTGGGCTCTCAGGAGGTGCAGCCTGTGGAGACAGGAAGAGTTCCATGTGGGGAGTGGCTGTTCGGGACCCCAGCAGGGTGGCAGGCTGTCTGAGTGGTCCGTGTGGCACAGCAGTCAGTCCCCAGGTAGAAAGTAGCCCTGATATTGGAATCTCTACATGAGCAGAAAGTACTTTTGGCTTTGGGAAAGGCCAGGAATGTGCAGCGTTCCTTGGGGAGGCCATATCCAAAAACATGCACACCACTCTCTTGTGATTGAAAAAGTAATTATCTGTATAGCAGCAGAGTGTACATTAGAGAAAGAGTAAGGTGCCTTGGGACACCCCAGGTTACAGTTGCCTCAGTGGTGCAGCTGACAGCGTAACTGAAATGGTATTCTGGGTGGCCTGTATTCAAGTCCCAGCTAAGGCACATATTTATTTCTCTCTTCTGTTTGCATGAGTTCTAAATAAATAAGCAATAAGACATGACAGGGTGTCGGTAGTTCTGTGATAGCTGCACATGTAGGTGTATGATAAGGCACAAGGCTGAGGGCTGAGTGTCCTTCCACACCTACACATGCAGGTTTCACAGAACAACCGAACACCCTGGAGTGTCTTATTGCACTTATAAAATGTGTCATGTTTAGGAAAAAATGACACTGACAAGTAGTTTGCATTTACAAAATGTTGTAATATTTATTAAAATAAAGACTAGAAATTTTCTTTAAAAAGGGGCAACAAATAGTCCCCAAATACACTGTTTGGAATGGTCAAAATAATAAATCCTTAGAATCGCATAATGCACTACTTTTAAGAGGCGGTCAAAATAACAGCAGAAAAAAACTCCCCACAAATTGGAATGTTTTAGGTTTACTTACTGAAACTGATGAATTACATCTTGTCATGGAATACAGGGTTTATGAACTTGAAAGGCATGTTTTTTAGCACTGTATTTCTCTTCAGTTTATTGCTCATAGAATCCGTTTCTTGATTCTTGCTTGAAGATTCCATCTGCTGTTTTTGTTTCATGCTGTGTGCCAGGATTCCGTTCCACTTTTTCTGGTCTTCAATAGAGGCACACTAACAGCTTCTCAAGCTAGCTTCTGATCTGTGCCCCATGACTATTTTAATTTCCCATGCTTGCAGTCTGGCATTAGATAGTAGGTGCACAGCTGTGGCTATAATAGAGTGGTTTGTTACAGTATCTTTGGCTGAGGTTACACTCCTTGCTCAACAGATTGATGGTCTGTTCCTTATTGGAACAGAGTAAAATGTTTTCACCAGACTAGCATGAAGCACATCTGTTGTCCAAACCCTTTCTACCCTGAAAATTTAAGACTAAAATGTCAAACCATCTGGTACTAGACTATGACAAAAAAACAGCAATAAACAGCAATTTTTAATTTTTTTCACTATCTGGATCTCAGAAGCCACGCATACCACCAAACCAGAACATGTCACAGCAAGAGATCTACCCTAAGACCATGCATGTGAAATTTCATGGAACTCTGTGAACTGTTGCAAATATATTTAAGTGCAACATATCCAAGAAGGCGAGTTAAGATATTTGTTTTAGGCTTGAATTCAAGAGATGAATGTTTACTATGTATGGAATACAAGAATTTAAATCTCTGCTCAGTTCTACTGGCAGAATGTTCACCCCCCACAATCATACAACATAAGGCCTGATGGAACCAGGGCTTTTGTTTTATCTGTAGCAGGTTAAACAGCACAGATTCTTGCCTGCTTCAAGGGGTCCCCTTCACAGGCTTTCTATTATTTACTTTGGACTGTTTGCCACAATGCTGTCTGGCAATGAATGGTGCAGCCTCAAATGCAAGGAGACATTGTTGCATATGTGGCAGACAAAATAAATAGTGTGTACTCAAGGGTCCCATTTAATGTTCTATTTATGCTATTGGGTTGATGGCTCAGCAGAATAGTTTAATGTTCATTCAGAAGGCCCGTCTTAAAAGCGTTTTTATCTGCTAACTGACAGACTGTTGAACAGAACTGTGGGTGGTACTAGAGCAAGGCCCATAGAATTCTGTGGCAACAGAATTTTGTGTAGAACTTGAAGCCTACTGCAGAATATCCCTGGGTACTGATCCGAGGGTCCTGTGGGCTCACTCGATTTCAAGCTTGTTTTGTCATGCATGCTGCAGGAGCTCCAAGATCACTTTCTTTAGGAAGGCTGCTGCATCCCATCCCTCCACTTCATCAGGGAAGCCCACAAACCACAGACTGTTGTGACAGCTGCAATTCTCTTTATCTTCTGCCAGATTCCAGAGGACACTGACAGGCACTCCAGTTCTAGAAAATGGGTTTAGGCACAGCTGTCCTTGTCATCTATGCAGGACAGGTATCTCTCTTTGTCTTTCACCTTGCACTGCAGTTCATGAACTTTATCTTCTAGTGATGCTAGAGAGCTTTGGAAAGTGGTAATTTCTTTCAGGACCTGCTCAAGGAGGGACTTAATTTCCCCCACCCCACTGACAGGAGTCCTTGCTGCCAAGCCTGCCAGTAGCCAAACACCAGATTGCCAAGAGTCACCACATTTTCTGATAAAAAAATGTCTTCCTCAAACAGAATTTCATTTTAGCAACTTAGACTTCATTAGTATAAGTTTTTACATGATGATATATGTCTGATTAGCATAGACAGCCGATGAAATACCCGAGTAATTATCAAATAAAGAACAGGGTAGCACAGTGCTTCTCCATTATGCTACCATTCTCCTTGAAGGTCTGGACATGCACCATGGAAATTTAAAGAAAAAACTACATTACAGATTGCGTATAATGGTATACCATTGAAGCAATGACACCTACACAGCGAAGACCATTACAACAACAGAAATCATCAGGTCGCTGTAATGATCCCTGCTGAACACTGGCACTGTGTCTCCTGGAGTTTCTCCCCCTTCCTGAAACAACTCTGACTCAGAGTTGGTTATCTAAATAGCAGGAGGTATGGGGAGCAGAGCCCCCCACATTAAGGGTTCAGGGGCACAGCCCCCCGAAGAAACACATTATCATTCCAACAGCACAGTGCAGACAGTTGGCATTGTGTCTGTTGGTGTGCTGGATGTTGGCAACGCTGCTGTAGCTGCAGCGTGGTAGAACCGTATGTAATATATAAGTGATGTGCAGTGGGGATCTCATGAGTGTTGTGAACAGCATGCTTATAGTTAAATAATTTATCACACAAGGTCCTCTCTGCATATTTCATTTATGCAATTGGATAGGTCCTTATGTGATAGATTTTTTTTTTTAGCTTTTTAATAGAAATGCTATTTCTAAGAATGTGTGGATTTATTTTTTGAACTAGTGATACTGTACATTTCTATAACCCATTTGTTATAGCAATTGCCATGGACGTGGTGTCAGGTTAACAAGCTAACACCGCAACTTGGCAGTTTCTTTGATGATGTAGAATTTCTGCCGGAATAATAAACCACTGCTGCAGAAGTTCTGTGGCAAATGTTGATCCTGCCAACAGAACTTGATCCCAAAGTGCCACAGAAAATTTGAGGCCTTGTCCTAGAGCTGAGCACAAGCAACACATACAGTAGGTGGTTCCATGACTGATTCTGGTAGTTGATGACAAGTGAATAGAAAAATGCAAAAGCAATTGCTGGAGCAAGTGGAGCTGGCTCTATTGTGACATACAGTATTGTAGGGAAAATTACCCAACAGGGAGACTAAAAATACATTATTTTCTCTTCAGGTACCTAATAAAATGTATTGAGATTATTTATACTTCCATCTAATTCTATAAATAAGTGTATGTTTTGCAAATATTGATCAGAGACGAGGGCTGTAGTGGGAAAATATTGCCCCCCCCCCCAAGGATGAACTATTGTCTGGCATTTGTTATTTGGCCTGAAGCTGGTGGATGATGGCAATAAGACTACTAAAAGGCATCAATTTATCCCAGGGGGTTAATATTTTCCCACTATAGCCCCAAATGTCTTCAGTCTCTGTTTTGCTAAACATTCCCTGTGTTTTGCTGCCTCATGAGTTCAAGCATCTGCAGTGTCTAAAAAAGACAAGAAAAGAAAAGAACTGACAAAGCAAAAAAAAGCTGTTGCAAGTTAACAAAGGTGATGAGGTTAAAAAGAATCACTACTACATCACAAAAACCCCTGCACCTTAAACTCCAATTAAGAAATGCCATGCCATATACATAACTTGAATTCAAGTGGCTTCGAAATGTACTGAATAAAAACAAAAATAGGTTAAAAGTTACCAATATAGTGGAATCAAAAAAGCCTTACTGTTTTGCAACCTTACATGTAGCATTAGCAAGAGGACAATGACTGTGCAGACAACTAATTGCTATGCCCTAAGCAAAATGTGTGAAAATTGTCTGCACATTTTCATCAATTAATCCAGATAATTGAACAAATATGGTATGTTAAATAATTGCTTAAAAATATCAATTGCACCATACCTAAACAATGCCTAACATAAAAACAAATAACTGAAAACATAGACTGCTATTGTGCTGAAAACTGGTATCCTATAGTATATCGCAACACTCGTATTCCTTCTTGCACTTGACTTAATATGATTCACATTACAGTAGGTGCCTTTCATTTATTAGCATCAGTCTGTTGCCATACAAATGAGCCATGAATACCATCTGGATACTTATCCAAGATGTCATCTTATATTGCTGGTACAAAAAAAAGAAATAACATACTGTACAGTAAGAAGCAGCAGAGCCAAGGACAGATATCACAAGAATGCTCCTGGATCAAAACAATGACTCAGTCCTTTACCCTCAGCAGCTTTCAAAGTATAGATTCAAAACATGCTTGATTTGTAAGATCCTTTTGCTTTTATTTCCACCCCTCAGACCAGCTGACAATTTTCCAGTCCCATTAAATGAAAATTAAGGTTACTTCCTACTCTTTCAATCATGCTGCTATCTGTTGATGCAGCTAACATTTTCCTCTGTTCAATTTTTAAAATGACCTTCTGTCTTTCTCACATAAAAGCTAACATATTCACGTGTAGTGAGGTATGCCTCATTTTCTGAGTAGTAGTTTATGAATTTTCTAATGAAATATTACCACCCCAAAATATCACTATCAGAAGTGTTATTTTAAATTGTAAGAGGGCAGGATTTACAGGACCCACAACTAATGTTCCCTTTTCAAAGTGGTGGCAACCAAGATAACCTATTTGTACTTCCTTTGGGTGTATGATAACTATGAACCACGTAGTCTCAAAGGTTTAAACCTCACCTGTACACAGACTTAGATCTGACAGATGTACAGTTTTGGAGTTTTTTTTTATCTCTCTGTAGCACTTTCCAAAGTGCTTGTACAATTTATTTCACTCTGTTTAGACTGAACATTAAAGGTACAGTAGATACAAAATTAAGGTTTCTGTGTACTAGCTTGTATCACATCATCTTGGCTGTACTGTTCACCGACAATATAAGGACCCCTTTAAATAAGTATTTCTCTGGTTTTGTAGCTATTTTTGCATGACCCCTCCTAATGCCTATCAATATTATATGCCGTCTGGGAAAAAAAAAGGGTCTGTTCATGAGACAGGGTTACCAAAGAGGCATAAGGGTCATTTTTTCAAACCTACAGAAAAAGCAATTCTGCTAAGCTTTTCTGAACACTCTGACCCAAAGGTGAAAAAGTACCCATGTAGTGAGATAATTCTGTAACAGAAAACTGAGATTCCAGAAATGCTGTGTGGCACATGCAACGGTGGACATCAAACTGTGTGGCACATGCAACAGTAGACACCAGACAGTGTGGTGCATGCCACAGTGGACACCAAATCAATGTATTTCTCATTATCTAATCATTATAATCCTACAAACATTTTACAACAAACATTATATAATTACAGTATTTACAAATAAGCCCATTTATAGATGTTCAAAGGTGCAATTTCCCATTCAAAAAATAATTTTTTATTCTAAGGTTTTAATTTTTTCACATGGTCTTGTAATGTTCTGCATTGTTCCTCAATTCCACATAAACAAACTGAGACACACACACAGATGCTTACGCCATATGATAATAACTAGAGCAGCACTCCAGTTTGTCACACAAAGCTGAGTTGAGCAGACAAGAAAGTATACAACAAAACTGGGGATCAATATATTGGTACCATGAAAACATTGGTACCACACCATACATGCCGGCAAACAAAATGGTGGTACACCATCTTCTTGCAAACAAGATGGTGGCATGCCCTAACTTGCCAGCAAACAAAATGGTGGCACACTGTCACTTTCCTTGCAGAAACAATGGTTGAACACACTCACTTGCCTGCAGACCACATGAAAAAAATACACCACAAAATTACCATACATAATTTCCAACATTCAGAACAATCACAGGGTAACAATGAAGTCAAAGAACACCTGATGATGCATCTCTCCATGTGCATTTGTCCAGCCACCCCACCCAAGACAAAGGGAGAACCATGTGCACAATGGCCACCCCTTGTTGAACAAACACACTGGAAAATTCATCAGCTGAAACCACAACTTTTTTGGTCTTTTTTTTTTTCACTGTTACACTCACTGCACAACCCCCTCCCCCCCGTGAACAACAAAGATTCACACAATCAAACCAAAAAACAACATGTAATGCTTACAGACAAAGCATCTTTGCACCTATGTTTGTCCAGCTTCCTAAGAAAGAAAAAGGAAGGACCTTGTGCACTGTGGCCACCCCTTGATGAGCAGATACACTGTAAAATGCATGGCCTGTTAACAAATATTTTGCAGTTACTGAAATACACATTGTCCCCCAGCAAACCTCAAGCTGTAGAAAACAACAATAAAGGCATTCAGATTATGCCTTTCCTCATGTATTGGTCCAGCCATCCACCCAAGACAAAGTCAGGACCATGTGCACAGTGGCCATACCTTGCCGAACAAACATACTGAAAAGTGCATCACCTGAAATCAGAAACATTTATTAAAAGGCACACACATGCACATGAACCCACCTCCCCCTGCAAATCACAAGAAAGCTGTGTAAAGCAATTGAAGGCCTTCAGATATTGCATCTTTCTTTGTGAGTTTGTACAGCCTCCCCACCCAAGACAAAGGCAGGACCGTGTGAACAAACACACTGGAAAGTGCATTGCCTGGATCCCACAATTTTATTTATATTTTAAGTGACACAAATACACATGAAACAACCCCACCCCTGAAGGCAATGCAAAAAGCAGACAAAAACAAGGCCCACAGACAATGCTTTCTAAAGTGCGTTTTTTCAGCCCCCTGCCAAAGACAAAGGCAGGGCACTGTGTACAATAGCTGCACCCAAATAAAAAAATATACTGGAAAACATTGCCTGTACTCTCATTTTATTAACAATTCAATTACACAGACCTACCACAACATCCCACCCACCCCCACACACACACACACCAATGTACAACAAGAAGTCAAAAAGAAGATTCAGGAACTCCAGCAAGATTTATTGTGCAGTCTAACTACCACACCCAATACAAATGAATCTCTACACAGCAATACAACTAGGAATGCATTGTCTGATGATCACAATGGCAACTTTAAAAACACACAAACTATCCTCAAGACAATGTTTTGTATTTCTGTTCCCCATCATACAATGGCCAGTCAAGCAGGATGGCCTTTGGAACTAGCACAGTGAGCAATGCATGAAGTGAAAACCTTAAAAACACTTGATATAATTATCAAAGCACAACACGTTGAGCACAGAACATATTAATGGACTAAATATGCCTAGTTCATAAGGACCATTAGAAGACACAGAAAAGTGTTGGAGGTCACTTCCACAGGGCTCCTAGATAGTAATTACAAAGGAAAAGTACCTAGGGAGAGTGTTTCCTACCAGCAGTCTGGGTTTGATTCCCATTGGGCCACACTTTTCAAGTTTCCATCATCATTCAACTAAGGTCATGAAAAAAACATTGAAATTGTCTAAAATGCATTAGTGGAGGAACACAGCTTCCATTTAACTGAAAAGCTTTCTGGATGGACTATGGGATTGTTGGCTGAGCTGCATCGGAATAGCATTTAGCAGGTGAGCAAAGTAAGCAAAAAACAAAACAAAAAAAAGGAGACTGTATCCCCAATTGGCACATAATAAAATCAAGCCCAATGACTGCAAGTTAATATTATTACATAATTGAAGACTAGATAGCTTCTGCCAGAGGACAGGCAATGAACATCAGGAGGAAGGAGCTGCTGGTATAACTAGACCTCTCTATGGGGACTAAGAACTAGAACTCTACTACTGGGACCTTCAATTTAGGGGAAAAAAACTCTGTGTGTTTGTCAGAGTTACTTGAAGTGAATTTTTATCTGTGCAGTTATCTAGATGCTTGTCTCAGGTGGCTGAAGGTAATTGTTATCTGTGCCATTAACTAAGTGTAGAAAGATTTTCAAAGTAGGAGGAATGGCTTAGCAAGAAGGAAGCTAGGTTATAACCAGATTTAAGCCATACCCTAGATAGCTTCTGCCAGAGGACAGGCAGCGAACACCAGGAGGAAGGAGCTGCTGGTATAACTAAACTTCTCTACTGGGACTATTTTGCCCTCCTTCCCTCCCTGCCACCCCCCCCCCACCACCATAAACCAGTTCTACTTTTATAGGCACAGGATTTGACTAACAATAGGAACTTCCTGTTTGGGAACAGGAAGTGAGTGGTCAAGAGCCACCAAAGACTCACCATCCTAGAAGGATAAGAGTAGCTCTCCGTCCACCCCAGGTGCTGGAGGTCAGACTTTGAGCACGTAAGGAGACTACTGAGAAATATAGGAATGTCTTGTCTCAGAACAGGAAGATCAGGATCTTAAAGGGCACAGAGGCAGTAAGCAAGTAAGGAGAAAAAAAGAAAGAAACAAACAAACAGAGGAAAGAGTAAGTATTCCAAAACAACAGTTAGGGGTCCAGAAATTAGACACGATGGGAGAGGTGCAGTGCAGCGGCTATGGAGCAACAGTCTTCCGGGAGACGTTCTGAAGGATGCGGTGTTGTCCCATCTGCAGGCACCTCTCTGGGCTGAGGGACGAGATTGCTCATCTCCAGGCTGAGTTGGTCAGGATTTGTGGGACCTCCTCTCCCACCCAGAGACCACCAGGGCCACTGCCATTGCCTCAGAGGTTGCCAAGAAAGAAGAGCAGTTGGACCACAGTGGGCTCAGGGAGGGTGAGAGTGGTGGAACAGAGGCACATCCCTCCAGTTGTACCTCTCCACAATTCATATGCCATTCTGCCAAAGTGTGGTTCCTCTATGGAGGCACCCACAGTGGAGAACAAGAAGGTTGCTGGGAACCTCCATAAAAGAGACCCACAGGGGGGGTGGCATGGGACCCCACAGGAGAAGGAAACAACTCCTGGTGGGGGACTCCATTGTTAGGAAGGTAGAACTGGGGGAGGAAGGGGAGAGGGAGGGAGGTAAGGTGCCTGCTTGGTGCCATGGCTTGGAGGGACAGGGAGCGAATCCTCAGGATCGCAGAAGCAGCTGCACAGAAGAGGGAGCTGGATGTCATTGTCCACCTAGGGACACATGACCTGGCTGAGAAAGGGATCAGAGCAGTGTAAGAAGCATTTGTGGAGTTGGGGAAGGGCCTTAGACAAGTACCATGCATGGTAACCTTCTTGGAGGTTATGCCTTTCTATGGCATGGGTGAGGCTAGGGTGCTCCACACCATGGGATTCAATCAGTGGTTGAAAACCTGGTGCAGAGCTCAGGGATTTGGCTTCACTGGGGACTGGGGGGTCCACCTGGAAGGATGCAGGCCTATACTGGCATGATGGTCTGCATCTCTCCAGGATGGGAACCAAGAACCTAAGTGAAAGGCTTAAATACTTCATTAGCAAGCATTTAAACTATCCAAGGGGGGAGGCACTGGAGAGGAGCAGGGAAATCCTAGCCCCCCCCAAAATCAGGGTACTAAGTGAGGAAACACTATGATAGAGATGTAAATGGAGAGAAGGGCAGGGTTAAATGGAGAAAATGACAAACGCAATAAGGACAGGGATTAGGTAAAAAGTGGTAAGGCCATCAAGAAATGGAGGGTAATGAGTACCAAAGCCTGTAGTCTGGGCAGCAAGCTCCCTGAACTGGTGGCCTTGATGGAAGAGGGATGCCTGGATATTGTAGCAGTCACAGAAACATGGTAAAGAGAGAACCATCACTGGGATGTTAACATACCAGGGTACACAACCTACAGGAGAGGCAGGGAGGGGAGAAGAGGGGCGGAGTAGCTCTCTATGTAAGGGAAGCGATAAAAGCAACTGAACAAAAGAGTAAAGAGGGAGGAGAGGAGGCACTGTGAGTCACCTTAGACAATGGAAATGGCACCACAATCTGCACAGGGGTTGTATAGAGACCCCCATGTCAGGGAAAGGGTATGGACAAGGGTGTGATAGAATACATCCTTTGGATGGCAGAGAAAGGGGAGATACTGTTGATGGGGGACCTTAATATGCCAGATGTTAAATGGAGTACCTCTGCTGCAGCCACATCCAAATGCAGGGTCATTCTCTATGCCCTTCAGGTGGCATGCCTCATACAGCTAGCTTTGGAACCCACTCGTAAGGGAACAATCCTAGACCTTATACTCTCAAATGGGGACAGTGAGAGAATCTCAGATCTAGAAATGGGAAGCCATCTGGGAACAAGTGACTACCAAACAGTGTGGTTCATGATAACCTCAGCTACAGGGTCAAGCCATACAAAAGTGAGGGTTCTGGACTTCAGGAGGTCTGACTTAGGCAAGATGGGAGAGTGCCTTAGAAAAGCACTAGCAAACAGGCTACAAGGAGGGGTGGAGCAACAATGGGGAAACATCAATACTGCCATCACAGAGGCAACACACCTTTGTTTGAAACAAATAAACAAATAAAAATGAAAGAAAAAAGCCACTATGGTTCTCAAAAGAGATGGCAGTGAAGGTTAGGGAGAAAAAGATAGCATTTAGGAACTAAAGGAAACACAGAAGGAGCAGGACAGAGAACTGCACCAGTTAAGGCAGAAGGAAGCAGGAGGGAAGTCAGAATAGCAAGGGCCCAAACTGAGGAAAGATAGTAACTCAGTTAAGAAATGTGATAAAACCTTTTATAGCTATATCAGGAGTAGAAAGACAAAGGGAGGGATAGTGAGGCTGAATAGAATGGACAATGGGTGGGCAGAGAGGGACAGTGAAAAAGCAGGATACTGAATGAATACTTCTGCTCAGAATTCACAAAGAGGAGATGGGAGGTGCCTAGTCCAATTAACAGAAGCACTCTGGGTGAGGGGTTGATCCCAGTCCTTTCACAGAAGAAAGGGACCTGGGAAAGGACTCCTAAAACTGAAGGTGGACAAAGCAATGGGGCCTGATGGAATTCACCCCAGAATTCTAAAGAATTAAGGAGAGAACTAGTGACACAACTGACTATCCTTTTTAACAAATCATGGGAGGATGGTGTGTTACCTGAGGACTGGAGGATGGCAAATATGATTCCCCTTCTCAAAAGTGGGAGCAAGACAGAGGAAGGAAACTACATAACTGTCAGTTTGACCTCTGTGGTAGGGAAAGTGATGGAATCACTTCTGAAGGAAAGAATTATTGAGTACCTAGAGGCCAGTGGGGCACAGGACCCAAGGCAGCATGAATTCACAGCGGGAAGGTCATGTCAGATGAATCTAATTGATTTCTTTGACTGGGTGACCAAAGTAGTAGACCAGAGAGGGACTGTTGACATGGTCTACCTAGACTTTAGCAAGGCATTTGACACAGTTCCACACAAAAGATTAATAGTCAAATTAACCAGCCTGGAGTGGTTCCCAGGGTGGTAGCCTAGGTAAAACGTTGGCTGAACAACAGGACACAGAAGGTAATTGTAAATGGCGTCCACTCTGAAGAGAAAGGAGTTACTAGTGGGATACCACATGGATCAATACTGGGTCCAGTCCTTTTTCATGTCTTTATAAGTGACATTGCAGAGAGACTGGAAGGAAAAGTATGCCTCTTTGCAGATGACACAAAGATCTGCAACAGGGTTGATATATAAGGAGGCGTGGAAAGGATGAGAAGGGACTTAGCAAGGTTGGAGGAATGGTCAGAAGTATGGCAGCTTGGATTCAATGCAAAGAAGTGCAAAGTAATGCACCTGGGAAACAAAACCCAAGGAAGATTACACAATGGGGTAAGTAGTAACAATGGCAAAAATGGAAAGGAACCTGGGGTAATCATATCAGATGACCTTAAGGTTAACGTCAATGTGAGAAGGCAGTAGGGAGGACTGGGGCAATACTGGGATGTATAGGGAGAGGCATCACAACCAGAAAACAGGAAGTTGTTATCCCTCTGTACAGACAGTTGGTGAGACCCCATCTGGAGTACTGCATCCAGTTCTGGAGACCCCATCTCCACAAGGACATAGATGAGATGGAGGCAGTCCAGAGGAGGGCAACTGAAATGATGCAGGGTCTGCAAGAGAAGCCATAGGAGGAGAGACTAAAGGAGATTAATATGTTTACCCTTGAGGAAAGGAAGGAGAGGGGGACATGATATAAACTTTTGAGTACCTCAGTGGATTCAACAAAGTCCAAGAGGGTAGCATCTTTCATAAAAAGGACGTGCAAGAATAAGGGGGATACAATTTGAAGATAGAGGAGGAGGACAGTTCAGGGGCAATGTGAGAAAGTATTTTTTCACACAGAGGCTGGTGGATGCATGGCACAGCCTACCTGAGGAGGTTGTGAGGTCTAAAACTGGGAGAATTCAAGAATGCATGGGGCAGACATAAAGCAATTTGTATGGGGGGTAGGAAGAAATAGGCTGTTGGTTAAATAGGATCTTCAGCTTACCCTGTAGGTAGGGAAATGGGCAGACTAGGTGGGCCAAGTGGTCCTTATCTGTCAAAGTCTATGTTTCTATGTTTCTATGAAACACTGCAAAAACTCAGGATATTTCATGTACAATAAGTCACTATTTCAACACCAAGAACAAACAGATGCCTGTGCCCTAATAAAAGTCCTGAAACTGCCTAAACTAAGCTGTAAATGCGCAATATTGAGGAAAACATATCTCAGATCATCTTCAAAGCACTAAAACTGCAGTACAAGCTGGCTGCTGCACTCCCAGTTATAGGATAGCTTATTCATTATAGGAGGCATGTTGCTGGTATGCTGTGTGTGGTGCAGCAACAATAATACTGTCAGTGGACACAAGCCTTTTCCTCTTCCTGGAAAACAGCCAAAGGGGTCTGTGATGATACATTATTGGCTATTAAAGCCAGAATTCATGCCTGCCTGCTTTTGATACACTCCCTGGAACTACCAGGTGTAAATCACCTTGGACACATGTTATCAGTAGTGGCATAGACACATTTGGAGCAGTGGACAAGGAACTAACCTGAGGAATTCAGATAAATGAAGTGGATGGAAGAATTTTGATCTGTAACATGATGCAGCTCAGTACAGACAGCATTAATTATGCACAGCAGCAAAAAGCACTTTATGGAAGGCTTGTCTCAGAGTTGTTGGGGGCATGTAATAAAGTTTATTTAGGGGACATGACATGTTGCATGCACCATAAAAACTTTGAGAAAGCATGAAATACAATGGCACATAATAATCATACTGCTGTCCTACTTACATTACACATACAATACCAGGCATGGTTTTAAAAGCATTTTATTAAATTCCAAGACAAACAAGCCAGCAGAAAAGCAATAATCCATTATGTGTTCTTCTATGTCACATTGACATGGTGTAAAAGCATGGTGTTTGGGATGTAAAATCAGTGTAAAATACATAACTAATTAACCTTAAGTTCTCATGTTGTTTTACTTATCACTATTTGTGGTGACCTTACAAATTAAATATTTGCTGTCATAGTGTGTGTTTTTACTATTGCTAAATCAACAACTGCATACTGACAGCACTTTGGTAACCCCATTCTGTGTAAAGACTCATTATGTCACCTAATTCAGTGGCTCTACTGGCAAAATCTGCCTCTGAACTGCATTTGTGTTTCAGTTAGTAAAAGTGACTGACTGGTATATTCCTGACTGTGTCTGGGGTGGCATCTGGAAAAGAGTAAAAGAGAGTTACAGTCAGTCTCTTTCCTATGCAAATCTGCAGGGATACTATTTCCTTCTTTGTACATTTTCAAGGAATATAATACTGTTTTGATTATACATCATTGAGAATTTAAGTTTAGGTTTACTATTTTCAAGATGCAGCACACATTTCTTAATTTCATTAACTGGACCCCTCTAAATTAAAAATACACAGTGCAATGTTTGCTGCATAGTGTAGTGCTTGTGTATACTTATGGATTTTGAACTTTGACCTTTCTCTATTCCCAACCTTGGTAGGTAAGCCAGGTAGTGAGCAGGGAAAAGAGAGCCCAGCACCATGGGTGAGCAGAGTGCAGAGAGGAAGAGGAGGAGGCAGGGAAGGATGATGGGTGTTTCACAATGTTCTAAGTGAAAGCTGCTAGGAGAGGCTGATCATTATTTGGAATGTGGGAGGAGCTATTCCCCACATTGAAACTTGGAATTCAGACCTCCTATTCAATTTTTGCAGGGTTTTATTTAACTCTAAAAATTGATTCGAGTTTGGCTCAGGAAAATACTAAAACATTGTGAAAATGCATAGCAACTGCCTCACTGTGTTTAACAGGCATAATACTTCTAGGAAACCTATATAAATACTTTCTGTACAGTTAGTCTTGTCCCAAGAAAAAAAAAACACTAATCAATTATTTAAAACCCTGGATTGATGCACAGGGTAGTGCTTGTATATACTTATGGATTTTGAACTTTCCCTATTCCCAACTTTGGTAGGTAAGCCAGGTAGCAAGTAGGGAATAGAGGGTCCAAAAGAATAATTTAGCAGTTCAAAAAATTACCTCCCCCACTCACAGAGAGTGTGGCCAGTAGCATGCAGGAGTGGAGGAAACCTCCATGGACTCATGGCTGCTGATCTGCCTATCCTCAGAGCAACCTAAGAGGATATGATACTAAATGCTTAAACTGAGTTCTGATTCTGATTTAGGTAGTAGTGGTCATAGCATGATGAAGTCTGTCATCTGAGTCTTTGAAGACTTGTGCAGGAAGGTCAATATATTGAGGGTGAGGAAGCAGGTCCAATCTGGATAGATGTCCAGATGATGAATATGTATTAAGTTGGGTTGTTGAAGGACGTTTTGAATGAAATCCATAGTTTAGTTTGATATTGGTGATAATTTATTGGAGGAACATAGAGGACATGGAGATCTGAGCATGAGGAAATCATGAGATTGTCTAGATGGGCTTACATACTCCACTACAGTAATTACATGATAGGAAATAGATTATGAAAATTCCTTACCGTAATCTGTCAGACCTTGAAGAAAGAGAAGACAGGAGAGAATAATCAGCTTTTTAGCAGATTGGTAAATATGATGGATGTTGGCAAGGTTCTCAGAACTGCCTGAGGATGGTGAGATCATAAATCTTTGGGCTGCAGGAATCTAATTAAAGCTAGACAAACAGTGGAATAAACCATGATGTTCAAAATAGAGTTGAATGGATATGAGTACAGTAAATTGACCATGTTTCACTATGGAGGCATATGCTGGAGAAATGACAAGGAGTCTAAATGAATGAATCTCTTGAATACCTAGTTGAACAGCAAAACTGGAGGACTGAACAAGCAGTAAAGGGGAGGATGGAGTAGGCTGAAAGATAGTAACAGAATCCAAATATCAGAAATATTCTGCATGAATTTTCAAGGCTTGATCTTGAGTTAGAAATGCTAATACATGGTATACATGACCAAATATACAGGATGGACTGTGATAGGCAAGATGATAGATACATTATGTTTCCTGTTGTAGCACAAGTAGTTCAGTGGCAAGAGCTAGGGAAGCCCACTCGGCACTGACTTGCTAGTGATTTGAGTCTAACATCTATGGGGAAGTGAATTAAAAGAGGGGAGTCTTGACTGAGAAGTAACCGGATCTGCTTGACTAAAGGGGCAATGAATGGTCAACTATGAGGAGTGGTATGACACATCAGGTGAGTCGATTGCATATTCCTGGATAGTCTTGATAAGGAATGGTTGTAGTGCCAAACTGTGTTAAAGAGATATACAAGTCAGTTGCACATGGCGGTATGCTGGAATGGAATGAAGATTTCCCTTGGTGATAGTATTTGATGTAATGAGTATGAAGAAGGATTGATATTGTCTGATGGGATCAGAAGACCCTAGGAAGGCAACTGGCTTGTTCAGTAATTTAAATCTAAGAAGAGATGAAGATGACTTGTGAATTATTATGATGTCTTGAGGCTAAAGAACAGGATTCAGAATTGCACAAAATAGCAAGATAGCTATGTGTTGGCGATGTTAGAGGGAAGAAGAGTTTTGGAGGCATTAGATAGATATACCAGGAAGATACAGGTGGGATGACATGGTAAAATCTGGTCTGTCACTGTTCAATATTGGATATGATGAGTGCAATTTGATTAACTTATGGTGCCAGTGTCAATAGGTGGGCCATAAAGGACTTCACTTGAGAAAGTATGGTTAATGAGCAGATGAGGTTTCCTGGTAAAAATGTGAGTTTATGGTTCTGTTGGAAGAGGACTGGTTCGAAGAGAACTCCACTCTGCATAGACCAGTATAGTAAATAAGAAGATAATGGCTTCCATAAGGTTTAAATCCAACAGGATGTCTGGGGAATGGTCCTGTGGAGACAATTGAAAGGTAAGAGCTTGTATACATTCTAATCAAGTAGGATGTTGAGGAGTGATTGAGTGAAGATTATCCGGAGGTAATGGTGCTTCTATTCTGTCTGAGTGCAAGATGTAGTGCAGGTAGAGGGATGTTGCTAGACCAGGTATTGTCCCTTTGATGAGAAGAACTCCTAATATTTGAAACCCTGAACAGCAGCAGCAATGCCAGCTGTGGGTGGAGATTAAGGCAGGTAAAGCAGGAGATGTAATCAAACAGATGCGTGGGTGCTGGACAGTGGCAAATGGAGAGTATGCCCAAAAGAAAAGATAGGGAAACAAATGTGCCATAGCCCCAGGCCCCAGGATCTGTGGAAATGGACAAGACAACACAACAGAACAGCAGTTATCCCAAATATATGATAGAAATGCCGGAGACATGGATGAGTGGGAAGCAGGCCAGGACAGCTATGAGCTGAGTGGTGCAATCCATGAGTCAGCTCAAAACTGCCAAAGAAGTGGTGAGGAAGAATTGCCAGGACAGTAGGATGATCATAGAGCTGAGGAGATGCTGAGGTTATAATGGAGGGTAGAACATGTATAAGGAACAATACTGAGATGACTGATGCAACAGGGGGAAATGGCAGGCACTGAACAGGAGCCAGAAGGAATCCAGGTGGAATTTCAGAGTGTGACTGATAACCATAGCAGATTCCCTCACAGCAAACTGAAGAGGTAGATGGAGGCAGGCAGATGAGGAGAGCATTGAGATGACAGAGGGGTCCAAGTGAAATCCAAGGTGGAAGTTGCACACAAATGGAAGGCCAACACAGCTCAGCAGGGCAGGAGTTTGGAACTGATTCTGATGCAGTAGAGGCAGGAAATGAGGATGAATGCATACATAGACAAGTCCAGGACAAAAACAAGGAAAGGCAGGACTGTTTGGAGCATTGATGAAGGAGGATGCAGCAGCAGGAACTAAAGGCAGTGAACTGGAATAGGTAGAGCGGGGAAGAAAACAGCCGACAATTGAAGCTGAGCCATAAGGCTCGAACAGGCCAGTCTTCAAATGAAGAGGTTGAGTCTGATACCCATGGATGGGAAGAAGGGGCAAAGGAATAAGGCCTGGGAGATCCAGCAGGTTTGTCCTCAGAGAGTTGAGGCATGGGAATGGGTGACATGGCCTAGGTACAGGGAAGTGAACTGATCATCATCATCATCATCATTTATTTGATCATCCATTACATAACAGTTTGGACATTACAAAGTTATAATAAATACAACAGTTAAAAACAGCAAGTACCATATAAAAAAGACGATAAAGTAAAAATAGAAATAATGTAAATAAGTCAAAGTTTTACCAGTATAATATATTTGTGGAATAAAATAAAATATTATGGGCTGATAATTTCCTTATAATATTTTTTTTAAAGGATAACAGATGCAATAAATTTAGCAATCATTATGGCATCCTCTAGGGTCACGGGGTGCAACAGAATAAAGACTGGATCATAATATAAATTTAGGTATTTTGTCAAAAACTGTTTAAAATGGGAGTCTCTTAGATGACAATACAAGGGGCATTGTATTATTATGTGCTCCAATGTTTCATGGAAGCCCCTATTACATTTGCAGAATTGCTCTGTGTTTTGTTTGTTGATCTTACCCTGATTGAAATAAATATACTTAGATATCAGAATTCCGAACCTAGCCCAAGTAAATGCTTTTCGGCGGATTTGGGGTAGGGGTAACAACAGATAGTTTTCGATCCCTGAGTCAATTTTATTTTTACTGATCCAAATTGCCTGTTTTTGGATTTGACTGACTCCATTTGTTTTTTTGGGGGGGCTAATCTAAAAAGATATTTTTTAATTTTATTTTTATATTGAATAGAGATCAAAATACCCTTATTAAAATCTTTCCACAGATGATAATTATTGATATTTTTAAGAATAGTGGTCAACTTTTTTTACCATAGAGAATGAAAGCTTTCAGTATTCCAGTGAATTCTTTTTAATAGACATAGATAGGTGAAACTACTCATATAGTTCTTTTTATTATTATCATTTTTATTTATTAGCCTCAACCAATATGAGACTATTCTTAGATTTATTATGTCTTTTATTGGGATCCTGCCTAACTCAGAGCATACTATTGAATAAGAGGTGGAGAGAGGAACCTGTAATATGGCCTTGTAGAAGTAGGATAAGGGGAGTTCTAGATGGGAATATTCTTTAGTTCCCCAAATCTCCACCCCATAGGCAAGTAATGAAATGATTTTTGCTTCTCCAGCTCTAACAGCAGGCAGTGCAGTTGATCCTCCAAACTTAGAGGTAAAACAGAGTAATCCCTTCACTATTAATTTTGCCGTCTACCTGTTTTTTGATATGTTCATTCCAGAGATCATTTGATGCAAATGTAACTCCCAGGTAAACATATGACTTCACCACCTCTACTAGCTGTTTCTCAATATGAATTCTAGGAACCACTGACTGACTACCAAAAAACATTATTTTAGTTTTAGTTAAGTTAATTCCAAGATGAAAATAGTTACATTTTACTTTAAGTTGATCCATTTTTCTTTGGAGTCCTGTGTTTGAAAGAGAGAGTATCACCAGATCGTCCACATAAGCCAAAATAGGAACAGGAACATTGTTAACTTTAGGGGAGTCTAATGGTAATGATTCATCAAATGAAAGAAGAGAGTCTATATAAATATTGAATAACAATGGTGCTAGTAAGCACCCCTGTTTAACCCTTTGTTGGTTTGAAAGTAATCTGCAATATTGCCACTGTTATCAAATTTCACTGCAGTGTATGTGTTTAAATGAAGTAGTACAATAGGACTTAATAATTCTAAGGGTAAACCTTTTTTATATAGAATTTCCCATAACATTTCTCTTATCACAGAATCAAATGCAGCAGAAAAGTCTACAAACAATGCATAGAGCTTCATTTTCTTATAAACCTTATATTTCTCAATTAAATGAGACTATATATATATATATATATATATATATATATATATATATATATTATTCAATGTTGAGCATCCCTAAATAAACCCGGATTGAAAATTAGATAATGGATTGTATTTTCCAACCCAGATCTGAATTTTGTTTAAAAGTATTCTAGAGAAAAGTTTACCACTTGTATCTAATAGACATATAGGGCGATAGTTTGAAGGGGACTGATAAGATCCTTTTTTGTGTAAAGGAGCTGTAATGTTCCTTTTCCTTGATGGCAGAATGTACCTTTCTCTAAAACAGAGATTAAAGAAATTTACAAAGAATGGTACCCAGTAATTCATATGATTTTTCTATATCTCATCTGGAATGAGATCCGGACCAGGGGCTTTGTTTATAGCTAATTTAAATACAGCATCTTCAACTTCCTTAAAGGAGACTGATACTGGTTGGTATTCAGCTAGTAGGGTCTTATGCACAGTTTGATGCAAACTAAGTACCTGAGGGTCTGTAGTAAGTAGTTTTTAAAAATGCATGATCCATGTGTCTTGTGGGATATGGAATGATAAAGAGCAATGATCAGCTCTTTCTCCCTTGGAGACCATTAACCAAAATGCCTTGGTATTGTTGGATCATACAATATCATACATTTTTTCCCATTGCAGTTGCTTGAATTCCAATTTTTTTGTTTTCAAGAAACTTGTGATATAGTTTCCTCACTTCTTTTAAATATACAAAATTCTCTCTGGTTGGAAATTTCTTAGTATATCTAATAATTTTCATTAGATGCTGTTTTTCTTTTTTACAATGATTATCAAACCAAGTATTTAGGTTAATTGAATTTGTAGTAAAATTGTATATTTTGGATCTAATTGCTTGGTAAGCAGTCTCCAACAATTCACAGAGATTTTGAGGGGAGCAAGAATTGTATGCTAATGAGAATAATTTGGCCATCTGGGGGGAGTACATTAGATCTAATACCCTTGTTGTATTAATTACTCTTAGTGATAATTTTAATCGGCTTCTAGGTTCTAACTGGATTTGATTATCTTTTGCTGAGTTTTTTATTATTCTTTTATCTACTCCAGAATGTCCCTCAGAACTGAATGTATCAATATCAGCTATCAAGGCTGCATGGTCACTTTCAGGTCTCATCATGACCACAAGGGAGTGAAAGTGTTCATAACTGTCAGGATAGATAAGCAGATAGTCAATAATACTCTTTCCCAATGCTGAAAAATAAGTGGAGTTCCTAATTAAGTCATCCTTAATTCTACCATTAAGAATTAGAAGATGATTGCTATTCATAAATTCAACAAGTTTCTTCCCAGCACAGTTAAGGACAGTGTCAATGGAGTTTCTTGTTCCGAGATCTCCCAGATAAACCATAGATTGAAGCAGTGATAAGTTGGCAGAATTAGCAATTTGGGCATTAAGATCTCCACCCAAAAAAAATATATCAATTTGGGTGTTTTATTATTGATTGATCAATTTCGGTGTCCAATCTGGACCAAACATCATTATTGGTTAGAGTGTGATAATTAGGGGGGATATAAATGTTTGCATAAGAAATACATAGTTATCCCATTTTACAACATGTAACAATATTTTATCATCGAGGATGGTATGATCCAAATCCAAAAGGCCCTTTCGTATCATTATAAATGTAGACAATCCCCCTCTAGGTCTACCATTCTTCCTTACTTTTTTTGCAGAAACAAAATAAGATTCATAGCCATTTAATAATGTCAATTCCACAGCCCAAGTTTCCTGGAAAAGTAATATTTCAAATTTTTGTCAGAACTTCTGCCAATCAGGGTCTGAATATTTAGTGGAGAGACCTGCTATATTCCAGGATACCAATTTTGAATTTTCAATTAATAAATCATTACTAGATGTATTTAAGTCATCTTGTACAGCATCCAAATGTATGTGACCTAGATTAACTAGTCAAGGGCTAGGTTCAGGGATACTATTCTGGTTAAAGTGATCTGATCCAGCAGTAAAATCAACTATACATAATTGGACATAATCAAATTTAGTCAGATTTTGCATTAAAACAGAGTAAAGATTTAGATTTATTACAATATCAATTTGTGTCTCATTGGTTTCTGGAAATATTCTAGATACAGATTTAAAATATAAAGGAGAGATGTTAGTATTTAAACAGAAACTCAATAATTTACTGATATATGATTTCAGCAGTATGGAATTTTCACCCTGCAAATGTTCTATTCCAAAAATAGAAAGAGTTTTCAAAACTATATTGTCAAAATTCCAATTCAAAATAGATATAGTATCATTTATAATGTCAGTTGATGCAGTGGAGTTTATTTTGGTTTCCCCATGGACTTCCTTCCAGATTGTAGCCCAGTTTACAGGGGAAGATATTAAAATACCCACTCTATCTAGCTCTCTTTGTTTTGCCCATATTTTTTTGCACTAATCATGTCGGATAATAGAACATAGACAGGGTTTTTTTCCACCATTTTATCTCTATAAACATGCATGATCGCATTTGATGCCTCAGGTATAACTAACTCGCATCTAAATAGATACTTAATGAGTTCAGTAAGTGATTCGGAGGTTTCATGTTACTTCAGAAAGATATTTTCAAATTTAAAGACCACCTCACTTCCACTAATAACTAAGGAATTTTGGTGATTTGTAGGGGAGTTTTTATCATTAAGTAGGGGAAGAGATACTTGATTAACTAATAAGCTTGAGGCTTCCTTAGAATTACATGTCCTTTTCTGCCTGGCCTTTTTGGAGGTAATCACTTCAGATGAACCTGTATCAAGGTATTCAATCACTGATTTTGAAACGTTTTTCAAAGATGGATTAATTAGATCAGACTTTCTTAAAGGGCTCCTTATTGGATCCTTATGTGAACTAGGAATATTAGGAGAATCAGGCTGTACAGGATCATTAGGTTCAATGGTTATCCCTGCCATTTTCTTTGATTTAAGATTGCTTTTTTTTTTATAGCTTTCCAGTCTCCATTTTTTGGGTTGTACCTTTTCCAGGATGTTTATTTATATTTTTGCCCTTTTTATTACTCTTTTTTGAGGGAGGAACTAGAACTAGGAAATGTACTGATGAAAAGGATAAACGACGGGTGTCTTTCCCTTCCAAAAGTGCTTTTTCAAGATCATCAGTTCTCTGCGAGAGTTTGCCATGAGTTTCAACATGCAGATTAGAGAGATCTCTCATATAATGTTTTATTTCATTAAAGGCTTCAAGCAGGTCTATGTTGGCCATGATTGGATGGTCTAGAGCTTTAATTGTGTAGTTAGAGATGGTATCCGGGCATTGCGCTAAAATTTTTTGTGGGAAATTTATTTTTTCAACTTCCTGATCTAATCTTTCAAAAACTTTACCAGGGGATCCTGCAAGAATTGATTGATTACCAAGAGATGGTTTGTAACGTTGGTTAGAGTATGGAGAAGTGGGGGTAGTATCATTAATTGTTATAATACTAGAAGTAAGTGGGCTAAAGAGGTTTAACCTAGTTGGATGCAGTGAAATGGGATCCTCCTCTGATCTCTTGTCTATATCTAGATCTATCTCTTGCATGTTTATACCACATTCCCCTTTTTCATTCAATTTTTTAGTTTTTACTTTTGAGAAAAGGAAATACTCAGTGATTTTCCCTTGTCTGTATTGATTAGAATATTTAGAGTGTGTAGAGTAACTAGGGGAGGAGGAGATAGGTGAGGAAGAGGCAGAATTTCTTGTTCTGCTGTTGTTTTCCAATATTTTGCCAGGTTCATAATTGATTAATCCTGATTCAACTCGCTCCTGGAAATCGGTTTCTAAAACTGAAATAGAGTGGTTAAGGGGGAGAAATCATCTTTATCTGCTCCTGTGGGTTCTGAAAGGACAAAGAATAAGAAAAACAATGACAGTGGTTCAAGGAGGTCTCTTCATGGGACATGTTATTAGGCATAACTACGGAGGCAACATTAATAGATTTATGGTTTGAATACTCATTATTAAATTGTGGTCTATAGTCATATTTTACTTTTTCTCTTATTAAGGATATAGTGTTTTGAGTTTCTTCTTTAGGTGTGGATGCAGAAGGCATCATTGAAAGCGACGAATCTTGTGTATATACGCAACCATTTTCTGAACTCATTTTGGATGCTTTCAGAGAGGATAATTTATTGTCCTTAATTAAAACTTTTCCACTCCTAGTGTACATACTGACAGTACCTAATTATTGTGTTGTAACTTTGGGTAATCCTATATCTATTAGACTTTTATATATTAGACAAATAGACTGTATATAATAATAGCAGTATATATCAAAAAGCAGTAAAAACTATAATAGCAGTAAAAACAGTGCAAATAGTGCAATAGTGCAAACGTGCAAATGCCAGTGCAAATGTTAACATACTAACATACTAAAATGCCAGCAGAATAGGCCTAATGGTATTTCGTGTCTGCTCGTTTGGTCAGCCCCCACCCTGGGTGCTGACCTTGCTGTCCCCCTCGCCTTCTCTGGCTTCTCCCTTCCCAGTTCCAGATATTCTTGCTGCATTGGATTTTGCTTCCTGAACCCTTCCCTGTACCTATCCCACCCCTCTTGAACCCCTCCACTGTCTCTGCCTCCACCAGCCCCCCAGGTAGTGCATTCCATGGCTCCACCACCCTCTCAGTGAAGTAGCACCTCCTCCTTTCTCCCCTGAATCTTCCCCCATCCAGCTTCCACCCATGCCCTCTAGTGGCTCCTTCCTCCTTCCTTCGAAGCACCCTGACTGTTCCTTCCCTATTTACCCTCTTCATGTACCTGAAGACCTCTATCATGTCCCCCTGGTCCAATGTCCAATGTTCAACCACAAATTAATTTCCAGTGCAAAAGTCCAGCATGCACCCAGCATGTGAATCCTGAATCAGGATACCTCAATAGCTCCTTAGAAGCAAAAATTCTTAAATAAATATAAATATAATAAAATCCCTATAGTGTCCAGTAACTGTTAATGAACCTAAAAGGCTTAATTTGAGAACACTTTTCATGAGCTTAGGTACAGTAGAGTTCCTTTTGATGCCTCTTTTAACTCAGGTAAGAGGTAGGGGTAAATATAGAACAGGTACTAGCAGAAAGATAAAACCGACAGCATAGAGTTGAGAAAAAAAATATATAATAATCCTAGTCCTAATCTAATTTATGTCACTCTTTATAGGAAGACAACAAATCAGTTTAAAATATCAAGTGCAGAGGATGTGATTGAAACTGAATGAAACTGAGTAAAACTGTAAAACTGTAAAACTGTAAAACTGTAAAACTGTAAGGGTTAAGACGCCAAAGCACTTCAGCAAGGAGACCCAACCCATCTATTTTAACAAATGCAGTGAACAACTTTCACTAAACAGTATTTTAAATTGCAGATGGACTGCCAGTAACAAAATAAACAGAGAATGCGAGTAATGGCTGATTTTACCTAATTCTCTCGTGGAGCCTCCTATTGCTGCGACGAGCATCTCCTAGAACCTAAAGGAGAGTGAGACGCATGCGTGTGGTACTCAAAGACAAGGGAACCCAACTTGTTTAAAATGTCATGAGGTTAGAGGAACCCGTGAAATTAAAAATTAAGAATATGTATATAAGGTATATAAAATACTTTCAAATATAAGAAACAGAAGAAAAAATTTAAACATTAAAACACAGAGAAGGCTCTCAGAGTTGAGTCCATACAAACTCCTAGTAAAAGCAAAACAGCCTAAAAAGGATACATCCCATAGATGCCCAGATGAGTAAGAAGTTCAGTCCAGATGTTCTATCAGCTTTTTGACTTTTTCTTCTTCTCAGAATGTGATCAATTTCTTTTCGGTGCAATTAATCTCGCAATGCGACGCCACAGACTCATAAAGAGTCATCTTCACTGTCCGCTTCACCAGTCCGAACGGTGTCTCCTGAAACCCACGCTCTTACTCACACACCATTTCTAGAGCAGTCAGCATAAAACCAAGGCTGGGGAAAATGAGAAAACAGAGAGGAAGACAGACCCAACCAGGTTTCACAATAGGATAGTCTGGAAAGACCGCATAACACTAGGGTGACATAGATGGCATACCTTTTCAAATTATAAAACAAGTGTAACGGTCCTGCTATCAGTGACTACTCCTCAATCACTGACGTGCGTAGTTTCACCCAGTTGCACACAGAAGCCCAAAGTGAACTGAATGATGCTGGTAGAAAATGGAACTGGTAGACGATGTGATTGGATGAAACAAATTCCCATCCCAGGAAGGCAGGGCAAGCCAATCTTTACTCGATGGAGACCATCAGAGTGCTGAAATGGAATGTAGTTGGTTGAATGATGGAGTAGGATGGATGATGATAGAATCTAAAAATGAGGGAGGTGCTCTCATTCCTGGCAGGCTGGGCAAGTCCATCATCACTCAGTACCCCACAAGGCAGAGCTAGTGATGGAGACTGTTGGATTATGGTACAGGATGGATTAATGGTAGAAAATGAAAAAGAGAAACAGGCTCCTAACCCTGGCAGACAGGGCAAGCCCACCTTCTCTCAATACTCCTTTAGGCAGAGCTGGGGACAGAGACTGTCAATACGATGCTGTAGGATGGATTGATGGTAGAAACTGGAAATGATGAACAGAACTCCTATCCTTGGCAGGCAGGGCAGGCCCACTTTCATCCAATACCTTGCTAGGCAGAATTAAGGACAGAGATTGTCAGACTGATGGTAGAGGCTGAAGTAGCTGGAAACAGGACTCCGGTCCCCAGTGGACAAGGCCAGCCCACCTGTACTCATTACCTCAAGGCAGACTTAGGGACAGAGTTTGTAAGACTGCTGATATGGGCTGAGCAAGAAAAGAGGCAGCAGAAGCTACGGGAATAGAAAGAGTAATTCGGAAGAAATACCATTGGTGAGTAGGGGGTGGAGGAAAAGGAGGTTGGAGAGTAGCCAGGGAATAAAACATACACTGCAAGACTAGAACACAGGAAACAAACTGAAGGTGCATGCACAGAAGAGCTAGGAGATGAAGTGGGGTTTAATGAGGAGATGAACAGGAAGCAAATACATCATTGAGTACCTAATTGGAGAAAAACATGAATCCGATAAGTATTTGAACAAGGCACAAGTGAATTATAGATATGGTGGGCTCAAGCAATTGGAGTTATGTTAGACAAAATGATTGACGTGGAGGAGAATGTGGCATGGTTATGGAGTGATAGCATGCTATGGCTCACCATGTAGAAGCTGCTGAATCATATGTAGTAGTAGCATGGTAGAGATATCTTATGGTGCGAGAGAAAATCTTGATCATGACTTCCAGTGGCAAAATGTTGGCAAGGGTTGCTGGAGGGGAGAGGAGGTAGATTACTGCAAACAATGCCTCAACAAATCAAGGAGCAGTAGCAAACAAGTGGTACAGTGCAGCTCAGATGCTGAGTTGGGCCAGACAGACAGGGATTGCAGAGGGATGAGGCACAACTGAAATAACATAAAAACAAAACCATGCCTCCATGAACTACAATGCAGGAAGTTTGGCTGCAGATGTGTGGGTACAGGAGATGCAAAGTGATCCTTGTCATATCTGAAATATAAGAGAAAGAACAGCCAAATATTATTCACACAATGGAGTTCTCAGGGAATAGTGGTGGGGTACATAGGTTAAAGTTGTAATGCACAGTGTGATGTGTGCAGTGAAGCACTAGGGGATGACATCGAACCCTGGAAGCACCAGTGGTGAGACAGAGCAGTGACTCTGAAACAGTGAGAAAAGCCCAAGAAACAAAACAAACAAGGGAGCAACTATGGAGGAACATGGAGAAACAAGGTATGGGGAAAAAGCCGACAAGCAGGAGCAGGTAGGAAGCAGGGCTCAGAAGAAAACTCAAGGAAGACAACATGGAAGGGAGGACAGCAAAGAAGAAAACAAGAAAGAGGGTGGGGGGAGAACAAATGACTGAAACTGGCAGAGATGGAAACGGAGGGACAAAGGCAACAGAGGAGAGCAAATGAACAAAAGACCAAGGGGCAAGGAGTAGAAAGCAAGAAAAGAAGGAAGCACAGCTCACAGACATGCAGGAGCTCAGAGTGCCAGGAAACAGTGAAAGCTGCTGGAAGATGCTCATCTTTCTTTGGAATATGGGAAGAGCTATTCCTCACATTGAACTGAACCTCAGGCTTCAGCCCTCCCATTAATATAACACTTGTTTTCCTCTGAAATCATCAGCCAACTGAAAAATGCAGTTGATCTGCTAGTTCTTCTGTCTGGTCATTCATCAAATATTTTGTCGACAACCAGTCGTGGATCAGTGATAATCCCTCGACTAAGGCATCCACCAGCAGAGAGGTGGATGAAGAAGCAATCATGAGAGAATACCTACCTGGTGAGAACTCCGGCCTTGAAGACTGTGAGGAGTGCTTCTTAGATGATGTGGACGTGGAAAAAGGCTAAGTCTACTCGAAGGCCACTCCCCCAACCACATTCAGATCAGCATAGAGTTATAACTTATTTTTAGCTATGTACCATTGGACTGGTTATGGTAATGTGTTATCTGCTGCAGTGTTAATCAGTTTCATTTGATCACCATTTGTCTTAACCCAATGTTTGGCCTGCAACAGTCTTCCAGCCTATATAAAGCAGCAGCAATGAAACTACCATAATCATAAAGATTTTACATGATTACAGTTATAATGTTTTGCTGCCAAAAATATCAAGATACGCATTTTACTTTTCATGTCAACTATCACCCCGTCTTACAGCAAGATATGTTGTCTGGATGTCCTTAAAAGTGCTTATGCTGGCGTATGCTACACCAACCCCCACCACCACCTGACACACCCATGCACTCCATGCGTCCAAAAATATTTTCTGCCACTTACTATCGGTGACATGTTGAAGAACCTTGGCTCCTAGTACAAGTAGCATATGAATGTAACATGCTATTCAACTATTAACACAACAAGCTGAACAAATTTTGAGAAATGGTGAATGGTGGCCATCATTAATGTTGCAAGTTATTAATTACAAAAGTAATAAAGAAAAGGCTCAACAACTTACAACATCAATTCCCCCAAAAAGGTTACTTATGCTATGCTATCAAGTTAATGTTCTCGCACCGAAACTGTGATGGATCCTGGGGGCATGGCAGGGGGAGGTGCTTGCTGTCCTTAGTTTGAAACCCAAATTTTCATGATTACTGCAGCTATGCCATCTCAAATGATTAGACAAGACATTAGCCCCCTCCGTCTAATTATTTACTAAACACCATCTCAATCATCCATTTCCAGATATAGTTCCTCCCTGGAGGTGAGTGGTGTTTACTCTTTAATGGTATGGACACCAGTAGCCAACACTGTAGTTCAAGCAGCACCCCCTGTCTTCCACACAACACAGTTCCTGCAGGGCCTGGATGGATGTAGTTATCGCAGAGAGATAGGATGAAACCCCAGCTGAGGAAAATGACCTAAGCAAGACCAAAGATAAGAAAATGAATACTCGCACATCTGCATACCTGGTTTTAACAAGCAAATTAGAACAAGCAGAGAAAAAAATGTTTAGTTACCATACCCCGTGATGTCATTAAACTGTGGAAATCACTCCCAGAAGGAACCTGCTGCATGAGGTACATGATTCCAGACCATGATGAAGCACAGTAATAGGCATTCCCCTCCCCTATCAGGACTGCATACCTGGAAATAAGATACAAAGCAGAACAAATTCTGAGGATTGTAAAAAGTTCCAGCCTCACATCCCCACCACCAACATCCCCCCCTACACAGAAAACCATAAGAAATGAAGAAATACTTACCTCAGGGACTGTGAAAGTGGAACAATTGCACAATTAAATAAATCCCCCAGATCTGGTTGAGCAGCAGCAGTGGCTGCAGGAGTGAGAGTTAATTTCGCCTGAATTCCTGATGTTGGCAAAAGCAAAAAAGAACACAATTACTATCAAATTCAGACATCCAGATGGCAGTAACAGACATACCCCACTAGTAATGAAAAATTAAATACTTACTGTCGGCCTTGAGACTGGAAATGTGGTGGGTTCCAGCATCTCTAGATCCTAATCCCGGCCTGGCATGATGATATCATACAAAGTAAGCTGAAAAATAATATAAAAGCAGTGCAAACATATTAGAACTCAAGTCACCACAATACCAATCCACCAACACCCTTATCTTGAACAGGAAAAAAAATAAAGATAGATACTTATGTCTGCATCAGTAGCAGTATGGACTCTGTGAAGATGATCCACCATCAGCCATACAAAACAGTACTTCTTGTGGCAACTGGGCAAGTAGTAGTCAGAGACAGCAGCAGGCAACAAGTTATAGTGCCCCAAAATGTCATTCACTCACTCCCCACCTCCAGGAAAGTTTCAACCACAGAGTCAGTCAACACACTCAATCAGGACTGCAGCATAGGGAAATTATAATTCTACATTTTTATCTCAATTAATTGAAAAAGCAGCAGCAGGAGGAAACAATTACAAGTAGCAGCAGCATTTTGAAGGAGGAATTAATTTTCTCTGCATGGCACCCCTTTTCAGGTCACTGAGGTGGTGGCACAGGATGTAATGTAAGGAGTGACACCTGATTTCTGTCTGGATTTACTGTAATTTTTTTGGAAACACTTCAGGACATGTAGGCCCTGTCTGGCACAAGCAGCACTTTGATTCAGGCTGAAATCATTGCTAAACAGGACCCAAAACAGCAATTTAATGGCTGGGTGGTGGTGGTGGTGGTGGGGGCACCGCATCGCATCCTGACTCAGACCATATTTCTGTCTTAATTTTATGTACTATTTCTCCTGTAAAATCTCAGCTGTGGGCGAGTGTAGCCCAAGAACTGTTGAGTGTTTCTGTGGTCAGGCCTAATTATGCAGATGCAGAATGGGGCACAGTCCAGAAGTGGCAACCTGGATCATTGTGGGCTTGGTGGTGGCAGCCTACCTCTTTTGCCCCCAGCTGATGGCTGCTGCAGGTTTTGGGATCTCAGGAGGTGCAGCCTGTGGAGACAGGAAAAGTTCCATCTGGGGAGTGGCTGGTCGGGACCCCAGCAGGGTGGCAGGCTGTCTGAGTGGTCCGTGTGGCACAGCAGCCAGTCCCCTGGTTGAAAGTAGTCCTGCTATTGTAATCTCTACATGAGCAGAAAGTTCTTTTGGCTTTGGGAAAGGCCAGGAATGTGCAGTGTTCCTTGGGGAGGCCATATCAAAAAACATGCACACCACTCTCTTGTGATTGAAAAAGTAATTATCTGTATAGCAGCAGAGTGTTCATTAGAGAAAGAGTAAGGTGCCTTGGGACACCCCAGGTTACAGTTGCCTCAGTGGTGCAGCTGACAGCGTAACTGAAATGGTATTCTGGGTGGCCTGTATTCAAGTCCCAGCTAAGGCATATATGTATTTCTCTCTTCTGTTTGCATGAGTTCTAAATAAATAAGCAATAAGACATGACAGGATGTCGGTTGTTCTGTGATAACTGCACATGTAGATGTAGGGTAAGGCACAAGGCTGAGGGCTGAGTGTCCTTCCACACCTACACATGCAGGTTTCACAGAACAACCAACACCCTGGAGTGTCTTATTGCACTTATAAAATGTGTCATGTTTAGGAAAAAATGACACTGACAAGTAGTTTGCATTTACAAAATGTTGTAATATTTATTAAAATAAAGACTAGAAATTTTCTTTAAAAAGGGGTAACAAATAGTCCCCAAATACACTGTTTGGAATGGTCAAAATAATAAATCCCTTAGAACCGCATAATGCACTACTTTTAAGAGGGCGGTCAAAATAACAGCAGAAAAAGAAACTCCCCACAAATTGGAATGTTTTAGGTTTACTTATTGAAACTGATGAATTACATCTTGTCATGGAACACAGGGTTTATGAACTTGAAAGGCATGTTTTTTAGCACTGTATTTCTCTTCAGTTTATTGCTCATAGAATCCGTTTCTTGATTCTTGCTAGAAGATTCTATCTGCTGTTTTTGTTTCATGCTGTGTGCCAGGATTCCGTTCCACTTTTTCTGGTCTTCAATAGAGGCACACTAACAGCTTCTCAAGCTAGCTTCTGATCTATGCCCCATGACTATTTTAATTTCCCATGCTTGCAGTCTGGCATTAGATAGTAGGTGCACAGCTGTGGCTATAATAGAGTGGTTTGTTACAGTATCTTTGGCTGAGGTTACACTCCTTGCTCAACAGATTGATGGTCTGTTCCTTATTGGAACAGAGTAAAATGTTTTCACCAGACCAGCATGAAGCACATCTGTTGTCCAAACCCTTTCTACCCTGAAAATTTCAGACTAAAATTTCAAACCATCTGGTACTAGACTATGACAAAAAAACAGCAATAAATGGCAATTTTTAATTTTTTTTCACTATCTGGATATCAGAAGCCACGCATACCACCAAACCAAAACATGTCACAGCAAGAGATCTACCCCAAGACATTGCATGTGAAATTTCATGGAAATCTGTTGAACTGTTGCAAATATATTTAAGTGCAACATATCCAAGAAGGCGAGTTAAGATATTTGTTTTCAGCTTGAATTCAAGAGATGAATGTTTACTATGTATGGAATACAAGAATTTAAATCTCTGCTCAGTTCTACTGGCAGAATGTTCACCCTCACAATCATACAACAGAAGGCCTCAGATGGAACCAGGGCTTTTGTTTTATCTGTAGCAGGTTAAACAGCACAGATTCTTGCCTGCTTCAAGGGGTCCCCTTCACAGGCTTTCTATTATTTACTTTGGACTGTTTGCCACAATGCTGTCTGGCAATGAATGGTGCAGCCTCAAATGCAAGGAGACATTGTTGCATATGTGACAGACAAAATAAATAGTGTGTACTCAAGGGTCCCATTTAATGTTCTATTTAAGCTATTGGGTTGATGGCTCAGCAGCATAGTTTAATGTTCATTCAGAAGGCCCGTCTTACCAGCGTTTTTATCTGCTAACTGACAGACTGTTGAACAGAACTGTGGGTGGTACTACAGCAAGGCCCATAGAATTCTGTGGCAACAGAATTTTGTGTAGAACTTGAAGCCTACTGCAGAATATTTCTGGGTACTGATCCGAGGGTCCTGTGGGCTCACTCGATTTCAAGCTTGTTTTGTCATGCATGCTGCAGGAGCTCCAAGATCACTTTCTTTAGGAAGGCTGCTGCATCCCATTCCTCCACTTCCTCAGGGAAGCCCACAAACCACAGACTGTTGTGACAGCTGCGATTCTCTTTATCTTCTGCCAGATTCCAGAGGACACTGACAGGCACTCCAGTTCTAGAAAATGGGTTTAGGCACAGCTGTCCTTGTAATCTATGTAGGACAGGTATGTCTCTTTGTCTTTCACCTTGCACTGCAGTTCATGAACTTTATCTTCTAGTGATGCTAGAGAGCTTTTGAAAGTGGTAATTTCTTTCAGGACCTGCTCAAGGAGGGACTTAATTTCCCCCACCCCACTGACAGGAGTCCTTGCTGCCAAGCCTGCCAGTAGCCAAACACCAGATTGCCAAGAGTCACCACATTTTCTGATAAACAAGTGTTTTCCTCAAACAGAATTTCATTTTAGCAACTTAGACTTCATTAGTATAAGTTTTTACCTGATGATATATGTCTGATTAGCATAGACAGCCAATGAAATACCTGAGTAATTATCAAATAAAGAACAGGGTAGTACAGTGCATCTCCATTATGCTACCATTCTCCTTGAAGGTCTGCACATGCACCATGGAAATTAAAAAAAAAACTACATTACAGATTGTGTATAATGGTATACCATTGAAGCAATGACACCTACACAGCGAAGACCATTACAACAACAGAAATCATCAGGTCGCTGTAATGATCCCTGCTGAACACTGGCACTGTGTCTCCTGGAGTTTCTCCCCCTTCCTGAAACAACTCTGACTCATTTATTTCATTTATGCAATTGGATAGGTCCTTACGTGATAGATTTTTTTTTTAGCTTTTTAATAGAAATGCTATTTCTAAGAATGTGTGGATTTATTTTTTGAACTAGTGATACTGTACATTTCTATAACCCATTTGTCATAGCAATTGCCATGGACATGGTGTCAGGATAACAAGCTAACACCACAATTTGGCAGTTTCTTTGATGATGCAGAATTTCTGCAGGAATAATAAGCCACTGCTGTAGAAGTTCTGTGGCAAATGTTGATCCTGCCAACAGAACTTGATCCCAAAGTGCCACAGAAAATTAGAGGCCTTGTGCTAGAGCTGAGCACAAGCAACACATACAGTAGGTGGTTCCATGACTGATTCTGGTAGTTGATGACAAGTGAATAGAAAAACGCAACAGCAATTGCTGGAGCAAGTGGAGCTGGCTCTATTGTGACATACAGTATTGTAGGGAAAATTACCCAACAGGGAGATTAAAAATACATTATTTTCTCTTCAGGTACCTAATAAAATGTATTGAGATTATTTATACTTCCATCTAATTCTATAAATAAGTGTATGTTTTGAAAATATTGATCAGAGACGAGGGCTGTAGTGGGAAAATATTGCCCACCCCAAGGATGAACTATTGTCTGGCATTTGTTATTTGGCCTGAAGCTGGTGGATGATGGCAATAAGACTACTAAAAGGCATCAATTTATCCCAGGGCGTTAATATTTTCCCACTATAGCCCCAAATGTCTTCAGTCTCTGTTTTGCTAAACATTCCCTGTGTGTTGCTGCCTCATGAGTTCAAGCATCTGCAGTGTCTAAAAAAGACAAGAAAAGAAAAGAACTGATAAAGCAAAAAAAAGCTGTTGCAAGTTAACAAAGGTGATGAGGTTAAAAAGAATCACTACTACATCACACAAACCCCTGCACCTTAAACTCCAGGTAAGAAATGCCATGCCATGTACATAACTTGAATTCAAGTGGCTTCGAAATGTACTGAATAAAAACAAAAATAGGTTAAAAGCTACCCATATAGTGGAATCAAAAAAGCCTTAATGTTTTGCAACCTTACATGTAGCATTAGCAAGAGGACAATGACTGTGCAGACAACTAATTGCTATGTCCTATGCAAAATGTGTGAAAATTGTCTGCACATTTTCATCAATTAATCCAGATAATTGAACAAATATGGTATGTTAAATAATTGCTTAAAAATATCAATTGCACCATACCTAAACAATGCCTAACATAAAAACAAATAACTGAAAACATAGACTGCTATTGTGCTGAAAACTGGTATCCTATAGTATATCGCAACACTCGTATTCCTTCTTGCACTTGACTTAATATGATTCACATTACAGTAGGTGCCTTTCATTTATTAGCATCAGTCTGTTGCCATACAAATGAGCCATGAATACCATCTGGATACTTATCCAAGATGTCATCTTATATTGATGGTACAAAAAAAAGAAATAACATACTGTACAGTAAGAAGCAGCAGAGCCAAGGACAGATATCACAAGAATGCTCCTGGATCAAAACAATGACTCAGTCCTTTACCCTCAGCAGCTATCAAAGTATAGATTCAAAACATGCTTAATTTGTAAGATCCTTTTACTTTTATTTCCACCCCTCAGACCAGCTGACAATTTTCCAGTCCCATTAAATGAAAATTAAGGTTACTTCCTACTCTTTCAATCATGCTGCTATCTGTTGATGCAGCTAACATTTTCCTCTGTTCAATTTTTAAAATGACCTTCTGTCTTTCTCACATAAAAGCTACCATATTCACGTGTAGTGAGGTATGCCTCATTTTCTGAGTAGTAGTTTATGAATTTTCTAATGAAATATTACCACCCCAAAATATCACTATCAGAAGTATTATTTTAAATTGTAAGAGGGCAGGATTTACAGGACCCACAACTAATGTTCCCTTTTCAAAGTGGTGGCAACCAAGATAACCTATTTGTACTTCCTTTGGGTGTATGATAACTACGAACCACGTAGTCTCAAAGGTTTAAACCTCACCTGTACACAGACTTAGATCTGACAGATGTACAGTCTTGGAGTTTTTTTTTATCTCTCTGTAGCACTTTCCAAAGTGCTTGTACAATTTATTTCACTCTGTTTAGACTGAACATTAAAGGTACAGTAGATACAAAATTAAGGTTTCTGTGTACTAGCTTGTACCACATCATCTTGGCTGTACTGTTCACCGACAATATAAGGACCCCTTTAAATAAGTATTTCTCTGGTTTTGTAGCTATTTTTGCATGACCCCTCCTAATGCCTATCAATATTATACGCCGTCTGGGGAAAAAAAAAGGGTCTGTTCATGAGACAGGGTCTCCAAAGTGAGACATAAGGGTCATTTTTTCAAACCTACAGTAAAGCAATTCTGCTAAGCTTTTCTGAACACTCTGACCCAAAGGTGAAAAAGTACCCATGTAGTGAGATAATTCTGTAACAGAAAACTGAGATTCCAGAAATGCTGTGTGGCACATGCAATGGTGGACATCAAACTGTGTGGCACATGCAACAGTAGACACCAGACAGTGTGGTGCATGCCACAGTGGACACCAAATCATTGTATTTCTCATTATCTAATCATTATAATCCTACAAACATTTTACAAAAAACATTATATAATTACAGTATTTACAAATCTGCCCATTTATAGATGTTCAAAGGTGCAATTTCCCATTCAAAAAATATTTTTTTATTCTAAGGTTTTAATTTTTTCACATGGTCTTGTAATGTTCTGCATTGTTCCTCAATTCCACCTAAACAAACTGAGACATACACACAGATGCTTACGCCATATGATGATGACTAGAGCAGCACACCAGTTTGTCACAAAAAGCTGAGTTGAGCAGACAAGAAAGTATACAACAAAACTGGGGATCAATATATTGGTACCATGAAAACATTGGTACCACACCCCACATGCCGGCAAACAAAATGGTGGCTCACCATCTTCTTGCAAACAAGATGGTGGCATGCCCTAACTTGCCAGCAAACAAAATGGTGGCACACTGTCACGTTCCTTGCAGAAACAATGGTTGAACACACTCACTTGACTGCAGACCACATGAAAAAAATACACCACCAAATTACCATATATAATTTCCAACATTCAGAACAATCACAGGGTAACAATGAAATCAAAGAACACCTGATGATGCATCTCTCCATGTGCATTTGTCCAGCCACCCCACCCAAGACAAAGGGAGAACCATGTGCACAATGGCCACCCCTTGTTGAACAAACACACTGGAAAATTCATCAGCTGAAACCACAACTTTTTTGGTCTTTTTTTTTTCACCGTTACACTCACTGCACAACCCCCCCTGAACAACAAAGATTCACACAATCAAACCAAAAAACAACATGTAATGCTTACAGACAATGCATCTTTGCACGTATGTTTGTCCAGCTACCTGAGAAAGAAAAAGGAAGGACCTTGTGCACTGTGGCCACCCCTTGATGAGCAGACACACTGGAAAATGCATGGCCTGTTAACAAATATTTTGCAGTTACTGAAATACACATTGTCCCCCAGCAAACCTCAAGCTGTAGAAAACAACAAAAAAGGCATTCAGATTATGCCTTTCCTCATGCATTGGTCCAGCCATACACCCAAGACAAAGTCAGGACCATGTGCACAGCGGCCATACCTTGCTGAACAAACATACTGAAAAGTGCATCACCTGGAATCAGAAACATTTATTAAAAGGCACACACATGCACATGAACCCATCCCCCCCCCCGCAAATCACAAGAAAGCTGTGTAAAGCAATTGAAGGCCTTCAGATATTGCATCTTTCCTTGTGAGTTTGTACAGCCTCCCCACCCAAGACAAAGGCAGGACCGTGTGAACAAACACACTGGAAAGTGCATTGCCTGGATCCCACAGTTTTATTTATATTTTAAGTGACACAAATACTCATGAAACAACCCCCACCTCTGAAGGCAATGCACAAAAAGCAGACAAAAACAAGGCCCACAGACAATGCTTTCTAAAGTGCGTTTGTTCAGCCCACTGCCAAAGACAAAGGCAGGGCACTGTGTACAATAGCTGCACCAAAAAAAAATATACTGGAAAACATTGCCTGTACTCTCATTTTATTAACAATTCAATTACACAGACCTACCACAACATCCCACCCACCCCCACACACACACACACCAATGTACAACAAGAAGTCAAAAAGAAGATTCAGGAACTCCAGCAAGATATCTTGTGCAGTCTAACTACCACACCCAAGACAAATGAATCTCTACACAGCAATACAACTAGGAATGCATTGTCTGATGATCACAATGGCAACTTTAAAAACACACAAACTATCCTCAAGACAATGTTTTGTATTTCTGTACCCCATCATACAATGGCCAGTCAAGCAGGATGGCCTTTGGAACTAGCACAGTGAGCAATGCATGAAGTGAAAACCTATTAGTGGACTAAATATGCCTAGTTCATAAGGACCATTAGAAGACACAGAAAAGTGTTGGAGGTCAATTCCACAGGGCTCCTAGATAGTAATTACAAAGGAAAAGTACCTAGGGAGAGTGTTTCCTACCAGCGGTCTGGGTTTGATTCCCATTGGGCCACACTTTTCAAGTTTCTATCATCATTCAACTAAGGTCATGAAAAAAACACTGAAATTGTCTAAAATGCATCAGTGGAGGAACACAGCTTCCATTTAACTGAAAAGCTTTCTGGATGGACTATGGGATTGTTGGATTGAGCTGCATAGGGAAAGCATTTAGCAGGTGAGCAAAGTAAGCAAAAAACAAAACAAAAAAAAGAAGACTGTATCCCCAATTGGCACATAATAAAATCAAGCCCAATGACTGTAAGTTAGTATTATTATGTAATTGAAGCCTAGATAGCTTCTGCCAGAGGACAGGCAGTGAACACCAGGAGGAAGGAGCTGCTGGTATAACTAGACCTCTCTTTGGGGACTAAGAACTAGAACTCTACTACTGGGACATTCAATTTAGGGGAAAAAAAACTTGGTGTGTTTGTCAGAGTTACTTGAAGTGAATTTTTATCTGTGCAGTTATCTAGATGCTTGTCTCAGGTGGCTGAATGTAATTGTTATCTGTGCCATTAACTAAGTGTAGAAAGATTTTCAAAGTAGGAGGAATGGCTTAGCTAGAAGGAAGTCAGGTTATAACCAGATTTAAGCAATACCCTAGATAGCTTCTGCCAGAGGACAGGCAGCGAACACCAGGAGGAAGGAGCTGTTGGTATAACTAAACTTCTCTACTGTGATTATTTTGCCCTCCTTCCCTCCCTACCACCCCCCCACCACCATAAACCAGTTCTACTTTTATAGGCACAGGATTTGACTAACAATAGGAACTTCCTGTTTTGGAACAGGAAGTGAGTGTTCAAGACCACCAAAGACTCACAATCCTAGAAGGATAAGAGTAGCTCTCCGTCCCCAGGTGCTGGAGGTCAGACTTTGAGCACGTAAGGAGACTACTGAGAAATATAGGAACGTCTTGTCTCAGAACAGGAAGATCAGGATCTTAAAGGGCACAGAGGCAGTAAGCAAGTAAGGAGAAAAAAAAAGAAACAAACAAACAAACAGAGGAAAGAGTAAGTATTCCAAAACAACAGTTAGGGGTCCAGAAATTAGACACGATGGGAGTGGTGCAGTGCAGCGGCTATGGAGCAACCGTCTTCTGGGAGAAGTTCTGGAGGATACGGTGTTGTCCCATCTGCAGGCACCTCTCTGGGCTGAGGGACAAGATTGCTCATCTCCAGGCTGCGTTGGTCAGGATTTGTGGGACCTCCTCTCCCACCCAGAGACCACCAGGGCCACTTCCATTGCCTCAGAGGTTGCCAAGAAAGAAGAGCAGTTGGACCACAGTGGGCTCAGGAAGGGTGAGGATGGTGGAACAGAGGCACATCCCTCCAGTTGTACCTCTCCACAATTCATATGCCATTCTGGCAAAGTGTGGTTCCTCTATGGAGGCACCCACAGTGGAGACCAAGAAGGTTGCTGGGAACCTCCACAAAGGAGTCCCACAGGGGGGTGGCTTGGGACCCCACAGGAAAAGGAAACAACTCCTGGTGGGGGACTCCATTGTTAGGAAAGTAGAACTGGGAGAGGAAGGGGAGAGGGAGGGAGGTAACGTGCCTGCTTGGTGCCATGGCTTGGAGGAACATGGAGCGAATCCTCAGGATCGCTGAAGCAGCTTCACAGAAGAGGGAGCTGGATTTCATTGTCCACATAGGGACACATGACCTGGCTAAGAAAGGGATAAGAGCAGTGTAAGAAGCATTTGTGGAGTTGGGGAGGGGCCATAGACAAGTACCATGCATGGTAACCTTCTTGGAGGTGATGCCTTTCTATGGCATGGGTGAGGCTAGGGTGCTCCACACCATGGGATTCCATCAGTGGTTGAAAACCTGGTGCAGAGCTCAGGGATTTGGCTTCACTGGGGACTGGGGGGTCCACCTGGAGGGATGCAGGCCTATATTGGCATGATGTTCTGCATCTCTCCAGGATGGGAACCAAGAACCTAGGTGAAAGGCTTAAATGCTTCATTAGCAAGCATTAAAACTATCCAAGGGGGGAGGCACTGGAGAGGAGCAGGGAAATCCTAGCCCCCCCCCCGCAAAATCAGGGTACTAAGTGAGGTAAACACCAAGATACAGATGTAAATGAAGAGAAGGGCAGGGTTAAATGGAGAAAATGACAAAGGCAATAAGGACAGGGATTAGGTAAAAAGTGGTAAGGCCATCAAGAAATGGAGGGTAATGAGTACCAAAGCCTGTAGTCTGGGCAACAAGCTCCCTGAACTGGTGGCCTTGATGGAAGAGGGATGCCTGGATATTATAGCAGTCACAGAAACATGGTAAAGAGAGAACCATGACTGGGATGTTAACATACCAGGGTACACAACCTACAGGAGAGGCAGGGAGGGGAGAAGATGGGCAGAGTAGCGCTCTATGTAAGGGAAGCGATAAAAGCAACTGAACAAAAGAGTAAAGAGGGAGGAGAGGAGGCACTGTGAGTCACCTTAGACAATGGAAATGGCACCACAATCTGCACAGGGGTTGTATAGAGACCCCCATTTCAGGAAAAGGTATGGACAAGGGTGTGATAGAATGCATCCTTAGGATGGCAGAGAAAGGGGAGATAATGTTGATGGGGGACCTTAATATGCCAGATGTTAAATGGAGCACCTCTGCTGCAGCCACATCCAAATGCAGGGCCATTCTCTATGCCCTTCAGGTGGCATGCCGCATACAGCTAGTTTTGGAACCCACTCCTAAGGGAACAATCCTAGACCTTATACTCTCAAATGGGGACAGTGAGAGAATCTCAGATCTAGAAATGGGAAGCCATCTGGGAACAAGTGACTACCAAACAGTGTGGTTCATGATAACCTCAGCTACAGGGTCAAGCCATACAAAAGTGAGGGTTCTGGACTTCAGGAGGTCTGACTTAGGCAAGATGGGAGAGTGCCTTAGAAAAGCACTAGCAAACAGGCTACAAGGAGGGGTGGAGCAACAATGGGAAAACATCAATACTGCCATCACAGAGGCAACACACCTTTGTTTGAAACAAATAAACAAATCAAAATGAAAGAAAAAGCCACTATGGTTCTCAAAAGAGATGGCAGTGAAGGTTAGGGAGAAAAAGATAGCATTTGGGAACTAAAAGGAAACACAGAAGGAGCAGGACAGAGAACTGCACCAGTTAAGGCAGAAGGAAGCAGGGAGGGAAGTCAGAATAGCAAGGGCCCAAACTGAGGAAAAGATAGCCAACTCAGTTAAGAAATGTGATAAAACCTTTTATAGCTATATCAGGGAGAGTAGAAAGACAAAGGGAGGGATAGTGAGGCTGAATAGAATGGACAATGGGTGGGCAGAGAGGGACAGTGAAAAAGCAGGGATACTGAATGAATACTTCTGCTCAGAATTCACAAAAGAGGAGATGGGGAGGTGCCTAGTCCAATTAACAGAAGCACTCTGGGTAGGGGGGTTGATCCCAGTCCTTTCACAGAAGAAAGGGACCTGGGAAAGGACTCCTAAAACTGAAGGTGGACAAAGCAATGGGGCCTGATGGAATTCACCCCAGAATTCTAAAAGAATTAAGGAGAGAACTAGTGACACAACTGACTATCCTTTTTAACAAATCATGGGAGGATGGTGTGTTACCTGAGGACTGGAGGATGGCAGATATGATTCCCCTTCTCAAAAGTGGGAGCAAGACAGAGGAAGGAAACTACATAACTGTCAGTTTGACCTCTGTGGTAGGGAAAGTGATGGAATCACTTCTGAAGGAAAGAATTATTGAGTACCTAGAGGCCAGTGTGGCACAGGACCCGAGGCAGCATGAATTCACAACGGGAAGGTCATGTCAGATGAATCTAATTGATTTCTTTGACTGGGTGACCAAAGTAGTAGACCAAAGAGGGACTGTTGACATGGCCTACCTAGCATTTAGCAAGGCATTTGACACAGTTCCACACAAAAGATTAATAGTCAAATTAACCAGCCTGGAGTGGTTCCCAGGGTGGTAGCCTAGGTAAAACATTGGCTGAACAACAGGACACAGAAGGCAATTGTAAATGGCGTCCACTCTGAAGAAAAAGGAGTTACTAGTGGGATACCACATGGATCAATACTGGGTCCAGTCCTTTTTCATGTCTTTATAAGTGACATTGCAGAGAGACTGGAAGGAAAAGTATGCCTCTTTGCAGATGACACAAAGATCTGCAACAGGGTTGATATATAAGGAGGCATGGAAAGGATGAGAAGGGACTTTGCAAGGTTGGAGGAATGGTCAGAAGTATGGCAGCTTGGATTCAATGCAAAGAAGTGCAAAGTAATGCACCTGGGAAACAAAAACCCAAGGGAAGATTACACAATGGGGGTAAGGTAGTAACAATGGCAAAAATGGAAAGGGACCTGGGGGTAATCATATCAGATGACCTTAAGGTTAACGTCAATGTGAGAAGGCAGTAGGGAGGACTGAGGCAATACTGGGATGTATAGGGAGAGGCATCACGACCAGAAAACAGGAAGTTGTTATCCCTCTGTACAGACAGTTGGTTACACCCCATCTGGAGTACTGCATCCAGTTCTGGAGACCCCAACTCCACAAGGACATAGATGAGATGGAGGCAGTCCAGAGGAGGGCAACTGAAATGATGCAGGGTCTGCAAGAGAAGCCATAGGAGGAGAGACTAAAGGAGATTAATATGTATACCCTTGAGGAAAGGAAGGAGAGGGGGACATGATATAAACTTTTGAGTACCTCAGTGGATTCAACAAAGTCCAAGAGGTAGCATCTTTCATAAAGAGGCGTGCAAGAATAAGGGGATACAATTTGAAGATAGAGGAGGAGGACAGTTCAGGGGCAATGTGAAAGTATTTTCACACAGAGGCTGGTGGATGCATGGCACAGCCTACCTGAGGAGGTTGTGAGGTCTAAAACTGGGAGAATTCAAGAATGCATGGGGCAGACATAAAGCAATTTGTATGGGGGTAGGAAGAAATAGGCTGTTGGTTAAATAGGATCTTCAGCTTACCCTGTAGGTTGGGAAATGGGCAGACTAGGTGGGCCTAGTGGTCCTTATCTGTCAAAGTCTATGTTTCTATGTTTCTATGAAGCACTGCAAAAACTTAGGATATTTCATGTACAGTAAGTCACTATTTCAACACCAAGAACAAACAGATGCTTGTGCCCTAATAAAAGTCCTAAAACTTCCAAAACTAAGATGTAAATGCGCAATATTGAGGAAAACATATCTCAGATCATCTTCAAAGCACTAAAACTGCAGTACAAGCTGGCTGCTGCACTCCCAGTTATAGGATAGCTTATTCATTATAGGAGGCATGTTGCTGGTATGCTGTGTGTGGTGCAGCAACAATAATACTGTCAGTGGACACAAGCCTTTTCCTCTTCCTGGAAAACAGCCAAAGGGGTCTGTGATGATACATTATTGGCTATTAAAGCCAGAATTCATTCCTGCCTGCTTTTGATACACTCCCTGGAACTACCAGGTGTAAATCACCTTGGACACATGTTATCAGTAGTGGCATAGACACATTTGGAGCAGTGGACAAGGAACTAACCTGAGGAATTCAGATAAATGAAGTGGATGGAAGAATTTTGATCTGTAACATGATGCAGCTCAGTACAGACAGCATTAATTACGCACAGCAGCAAAAAGCTCTTTATGGAAGGCTTGTCTCAGAGTTGTTGGGGGCATGTAATAAAGTTTATTTATGGGGACATGACATGTTGCATGCACCACAAAACTTTGAGAAAGCATGAAATACAATGTCACATAATAATCATACTGCTGTCCTACTTACATTACACATACAATACCAGGCATGGTTTTAAAAGCATTTTATTAAATTCCAAGACAAACAAGCCAGCAGAAAAGCAATAATCCATTATGTTTCTTCTATGTCACATTGACATGGTGTAAAAGCATGGTGTTTGGGATGTAAAATCAGTGTAAAATACATAATTAATTAACCTTAAGTTCTCATGTTGTTTTACTTATCACTACTTGTGGTGACCTTACAAATTAAATATTTGCTGTCATAGTGTGTGTTTTTACTATTGCTAAATCAACAACTGAATACTGACAGCACTTTGGTAACCCCATTCTGTGTAAAGACTCATTATGTCACCTAATTCAGTGGCTCTACTGGCAAAATCTGCCTCTGAACTGCATTTGTGTTTCAGTTAGTAAAAGTGACTGACTGGTATATTCCTGACTGTGTCTGGGGTGGCATCTGGAAAAGAGTAAAAGAGAGTTACAGTCAGTCTCTTTCCTATGCAAATCTGCAGGGATACTATTTCTTTCTTTGTACATTTTCAAGAAATATGATACTGTTTTGATTATACATCATTGAGAATTTAAGTTTAGGTTTACTATTTTCAAGATGCAGCACAAATTTCTTAAGTTCATTAACTGGACCCCTCTAAAATAAAAATACATAGTGCAATGTTTGGTGCATAGTGTAGTGCTTGTGTATACTTATGGATTTTGAACTTTGACCTTTCTCTATTCCCAACCTTGGTAGGTAAGCCAGGTAGTGAGCAGGGAATAGAAAGCCCAGCACCATGGGTGAGCAGAGTGCAGAGAGGAGGAAGAGGAGGAGGCAGGGAAGGATGGTGGGTGTTTCACAATGTTCTAAGTGAAAGCTGCTAGGAGAGGCTGATCATTATTTGGAATGTGGGAGGAGCTATTCCCCACATTGAACCTTGGAATTCAGACCTCCTATTCAATTTTTTCAGGGTTTTATTTAACTCTAAAAATTGATTTGAGTTTGGCTCAGGAAAGTACTAAAACATTGTGAAAATGCATAGCAACTGCCTCACTGTGTTTAACAGGCATAATACTTCTAGGAAACCTATATAAATACTTTCTGTACAGTTAGTCTTGTCCCAAGAAAAAAAACACTAATCAATTATTTAAAACCCTGGTTTGATGCACAGGGTAGTGCTTGTATATACTTACGGATTTTGAACTTTCCCTATTCCCAACTTTGGTAGGTAAGCCAGGTAGCAAGTAGGGAATAGACGGTCCAAAAGAATAATTTATCAGTTCAAGAATTACCTCCCCACTCGAGAGAGTGTGTGTCCAGTAGCATGCAGGGAGTGGAGGAAACCTCCATGGACTCATGGCTGCTGATCTGCCTATCCTCAGAGCAACCTAAGAGGATATGATACTAAATGCTTAAACTGAGTTCTGATTCTGATTTAGGATAGTAGTGGTCACATGATGAAGTCTGTCATCTGAGTCTTTGAAGACTTGTGCAGGAAGGTCAATATATTGAGGGTGAGGAAGCAGGTCCAATCTGGATAGATGTCCAGATGATGAATATGTATTAAGTTGGGTTGTTGAAGGACATTTTGAATGAAATCCATAGTTTAGTTTGATATTGGTGATAATTTATTGGAGGAACATAGAGGACATGGAGATCTGAGCATGAGGAAATCATGAGATTGTCTAGATGGGCTTACATACTCCACTACAGTAATTACATGATAGGAAATAGATTATGAAAATTCCTTACCGTAATCTGTCAGACCTTGAAGAAAGAGAAGACAGGAGAGAATGATTAGCTTTTTAGTAGATTGGTAAATATGATGGATGCTGGCAAGGTTCTCAGAACTGCTAGAGGATGGTGCGATCATAAATCTTTGGGATGCAGGAATCTAATGAAAGCTAGACAAACAGTGGAATAAACCATGATGTTCAAAATAGAGTTGAATGGATATGAGTACAGTAAATTGACTATGTTTCACTATGGAGGCATATGCTGGAGAAATGACAAGGAGTCTAAATGAATGAATCTCTTGAATACCTAGTTGAACAGCAAAACTGGAGGACTGAACAAGCAGTAAAGGGGAGAATGGAGTAGGCTGAAAGATAGTAACAGAATCCAAATATCAGAAATATTCTGCATGAATTTTCAAGGCTTGATCATGAGTTAGAGATGCTAATACATGGTATACATGACCAAATATACAGGATGGACTGTGATAGGCAAGATGATAGATACATTATGTTTCCTGTTGTAGCACAAGTAGTTCAGTGGCAAGAGCTAGGGAAGCCCACTCGGCACTGACTTGCTAGTGATTTGAGTCTAACATCTATGGGGAAGTGAATTAAAAGAGGGGAGTCTTGACTGAGAAGTAACCGGATCTGCTTGACTAAAGGGGCAATGAATGGTCAACTATGAGGAGTGGTATGACACATCAGGTGAGTCGATTGCATATTCCTGGATAGTCTTGATAAGGAATGGTTGTAGTGCCAAACTGTGTTAAAGAGATATACAAGTCAGTTGCACATGGCGGTATGCTGGAATGGAATGAAGATTTCCCTTGGTGATAGTATTTGATGTAATGAGTATGAAGAAGGATTGATATTGTCTGATGGGATCAGAAGACCCCTAGGAAGGCAACTGGCTTGTCTGGTAATTTAAATCTTGAAAAGAGATGAAGATGACTTTGTGAATTATTATGATGTCTTGAGGCTAAAGAACAGGATTCAGAATTGCACAAAATAGCAAGATAGCTATGTGTTGGCGATGTTAGAGGGAAGAAGAGTTTTGGAGAGCATTAGATAGATATACCAGGAAGATACGAGTGGGATGACATGGTAAAATCTGGTCTGTCACTGTCAATATTGGATATGATGAGTGCAATTTGATTAACTTATGGTGCCAGTATCAATAGGTGGGCCATAAAGGACTTCACTTGAGAAAGTATGGTTAATGAGCAGATGAGGTTTCCTGGTAAAAATGTGAGTTTATGGTTCTGTTGGAAGAGGACTGGTTTGAAGAGAACTCCACTCTGCATACACCTGTATAGTAAATCAGAAGATAATGGCTTCCATAAGGTTTAAATCCAACAGGATGTCTGGGGAATGGTCCTGTGGAGACAATTGAAAGGTAAGAGCTTGTATACATTCTGATCCAGTAGGATGTTGAGGAGTGATGGAGTGAAGATTATCCGGAGGTAATGGTGCTTCTATTCTGTCTGCGTGCAAGATGTGGTGCAGGTAAAGGAATGTTGCTAGACCAGGTATTGTCCTTTGATGAGAAGAACTCCTAATATTTGAAGCCCTGAACAGCAGCAGCAATGCCGGCTGTGGGTGGAGATTAAGGCAGGTAAAGCAGGAGATGTAATCAAACAGATGGTGGGTGCTGGACAGTGGCAAATGGAGAGTATGCCCACAAGAAAAGATAGGGAAACAAATGTGCCATAGCCCCGAGCCCCAGGATCTGTGGAAATGGACAAGACAACACAACTGAACAGTAGTTATCCCAAATGTATGATAGAAATGCTGGAGACATGGATGAGTGGGAAGCAGGCCAAGACAGCTATGAGCTGAGTGGTGCAATCCATGAGTCAGCTCAAAACTGCCAAAGAAGTGGTGAGGAAGAATTGCCAGGACAGTAGGATGATCATAGGGCTAAGGAGATGCTGAGGTTACAATGGAGGGCAGAACATGTACAAGGAACAATACTGAGATGACTGATGCAACAGGGGGAAATGGCAGGCACTGAGCAGGAGCCAGAAGGAATCCAGGTGGAATTTCAGAGTGTGACTGATAACCATAGCAGATTCCCTCACAGCAAACTGAAGAGGTAGATGGAGGCAGGCAGATGAGGAGAGCATTGAGATGACAGAGGGGTCCAAGTGAAATCCAAGGTGGAAGTTGCACACAAATGGAAGGCCAACACAGCTCAGTAGGGCAGGAGTTTGGAACTGATTCTGATGCAGTAGAGGCAGGAAATGAGGATGAATGCATACATAGACAAGTCCAGGACAAAAACAAGGAAAGGCAGGACTGTTTGGAGCATTGATGAAGGAGGATGCAGCAGCAGGAACTAAAGGTAGTGAACTGGAATAGGTGGAGCTGGGAAAAAAAACAGGCCACAATTGAAGCAGAGCCACAAGGCTCGAACAGGCCAGTCTTCAAATGAAGAGGTTGAGTCTGATACCCATGGATGGGAAGAAAGGGCAAAGGAATAAGGCCTGGGAGATCCAGCAGGTTTGTCCTCAGAGAGTGGAGGCATGGGAATGGGTGACATGTCCTAGGTACAGGGAAGTGAACTGATCATCATCATCATCATTTATTTGTTCATCCTTTACATAACAGTTTGGACATTACAAAGTTATAATAAATACAACAGTTAAAAACAGCAAGTACCATATAAAAAAGAAGATTAAGTAAAAATAGAAATAATATAAATAAGTCAAAGTTTTACCAGTATAATATATTTGTGGAATAAAATAAAATATTATTGGCTGATAATTTCCTTATAATATTTTTTTTAAAGGATAACAGATGCAATAAATTTAACAATCATTATGGCATCCTCTAGGGTCATGGTTTGCAACAGAATAAAGACTGGATCATAATATAAATTTAGGTATTTTGTCAAAAACTGTTTAAAATGGGAGTCTCTTAGATGACAATACAAGGGGCATTGTATTATTATGTGCTCCAATGTTTCATGGAAGCCCCTATTACATTTGTAGAATTGCTCTGTGTTTTGTTCGTTGTTTTTACCCTGATTGAAATAAATATACATAGATATCAGAATTCCAAACCTAGCCCAAGTAAATGCTTTTCGGAGGATTTGGGGTAGGGGTAACAACAGATAGTTTTCGATCCCTGAGTCAGTTTTATTTTTACTGATCCAAATTGCCTGTTTGGGCTTTTGACTGACTCCATTTGTTTTTTTGAGGGGCTAATCTAAAAATGTATTTTTTAATTTTATTTTTATATTGAATAGAGATCAAAATACCCTTATTAAAATCTTTCCACAGATGATAATTATTGATATTTTTAAGAACAGTGGTCAACTTTTTTTACCATAGAGAATGAAAGCTTTCAGTATTCCAGTGAATTCTTTTTAATTGACATAGATAGGTGAAACTACTCATACAGTTCTTTTTATTATTATCATTTTTATTTATTAGCCTCAACCAATATGAGACTATTCTTAGATTTATTATGTCTTTTATTGGGATCCTGCCTAACTCAGAGCATACTATTGAATTAGAGGTGGAGAGAGGAACCTGTAATATGGCCTTGTAGAAGTAGGATAAGGGGAGTTCTAGATGGGAATATTCTTTAGTTCCCCAAATCTCCACCCCATAGGCAAGTAATGAAATGATTTTTGCTTCTCCAGCTCTAACAGCAGGCAGTGCAGTTGATCCTCCAAATTTAGAGTTAAAACAGAGTAATCCCTTCACTATTAATTTTGCCCTGTCTACCTGTTTTTTGATATGTTCATTCCAGAAACCATTTGATGTAAATGTAACTCCCAGGTAAACATATGACTTCACCACCTCTACTAGCTGTTTCTCAATATGAATTCTAGGAACCACTGATGACTACCAAAAACCATTATTTTAGTTTTAGTTAAGTTAATTCCAAGATGAAAATAGTTACATTTTACTTTAAGTTGATCCATTTTTCTTTGGAGTCCTGTGTTTGAAAGAGAGAGTATCACCAGATTGTCTGCATAAGCCAAAATAGGAACAGGAACATTGTTAACTTTAGGGGAGTCTAATGGTAAAGATTCATCAAATGAAAGAAGAGAGTCTATATAAATATTGAATAACAATGGTGCTAGTAAGCACCCCTGTTTAACCCCTTTGTTGATTTGAAAGTAATCTGCAATATTGCCACTGTTATCAAATTTCACTGCAGTGTATGTGTTTAAATGAAGTAGTACAATAGGACTTAATAATTCTAAGGTAAACCTTTTTATATAAATTTCCATAACATTTCTCTTATCACAGAATCAAATGCAGCAGAAAAGTCTACAAACAATGCATAGAGCTTCATTTTCTTATAAACCTATATTTCTCAATTAAATGAGACTGTATATATATATATATATATATATATATATATATATATATATATATATATATATATATATATATATATATATATATATATATATATATATATATATATAATATATATATATATATATATATATATATATAGGTTGAGCATCCCTAAACAAACCCTGATTGAAAATTAGATAATGGATTGTATTTTCCAACCCAGATCTGAAGTTTGTTTAAAAGTATTCTAGAGAAAAGTTTACCACTTGTATCTAATAGACTTATAGGGCGATAGTTTGAAGGGGACTGATAGGATCCTTTTTTGTGTAAAGGAGCTGTAATGTTCCTTTTCCTTGATGGCAGAATGTACCTTTCTCTAAAACAGAGATTAAAGAAATTTACAAAGAATGGTACCCAATAATTCTTATGATTTTTCTATTTCTCATCTGGAATGAGATCCGGACCAGGGGCTTTGTTTATAGCTAATTTAAATACAGCATCTTCAACTTCCTTAAAGGAGACTGATACTAGTTGGTATTCAGCTAGTAGGATCTTATGCACAGTTTGATGCAAACTAAGTACCTGAGGGTCTGTAGTAAGTAGTTTTTTAAAATGCATAATCCATGTGTCTTGTGGGATATGAAATGATAAAGAGCAATGATCAGCTCTTTCTCCCTTGGAGACCATTAACCAAAATGCCTTGGCATTTTTGGATCGTATAATATTGTATATTTTTTCCCATTGCAGTTGCTTGAATTCCAATTTTTTTGTTTTCAAGAAACTTGTGATATAGTTTCCTCACTTCTTTTAAATATACAAAATTCTCTCTGGTTGGAAATTTCTTAGTATATCTAATAATTTTCATTAGATACTGTTTTTCTTTTTTACAATGATTATCAAACCAAGTATTTAGGTTAATTGAATTTGTTGTAAAATTGTATATTTTGGATCTAATTGCTTGGTAAGCAGTCTCCAACAATTCTCAGAGATTTTGAGGGGAGCAAGAATTGTGTGCTAATGAGAATAATTTGGCCATCTGGGGGGAGTACATTAGATCTAATACCCTTGTTGTATTAATTACTCTTAGTGATAATTTTAATCGGCTTCTATGTTCTAACTGGATTTGATTATCTTTTGCTGAGTTTTTTATTATTCTTTTATCTACTCCAGAATGTCCCTCAGAACTGAATGTATCAATATCAGCTATCAAGGCTGCATGGTCACTTTCTGGTCTCATCATGACCACAAGGGAGTGAAAGTGTTCATAACTGTCAGGAGAGATAAGCAGATAGTCAATAACACTCTTTCCCAATGCTGAAAAATAAGTGGAGTTCCCAATTAAGTCATCCTTAATTCTACCATTAAGAATTAGAAGATGATTGCTATTCATAAATTCAACAAGTTTCTTCCCAGCACAGTTAAGGACAGTGTCAATGGAGTTTCTTGTTCCGAGATATCCCAGATAAACCATAGATTGAAGCAGTGATAAGTTGGCAGAATTAGCAATTTGGGCATTAAGATCTCCGCCCAAAATAATTATATCAATATGGGTGTTTTATTATTAATTGATCAATTTGGACCAAACATCGTTATTGGTTAGAGTGTGATAATTAGGGGGGATATAAATGTTTGCTATAAGAAATACATAGTTATCCCATTTTACAACATGTAACAATATTTTATCATCGAGGATGGTATGATCCAAATCCAAAAGGCCCTTTCGTATCATTATAAATGTAGACAATCCCCCTCTAGGTCTACCATTCTTCCTTACTTTTTTTGCAGAAACAAAATAAGATTCATAGCCATTTAATAATGTCAATTCCACAGCCCAAGTTTCCTGGAAAAGTAATATTTCAAATTTTTGTCAGAACTTCTGCCAATCAGGGTCTGAATATTTAGTGGAGAGACCTGCTATATTCCAGGATACAAATTTTGAATTTTCAATTAATAAATCATTACTAGATGTATTTAAGTCATCTTGTACAGCATCCAAATGTATGTGACCTAGATTAACTAGTCAAGGGCTAGGTTCAGGGGTACTATTCTGGTTAAAGTGATCTGATCCAGCAGTAAAATCAACTATACATAATTGGACATAATCAAATTTAGTCAGATTTTGCATTAAAAGAGAGTAAAGATTTAGATTTATTACAATATCAATTTGTGTCTCATTGGTTTCTGGAAATATTCTAGATACAGATTTAAAATCTAAAGGGGAAATGTTAGTATTTACATAGAAACATAGAAGTTGACGGCAGATAAGGACAGCAAGGCCCATCCAGTCCGTCCATTTCTTTTTCTACCTTATAAATGTGCCATCGGCCTTTGCTCTGTCAGTGACCTATCTATTCATAGTCATTTGTATTGCTCCCTTATGCCTATCCCATGCCTGTTTGAAGCCCTGCACTGTATTCATAGCCACCACTTCATGTGGTAAGCCATTCCATGCATCTACCACCCTTTCTGTGAAAAAGAATTTCCTCACATTCCCCCTTAATCGGCCTCCCTCTAATCTCATGCTGTGTCCTCTTGTCCTGCTATTTTTCTTATATTTAAACATGTTAGACTCTTTCACCTTGTTTATGCCCTTAAGGTGTTTAAATGTCTCGATCATATCACTCTCTCCCTCCTTTGCTCAAGGGTATACATATTGAGCTCCGTTAATCTGTCCTCATATGTCTTCTGATGCAGTCCCTGCACCATTTTGGTTGCCTTCTCTGGACTGCCTCAATTTGGTTAATGTCCTTGTGAAGTGTGGCCTCAATACTGCATGCAGTACTCCAGATGGGGCCTAACCAATGTCTTGTACAGAGGGATTATTACCTCCCTCTTACGACTTGTGATACCCCTACCAATACACCCTAACACCCCCATAGCCTTACCTACTGCTTTAGAGGTCTGCTTGGATGATTTTAGGTCATCAGTGATGATGATGCCCAAGTCTCTTACCTCCTTTGTGACTGCTAGCAACTGCCCTCCCAGCCTATAAGTGGCTTCAGAGTTTCTCTTCCCTATGTGCATGATTTTGCACTTCTTTGCATTAAATCCCAGTTGCCACTCTTCTGACCATTCTGCTAGTTTATCCAGATCTCTTCTCATTCTGCCCACCCCATCTGGATCATCTACTCTGTTGCAGATCTTGGTGTCATCTGCAAACAGACAAGCCTTACCCTCTAGTCCATCTGCAAGGTCACTAATGAAGATGTTGAATAGGACTGGCCCCAGGACTGATCCCTGAGGTACCCCACTTGTGACTTGCATCTCTTCTGACTGTATACCATTTACCACCACTCTCTGTTTTCTGCCAGTCAACCAGTTTGCCACCCAGTTGACCAACTTCACCCACCCGAGCCTACCTATCTTATTTATCAATCTTCTATGTGGAACAGTGTCAAAAGCTTTGCTGAAGTCAAGGTAGGCGACATCAACTGCTCCCCTTGGTCCACCACTCTGGTCACCCAGTCAAAGAAATCTATGAGATTAGTTTGACAGGACCTTCCTTTGTAAACCCATGCTGTCTTGGATCCTGTGCCCCTATGGATTCCAGGTGTTGCACTATCCCTTCCTTAAGGAGTGCCTCCATAATCTTGCCCACTACTGAGGTAAGACTGACCAGTCTGTAGTTTCCCGCCTCCTCCTGCTACCACTCTTGTGGAGTGGGATCACATGAGCCCTTCTCCAGTCTTCTGGGACCTCTCCCGTGCTCAGAGACTCACTAAACAATTCTGCTAATGGCTCTGCAAGTTCCTCTTTAGCTCCTTAAGTACCCTGGGATGTATGCCATCAGGTCCCATTGCCTTATCCACCCTGAGCTTAGCAAGCTCTTGTAGGACCCTTTCTTTGTGAAGGGGTAGTGCTCACCTCCCTCCCCTGTGTCCATGATGCTGAGCTGTGGGCCCTGCCTTACCTTCTCTTCAGTAAATACTGAGCAAAAGTATCTATTTAGGATAGATGCCTTTACAGGGTCCTCCTCCTCACATGCTCCTTTTCTCCATTAAGCTTAGCAATCCCCTCTGGACTTTCTCCTTTCACTAATGTATCTATAGAAAGTCTTGTCACCTTCTTTACTGTTCATGCTAGTGTTTCCACAGTTTGGGACTTTGCCTGCCTTACTGCTCACCTGCTTCCCTTAGGGCAGTTTGGTATGCCTCCCTATCTTCATCCCCTGTGTTCCTTATATTTTCTGAAGGCCAGCCTTTTGGCTCTGACCTTTTCTGCTACTGTATTTGAGAACCAAAGTGGTTTCCTTCTTCTTTGCACTTCCTTTTCTGTCTAACACAATGGGATGTTGCTTCAAGTATTGTATCCTTAATGCTTGCCCACTTTGCCTGTACCTCCTCACCTGTGTTTCTTTTGCCAGGGCTAGCTTAACTCTGTTGGCCATCTTATCAAAGTCAGCTCCTCTGAAGTCCCTTATTTTTGCTTTGGAATGGATGATTTAGATGTAGTAGCCAAATTGAACCATACCATGTGATGGTCACTGGCCCTCAGGTGACCTTCTACCTGGAGATCTGTGATCCCTTCTTTGTTAGTCAGTACTAGATCTAGGATAGCCCTGTCTCTTGTGGGTTGCTGTACCAGTTGTTTGAGGCCCTCCTGCAGGAATCCACTATGAGTCTAGTTGCAGCAGATGTTCCTGCTGGTATTGACCAATCTGTATCTGGCATGTTGAAGTCTCCATTATCAGAACCTCCCTTTAGCTGTCATGTTTTGTATATCTTCTAACAGTAATGTGTCTATGTCCTCCCTCTGGTCTGGGGCCTGTAGACAACCCCAGTTCTTATGGCTGTCCCATTTCCTGTTTCCAGGGTGACCCACAGTTCTTCTGGCTCCTTATGTGTATTCTGAATTTCTGTAGCTTTGATATTTTCATTAACATACAGGGCCACCCCTCCCCCCCTTTTTGCACCTCGGTCTCTTCTGAACAATACATAGCCAGGTACTGAAGTCTCCCAAGTGTGGTTACTGGTAAACCACATCTCACTAATTGCTACTATGTCCAGTTTAGCCTCTGACATTATTGCCTGCAGGTCTGGGATCTTATTTCCCAGTCTGTGAGCATTTGTGTACATGATTTTCCATATTTAAACAGAATCTCAATAATTTACTGATATATGATTTCAGCAGTATGGAATTTTCACCCTGCAAATGTTCTATTCCAAAAATAGAAAGAGTTTTCAAAACTATATTGTCAAAATTCCAATTCAAAATAGATACAGTATCATTTATAATGTCAGTTGATGCAGTGGAGTTTATTTTGGTTTCCCCATGGACATCCTTCCAGATTGTAGCCCAGTTTACAGGGGAAGATATTAAAATACCCACTCTATCTAGCTCTCTTTGTTTTGCCCATATTTTTTTTGCACTAATTATGTCAGATAATAGAACATAGACATGGTATGTTTCCACCATTTTATCTCTATAAACATGCATGATCGCATTTGATGCCTCAGGTATAACTAACTCGCATCTAAATAGATACTTAATGAGTTCAGTAAGTGATTCGGAGGTTTCATGTTACTTCAGAAAGATATTTTCAAATTTAAAGACCACGTCACTTCCACTAATAACTAAAGAATTTTGGTGATTTGTAGGGGAGTATTTATCATTAAGTAGGGGAAGAGATACTTGATTAACTAATAAGCTTGAGGCTTCCTTAGAATTACATGTCGTTTTCTGCCTGGCCTTTTTGGAGGTAATCACTTCAGATGAACCTGTATCAAGGTATTCAATCACTGATTTTGAAACTTTTTTCAAAGATGGATTAATTAGAGCAGACTCTCTTAAAGGGCTCCTTATTGGATCCTTATGTGAATTAGGAATATTAGGAGAATCAGGATCTACAGGATCATTAGGTTCAATGGTTATCCCAGCCATTTTCTTTGATTTAAGATTGCTTTTTTTTTTGATAGCTTTCCAGTCTCCATTTTTTGGGTTGTACCTTTTCCAGGATGTTTATTTATATTTTTGCCCTTTTTATTCCTCTTTTTTTGATGGGGGGAGGGAACTAGAACTAGGGAAATGTACTGATGAAAAGGATAAACGATGGGTGTCTTTCCCATCCAAAAGTGCTTTTTCAAGATCATTAGTTCTCTGAGAGAGTTTGCCATGAGTTTCAACATGCAGATTAGAGAGATCTCTTATATAATGTTTTAGTTCATTAAAGGCTTCAAGCAGGACTATGTTGGCCATGATTGGATGGGCTAGAGCTTTAATTGTGTAGTTAGAGATGGTATCCGGGCATTGCGCTAAAATTTCTTGTGTGAAATTTATTTTTTCAACTTCCTGATCTAATCTTTCAAAAACTTTACCAGGGGATCCTGCAAGAATTGATTGATTACCAAGAGATGCTTTGTAATGTTGGTTAGAGTATGGAGAAGTGGGGGTAGTATCATTAATTGTTATAATACTAGAATTAAGTGGGCTAAAGAGGTTTAACCTAGTTGGATGCAGTGAAATGGGATCCTCCTCTGATCTCTTGTCTATATCTAGATCTATCTCTTGCATGTTTATACCACATTCCCCTTTTTCATTCAATTTTTTAGTTTTTACTTTTGAGAAAAGGAAATACTCAGTGATTTTCCCTTGTCTGTATTGATTAGAATATTTAGAGTGTTTAGAGTAACTAGGGGAGGAGGAGATAGGTGAGGAAGAGGCAGAATCTCTTGTTCTGCTGTTGTTTTCCAATATTTTGTCAGGTTCATAGTTGATTAATCCTGATTCAACTCGCTCCTGGAAATCGGTTTCTAAAACTGAAATAGAGTGGTTAAGGGGGGAGAAATCACGTTTATCTGCTCCTGTGGGTTCTGAAAGGACAAAGAATAAGATAAACAATGAGAGTGGTTCAAGGAGGTCTCTTCATGGGACATGTTATTAGGCATAACAACGGAGGCAACATTAATAGATTTATGGATTGAATACTCATTATTAAATTGTGGTCTATAATCATATTTCACGTTTTCTCTTATTAAGGATATAGTGTTTTGAGTTTCTTCTTTAGGTGTGGATGCAGAAGGCATCATTGAAAGCGAAAAATCTTGTGTATATACACAACCATTTTCTGAACTCATTTTGGATGCTTTCAGAGAGGATAATTTATTATCCTTAATTAAAATGTTTCCACTCCTAGTGTACATACTGACAATACCTAATTATTGTGTTGTAACTTTGGGTAATCCTATATCTATTAGACTTTTATATATTAGACAAATAGACTGTATATAATAATAGCAGTATATATCAAAAAGCAGTAAAAACTATAATAGCAGTAAAAACAGTGCAAATAGTGCAATAGTGCAAAAGTGCAAATGCCAGTGCAAATGTTACAATGTCCAATGTTCAACTGCAAATTAATTTCCAGTGCAAAAGTCCAGCATGCACCCAGCATGTGAATCCTGAATCAGGATACCTCAATAGCTCCTTAGAAGCAAAAATTCTTAAATAAATATAAATATAATTAAATCCCTATAGTGTCCAGTAACTGTTAATGAACCTAAAAGGCTTAATTTAAGAACACTTTTAATGAGCTTAGGTACAGTAGAGTTCCTTTTGATGCCTCTTTTAACTCAGGTAAGAGGTAGGGGTAAATATAGAACAGGTACTAGCAGAAAGATAAAACCGACAGCATAGAGTTGAGAAAAAAATATATAATAATCCTAGTCCTAATCTAATTTATGTCACTCTTTATAGGAAGCCAACAAATCAGTTTAAAATATCAAGTACAGAGGACGTGACTGAAACTGAATGAAACTGAGTAAAACTGTAAATCTGTAAAACTGTAAGGGTTAAGACGCCAAAGCACTTCAGCAAGGAGACCCAACCCATCTATTTTAACAAATGCAGTGAACAACTTTCGCTAAACAGTATTTTAAATTGCAGATTGACTGCCAGTAACAAAATATACAGAGAATGAGAGTAATGGCTGATTTTACCTAATTCTCTCGTGGAGCCTCCTATTGCTGCGACGTGCATCTCCTAGAACCTAAATGAGAGTGAGACGCATGCGCTGTGGTACTCAAAGACAAGGGAACCCAACTGGTTTAAAAAGTCATGAGGTTAGAGGAACCCGTGAAATTAAAAATTAAGAATATGTATATAAGGTATATAAAATACTTTCAAATATAAAAACAGAAGAAAAAAATTTAAACATTAAAACATAGAGAAGGCTCTCAGAGTTGAGTCCATACAAACTCCTAGTAAAAGCAAAACAGCCTAAAAAGGATACATCCCATAGATGCCCAGATGAGTAAGAAGTTCAGTCCAGATGTTCTATCAGTTTTTTGGCTTTTTCTTCTTCGCAGAATGTGATCAATTTCTTTTCGGTGCAATCAATCTCGCAATGCGATGCCACAGACTCATAAAGAGTCATCTTCGCTCTCCACTTCACCGGTTCGAACAGTGTCTCCTGAAACCCACGCTCTTACTCACAGGCCATCTCTAGAGCAGTCAGCATAAAACCAAGGCTGGGGAAAATGAGAAAACAGAGAGGAAGACAGACCGAACCAGGTTTCACAATAGGATAGTCTGGAAATACCGCATAACACTAGGGTGACATAGATGGCATACCTTTTCAAATTATAAAACAAGCGTAGCGGTCCTGCTATCAGTGACTACTCCTCAATCACTGACGTGCGTAGTTTCACCCAGTTGCACACAGAAGCCCAAAGTGAACTGAATGATGCTGGTAGAAAATGGAATTGGTAGACGATGTGATTGGATGAAACAAATTCCCATCCCAGGAAGGCAGGGCAAGCCAATCTTTACTCGTTGCTTCCCCAGGTAGAGTTAGGGATGGAGACCATCAGAGTGCTGAAATGGAATGTAGTTGGTCGAATGATGGAGTAGGATGGATGGTGATAGAATCTAAAAATGAAGGAGATGCTCTCATCCCTGGCAGGCTGGGCAAGTCCATCATCACTCAATACCCCACAAGGCAGAGCTAGTGATGGAGACTGTTGGATAATGGTACAGGATGGATTGATGGTAGAAAATGAAAAAGAGAAACAGGCTCCTAACCCTGGCAGACAGGGCAAGCCCACCTTCTCTCAATACTCCTTTAGGCAGAGCTGGGGACAGAGACTGTCAATACAACGCTGTAGGATGGATTGATGGTAGAAACTGGAAATGATGAACAGAACTCCTATCCTTGCCAGGCAGGGCAGGCCCACTTTCATCCAATACCTTGCTAGGCAGAATTAAGGACAGAGATTGTCAGACTGATGGTAGAGGCTGAAGTAGCTGGAAACAGGACTCCGGTCCCCAGTGGACAAGGCCAGCCCACCTGTACTCATTACCTCAAGGCAGACTTAGGGACAGAGTTTGTAAGACTGCTGATATGGGCTGAGCAAGAAAAGAGGCAGCAGAAGCTACAGGAATAGAAAGAGTAATTCAGAAGAAATATCATTGGTGAGTAGGGGGTGGAGGAAAAGGAGGTTGGAGAGTAGCCAGGGAATAAAACATACACTGCAAGACTAGAACACAGGAAACAAACTGAAGGTGCATGCACAGAAGAGCTAGGAGATGAAGTGAGGATTAATGAGGAGATGAACAGGAAGCAAATACATCATTGAGTACCTAATTGGAGAAAAACATGAATCCAATAAGTATTTGAACAAGGCACAAGTGAATTACAGCTATGGTGGGCTCGAGTAATTGGAGTTATGTTAGACAAAATGATTGACATGGAGGAGAATGTGGCATGGTTATGGAGTGATAGCATGCTATGGCTCACCATGTAGAAGCTGCTGAATCATATGTAGTAGTAGCGTGGTAGAGATATCTTATGGTGCGAGAGAAAATCTTGATCATGACTTCCAGTGGCAAAATGTTGGCAAGGGTTGCTGGAGGGGAGAAGAGGTAGATTACTGCAAACAATGCCTCAACAAATCAAGGAGCAGTAGCAAACATAGTGGTACAGTGCAGCTCAGATGCTGAGTTGGGCCAGACAGACAGGGATTGCAGAGGGATGAGGCACAACTGAAATAACATAAAAACAAAACCATGCCTCCATGAACTACAATGCAGGAAGTTTGGCTGCAGATGCGTGGGTACAGGAGATGCAAAGTGATCCTTGTCATATCTGAAATATAAGAGAAAGAACAGCTAAATATTATTCACACAATGGAGTTCTCAGGACATAGTGGTGGGGTACATAGGTTAAAGTTGTAATGCACAGTGTGATGTGTGCAGTGAAGCACTAGGGGATGACATCGGACCCTGGAAGCACCAGTGGTGAGACAGAGCAGTGACTCTGAAACAGTGAGAAAAGCCCCAAGAAACAAAACAAACAAGGGAGCAACTATGGAGGAACATGGAGAAACAAGGTATGGGGAAAAAGCCGACAAGCAGGAGCAGGTAGGAAGCAGGGCTCAGAAGAAAACTCAAGGAAGACAACATGGAAGGGAGAACAGCAAAGAAGAAAACAAGCAAGAGGGTGGGGGGAGAACAAATGACTGAAACTGGCAGAGAGGGAAAAGGAGGGACAAAGGCAACAGAGGAGAGCAAATGAACAAAAGACCAAGGGCAAGGAGAGAAAGCAAGAAAAGAAGGAAGCACAGCTCACAGACATGCAGGAGCTCAGAGTGCCAGGAAACAGTGAAAGCTGCTGGAAGATGCTCATCTTTCTTTGGAATATGGGAAGAGCTATTCCTCACATTGAACTGAACCTCAGACTTCAGCCCTCCCATTAATATAACAAAGATGTAATACTATTTTCCTAAAAGAGGGGTTATTGTCAGCATTTCAAATATGTTCATCCTCCCAGGCATCTGAATATATTGTTGCATAATTGGGGGCAAATGATGGTCCTTGGGAGGGGGGGAAGGTGACAGCAATAAAAGGATCGTACAGTGCAAGTTGTTTCAAGATACTTTGAAAGCCACTAAGGGTAAAGAACTGAATGATTGATTAGATCTACATGCATTACTGTGATGTCTGTACTTTTATTTGCTGCTTCAAATTGCATGCCATTTCTCATTTTTGAACCATCAGAACAAGAGGGCATCACATGCAAGTATCCAGATAGTATGCATGACTCTTTTCTATGGCAACAGACCAGTGCTGCAAAACAAAAGGCACCAGACTTGAAACAACTCCAAGCCAAGTGCAAGCAGTAATATGAATGTTGCTATAAACTACAGAGAGACAGTTTTTAACACAATAGCATTATGCTGTATGTTTTAATTTTTCGTTTTCATATTAGGTTGTCTTTAAGGTATTGTGCTAGTTAATATTTAACTGAATAGAATTCCAGTCCAGCCAACCTCATAAGGAAAAGAAAAAGACTAAAAAAAGGGGAGTTGCCTGATCCAATTCTGGCTATGTAATTAGTCTGTGAAAGATTGGAATGATAGGTTCACTCATCACAAATTTTTTAAAGTCTTTTCAAATTCATATGTATTGTGACACAAAAACCCCAAACCACCTAAGTGCTCAAAACCAACATTTTGGAGGTAATATCTCCTTCATCACGCTGTACTGGTATTGTGTCTAAAAAAAGAAATTTTAATGTTTTTTAAAGTTTTTCTCAATAATAAGAAATTACATAAAAGATACATTAGATATGTATAAATGATGATATGAGTACACTCACCACAATAAACTCTCTTCATATACATTGTTATGCTCTTAATCCATAGAAAAGTTACACTATAATAAAAAAATTACACCTCATTAAGCTGTAAATTTGAGCATAAACATAAAATACATATATTTTTTCAACAACACTTAATTTGCATATTTAATCATACGTTTCTAATCAAGTTAAGTGCATGCTGCACCGTAAATTAGGATTTATACCAATTCCCTGCAATTGGAAAAGATGATGTATTATTTAGCCATGTTCCCTAGTTAAGCTATAATTAACCTAGAATAACAATGGTATGTCTGCATTTACACATAAACTGAGTTTCTTACATTTAAATTGTAGTTTTCTTCCATTCATATATTTTTGGCTTTATTTGCTTCTGACTGCAGGCATGTGCCATACAGAAATAGTGCAATAACATTGTTAGTTTCCTAACTTCCTACTGGTTTACATTTTGAATCGTCAAAATGTGGCTTATTTTTTTTTATTAAATATACTTTATTAAAAGTTTCCACATAACAACAATAAAAACCACAACATCAAAAACCAATTGGCATAAGAAAGAAGCAAAATGTTCAGAAGCAATAATACAAACTAAACCATCTGAAAGAAATACAAACAACACCCCAAATATCCCATCCCCAACCCCGTCCCACCCTCCCACCACAGAGCACAGTGAGGCAGTTCTGTGATAACCTAATAAAGACAAAGAAGGAGAAGGGAAACAAGTGACTAACTACAAAAGAAAAAGAAAGGTGGGGCTTAGTACTTAAATAACTAACTGAAAATCTGGCTTAGGAGGTTAAGAGGGCTTCAAGAGGTCCCCAGCGTTCCCTTTATATCTCTAAGTAATCCAGTCACTTGGCTATATGTTTCTCAACTACCAAAGCTTGTATTATTTCTTGTAACCATTCCCGCTATGCTGGTATGGCCTCATCCAGCCAATGTCTAAGAATAACAAGCTTGGCGGTAATCAATATAAGAGCCATATATGCCTTTGTGGGGACCAATGTGCTCCTCAGGGAAATAACCAACTTGGCAAATCTATGGAGTAAAGAAAGAGTCCAAGCCCAGCCAAGGATCTAGGGAGGTATGAATAGAGGACCAGAAGTGAGTCACCTATAGGCAATCCCAAAATATATGTTTGAGGGAACCCACCCTGGATTTACAGCAGGAACAATTTGCTGAAGGTGTTTACTCCATCTTGCACAGCCTTTGAGGAGTGTTGTAAATATTATGTAAAATACAACATTGTGTGAAGCAGTATCTGTCTTGTTTAATAAACTGATAAAGCAGTTTCCATAATACTTGGTGTCTAGCTGCAAATCCAGGGCTTGCTGCCGGTAAAAACAAACTCCCGATAAATCATTAGGATCTATAGTCTGAAAACAGCTATAAAACTTGGAGGTAGCACAGGGTCACTCAGCTATCGATGAGAACTCCAAAAGTAGGGGGTTGGAATGAGTGTACAGAGGCTGTGGACATAGAACGCTTGTCAGTGCCCCAGAGAGTTGGAGGTGTTTAAAGGGATGGTATACTGATATGGAAAAAATGTTGCTGTATCATAGCAATGGGGCACACCTTATCATTGAAAAGAAAAGTGTCGAAGGAAGTATATCCATGTGGGGGACAGAAACTCAGGGGAATGGGATGATTGGCAATGCAAATATTGAGGTTAATCAAAAGCTGATGAGAAAGGTCTCTGGACCAGTCAATCTTAAGGTAATGACATAATTGTTGGAGGGCTTTGAGTAACCACATTAGTGGAGTATTATGCAACATCAGTGGAAGGGAGGAGGGTGATAGTTACAGCAAACTGGGTAATTGAATGCCATGTTTATGGCATAGTTGAGACTCCAGGGAGAGCCAGAGGGGGCAATAAGTTTGGTTGGTTTAAATGTTTTTTCAAGTTCTAAATCTAGACATGGCATTATACAGCTCCATCTATTTCTTTTTGTAATGCAGTGAGTGCATATATATATAGATCACCATTTTATACTCAGTGATCCATACTGGACTCAGGTATTTGCAATGCACTCATGCAATGTCTCGTGTGATGTCATGTGCTCCTGGCACATGCTCGAGCACTGTGTGCTCAGAGTCATGCCTCACCCATTAAGTAGCAGCAGCTTGTATTCCCTAATAGGATAATGTATCTAGGTTTCCAGCAGGCAATGTAATGTGTTCTGTTAGTTGAAAACTAGCTCATAACTCATAAAAATAATATCTTATTCAGTTCTCTATGTTCTCTTTATTTATTATACATGTTTTTCAGTTTTAATCATACTCCTAATGAAATTAAAACTGTAACAAATAGATTCATCTTATTAAATTAAACCATATCAAATTGTATTATTATTAATAGTGCCAACCTCTCCATTACCTGATAATGGTCAGGGCTGTGGATATCCTAGCTCCCAGCTATTCAGTATAGTTAATCAATATAGTTAATACATAAGTGCAGTAATACAGGTATGAAGTGCCATACTTTAGGGTTCAGACCACAAAAGTAGGGAAACGTGGCATTATGGTTTCCAACCATAACTCCCCACCCCCAAGCAGAAAAAGGAAAAAAAAAACATTGAGGTTTTGGTACTCTGGAGTCTTGGTGAATCAGTGAAGGAGTCTTCCTAGGGGTTACCAACCCTAAACATTTTTTTTAATATTGGACCTTCTATATGGAATAAATTGCCTAGGAAGTTTAGACCCCTTGAGGGAAATTTTCAGTTGCACCAAATTAACCAATGGCTTATTGAAAATACTAGTTATGATGGGAAATAGTTTGAATCTTAGGATGGTAGATTGTAACTTGTATTAAATGTATATTGTGAATTAATTATTATTTTTTTGTATGCTCTTCTTGTCCTAGTTTGTTTTATGATTCGGAACTGTGTTATATTTATTGATGTATAATTATAGTGTATATGTGTTTTCCTTCGTTATGTATTGTTAACTTATAAGAGTAACTGGAAATGACACCTGGATCTCACTGTAAAGGAGCTTCGGCTCAGTGGAGATATCCTTATTCATTTTTGTATGAATAAAAATTTTTTACTACTACTACTACTAATGTTCACCCCTCCCCCAAGCCTGTAGCCTTCTGTCCGAAGCACAGGGTACATCTCCAAGCCAGTGCCTCATACTGATACACTCTTCAAAGGTAGAGAAGTATGTCTCACCAGATGTTGCCAGTACAATGTGTTGCAGCTTTCTTCACACAGGGCCCACTGGAAAGGAAATTCCATCTGACCTTTACTGCTCAGAGAACAGGTTGGGCATTAGGGATAACAACTCCAAGGAAAACCCCACCACTGATTCACCAAGACTCCAGAGACCCAAAATCCTAATTTTTTTTTTCTTTTGCTGCTTGGGGTGGTGGTGGTGGAGAGTTTGGGTTAAAAACCCTAACAGCACATTTCCCTACTTTTGTGGCATTAATTTTTTTTTTTTTTTGCAAAGAATTTCCTTTCTTTTTGAGACAGTGGAATCATAGCCTCATTCATGCAGGTCCCTTTGACACCTGTGTGAAGACATGCAGATTCACAGATTCAAGAGAGAAAAGGGAAGACTTTGTCCACCTATGGATGTGCAGGGTTTTTGTGTGCTCTGCTGTTCCATGTAGTGACAGATGCCAAGAGTTCATAGGGCTGTCAGGTGGGCTGCAGAAGTGTAGGGCTCTATATTTTCTACTCTTCCATGCCCTTACAAAAATATAAGTGTGCTGTGTACATGCAGAATGCATGCCACATGCTTAATTGTGCAATGTTTGCATGTGGTTCACATACACAAAGTGAACCTAAGAAAACCAGGTCTGAAAAGCAAATCAGGTTCACATGCTGCAGCTTGACATGTGTGCAGCAGGTAAGCTGATTCAAACAACTTCTAAAAATCACATCAGGTTCACGTCTTGCATGTTTGACATGAGTGCAGCAGTTAAGCTGGTGCAAATCTCATCTAAAAAACACAACAGTTTCTAATTCTCATGCTACTGCTAGCATTTAGAGCCATTAAAATACATTTTCATTTATTTCCTAATAAAATTAGGTAAACTCATTAATTCTAATTGTTTTGCAAGTTGTTAAACGGGTTTTGATTTTTGTCATTAAATTGCCATTAATTTGTATAGTTTTCTTACTGCATTAAATGGCTAGGATATAATCAAAGAACATCCCCCATTCCAAATGTGCAAAGAGAGGCTTCTGTGCTGTGAAGCCTGATCTTTTTGGTTTGGGCCATGCAAATCCCCTTATGCATATTTAGCGCTACAAATATGTTTCTCTATGACTGTTTCAGCTCACTTACTTTCCCTTTGTCATCCTGTATGGAGCATATACACTATCACCATGCTCAACACTCTTTGTGCTGTGTAGGGTCTTGGCAACATGCACCATACCGCACATTTTGTCACTGAAATGAGGGACATGGACACTTCAAAATGAGGGACAAGGAGGGACACTAACCCACTTGATGATCAGGGTACATCCTGAAACATGGAGTTACAGTACCTCAGAACAAACTGGAAGTCATTGTATTTAGTTTTACCAATATCAGCACCTGAGAATGAATTTCTACCATAAAGCAAGGGTGCCAGTTAGGTAGGGAAGAGAAGGGCAGTTGCCCCTCCCCCCCACTATATTTGTGCCTAGGTTGTTCTTATGGTGTGGCAATAATGACATTAAATTTGATACATATATGTTGATGGCAGATTTTGATTTAATCTTTTGCACGGTAAGTGCCCCCCTGTCCTGTGTGTGCTCATGCTGCAGGTGCACTCCTGACTTGATTGTGTCTATATTGTGTTGTCCACTCTCTCCACCTATTTGTGGCAGCACAATCACACATGATGTGGAGGAGTTCCAGCCGAGCAAGAGTACATGAGTCATGAAAATGCAACACTGTCTTTCACACCACAGAGTATACAGGCTGCACACCATAGCTTGGAGGATTTGGTGAGGGCTGAACTCTCAGTAGCAGTATTGTGGTGGCATATTTTTATTAATCTACTCTTAGTGAGTCTCCATCTCCTCTGGTGGCTGAAGGGACCGGGGTGAGCTAGAAGCTAAATCAAGTCTAGGCTGCCTACATACTCTACTAGGCTCACCCGACAAGAAAAACAGCACAGGTAGCTAGCCTGGTGGTGCTGAGGGTTGAGGCACTGGACATCACACTTTTTGCCACACCAGCAAGGGGTCAGCAGGGGTGGGAAAGGATTGAGCATCTGATGACAGTTCTCCTCTCCAGGGGTGGGTGGGCATGTCATCCTTCTCCTTGACTGCCCCATGGTGGAGGTCGGGGATCAGCACCAGATCATGGGAGACTAGCAGCATGGTGATGGGACATGCGCATGCCTCCACACACGTGCTTTCACAGCTGTAAGGGGGTAGTAACAAAGAAAAGCAAGAAAAATGACTGCTGACTCTGTGAGTCCCTGCTGACATGGAGATACGACGCCCCCTGGATTTCCCAAATTGCCAACTAATCAGGGCTCAGGGGTCTGAAGGGGGGAGGGTGACTGTCAGGGCTGGAGGTGGGGATCAGATATTGTCAGCAGGCCAGGAGGATAAATACAAAAAAAAAGCACAGGCCCTCTGCAGCAGAAGTGCAGGTGGTCTTCATAGGCCATGATCAGTACAGTGCGGCAGCAGCCAAGCAAGAAACAAACAACACAGGTTGTGTGGGTTTGGGTGGTGAGATGACGTGATTATGGACCACAGTGGAAACCTGGGATGGTTGGGTCTATCATCCTGCTTCTGGCAGAATGATGGGGGGAGGAGCAGACTGAACACATGTTTGCTGCACACATGCCACTTGCATGCAATTGGTTCTAATTTAACATTTAAATCATGCTTGCAGCATGCATATCACATGGGTAATTTTATGTGAGCAGCATGAAAACATTTCATGTAATAATTTCTGTAAAGGTGTATCTGCAGATATAGATGCATAGGGAAAATAGGCCATCTGTCAGCCACAGGTGCAGATGTGAAAGGCTTTAGGACAAGAGAAGAGTTGTCCTCCCTATATGTGCAATCAAATTCCATGGCAAGATACAATTCAAATCGCAAAACCAAAAACTATGATGCACAATCACATTTCAACTTGAGCAACCGATTGTTGCCATGAAATGAAAAATCATAGTGTGTAATCAAATTTAAGAAATTTTGAGAAAGCAATGTTTTGGTGTGAAACCAAAAATTATGGTGGGCAACCAAACTTCATGTTGCACAAACAATTTTGTGTCTTGCTATGCTAAATTTAATTCACAATGTAGTTTCATATCAATGTACCAATTCAAGCACTGGAATAAAAAAAAAACATTATCTGCACTGAAAACTTAATGTCATGAAACTAATTATAGTTGTGAAACAATAAATTATGATTCCCAATAAAATTTCATATTGAGCAACCAATTTCCATTTTTGCAAGTACAAGTTGTGATCCAGAACCAAAATGTGTTTCCCAAAGAGTTTTTTCAATCATAATTAAAAATGTTGTGCAAGTCAAATTTACTTTTGTGTTTCTGAGCACTATCAAATTTTATGTCCACCAACCAATTTGTCCTATGCAGTGATAAATAATGATCTGCAGTGAAATTTCACATTGAGTGATTAATTCTTTTGGGGCTGCAAACCAGAGAATTAAGATCTGCAATCAAGTTTCATGGTGAGAAACCAATTTAAGTTTTGAAACCATAAAGTCTGATGCACAATCAAATTTCAAGCTGAGAAACCAATTTTTGTCATAAAATGAAAAATCATGGTATGCAATCAAATGTTAGCTGAGTAACCAATGCCCTGCTGTGAAACTAAAAATGCTGATGCACAATCAAATTTCAAGTTGAGAAACCAATTTTTGTTGCAAAATGAGAAATTATGATGTGCAATCAGATTGCATGCTGGGAAACCAGTTTTCTGCTGCGAAACAAAAAATTTTGATGCAGAATCACATTTTAACTTGAGAAACCAATTTTTGCTGCAAAACAAAAAAAAAACATGGGCCCAGATATTCAAACTGTGCCAGGCTGTGGCGCAAGCTTGGGCGCATCTCAACTTGGCTGCGCAGGGGTGTGGACTAAGCGATATTCAAAGGAGCTGTGTCACGGCTCAGCAGCTTTGAATATTGCACCCTGGCCACCCCACTGTGCATGGCACAGTGGCACTGCGCCAGCACAAGTGGCCAGAGTGGAGCATGGAGATGCGCTAGCACAAGTGCCATTCCACCATTCACAGCACCTGCGATATTCGAAAGGTGACATGCAAATGATGCCATAATTTATGCAAGGCACACATGGGGCCATTTACATGTCATTATGGCCCCATTTGCATCCCATTTGCATGCAGGTGCACCGATCCCCGATGACTTGTGCCTGGTGCCCTGCCAGGCAGCAGCCATCAGGGACCGACACCCCCTGCAGCCCGATCGTGGGCATATGTTTAAAATAAATTCCCCTTCCTATATCCCTGGTGGTCCAGTGGACCACTTTCTGCCTAATTGTGGGCATCTGTTGTAATAAAAGAAACCCCCCCATCCAATATCCCACTTTCTGCCTAATTGCAGGCATCTGTTGTAATAAAAGAAGCCCTCCTGTCCAATATCCCACTTTCTGCCCAATCACGGGCATCTGTTGTAAGAAAAGAAACCCCCCATCCAATATCCCTGGTGGTCTAGTGGTACCCCCTCCCCACCCATCCACTGAGACCCACCTCCCTGGTCAGCCGGCAGCCGCAGCACCTCCCGCCTGCCGCCCCACGCCTGCTGACTAACAGCTGGTAGGGCTGCACACCCATTGGTTCACAGTGTGAGCCACTGGGTGCAGCCCATACTTGAGTGCATTCCAGATATGTGAATGAATCACATATCTGAATGTTAGTACGGTATGGCTGCAGCCCATTGGCTCATGCTGTGAACCAATGGGTGTAAGCCACCGAGCTGTCAGACAGTGAGCGGTGGGGGCGGCAGGCAGAGGGGTGCTGCCACCCACCGGATGACTAGTGGGGAGCAGGGTGGTGGGGCTCAGTGGGCGGGTGGGGAAGGGGTTACCACTAGACCACCAAGGATATTGGATGGGGGGGTTTCTTTTATTACAACAGATGCCCACGTTCGGGCAGAGAGCAGTCCACTGGACCACCAGGGATATTGGACAGGAGGGTGTCTTTTATTACAACTGATGCCTGTGATTGGGCAGAAAGCAGGATATTGGAATGGGGGTTTCTTTTATTACAACAGATGCCCGCGATCAGGCAGAGTGCAGTCCACTGGACCACCAGGGATATTGGACAACATCTTATTTTACAAATGCCCGTGATCGGGCATGGAAGCTGACGGGTGGCAGACGGGTGGCACCTACAGGTGGCAACTGCCGTTGCACCCTGCACACGCAGCTCACCTGTGGGTGGCCATCAGTTGCCTTTTTTTTGGCTTAATCTCAGGCTGGCACAGGTAGGGGTTCGCATGCGTAGCTCTGCACATCCCAGGCTGAATATCGGGCTGTGCAGGTTATGCATGGGCACGCCCCCCCCACCTGTGCCTGCATACATTTTCTGATGCGCTCCGGCGCATCAGGATTTGTGCCATGCACGTTTCCCTTTCGGATATCATGCCATGGCACATCAGTGGGTTGTGCATGGCGCAACACTGTTGCGCCATGCGCAACCCTTTTGAATATCTGGGCCATGGTGTGTAATCAAATTTCATGCCGAGAAACCAATTTCTGTTGCAAAATGAAAAATTCTGATGCACAATCAAATTTCAGGTTGAAAAACCAGTTTTTGTTGCAAAACACAAAATCATGGTGCATCAAATTTCATGCTAAGAAACAATTTTCTGCTGTGAAATGAACAATTTTGCTGTGCAATCAAAATGTGTTTCCAACAGACTTTTTTGAATCTCAATTAGAAAATAGTTTTGCAAGTCAAATTTAATTTTGCACCACTTTAATTGTATGATACAGACAAGTGTGTTATGATTCATAAAACAGGAAAGACATTAGCATGGGCAGGAGCAGTAGATAAAACATATTTATAACACGATTGACTGAAACAAGCCACAGAATGTGAACCAGCATGTTCCAATGAAGTAGATTCATATTTTTTTTTTTTTTTAATTATGGCTACTGTAATAAAAGCTTGAATTAGTAGCTTGTTACTGAGGTGAGAAACAAGATGGTGGCAGTCACGAAATGAATAACACTTTTAGTGTTGTGACTACATCATCTCACTAAACTAACAACAGTCTCTTGATACCAAATTTTTGGTGTTGTATCAGAAAATGATCCCAAAAACCCTACTGAGATGCTTAGAGCATAAAACAAAACCTTTAAGTCCTTATAACTCTGGAACCGTTTAATGTTTTTTCATGAAACCTTTCAAAGACACTATCTTGCCACAGCATGCTACTACCCTAAAAGTTTCAGGAAACAAATATCCTTCTGTGTTGGCTGTAGATGACAGGAAATCCAAACTGCATGTCACATATTGAAAAAAATAGATGTCTACAGAAAAATGACATATGCAGATCTCAGAAATTGCACAAGCCTCCATCATGAAACTTTCCTCAGATTTAGACCCTGACTCTTAAACAACATGTGCAAAATGTCATCAAATTTTTTCAAAGCTATTAATGTGCAAAGTTATGGATTTACATTGAACACCCTAATTAAACCTAAGCAGAGGGGCAATACTGCACCCCTATAATATATATGTAAATATGGAAAATTAAAAATCTCAAGGAAATGTTCACTTTTGTAAAAAAAAAGTGGGGTATTGGGTCATATATTTAAATAACCATAATGTGATGTGGTCTTCTGAACTATCAGGGAAGGTAAATGTGGGGAGGGGGAGTTCATTTTGTATATTTCAAATACTTAAATAATTGGTTACCAATTGATATTGTCATCCAGGCCATACTTACAGTATGCAGTTTGGAATGTATCTATAAAATGCCTCCCTCGGAAGCAGTTTTCAATCAAAATCACCACCACAAGTATTTCTGATAACATTTTTCAGTCCAAAAAATTAAAAACTGGGCAGTTGGTGACCTTGGTCTACAAAGTGCCTTGTCAATGGTGAATTTTACTCTTGATGCATTATTAAATGTTTGTGTTCCCCAGTCTCTCAGTTGTCTTTGAGTTTTACCAATATATATCTTGCCACATGGACATTTAAAGACACATATGACATCTGAGGTTTAACAGTTAATTAAATCCTTAATCTCAACTTCCTCATTTTTTGCCAGATTTTTGATTTTAATTCTGCATGTATTGTGGCAATAGAAACATAGAAATATAGAAACATAGAATTTGACGGCAGATAAGGACCGCTTGGCCCACCCAGTCTGCCCATTTCCCTGCCTACTGGATAAGCTGCAGATCCTAGTTAACCAGCAGCCTACTTCTTCCTACCCCCATCCTCTAGAATTGCCTTATGACTGTCCCATGCATGCTTGAATTCCACCACTGTTTTTGACTCCACGACCTCCTCCAGAAGGCCGTTCCATGCATCCACAACCCTCTCTGTGAAAAAATACTTCCTTAAATTACCTATGAGCTGCCCCCCCATCTTCAAATTGTGCCCCCTTGTTCTTGCACACCTCTTTTTTTGAAAGATGCTACCCTCTTGGACTTTGTTGATTCCCTTGAGGTACTTGAAAGTTTCCATCATGTCCCCCCTCTCCCTCCTTTCCTCGAGGCTATACATATTAAGCTCCTTAAGTCTCTCTTCATATGTCTTCTGGTGCAGACCCTGCACCATTTTAGTTGCCCTCCTCTGGACAGCTTCCATCCTGTCTATGTCTTTGCGAAGACTGGGTCTCCAGAACTGCACACAGTACTCCAGATGGGGTCTGACCAGCTGTCTGTACAGAGGTAATACTTCCTGTTTTCTACTGGTGATGCCTCTCCCTATGCATCCCAGTATCCCCCAGCCCCTTGCTGCCCTCTCACATTGCTTGCCCACCTTTAGGTCATCTGATGACTACCCCCAGGTCCCTTTCCATTTTGTTGTTGTTAGTATCTCACCCCCCATTGTGTACTCTTCCCTGGTTTTTGTTTCCCAGGTGCATTACCTTGCACTTCTTAGCATTGAATCTAAGCTGCTATTCATTTGACCATTCCTCTAACCTTGCCAAGTCCCTTTTCATCCTTTCCACCCCACCTTGTGCATCAACTCTGTTGCAGATCTTTGTGTCATCTGCAAAGAGACATACTTTTCCTTCCAGTCCCTCTGCAATGTCACTTATAAAGACATTGAAGAGGACCGATCCTAATACTGAACCCTGCGGTACCCCACTAGTAACCCCCCTTTCTTCAGAGTGGACTCCATTTACTATTACTCTCTGTGTCCTATTCTCCAGCCACTTTTTACTCAGGCTGTCATCTTGGGACCCACTCCCAGGCTAGCTAACTTGTATATTAATCTTTTGTGTGAGACTGTGTCAAATGCCTTGCTAAAGTCTAGGTAGGCCATGTCCACAGCCCTCCTGATCTACTACTTGGTCACCCAGTCAAAGAAATATATCAGATTTGTCTGGCATGACCTTCCTGCTGTGAATCCGTGCTGCCTTGGGTCCTGTGCCCCTTGGCCTCTAGATACTGACAATTCTTTCCTTCAGAAGTGATTCCATCATTTTCCCTACCACTGAGGTTAAACTAACAGGTCTGTAGTTTCCTGCTTCTGCCTTGCTCCCACTTTGTGAGCAGGAATCACATCTGCCTCCTCCAGTCTCGGGTACCACCCCATCCTCCCATGATTTGTTAAACAGGGTAGTCAGTGGTGTCACTAATTCTACGCTTAGTTCTTTTAGAATTCTGGGATGAATCATCAGGCCCCATTGCTTTGTCCACCTTCAGTTTTAAGAGTTCTTTCAGAACCCTTTCTTCTGTAAATGGGCTGGTATCAACTTCTGTATCCAGAGTGTTTCTACTGTTTGTTTTAGGTACCTCCCCCTCTTCATTTGTAAATACTGAGCAAAAATATTTGTTTAGTATCTCTGCCTTTTCACAGTCACCCTCTGCCCCCCCCTTTATTAAGCCTCCCTATCCCTCCCTTGGTCTTCCTTCGCTCCCTGATGTACCTATAAAAGGTTATATCCCCCTTCTTAACTGAGTTGGCTATCTTTTCCTCGGTTTGGGCCTTTGCTGTTCTGACTGCCTTCCCAGATTCCTTTTGCTTTAACTGATACAGTTCTCTGTCCTGCTCCTTCTGTGATTCCTTGTACTTCCTGAAAGCTTTCTTTTTCTCTTGAACCTTCACTGCCACTTTCTTTGAGAACCATAGTGGTTTCTTACATCATTTAGTTTTGTTTATTTGCTTCACACAAAGGCGTGTTACCTCTGTGATGGCAGTTTTTATTATTCCCCATTGTTCTTCCACCCCTCCTTCCTGCCCATTTGCTAGTGCATTCCTTAGGCACTCACCCATTTTGGCAAAGTCAGCTCTTCTAAAGTCCAATACCTTTGCCTTTGTATGGCTTGACTCTATTGCTGTGTTTATTGTGAACCATACTGTTCAATGGTCACTAGTTCCCAGATGGCTACCCACTTCTACATCTGTGATCCTCTCTTCATCTCCATTTGAGAGAACCAGGTCTAAGATTGCTCCCTCTTGAGTGGGCTCCAATACTAGTTGTCTAAAGCATGCCCCCTGTAGGGCATCTAGAATAACCCCACTCTTCAAAGTGGCTGCTGCAACTGCACTCCAGCTAACATCTGGCATATTCAGATCGCCCATCAGCAATATCTCCCCTTTTTCTGCCATACTAAGTATACTTTCTATCATTTCCTTGTCCATTTCCTCCCCCTGAGAAGGGGGTCTGTATACAACCCCTGTGCAGATTGTGGTGCCATTGCCGGTCTCCAAATTTACCCACAGTGCTTCTTCTCCTCCCTATTTTCCCTTTTGTTCTGTTGCTTTGATTCCTTCCCTTATGTAAAGAGCTACTCCTCCTCCTCTTTTACCCTCTCTGTCCCTCCTGTAGATAGTGTATCCTGGTATGTTTACGTCCCAGTCATGGTTTTGTGCAAACCTTGTTTCTGTGACTGCCATGATATCCAGATGTTCCTCCTCCATCAAGGCCACTAATTCAGAAAGTTTGTAACTCAGACTACGGGCATTGTTACTCATTGCTTTCCATTTTTTGATGACTTTACCTTCTGTTGCAGCATCCCCCACTGACCTTTCTACCTTGGTTTTTTTCTCATTTTGTACCCTGTTTTGTAGGGAGAGGCTGGGATTTTCCTGCTGCTTATCAGTGCCTCCCCCCTTGACTAGTTTAAAAGCTTGCCAATGAAGCATTTAAACCGATTGCTCAAAAGACTTGTTCCCTTCCTGGACAGATGCAGACCATCCTGCCAGTATAGGCTGGTGTCCCTCCAGGTGGAACCCCAGTCCCCAATGAAGCCAAACCCTGTGCTCCACACCATTTTTTCAACCATTCATTAAACTGCATGGTGCAAAGTACCCTTGCCTCACTCATGCCAATGACAGGCAGCACCTCTGAGAAGGATACTGTGTGTGCTACTTGTCTTAGGCCCCTCCCCAGTTCTACAAAGTCCTTCTGCACTGCTCTAATCTCATGTTGAGCCAAGTCATTTGTCCCTAGGTGGACACTTGCCACATTGCCCCATGGGTAGTTACCTTTTACATACAATGTTCTAAAGAAGTTTCCCCTCACTTCCCTCAGGTATTGGGGTGCTCTGTATGGGTTATTCTGTCCCCAGTTGTGTGATTTCATAGAATCATAGGAATGTGCTAGCAGAAAAGGACCCCACTGGCTCATCTAGTCTGCCCTTGTTACCTCCCCATAGATAGCCCTGACACTACCACCCTACACCCCACTTCCTTGCCCCCACCAAAGTTTCCTGACCTCTCTTTGCTGCAAGGGGATCTATCCCATCTTCTCTTTTTTAAACCCATGTATTTATCCAATGCTCTCTTGAACCATCCACTGTTGATTCTTCAACTGCCCCCCCCTCCAGTAGCCCATTCCAGGTGCCCAAAACCCTCTCAGTAAAGTATTGCCCTCTTTCATTACCTCTGAAATGACCATCCTCCAGCTTCAAGTTGTGCACCCTATTTCTTGGGGTTTCATTCATCTTGAAAATTCTCCCTTCCCTCACCTTGTTATTTCCCTTCAGGTATTTACAAGTTTCAATCATGTCACTTCTCTCTCTCTCTCTCTCTCTCTCCTGGTCGCCAGTGGATACATGTTGATTTCTCTTTGGCACAACCACAAGTGATTGTTTGAACACAATGTTGCCAGTATTAGTGGCCTGTAATACATGTCAAATGTTTTTCTATTGTCCTCTTAATTCTAAAAAAAGAAATTACTGTATGTAGTGTTATATAGCAACCTCTGTTCAAATTCCTTATTGCCCCACCAACTCATTTACATTAGTAGATACATTCTGTCCTTCATGTCTGCCATTTTCTTGGCTTCAGTAACAGTCAGTGGTCCATATTCTCATTCTGTAAATCTCACTGCCATTTTTGCAGCCTTATCATAGTCTATGTTTTCTGAGCAATTTCTCCTGGCTCTTAGAAATTGACTATAGGGAACTTTTTCAATAACCTTCTGAGGATGGCAGCTGTCTGCTCTTAGTAATGCATTCCTTTATTTAGGGTTTCTGTGAGACCAGGTATGCAGTTTGCCCTCTTTTTTGTAAACAGCTAAATATAGAATAGAATTTCAGGAGTACTGCATGTTTTGACAAATTTGAAATTCGGCTGTCCTGGTGTTCAGATATTCATGATATTTCTCTAGTTCTGTTTCTGCTCCTTCCCATATTGCCAGGATGTCAACAATATATCTCTTCCATAGTAGTGACAATTATTTAACTTACTCTGTAGGTGCAATTCTCTTGATTAACTTTGATTAATTGTTTGACAATGATTTTCACGTCTGTTGCATGGTGTGTAAAAATGAGTTTTATGCACAGTGCTGTTGTCCTCTAGATAAAGCAACATTTGGGACTTCAAAATCTTGATGCTTTTTTCACACCACTGTATAGGTCATTTTTAATCTCTTTTTGTGTTTATTCAATAAATTGTGTAGCCACTTGAATCCACATTATATGGTGTGGCATTTCTTACATGGAGTTTAGAATGCATTGTTTCTATGCTGTAGTGAAAAAATGACCACTGTTTAAAATTACATACCTCCCCATCCTTTCACCAACAACAGAAAAAAAACCTTTTATTTCTATTTTTAAAATACAGAATAGTGTACATTGTCTTTCCTTTTTATTTTAGTGTATGTTCCAGCAGATCTCCTACTGCAAGCTCCATTTTGTGTTGTGATATCCAAAATGCTACACTGTCCCCCTGTGCCCCCTACTCTGTTAGTCTGTTATACACCCTAACCACCAGTTCACCACCTTAGATCCAGGCAGTTTACCTGGCTCTCATGAACTCACTAACAGGCCAGGGACCACACAGATTTTTTTGTAGTGGGGTTAATTTACTGGCAATGCCAAGCATGCTTTACAGTCAGAGCCACACTTGCTGTTTGTCACAGCAACCCACAAGTTCTTTGATCCCTACTACCAAGGAATTTGAAATAGGACAGGAGATGAAACCTGAATTCTGCAGCTTGGGGTGGAAACCCCACAGTTTGTAAATGCTCCACTGCCCCTACAGACCTTGCCGAGGAGGCAGGTAGTGAAAGGTAATCCCCCAAAAAGAAGAAAATAACTGCTAAATTTCTTAAGCAGATTGAAAAGATGCTTGCTACTGAAACTGTGAAGTGTGAGTATTGCTTTGGCAACCTCCTCTCATGCTATACTGTTTTCTATGATGTCTAAGCAGCTGATTCTCTCTTTCTGTAATATATTAGAGTTAGCCACTTTGTTTTGTATATAATAAAGGAATAATGTGCAATATTATGAAGGACTGAGTTATAAGAGAATGTATGAAACTGTGATGGCAGCTGTGGCTGAGCAAAGGCATGGTAAGATGTGATAGACAGTTGGATTGGTCAACAGTTCAAAAGACTATTGCCCAGTCTAGTGTACTATTGGCTAGTTTCAAAGTGAAATATTGACCAGCTTCAATTTGAATATGCCATGCAAACTGAAACTAATCCTTTTTTTATCTTTTTTCAACACATGCCCAGCTCATTTACATTCTCCTCACCCAGTCGACAGTAACTGCAATCAGCAGAACATGATTGCCATAGTGTTTTAACTTTCTCTTTCTTTTCTTAGTGTGATAGAGACTTCTGTTGATACATGCTGATTTTAAAATTAAATATAACCTTAGCTGTCACTGAACGTTTTATGAGCTGAGAGCTGAGAGCATTAGAGTGTCAAGATGAGTCAGTAGCTGATTCAGACACATAACTGTGGCACCATGGCATTCGATGCATTATCACCCCTTCATCACTAGATCAACCATGCACTCAGGTACACAATGTACCGAATTTCATTGATTGGTAAAAGCAAACCAGAGTTAACAAACAACAAAGTTAGGCGTGTACATTGAACTTTTTCAATGCATGCTCATAACTTTGGTTATTTTCAATATTTTGACCCCACATTTTCAACATAGCCATTTTTTCACATCACCTCATGAATGTGATAGCTTACATTTTTTTTCAAATCCTGGATGAAATGTGTTTTTGCAGTTGTGGCATGAAATGGCATTTAGGTCAGGATTTGAAAATTTTCACCTACTGGGTTCATGATGTGGAGTCATGAGAAGGCTGTGTTAAACATTTTGGTTCAAAAATAATAAAAAACAACAAAGTTATGGGCTTACATTAACATTTTTCTACATTGGTCATCAGTTTGGTAATTTGCAATATTTTTACCCCAAATTATTAATATAGCCATTTTTATCACCATCTCATAAATGTTGCAGCAGTCATTCTTCAATCCTGGTGAAAATGTATTTTTGCATCTGTGGCACAAAATGACATTTAGGCATGGATTTGAAAATGTTCACCTACTAGGTTCATGAGGTGGGGTCATAAGAAGACTGTGGTGAAAATGTGGTGTAAAAATGTACTAAAATGACCAAATCATGAGTGAATGTTGAATTTTTTTCCCACAGCCTGATGAACTCCACATTGGTGCAGGGCCCATAGGGCCCTGGACATCTGAATCTGTAGCTGCACAGATGTGTAAGGTCCCTTCTACAACCAGAAGTACTCTTCACTTGTTGCAAGGCCCTCTGGGGCCTGTTCATCTGCATCTGTACCCACACCTAAGCACAGGGCTCAAAGGCCATCCACTTCCTCAGCTAGAGGGACTGCTCACTTAGTATGGAAGGGGCCCTGCACTTAAACACCCAGATGGACACACAACTTGGCACAGGGCCTGAAGGACCCTGCACATCTGTATCTGCATGGAAGTCTTACTCTTCTGCAGCCTGATAAACTCCAGATTTAGTGCACAACCTTTCAGGCCCTGCAAACCTGCATCTGTAACCTCACGGAAACACTGGGCCCAAAGGACCCATGCTTCTGTAGCGAGTTGTATGTCTTCATGCAGTCCTGAAAGGGACCTGAATAAGCAAGGATATGATTCCATCATCTTACAAAGAAAAGAAAATTAATTGCAAAAAACTGTTTATGCACCAGTTAGGTTTCAACTTAAAGCAACAAACACAGGGAAATGTGGCATTAGGGTTTCCAACCCTAACTGCCCCCAACAATAAGTCAAGAGGACAAGCCCACACAAGCAACTACAGACAGCCATCTTCAGGTAAGGCAAACAGCATATAACTGTCTCCAGATGATGCAAATGTAGTAGCACTATGTGCTACCTTTATGAATTTATATCTGTGGCTGCATAATCATGGGCTCCACAGGGGCATGTAGTTATGCAGCCATATTTGTGTATGTGTGTGTTGTACATAGGTTCCATATGTTTGATATGAGCTTTGTGAGATTGTGCCTATATGAGATCACCAAAAAACTATTGTTCTCCCTAGCCACATAAATTATTCATTAAGCAGTATGAGTCCAATTTCAATTTGAACTCATGCATGCTGCTGCTGCACAAAATCTTAATCAGTAGAGAATCCCAGGTGTTCACTGCTCTTTGACTGAACCAATTGGCCCCCCTTTCATTGTAGCATTTTTCCCTCTTGAGCTGCAATGTATGTGACCTGGTGGTATAATGAATATCTTTAAGTTGTAAGCCCAAGCAATCCCATAAATCGTTGTTCTCAAATGCCCCATATACTAAACACAAGTCTCCTCAGAATCTTCTATACTGAAGAGTGTATAGACCTAATTTATCTAATCTATTTGAGTAACTCAAATGTTTAACTTCTTTAATTAATTTTGTAGTACAATGCTGAACCCTTTCTAGTGCCCTTTTTTCTGTTTTATGGTATGGGGTCCAAAACTGGGCACTGTACTCCAGGTGCGGTCTAACCAATGAAGTGTAGAGTGACATCAGAACATTTATGTTTCTGATTGTAATGTCTCCTGATGCTGTTTAATACCATGTTGGCTTTTTTCACCATCATATTACAGTTGACAGACAAAGAACCTCAGCCTGCAAACACTGAGGTAATGGTTACCCCAAAGGGCATTAGCCAGGAAGCCAAGTTTCAAAGAAATACAAAATCCTACATGCTCCCATAATGCAAAGCATCACTGGCTGCATATGCAAATCACCACAGAATATTATGCTGGTTCAACTTTAAGCAGATATGCATAGTGCTGAAAGGCCTCTCACACAGTTTGCAAAGGGTGCCAACAGAAGACACAGACACATGTTCCATCCTACCAAGACTCATCAGTGTGCCATATTACAGTGCTTCTTAAATTCCATGTTGTTTGAAACACATACACCTAGGCCTTTTTCTTCTAATAGCTTTCTTAATGTAGACCCTTGTAGCAAATAATTATTCATTGTATTATTTTTGCCCAGACAAAGTGCCCTACATTTCAAAGTATTCAGAACTAGTTTGTATTTAGATGCCCATTAGTCAAGGTTATTTAGGTTGGTTTGTAAACTCCCCACATCAGTTTTTGACCCCATAACATACCCTATTTTGATGTCATCTGCAATTATTTGTAACCACACTCCAGTAGTACATACTATAGTTGATACATAGATATTAAATAGTCAAGGGCCCAAATTGGATGCCTGTGGGACCCTGCTGGTGACATCAGCCCAATCAGGTATATTTCCCCATATACAGTATTTCCTTTCTGTTTTCAGTCCTTGAGCCAAGAATCAATCCAGCTCACTATCCTTTTGTTCAAACCAGTGTCAATGAGAATTTGCACCAACAGTTTGTGTTGGACTCTATCAAAGGCTTTGCTAAAGTCAGTAAAAATCAAATCCACAGGTTGGCCTTGGTCAAGTGCTCAACTCGCGTTGTCATAAAAAACTAGCAAATTAGTTACGCATGATCTACCTCTAGTGAATCCATGCTGTCTGAAGTCAGTCAGTCCTATGCTCTTAATATACTCTTCAATCAAATATTTCAATACCCTCTCCATTACTTTCTGTAGGACTGATGTCAAGCTTACTGGGTGATAATTTTTACAGTTTTTTTTGTAAATTGGAATCACAATTGTTTCCTTCCATGAGGCATGGGGTCAATACCCTGCAAACAAAAATAGTACAGTCAACAACTCCACATTAAAATGCTGAATACAAATATAAGATCTCTGAAAACACTGACCAACACCAAAATACTGTGGAAACAATACAGCCACATAGGAAAACATTAGAGTTTTTTTTTTCATTAAATTAATATAATCAGTTCTGAGGGGATGTGGACCTACGGGATGGGGAGAAACTTAGGAGGGGGAAAGAAAAGTCCAATATCAAGAGGTGGGGACCTGAATCCTGGTCCCCAGGACATCACCACTCAGGTGCTAGTGCCTTAGCCACTCTGCCATGGGAGCAGCTCGACCTGGCACCACATCTGAAGCTACTGTAGCCCCCCCCGTGGATAGAGAGAGGGGTAGCAGTAATTTACTTACGCTATTCTACCCATGTCACTGTCATTGTTTTCAAGTTTTTTATAGCATGTTTTATACCGCACTATTATTGAAGTACTATATGAACCAGGTACCCTTCCATGAATTAATGGCTAGTCCCTTGTTTATTGATTCCTGAAAAATCACTGTAACAGGTCCAGCCAGTTCTTTCCCCCAACTCCCTGATCACTCTTGGGTGCACTCCATCAGGACCCGGTGACTTATTTGGATTCATTTTATGTAGCCTAGATTCTATATTCTTTACTTCCATAACTACAGATTGTACATTACTTTAAATGTAGTAAGTAATAGGTATGCATTGGGGTGATGGTGCAGCCAAACAATCACAGTATCTAGCCAGTCAGTAAGAAGCACACTCACCCCTGCAGACAAGACTCCAAAATAAAACTTAGATTATGCAATGCCTAGTTTATTCTATCCATAAAGGTGATATAAGCATATCCACAATAGAGCATCATCTTCACGCTGTTCAGCTTACATTTTGCCTCAGGCACTTTGTGCTTTTTTAGAGAATGAATTTACTACATGCAAGTGTCCATTTTATGCCATGTGTTAAATGTCAGCTGACACCCTCCACCAACAGGGAGTTCATTTCCTCAGTGACAAAAATAAACATTATTTTAAATACTTTTATAATAAATCCAAACCACTTGCGAATATGGATTTAAAATAAAATTATGGTAGCTCAAATCTGTTAAATCAGTCTACATAAACAGTTGCGGGAATATTAAGAACAATACTCCAGATCCCTCGCTTTTATCAAATGTCACCTTGGGAGACTTGCAAAAGAAACAAAAAAAAGAAAATAAATAACAGCACCAGGAAAATGCAAAACAGAAAAATAACTGCTTTTTATATCAAGATGTTGTTAGTAGCCCAGCCACTCAAAAGTTAATTTGTAACCATAGTCACCAAGTGTACTCAAGGGGAAGGGGGGGAAGGTTTTTATTTACAAACTGGGGGGGTTAGTTACTGTTTATAATATCTTATAACATGTTTCTACTATTAGAAAGGGGATTATGTTTTCAAACATGGTGCAATTTCAAACTTGCCATTTAATCCATGGGGTTTCAAGGCACCTAACTTGAAAATCCATTCTTGCTCCTTTTAATTCAACATGTTGTCAAGGCTCCCCCCACCCCGCCGTCATGTTACTTGACACAGCATGAATGCCTATGGCTGTTACTCTATGTTATGTCTGGAAATTTGTCTATTGACATGAACTAATATGGCATATTCTTGATTTTTGTTTTTAATAGCCAAAGCATGTTCGTTTCAACTAAATCTCAGTTTCCTTTTTGTTCTGCCAACATAGAATTTGCCATGGGTACACTTCAGCATGTACACCACAGCTTCAGTTTCAGATTTTATTCTGCCTGTGATTAGTTCATTTTTGGCAGTTCTTGGATTAGTAAACATTTCCTTGTTCTCCATCATGTAACAAACTTTACACATCCCACAGGCTTTTGACCCCCACTTTCTCAAGGCCATTTTATTCCCAGGTTTGGGTTGATTGCTACAAATCAACATATTTTGCAGGTTCTTACAGCATCAATATGAAATCCTTAATGGTTTTTCAAATGGGGTTTTAGCTGTGGTGTACCCCTCAATATTGTCAAATTATTTTAACAGTATTGATCATCTCCTGCGAACCTCCCCATAAGTAGTGACAAAGTTAGATCTGAATCCTTCTTTTTTTACTTCTATGTGTCAGCAAGGATTCATGCTCAGTACCCTCTACATGTACTAGTGCCCTTTCTATGTTCTCCTCCCTATATGCTCTTTCTATCAATCTTTCTGTTAGTTCTGATGTCCTCTGTTCAAATAGTTCTGTTGTTCCGCAGTTTCTTTTTACCCTTATGTATTGTCCTTTGGGTAAATTCGTAATAGTATGGTTATGGTGGCAGCTGTGGGCATGCAGTAAACTATTTCTGTCCATCGGTTTGTTATAGAGGTCTGTCAAAATAGTACCATCTGCCTGTTTCTGCATTGTTATATCCAGAAAATTGACTGTTAATAAACTGCTGTGACTTTAAATCTGAGATTCTGATTTGTACTTTCTAGGTAGGTTGAAAAGTCAGCCAGTTCTTGTCTAGTGCCCTTCCATTTTATCAGTAAATCATCTATGCATCTTTTTTTATGTCAATTCTGTCTAAGTATGGATTAACATTGTCACTGTATACAAACTGTTCTTCCCACATCCCAATGTATAGGTTAGCAAGGCTCAGTGCTAAGGTAGCAGTCATAGTAGTACCCTTAATCTGCTTAAAATTCTTGCCCTCAAACATAAAAATGTTATTGAGAACCATTCCAGTCAGCCCTGTGATGACATTAATCTTGCTTTGTGGTAGGCTGGTGTGATTTACCAGGAAATACTCTATTGCTTCTTGCCCCCATCATAAGGGATATTAGTATACAAAGAATCTATATCCATGTTAACTAACCACCAATCTATTTCCACCTGGATTTCATTCAGTAAGAACAGAACATGCCCTGTTCCTTGGAGGTGACTTCTTAATTTTGGAACTATCGGATTGATAAAGCTGTCCACATATCTGGACAGCAGTTCCATCACCATTCCAGTGCCCAAAATGATCAGGCAGCTAGGAGGTTCATTTAAATTTTGATGGACCTTTGGGAGTGTGTAACTGGCTGGTTTGATGGGGCTTTGATCAGAGAGGTAAAATAATTCATTACTACTAATAAGGTCATTCTGATGTAACTCAAACAGATATGTCTCCATTTTCCTTTTTATTTCTGATATGTGATCATATGAGAGGGATAGGTAAAAACTAGCATCTGACAGTTGCCTAGAAATGTCTTGGATATATTTATCTGCATCTTGAATAACAGTGCTACCCCCTTTATCTCCTGGCTTGATTACAATACTCTTATCCCTAGACAGATTATTAACAACTTCTCTTTCGACATTAGACATGTTGCAGTAAGGCATTTTTGGGGGAGTTGTTCTGCATAGATTTTCAAGATCTATCACACAGCAGTTTAAGAAGGTCTCAATGCTGGAATGCAATGGTGGACAGAACATTGATTGTGGTTTGAAAGTATTATCAACCTTTGTCACATTGTCCTGCTCAGTTTCAATGTCACTGCCATTACTGTTACCATTACTATTGGTATCTTTATCCATAGAAAAGAACATCTTTAAGTTAAATTTATGAGCTTATTTGCTAATGTCTACAAACGCATCAGACTCTCAGTTTCTGCGTTAGAATGAAGGAAAGACCTCTAGACAGTACCTTAATTTCAGTCTCCGTGAGCTGCCTTTTAGAAATGTTGATCACTGTTAATACCAGTTTGACATTCCTCTAGCCCACCATGTGGCTCATCCTCTTCTTCCTCTTGCCCCCCTCATTTTTTTACCTGGGCATTGTTTTCTTTAGGGGAAGGGGAACCAAGTTCTCCTGTTGCTCCTCCTAGGCAAGCCTTGTCCTGGAGGAGTGACCCCTTAAAAAGGCCTCTGCTTTGATTCGGATTCCTTGGGCTCTGAAGCACTCTCTCCAGTGCTATAATCTATTCCGATGGCTCCTGTTTTCCTCAGTATGTAACAGGCAGTGGTGGTTACAGCAGAGGTTGCTGTGGAATCTGAAGTTCCCAGAGACTGCTGATTAGCACTAGCACCTGTATCCAATTTCTTTCAATTGAAAACTCTCCCTTGCAGGTAATCATTTTTATCCCTCAGTAACTTTTTCTGTTTTTGGTGCTGTATTTTGCTGTCATAAAAGTTGATAGTCCTTACATTTTATCTAGCAATGGCCAAAGTCAGGATGATCTTTAAATGTGGCAACAATTCTTTTTTGTGCTTCTGTACCTTGTTTGATATCCTGATGGATTTCAATCCCATCCCTAATAATCAATTCCATTAATCGTATTGATGCATCATGCATAATCTATTCCCTCTTACCCTAACAATGCATTGCTACCCCTGTTATTTTTTATATATTTGCAAAAAGCATTATGATTATCCTTTGCTTTGGTGGTCATCATAAGTTCAAAGTCTTTCTTTGCCCTTCTAATAGTCTTCTTTAGAGATGTGCAAAATCTGCAGAATTCACTCCACTGATTAATCTGCCAATTTCCCAGAATTCGTGGAGCACATTTCACAGAATTTGCATGATTTGCAGACCACAAATTGGCAACATTCACTGTGGAGCATAACATTTCTCCTGCAAATTTCATGTTCTGTGGCAAAATTTATGGTGAATTTCATGCAATTTGCACATAGCTGAAGTTTCCCTGACCAGGGCAAGCTTCGCAAACCTGTCAAAGCACGAATTTTTGGTAATTTGCGTGAACTTTGCTGAGACATTTTTGCTTTGTGACATCATTAGTTTTCTTACACACTAGAGCAATACTTATTTTTTTTTCAGTTTACATTTTATGCACCATTTATTTCCACATTTTCACCCTCCCCATGCCCCGGTTACATGTGTCAAGAATGTGTGGAGGCACATGCATGCCATGACTCAGAGGCACCCTCCTAATACTTTGTCACCCCCACCTGCCTGCACTGCACATCAGATCTTCACCTGTGGACAACAGAACTATGGGGGTGACAGAGATCCTCCCCAGGAGAGGAAAACTACCATTATGGTTGCTCAATCCTGCTCCTTTCCTCCCTCCTGGCCGACCCCCGCCAACCCAGTCCCATTCCCGAACATGGGTTACTGGTGCAGAGCAAGGTGTGCCATCCAGTGCCTCAACCTTTTGTGTCATCGGGCCAGCTTCAGATCAATACTTTTATATTCATTACAGGCTTGAACTGATTTTGATTTCTTTGCTCTCACATATGCCTTACCTTTATGTTTTATTATGATCTTAATCTTTTTGTTAAACAATAATGGATTGTTCCTAACATTGTTATATTTATTCCTATCTGGAACATATTTCTCAATCAGATAATCTATTTTAGCCATCAGGATGTGCCACATTCCTTGGTGATCGATCCCAAAAAAGACTTTTTTCCAGTTCGATGTCCTTAACTCATTTCACATTTCAGTAAAGATTGCCCTTGAGAAACATTTCATCCTAGTAGATCCTGTCAAAACTGAGTATTCACTGTTAATGAGAACCTAACCATGGCATGGTCACAGTTTCCCAATGGCACTGTAGTAGTACAGTTGATTATGCTGTCCCCATATTACTAATTACCAGGTCCAAAATATTCATCTCCCTAGTCAGAGATGTTACATATTGGTTGAGGCCTAGGTTATTAATGGAATAAAGAAACACTTGTTCTAAGTGCAGTGTGTTCTGTAGACAGAAGGCTCCATGGGGCCTGCATCTCTCCAGACAGATGAACACATCTATGTTGTATGAGGTACTTCTCTTGATAGCATGATCCACTACTGCATGATTTTCCATGTGCAGTTTCACAACTGACAAGCTCCTACCCTCTTGAACAATTTCTAGATCAGCTGCCAAACCATGATACCCACATTGCAATAGTAGGCCCATCTGCTTCACAGCAGGCCCCTGTGGCCTGCCCTTCTGCAGCCAAAAGTCGGTGTGTATGTCTTATATCTGTGAGTGAACAGATAGAGGCCCCTCAGGGGCCTGCAGTTCTTCAAACAGAAGTACCATTGCAATTGTTGTATCTGCAAACCTGCTACACCCTTGAATAAATCCACATTGCAATAGTACTTTCATCTTCTTAGGCACCTGCCCTTCTGGAGCCAGATGTTGGTGTATATGTCTTATACCTGTGGCTGAAAAGGTGCTTGCCCCTTGGGGGTGTCTCCCACATTTCTTCAGTCAGAGGTTGCCTTTTATGTCTTAAACCTGCAGTTACAGAAGCACAGGTGTATCAAGTGTGTGTAACTCTTACAGTGTACACAAGTGCCTGAAGCTACAGAAGTTCTGGCCCTTTATGAGCCTGCAGTTCTGCAGACAAAAGAACTCTGGTAATTTGGGAATTAGGGATTTATATCTGTGGTTGCAGGAATCTGTGCCTCTATGTACAGAAGCAGTGTTGTGATTTGAGTGTCCTGGATTTCTATCTGCAGTGACAATGTGTATGTTTTGTGATGTGAATTCTGCACATACAAATCCATGAAGGCAGCACATTCAGTGCTCCTGTATTTGTATAATCTGGTAACAACTGTATGTTGTTTGTCCTACCTGATGATGTCTGTCTGTGGTTGCTTGTGTGGGCTTATCCTTTTCCTGCTTGGTGGTAGGGAGTTAGGGTTGGAAACCCTAATGCCACAATTACCTACTTTTGTTGCTTTAAGTTGAATCCTAACTCTGGTGCATTGGTTAAACCCTAACTGGTGCATTAACTTTGTTTTTTTTTTTGCAATTCATATAATAGGGGTGTGGTAGCACCCCTATAGTTAGGGTTGAATTAGCTGTTCACTGTTAAACAACACATTTTTCTCCTTAATAATTTTGGCATTGTTTGATGAAATAGAGCAATGTTTGGCATGCAAGCTCAGGCTGTCACAGTCTCAAGACATGAAAAGTTTCCTGACAGCAACTTACATAGTTTTTGAGATACAGAGCACCAAATGAAGAAGAAACCCTTTTTTGCTCCCACCTACAGCCTATACGATGTAAAATTTTTTCATGAAATTTTCTGGGCTGAAGGAACCTTTGCCAAGGGTGAGCCTTTCAAAGGTTTGGCAAAAAAATATTATAGCATTTTAGAGTTATAACAATTTTTGAGGTAATGTTCAATTTTGACTAGTTAAAAAAATATCATGAAAGGTAAATAAAAGCATATTCTAAGTGCTTATTTGCATGATTTACTTGTTGTGGGGAAAAAATACTGATCATGTAGAAAATAACCAGTCAAGATGGCTGCCATTTTCTTTTTACTTTTTAAACTTGGAAACATTAAAAATACATAAAAATGATCTCTTTTTTTAAAAGGACAAACATCTTAACCTAGCTAAAAGGGACTAGAAATGTACAAAGTCATCAAAATGCGAAATGAATTCACAAAGCATATTTCCTGACATTTGCACAACCTGTGGCACGTGAATTGTGCAAATTTTGCTGTGAAGTGCCAAATTTTACCAGTGTATTTTAAGCTTCACCCACAAATTTTGTGCTTCATGGTAAAACCACTCAAATTCCACTGCAAAATGTGCACATTTCACATGTGGTGAATTTCTGCCAGTGAACCAGAACTCCGCAAATTCCATGAAGCATGAATTTTCCGTGCTCACGTAAAATTCACAGGTGAAGTTTTACTTCATGACATCTCTAAATGTGACCCATTTAGCTAGATTCTGGTGCTTGTTTTTTTAAAAAGGTTGCCAGAAATACCTTTTCTGGGCACCCCAAAATGTAGGGTGCCCAACTTAGCAAGAGAAGCAATTCACCCACATTCTCTGTAGGAGAACAGTAGGACATTCTTGAGATATGCAGCTGCAGCTGGAACTCATGCTGCCACTGCAGTGATACTAGTGAGCCAGTGATCCCCTGCTCTGTATGTCTACTTCTGTCTCTCACTTCATCTGACACTCTGTCTGTCTATCTATCTATCTATCTTTCTATCTATCTATCTATCTATCTATCTATCTATCTATCTATCTCTCTGTCTGTCTGTCTGTCTGTCAATCTATCTATCTATCTGTCTGTCTGTCTGTCTGTCTGTCTGTCTGTCTATCATATGTATCTCTCTATCTAACTAATCCCCAGCCCCGTACTTATTCCCTGGTGTCTAGGGGCACCCCCTGTCCTCCCATCTCCATCTGCATATTAAATAAATTATTCCCTGGAATCTAGTGGTACCCCTGCCATCTGATCCTCATTCCTGTATAAATTTATGTATTCCCTGGTGTCTGGTGGCACCCCCACCCTCCGCTCCCTGTCCCTGTATGCACTGACATATTCTCTAGTGTCCAGTGGCATCTCCTGCCCCCCAATTCCCATTCCTGAATGAATTGACATATTCATTGGTGTCCAGTGGCACCCCCTGCCCTCTGATCCCCATCCCCATATTAGAATGTGAGCTTGAACTGTAATAAAGAAAACTGTCCCTCATTGATTTTTTTAACCTGTAAAAAAAAACAGATCCCTCTTCAAAACCCTACCTCCCACTCAGCACTCACCACCCCTCAGCTCCACCACACCCCAACAACCATCATTCACCTGAACAGGTTCCACAGTATAAATCCACTCTCCGATCAAAGACACATCTTGCTGCTGGAACTGTCAACTGCAATATGGGAAACTAAGGTAAGTGTGGTTCAACATATTTTAATGGGATTTTGAACTCTGATGCATAGCTTTGTCGTTTTTGCATATTTTGCCCCACATTTCCAACATGGCCTTTTTGGGACCCCACCTTGTAATCTGTGGTGCTGGAATTATGCAAATCAGTCCTGAAAGGAAATGTCATGGTTGCTCGGCAAAATGACCCTTGAGAGGGATTTGAACATTTTCTGTACACTTATTTATGAGGTGTGGTCATTAGAAGGCTGTGCCGTAAATTTGGGTTCAAGATATGTAAGTTCTGTACATACATTTAATGTTTTTTGTCATTTGTAACTTCAGTAATTTTAAATATTTTGACCCCATATTTTCAAGTTAGCCATTTTTGTACACCACCTCACAAATGCAACAGCAGTCATTTTTCAAATCATGACCAAAAATTGTTTTCACACCTGTAGTGCAGCATGATGTTTCATGGTGTGGAATGACATTTCAGTTGGGATTTGAACAGCTTCACCTACCATGTTCATGAGGTGTAGTGATAAGAAGGTGATACTGAAAATTTGGTGTACAAAAATGGTAAACTACCGAGGGTATGAGTGAACATAGCAGTATTTTGACGTTCACTCATAACTTTGTAAATTTGCAGTATTTTGACTCCAATCTTTCAACATAACCATTTTCCCACATCACCTCAAACACATGATGTGTCATTTTTAAAATCCTGAACAAGATGGGTGGGATATTCAAAAGGGTTGTGCCATGCGCAATAGGGTTGCGCATGCGCAAGTCTGAATTTGTGCCATTCTGTGATATTCAGCAGCAGGCAGTTGCGCCACTGAAAACAGGCTGAGCAACAGCACAATGCAAATGAAGGCATGTGCAACCGAAGGGGGTGGATCCATGCATAAAGAGCGCAATGCGATATTCAAAGGTTTGCGCAATGCGCAATAGCGGAACAACCAGAAGGTGTGCCACAGCGGAAATGAGCCAAAATAAAAAGGCTCAAGTAAGAGGCGCAAGAACGCTACAGGGATGCCAAGCGAGACAGACAGAGAGAGACAGACAGCGACAGTCCAGAACAGGGCAGGCAAGGGAAGTTGTGTGGGCCACAGGCTGCAGAGGCCAGTGGGGGTACCCAGTGCAATGGAGGTAGCAGTCAGGACAGCGAGGGTAACAGAGCAACATCAGCCAGGGGGGTCACAATCCAGGGAGATGGACAGTGCCAGCTTCCACATGGAAGCTGTAATGAGGGGGGTGAGAATGCATGCTGCAGGGGGACGTGGCCGTGGAAGGGCCCGTTGGCTGGTAGCCGCCAGGCAGTACTGCGTCTGTGATCAGCTTTTGAGCTGTACACAGATGTAGAGATCGTGGGCCGGTACCACCTGAACAGGGCAATACTGAAGTGGCTCTGTGAGCTGTGCAGTGATGTGATGCAGGCACCCTCACGACGGAGTCACGCTCTGTCGGTGGAGACCAAGGTGACAGCCTGCATGTGCCTGCTCACCACGGGCACCTTCCAGAGGCCTACAGGGGACACCACAGGCATCACACAGTCGGCCACATCACGCATCCTCACCCAATTCCTCAGCGCACTGCTGCCACATGCTGTGGAGCACATCCATTTCCCCAGCACCACGGCAGAGCGTACAGCAAACATGCAGGAGTTCCACAGGGTAGCACATATGCCTGGCATGCTAGTGGCCATAGACTGCACCCATGTGGCCATTCGCACACCACCTGGCCCCGATGGGGCTGCATATAGAAACAGGAAGGGCTATTCCAGTGTCAACTGCCAGGTGGTGTGATGCCACTGGTGCATAATCAATGTCTGTGCCACACACCCTGGTGGAGCACATGATGCCTTCATATGGTATCAGTCCACACTGTGCCATCGATTCGAGAGTGGACATCCCCACAGGCCATCTAGTGGTGAGTACGCATGTAGGAATTGCAAACGGACAAGGGTGGGAATGCCACAGGTGCTGTGGTAGTGGCACAGGGATATTGGCAATATGGACCTGAACATGATACTCATCTCCACCATCCACACGGTGACAGCGGATACCCACTCCGTCCCTGGCTGCTCACACCATACCGCGCCCCATGACCCCATCGCAGCAACGCTTATAATGAGGCGCATGCGCCACGCAACATCATCGAGTGGGTGTTTGGGATGCTCAAGGCATGCTTCCATGCTCAGACACCTCCGCGGTGCCTACAGTACAGCCCCTCAAAGGCCTGTGGATATTCCTGGCCTGTTGTATCCTGCACAACATGGCCAAAGACTGTGGATAACCATTCAGGTGAGGAGGGGACAGCGATGGGGACACCAGCGGCGCCAGTGATGATGGTGATGAGCAGCCCCCCCTTGGACGGTGGGACCCCCGACTGATCTGGCAGGCCCAGCTGCACTGGGACACCATCACGGAGGAGCATTATGCACGACACAGGTAAGTCAAGGGGCCATGTGCAACCAACACTGTCCTGGTGCAACCCACAGGCACACAGAGTAACACACCAGGGGTGCATGACGGCAAGGGGAGTGGAATGGACCAGGCACACTAACACACCATCAGGGAGGGGTGAACAGTCATATGGACACACACACACACCAGGCACAAAGCATACATGGGCAGGTGCACAGGAGAGCAGGAACAGACATGGCAAACACACAGATCCACAGACCACACCCACCACCTGTACTGTCCAAGTACGTGTGTCAGATGCTGGGCACCCTTGCACCTTGTTGTACAGTACAATGCAGACATCATCATGCACATGCACCTGTGGACAGCAGTCGGGATGGTGTGCAGGTGGTCCATGTGTTGGCGTGATGGGCAGGGCACCCACCAGTGCACTGCCCACCATGACGCACATTGCACACAGGTCAGCACCAGACAGGGCCCGCACTGGGAGACAGGTCAGTCATGTTGCACTGTTCCATGGCCACCGCAGATGCATGGGCGGCCCCACTGTGACCCAACAGCACTGGCAGGCTGAGCAGGGGCCACATGGGGTGGCACCGATGGACCACCAGGGGTCCCACTGCACAATCACGACCTTGTCCACACTGGGGTCTGTAGTATGCCAAACATACCTGCACCAGGGGTGCTCAGGATGCCGACAGCAGAACCCGGTGTCGACAGGCTGGGTGTCACATGATGCTGGGAACGGGGAGTGGAGAGCATACTGTGTGGTGTGCACGGTACAGGAGCACCTGCTTGTGTGCCCAATGCAGCCACGACAGCGACCAATGCCTGGGTCTGCCTGTCAATGGCGGCGGTCACATCCATCCGCATATGGACCATCTCTGCAAGGATCAGAGCACAGTCCCTGCTGTGCCACTCCACAGCCATGCACAGTGCCTCCACGGACGTTGCAACCCACCTTTGCTGCTGTACTGATTCCCACAGCAGGTGGGTGTGCTCTTCAGATGGGTACTGTGCCACAACGGCATCCTGTCCCCCAGGGTATGGAAGGTCCTGATGCTCAACACCCCTTGAGGGTGGGCACTGTTCACCAGGATCAGGAATGGGTATATGAAAGGGTGGTGGGCATGTGCCACTGCTGGACACTGTACCCCCAGACCTGGTGGGTGACTGCTGCTGCTGCCCCTCCAACCGCTGTGCCCCAGGGACCACTTGTTCCACTGCTGTGGCCGCAACAGTGCCAGACACCTGCACAGCCACTGGTGCTGCCCCACTGGTGCTGACAGGCACAGTCTGGGACTGTGCCGACATGCTGGCACACACGTTGGAACCAGCTAGGCCCAAGGGCACGTGCTGGCCTGCTGTGTGTCTGTCATGGGACACACACATGTCACTGCCCATTGCAGTCCTTGCATCATCAATGTGCAGGCGTGCACGGCCACAGTTCACAGCATGCTGGCATGCTTGCATGCCAGACTGCTGAGACACAGGCTGTGCACCCCCCACACCTGACTCACTGACAACAGAGTTGGCAGCCAGGCGTGCATGCTGGTGCAGTGCATGCTGGCTGGCGACAGAGGTGGATGGACCTTCCTCCAACTCCGGCAGGTCTTCCTCACTGCCTGGACCCACCACCACCATCCCCTGAAGATGAACAGGATCTGTAACAGAAAGTGAGGACATGTGAGTGCATGTGAACAACCTTCCCCCAACACCACCACCATGTTATACTGTGCAGTGATAGGCTTCCACCTGTCTGGAATCCACCTCCTGGTATGCCCTTAATAGCACTCCACTGCATTGATGCAGCCAGTCAGTCCTCAGCTGGGGTCAGCTCTGCCACCGCTGGCTGGCCCCCGCCTGTGCCAGCATGTGCCGCCCTGAGGGCTGCCACCTTCTCCTTCACCCTCCTGCGGTCTGTCCCCATCTTCTTTTTGCATTCCTGCATGGAGCGCTGGTGGCTTCCGTGCAGGTTCACTGCCCAAGCTAGCCCCTCCCATGCAGCCACACGGGCCTGAGGGGTGCCCCGTGGTCCACTCAGTAGTGGCTCCTCCTCCAGGTAGGCCTGGAAGAGGGCCTCTGTCTCCGCCGTGGTGAAGTTGGGCCTCCTCCTCCGCCCACCATCCTCACTCTCACCTTGGCTCTGCTCGGTCATGTCGGTCTGTATGGGTGGAAGTGGACACCTGTCACTGTGCAGTCTACAGCGTTATCCCATGACCATTGTCCAGAACATCACACAGCATGCAACCCACCTCTCACCTGCAGTAACCGAATCTGGCCAGCGCAGCCCAATGTCGCATTTATGGCGCAATGCATGCAAATTAGGAGTGGAGCAACTGTAATGAGATGCAAATCGTGCCACTGCGCCTTTGAATGGGCTGATCAGATGATTTACATGTGTCGGCTGAATATCGTGCCGTTGCGCTTTACTGTCACAGTTGAGCGGCTGAGCCAATCGGCATTCCGTGACTGTGCAGTACACCGTGCGCACCCAGGTGAACTATGCAGGCGTCTGCCGCACTGATGACGTGCTGTGCACAATCAGCAATTCAGAACATGGCCACCATTGTGCCAGTGGTGCTACAGCAGCGCTGGGAACCAAATGGCGCTGTGGCACAACTGTGCAATAGTCCACTGTGGCACTGGCACGCAGGTGACCATTCACGCAGGATGTGTAGACATCCGATGGTGCTGTGCGTGGCCTTGTGCCACTGACCCTTGACCTAGTGCCCAACCTTTGTCCCCTGGTGCTGTACATCTGGCATGTGTACAGCTCTATCGCGCTGTTCGGTGACAGTGCAATAGGGAATGGCAGCGCTGTACCGACAGCACAATAGGGAATGGCAGCAAGGTACCGCACAGCACTTCCACGTGGGGTTGCTGTGCTGTGTGGAGCACCATATTGTCTACTATAGCATTAGAGATGGCATGCAGGAGTGCCCCTCAGTGGGATGCCCTTGAGCTGGCCAACCTTGTGGCCACTGTGGAGCCACACTATGGCCCACTGTTTGATGAGGTGCCACTGGACAGGGCCAGGACCCAGGTCTGGGAAGAGGTGGCCACTGACCTGGAGGCGGCCACTGGCCACAGGAGAATGGCCAAACAGTGCAGGCACCAGTATGGGGACCTGAGACGGAGGGAGCCAGAGCTACTGGCATGTCTGCGGTCGCGTGCCAGGAGGGGTGTGGTGCCTCGTCCAGGTGGGTCATACGTCTACACACTTGTATGGTCCATATGGGTAACACTGTCTCATGTGTCCAGCACATAGGGGAGGGATGGTCTAGGGTTGGCTGTGGCAGTGTGGCAGTGGGGGGGTGGTGGTATGCATGGGGATTCCCGCAGTGGTGGTCACTGCTCATGGGGGGTGTCTTGGGGTCATGGTGCAGGGTGTGCTGTGCACGGGGGGGCTGCTGTGCCATGGGGTGGTCCACCCTCCTTGTGTGGCAGTCTCAGCTTGCCGGTGGGTGTGCTGGGGCACCATGGCCCAGCTGTGCTTTGTTTGCTTGTCCCCATGGTCCGATACCTGTTCCATCCCTCCCCCCACTTATGCTGTGCTTGGGGTGTGGGAGTACATTGTTGGTTCTGCAGTATGTCCCTGTTCCCATCTGTGGCATGGGTGGTGGGCCCCTGCCTACCTCCCTGGTTGTGCAGTTCCATTGCTCTGCTGCTTGGGGGCTCCCTGCTTGCACTATGGCACCTCTGGGCTGCTCAGCTGGGCAGTCCTTGTTGCGCCATAGCGCACCGTCTCTGCTCAACTTCCCCTTCCTGGTTGCGCTATAGCGCAGGTTGTGCGATATTCAGACGCTGGCTTGTTGCGCAATTTGGCTTGCTCCATGTTTGAATATCACATCTATTGCGCATGTGCGCAAGTGACTTGCACTTGCTCCTGCTGTTGCGCACTTTTTGGGCGCAGTTTGAATATCCAGCCCGATATGTTTTCGCACTTCTGGTGCAACATGAAATTTCAGCCAATATACTATAAATTGTACATGTCAAGTTTATAAGATAAGTCATTAAACAAGTACCTTGAAAATTTGGAGTCAAAATTTAAGAAAATGATAATTGTTAACAAACTTTGTGAGTATTGCTAGTCTTGATCCCAGCAGGTATGGTTTGTGATTCCAACTTCTTGAGCTGAGTGTGGGGGTGAGCTCAGTGACCCATCTAGATGGGGTGAGGGTAGGGGGATACTGCTGTTATGCAACATTCCTCAGCCAGGGAATGAAAGGTGCAGGGTTGTCTGCATTGGCATGGGTACCATATTATTAAGAAAACTGTCCTCTTGGCATGGGGCCCTGCACCTCCCTACCCATGGGAGGCAGAGTCCCTGTGCATTTGCTGAAAGATGTACTCTTTGCCCTGTGCATCCATATCTATAGCCACATGGAAGTGTAGGGGCCACAAGACCCTGAGCTTCCACTGCCCACCAGACAGCCCCATGAATTCTTCACATCCATCAATACATGGAAGTGCAGGGCCTGCAAGGGCCTGTACTTCTGTAGGCTGGTGTAGTCTTCCATTGGTGCAGGGAATCTTCATCTGTTCACACAGGTCCCAAAGGGCCTAGTTGAGTGAGGATATGATTCCACTATCTCAACAAGAAAGGAAATTATTTGGAAAAAAACTTTGTTAATGTACAAGATAGGGTAACTTCCTCAGTGTGTCTTTCCTGGTTACCAACTTTTAAATAGATAAAACTTAATGCTACAAAAGTAAGGAAATGTGGTGTGAGAGTTTCCAGCCATAAGTCTCCACCCCATCCCCCAAGCAGCAAAAGGAAAAAAAAATCATTAGGGTTCTGGATCTCCGGAGGGTCATTGAATTAATGGTTGGGTTTCTCATCCCTAATGTCCACCACATTCCCTGAACAAACAACGTCAGACAGAATCTCCTTTTCTCATGCAGCACCCTGTCAGTCCTGCATGAAGAAAGGTACAACAGATTGTGTAGCCAGCATTTGCTGACGCATACATCTCTTCCTTTGAAAAATGCATCACTATGAGACACTGGATTGGAGCTGTACCTTGTGTTTTGGATATGAGATTACGGGCTCGGGGAGAGGTGAACATTAGGGTTGACAACCCCAAGGAAGACCCTAGCACTAATTTGTTAAGACTCAGGAGACCCAAAACCCTAATTTTTTTTCTTTTTCTGCTTGGGGTGGGGGTGGGGAGTTATGACTGGAAACCCTAACACCACATTTCCCTTCATTTTTGGTGTTAAGTTACCCTAACTGTTGCATTAATTATTTTTTGCAGTGACTATATATGTATGTATATGTGTGTGTGTGTGTGTGTGTGTGTATATCTATCTATATATATATATATATATATATATGTATATTATTATTATTATTATTATTATATATGGTATGTGCAATGGGACCTGTGCAATACATCTTTTATCTGCACAAGGGAAATTTGACCTCAGGTAATCTCACAAGTGTCATAAAACATGAGTGATATTCCCAAGGTCAAACTGCTCCAGTGCAGAAAAAAGATGCATCACACATTGTATATTTAATTTATGCAGTAGGGAAGGACCATGCTTATGTAATGTTTTAAGTTTAGTTTTTTCTTTTTTTTCCTTTTTGCATTTGTTTTTATTTATAAAATTACGTGAGATTTTATTTTTTTGTGAAAAAGTGTATTACCACAGATTATGGTCATTGTTGCCATGGTCATTGCCATGGAGATGCCGTCATGACATCAGCACTGAGGCTGCAACACTGCACTCATTGGTGGTTGCAATGGGAAAGGAGAAAATTCTTGGCCAGTACTGCAGCCAGTTTTAGTGAGTAGGGACAGGACATTTTTTGCTGTGAGCAGTTTATGCTCATTAGTTTAAAAGAAAGAAGAACATGAGTGCAAATTTATTTTATTATCTCCATTTATTTCTGTGGTGCAGCTCAGGTTGCAGGGTTACAGTAGATGGAAGATTTCAGGAATGGAACTGTCATAAATGTGGCAGGCAGGATCAACTTCTGAAGGTAAGTAATAATTTGCAAATGTAGTGTACTTTAGTACAAAAATGAAAATTGCATTAATGTTAAATGTTTTGTGTGGTTTGGGGTCTGCAGATTGCAAAAGATTATAAAGGAGTTTATGTCATTTTTGGTGGTGACCTGTTGAGTGGTGTGCATGCAGCTCACTGAAGTGCAGTGTGAGTGAGTGGAATTACAGGCTAGCAGCAGCCTGGAAAGGTTTAAAAAGAAAAACATACAGACTGCAGTTTTTTATGAGAGGCAGCAATTTAAAGAGTTTCGGGGCAAGAGAGCAATCAGAAAAGCTGCATTTTAAGCTGTTGAAATATGAGGGTGACAGATTGGGAGAGCATGTGAGCAATGACAGTGTTTTAAACTGACTCAGAAGTCTGTGTAAGTAGTACCAGTGGAACAGGGGGATGACATGGCAACTAATGAGATAAATGCAACTGTTTAGATAAATGCATTAATCTCACTGCTTTGCGGTGAGATGAATGATCTATCTAAACTGATTAGCCTCCCCCCAATTTCATAAAATATGGGGGTGCAGTAGCACCCCTATAATGAGGGTTGAGTAGTATGCTTAATGTTAAACCCCTAACATTGAATCTTAATAGCTTCTCCCCCCCTTCAAAAGAATTACAGGACAATTTACATGTGAAGTCTGGAAGGGGAGTGAGTTCACTTGAGTTGGAAAGTTTTGTTCCTGTCGGATGTCCAGATTCCAAGATCTGGATTGTACAAAAAGAGTATACATTTTTTTTCCTCTCGCCTATAGCCCAGACAGTTTGGAATTTTGTTCAGAAACATTCAGGGTAGATAGGACTTGCCCTAGAATGGTGCCTTTCTTTAGTTTGTTGAAGAAATATTAATCTCTTTCAGAATTATAAGGATTTTAAAATTTGGTGCTCAGCATGCTCGATAGGGTCTTTCAAATAGATGTTTGATATGAAAGAAGAACTTCTGGCTCATGGAAGAAGAGCCATCATTCATGATCCAAAATTCTTCTTTCATGAGGAAAAATTCTTCTTTAATAAGGCAGCCATCTTGTTTTTGGGTCTGCTACAAAGTCCCAACAGGCAAGATCCCGATGCAGAACATCCCAACACCAAAATCCCCACATGCAAAATCCCGACGAGACAAAATGCTGACTGCACAATATCCAGTAGTGTTCTACAGAGGAGGCAGAGTCTCCTGCACCCAGCATTAAATATACTAGTTAAACTAGTAAGTGAACTGGGGTACCCAACACAGCACAGCTTCTCTTGTCCCTCTCTCCTCACCTCCAGATTGCCCACCCCTTCTTAATTTAACATAATAGAGGACCAGGTGCCCATGGACTGTATCACCTCTTTCAGCCCCTCTCCCCTCCAGGTTGTCTACCCCAAAAAGAAATAGTGGTGGTACCTGAGTATCCATCCTTAGTGCCACAGAAGTTCAACCCAACATTGGGGTGCCCAATCCCCAGTGTCTGCTTCTGCCCCCAACAATAAAGAAAATCATCCCTTGATAATCTTTCTTTTACCTGAAAAAAAGAAGACTGTCCCTTAACAATCTGACCCCTCCCAGCACCACCCACCCCACCTTGACCACCACTCAGCACACACCACCCCACACACACCCACATCCACCCTCACTCACTTGAATATGTCCCAAACATAGATCCACTCTAAATAGCAGACACGTCTTGCTGCTAGAACCTTCTCCTGCATGATGACACCCTCCATGACCATCCTACCTGTGGGTGTGTGTTTGCTGCTGCTGTGTTGAACTGTATCCTGCTCTTTCCATCTGCAGATCCCCCTGTGAGCATGGGAGGAGATAAACTGTGCATCAGTGTCTGGTTTGCTGGAGGCTAGATTGGAGTCATTGCGGTAGAGCCATAAAATCCTCATGGCATGAGGCAGGGGGTAAAGTTTAAAAGATCACACTGAACAGCTGAGCGGTACATACAGTGCAGCAGAAGTTTTCAGAATCTCATTCACCACCATAAATGTAGACATATGCTGTAGTCCAATTAAGAATACTTTTAATGTTTAAATCCAGCAGAGTAACACAGGACACCCTTACACACAAAACCCAAAACATTTTTGTGCTTACACTCAATGCTTTCTCAGGCTGATAGGCCAATAGTGATCAAGTGTACTTAAAGTTCCTAATTAAAGTGACAGTGCATCCATTCACAAAATAGTTTAAATATACACAGAGACACTATTACAAACAATGGAGACACACACACGTAAAATCATGAATTCATCACATCCATTATAGATATATCCAAAGTAAAAAGAAATGGCAAGAGAAGAAGGAGGGGGGAGGAAAGAAAAAAATATAAGAAAATGGAAGTATACAGCAAGGGAAAGCCCAAAGGGGGAAGCGGAGGATGAAGGGAAGTAAAAGAGAGGAAAATAAAACATGAAAAATGGCAATAAAACAGGTGGGGGGGGGGGGGGAGGAAGCAAGAGGAAAGAAAATAGATTTTTTGAAGAATAAGCATCATAAATAGATACACATCAGAATATATAAGATATATGTTATCTATTATAAATAGTCATTGAATATGCAGGTATGTCTGATATAAATAGACTCCTCTGAATAAGTATTAATGCACACACACATCTGTAAATTACTATAAATGCAGAAACAACTGAAAAATTAATTTAGACCTGGAGGGATATTCAATTTCAATTTATATTGCCACAGAGTCTCCCTCCTACAGTACATACAGTAGCTGTTTATCTTAATCACCACCTCTCACATGTTCATAAACTTTTTCTGTTGCTTGGAACCCAAAGGAATGTTCTTTCCCTCTAGCTTGTACATGCTGTGATAGGGCACTAACATATTTCAACTTAACAATACTGCGTAAATGTTGACCTATCCTTTCTTTAAGGTTTTGTGTGATTTTCCCCACATAAAAAGAGTTATATTTTGTGCAAGATGCAAGGTACACAACATTATTAGTGTTGCAAATGCAATAGTCTCTAATATCAAAAGTCTCTCCTGTAACTGGATTTTTAAAAGACTTGCCCACAATAATATATTTACAGAAGGAACAGTTTTCACACTTAAAAGTTCCAGCTGAAGCAACAGGGCACATTTTTCTGGTATTAGGAAAATTCCAGTATAAGCTTTGTACAAGGTTATCCTTTAAATTGGTAACACAATTGTACACAATCTTGGGGGGAATTTTGACCACTTGGAGTTTCCTTTCCATTTCCAACATGTGCCAAATTTTCAGTATAGTGTCCTTTATAAAATGTGACTGTTGGCTGAAAGTTGTAATAAACAAATGGGTCTGGTTGCCAGAGTTACTGTCATTCATTAACCTTTCACTATGTATTAGCAAATCATTTCTACTCATACTGTCAACCTTGTCCTTTGCTTTCTCTACACATTTTTATTGTATCCTCTTTTTTTCAAAATGATCCACATGCGTGCCAGCATGCAGTTGGTAGTCCTTCTCTTCAGAAAAATTATGTTTAGTGCATATGAATTGTCCTAGTGGTATGTTTTTTGTGACATGAGATGGCTGGCAGTTTTCGCAGTGGAACAGATAATTTTTATCTGTTTGTTTTCTGTATAGCTGAGTTGTAATATTCCCATTGCTCCCTTTTGATATGATTAAGTCCAAAAAATTGATTTGATGTAAATCATACAGAACTTCAAATTTAAAATTGTTAATCAATTTTTCTAAAAATGTCACAAAATTCAACAGTTCAGGTATCCAGCCTTTCCAGATGAAAATTAAATCATCGATGTAAAATGTAAAGAAATCAATTCTATCTAGAAAGGGATTATTCAGGCCATACATAAATGCATTTTCCCAACAGGCAATGTATAGAATAGCATAGTTGGGGGGCATCCCCACCCCCATGGCCGTACCCTTAAATTGGAAATACATTCTGTCCCTAAAGAGAAATGTATTACAGGTCAGTACTTTCTCAGCAAAGGACAACACAAATTCAATGGTGGCTATAGATTAGGTGGTTTGTGTGGAGAGGTAAAATCTTAAAGTGTCCAGACCCTCAGAATTAGTAATATTGGTATAGAGAGACCTGGCACCCATGATCACAAAGAACCAGTTATCTGCTATCTCAGTGTCCTGTAACATATTTAAGAGGTCAGTTATGTCCTTCAAATAGGAGTGTGTATTCTGTGCCAAGTCCTTAATGTAATGGTCCAGACAGACCGCTAGTGGTTCAGTTAAAGACCCCAGACTTGCCACTATAGATCTTGCTGGTTGTTTCTGAAGTTGTTTGTGGATATTCAGATGGCCATATAAGACTGCTCTGATTGGATGTTTTGTTTCTAGATTCTCATATGTGTTTTGATTGATCAGGTTATTGCACAGAGTTTCATACAATATTATATCAATCTCTCTTTTGTGTTGTTCAGTGAGCTCTCCACAATATGTGTATAATAGTTGGTATTGGAAATTTGTTGCAGCATTTTGGCTTCATAATCCTTTTTTAACTCACACTACAATTAAGCCGCCCTTGTCAGTCGGTTTCAATATTATGTATCGGTTATTTTTCAAGCTTCCTATGACCATTTTCCCCTCATTAGTGCAGTTATGAGGTCTTGTAGCTGGCATTTCAAGATGCTCTAGATCATGTGACATCACCTTTTTGAAAATGATATCAGTCAGGTTTGGTGGTGGTATGAAGGAGGACTTAGGTATAAAGTCCCTTTGAGCATGCACTTCAGCACTTACTTCCTGTGTCTCACATCATGTTTTGTCAAGGTTATCATCCAGAACATCAAAAGGAGGAGAAGTACCCTCATTTTCTTTGTAAAAATAGGCTTTTAAATGTAACTTCCATGTATATTTGTGAAAATCTACTATGGTGCTGAACAAACTAATATTTTTAGTGGGAACAAAAGCTAGACCTTTTTGAAGTACCCGGTATTCAGCATCAGGTAGTTGGTAACTAGAAATGTTAACAAAAATGTTTTGTATGTTATCCACAGACTCTAATATCCCCCCCCCCCGCTTTTGGTTATCACAATGTATTTATCCCATGCAATCTTACATTCACCTATCATTTTGGCACCCACCACCTCTGCTTGTAGTCTGTTTCAGGTGGGCCACCACCTTCTCCGTGAAATAGTACCCTCTTCTAGTCCCTCTTAACTTTCCTCCTTCCAACTTTAAATAGTGCCCTCTAGTTTTCAGACTTGTTTTCCTACTAAAGAGGCTACCTTCCCTTACCTTGTTAATTCCCTTTAAATATTTTAATGTATCAATCATATCCCCCCCCATCCCTCTAATTTCAAGAGGATACAGATCAAGCTGTTTGTCTTTTAGCTATTATGAACTTTTATTACATTATTATCACTGGACTTTTGAACTTCCAGTCTGCTAGGGCTGGGCTTTTGGGGTATATGAGTAAAACAGTGATATATTTATAGGTAATATTGATAACTGGACATGTGTCTAATGGTTTATGAAGTAAAAAAGTATAGGCATTTTTAGCTTTGTGGTAGTAAACCAAATTTATGATAAATGCAAATATAATTAATTTGAATAAATAAAATAGCCTGTACTTTCTAGTCTGGAATTATTTTCTGAAAATATAATAGACTATGGTTTATATTGTTTAGACCAACAAGTGTTTTAGTGTTTAGACCTCTTCAATACTACAGTTAATGTTGATAGTCTTTTATCACTTAATAGTATTGTTGATTGAAGGCAAAAGTTTACTTTTGTATCATTATACAAAGAATTGTTTCAAAATGTGATTGTTTCATCTAAGTTATTTTCCTCCGCTATCAGTAATAACATTAAGATGTATGATTCTGCAGACAGTAAAAAAAAGAAGTCAGAAAATGATGCACTAAGGATTGGGCTATGCAATGAAAAACACCAACAAAGTTAAAAAGAGAAACTCCTTCTCATTAACTATGTATGCATTTTAAATTTCAAATCTGCATTTGAGATAAACAATTTATGTACAACGCACAGGATTTCTCTATGAATGGTGCTAATTCTTTGTGGAGATATTGAACTTAACCCCCATCATGGTGAGCATAAAGATCTTACAAAAACAATGCATGATAATGCAAGAAGTTTAAAAAATAAAATGGATCTATGTAGATCCTGAATAAATTCAGAATTGACAAAGATCATTGCTCTTACTGGCAGCTGGTTATCAAGTAAGGTATCTTATAATGAATTTGAACTGGAGAACTATTGCACCCATAGATCAGATAAGGACAAGACTAGAAGTTGGGGTGTGTTGTTCACCAAATGGGACTTGGGCCTCATAAAAATATTATACTAGGTACAGGATAAGAGCATTGCATATTTATTAGTGAAATTACAGTCTCTCAACCTGGTCATAGGTGTGACTTATTCTCTGCCTAGGATAGGGTTGAGATAATCTGATAATCTTGCTCAAATTGTACAGAATCATGTAGAAATTACAACCTAGTATTAATAAGAAATGTCAATACTGCATGGGGATGCCCATGGGGTAAAAGTCTCAAAAATAGTTTTAAAATGTTAGACTTAAACCAGGCTGTAAATGCTCCAACAAAAAAAGGAGATGGCATAGTCCTAGAATATACTTAATTTTGTGTTTATTTCTTCCAAAATTGGTGTAAATAAAATCAAAGTAAATGTCCCAACCCTAGGTGATCAGAACACCATTAGTTGTAACTTAGTGATGGTAACAGGATTTTAAAAAAAATGGCAGAACCAACAGAAATTCAAAACACATTCTTCAAAACATACACTAAAGAGTTGCCATTAAATAGATTAGCTTGTGCAAAATGGTAAAAGTTGTTCCTTACTCCAATATTGTATATGGCTGTAACTGAATTCACTAAATTATTCCTAGAAGTGTGCAAAAAATTGGCACCATTCAAAATATTAAACAGTGAAAAAATCATGTTCCCTGGATTACAGAAAAAAATAGAATGGATATAAAAGTAAAAACCAGTTTGTGGAAAAGGCAAATAGAACTCTAAAATTTCAAGACTGGGAACATTTTAAATTAGCTCAAAACAATTTCAATCAAAAGATTAAAAAAAGAATGATGCAAAGGTTAAAGAATCCACAGAGGCAAGAAAATATTGGGATCTCAAAATCATTTGAAAAACCAGTTAAACTAATTTTCCTATTTAAATGGAACAAAACATGGTTTTCGAAAACTCATTTCACTCTTCAACTGTACCAAATGACTCTTTTACATATTTACTTGTTGTTACATTTCCAAATATAATTTTTGAGAAAGATAACTAAATTTAAAGGAGTTGGAAAACAGTTTATATAATAAAAATAGCAATTCCTTTCTAGAACTTAGAACTTATTTCCAGAAGTGATTAAGAAAGTTCCATCCTAAAATATCTGGTGGTATAGATGGGACAGAGACTAGGTTTCTAAAAGATGCTGTGGATGTTATTGCACTTATCCTTGCTAAACTGTACAATTGGATTTTGACTGAGGGTATATTCCCACGAAATTGGAAGATCACTACGATTGTGTCTATTTTTTGAAAATGGCTAATAAATAATACCATCCAACTACCAGTCGATTACTCTCCTGTAAGTGGTAGCAAAGGATTTTGAAAGATTGGTCCATATACAACTGCTCGGCCATTTGAAAAAAATATCATCTCATTACCAAATACCAATTAAGTTTTAGGAAGGGGCACATAATGAGCACAGCATGCACCACCTTTCAGATCAATTTCTAATCATTTAAATATGGAAAAGACGGTGGGTGTGGTGTTTGTGGATTTATCAAAGGCTTTGGATCTGGTAAACCACTCCAGGTCCCCCTTCATGCATACTTCCCTGGCCCAGCAAACCATAGTGGACGGGGGGCCCCAGTGGTTGTATAACCTCCCTGTGCCCCTCCAGAAGTACTATAAGATTGGCCCTTTTAAACAGGACCTCCTTCTCCACCTTACCAAAGTATAACCCTGTGACTGCCACTCATAAGAGCATCATCTCTCAGCCTCCTTTCCACCACCCTAATCCCTATGTACCTCTCTCCACCTCTCATCCCATTTTCCACCCCCCTTTTCACTCCCTCAATCTGACATTGCCTACTGACTGCTTCAACCTCATCCCAGCATTTAACAACTGACCAACCCTAGAACTTTATATGTTAAGAAGGCATCTTTGACCCAGCTAGAAATTCTTGAACCTATTGTACCCTAGACTTGTACTATTTGTTCTTTGTATTTTTTATACCTGGTGTGCAATGTATTGTCTTGTTTTCTGTAAACTTTGACTTGGTGCCTTTGTAAATGAGCCTTCTGGTTCAAAGGTGGTAATCCGAATCTGAAATAAATAAATAAATAAATAAACCCACCAGGTTTTACTAGAAAGATTTGGTAAACTAAATATTTCTGAGGAAGCCCTAACATGGTTTACATCTTACATTACAAATAGAACTCAAACAGTATTGGGGCAGGTTATCCAACTCAAATAAAGTGGCTAAAGGAGTACTACAGGGCTGTATTTTGGGCACCTTATTATTCTCCATATAAATGAATGGGTACCAAATTTCATAAAAACACAGAGAGTTGTCTTTATGCAGACAATGAGGTTTGGTTGCATCTGGTGATGACTACAAATGTAGAAGAACAATTACAGACAGATTTTTGGAACTTGCATTTTTGGTTTGAATATTCAAGATTGGTACTAAATAAAAAAAAATAGGTGTGGCCTTCCAAAATAGTCGCCAAGGATGGTACAGAGCTGACAAGTATCTGAATATAAATATTTAGTCATTTGGTTAGATAAAAACATAAACTTTGATGAACACATCAATATTGTAACAAAAAAAAGTGAACTGCAAACTTGCAGCACAGCTTTTTGCTATTTAGACATACGTGATGTGATTTTCAAACCAAAAGCTGGTATGACTCAAGTGGCACCTTGTGTCAAAGTTTCCAGGTATCTTGATTTTCTAATGCAGGCAGTGTCAACATTGGGATGCAGTGCACCAAAGCCACCCTGCTTGATCCTTGTGGCAGAAGTACCCGTGTGCCAGGTCGGAAGGGTGGTTGCATCTTGGTGGGCTTCACCAACCTCTTTTTTTTTTCAATTTTAGAAGCCCTGTTGTGGTCACAAAAGGGGGCTGCATTTACACCTGCCAGGAGGTAGTCTACAGGCCCTGTGCCACTGCCTGGGAAGATTGCAGTTGGGGAGGACATGAAGGGAAGGGACCAGGGATGATATAGCCCTGGTGGTGCCATGGAGGTGGTGAGGCTGGCATGGTAACAGTGGGGGAGACATGAGGAGGCACCCAGCAGTGGTACCCTGTGAGTTGGCACACAGCAGATAGGGTCAGGTGGGGGGGCATGGTCAGACCAGCTTGACATGGACACCAGTTTGCAGCAGCCCTGGCACCAGTCCCACAGGACCCACAATCCTCTAACTGTAGTATGTGGCAGTTGGTACTGCTTGCAGAGTACATTTGGTGTCTGGGAACATGCTCTGGGCACCACAACATTCCCCAGGTATGCACCCCCCATGTGGTGACGAGAAGCTGCCTGACTACACTGCCAGGTAATGTGGGTCCTGTCAGGCCAATGCCAGGGCTGCTGTCAGCTGGGGTAGAGGTTATGCTAGTCTGGCCTTGCCCCCTCCACCAGGTCCCATCCACTGTGTGCCAACTTGCAGAGCACCACTGCCATGTGCCTTCTCACATCCCCTGCACTGCTGCCGTGCACCCCCACGGCACTACCAGGGCTACACTGGCCCCCAGTCCCCACCTTCCATGCATAGTTACCCCTCAAACCTCCACGGGTCATCTAGGCTTGCATCAGGTGGAGGGGTGATGAACACCTCTGTCAAACCCTGGAGGTACTCCCAAAGTTTGGCACAAACTTGTGGCTGTGGCAACTCTCCAAGCTTTGGTGCAGGTACCCCCATTTTATAAAATTCAGCGCCGGGTGCCTGATGCACTGGGAGGTTGATGCAGCCATAGATTGCCACAAATTGTGGCAATCTATGGCTACTTTGAAAATCGAGCCTACAACATTTTGTATCAACAAAAATCTGAGATTTACAATTGCAGCTCAACTTTAACTTCCAAGTCTACCTTATGGATGCGATAGTTATGGTTATGCAAATGTCACAACTTTAAAGAAAGTAGAAGTTTCATACAACAATTTGACAAGATTTGTATTACACTGCAACTGTAAAGCTCACCATTGTGCAATGTATGGGGAGTTGTGTAGGTTTATAATAGAAAATAGGAGAAAATTGATTTGGGCAAGTTTAGTTAGTAATATACTAACTCAAAATAAACTGGCCAGTTTAATAGACAGGCTGTAAAAAGTTGAATACAAATATAATCTAAGATTCAGCAAATATAGATAGTATGTTAAAACTATCCCAAAACACAGATATGGAGACATGGTTTTATCACACGAGTAGCAAAGTTTTGGAATAATACTGATCCAAACACAAAACAACTGCCATTGAAACCAAAGGTGTTAAAACAGCTATGAAAATGGAATTGTCTAAACACTGCACTTGAATAAAATGAGACATCAAAAAAGTTGCTTTTTGCACATTTTTTCATACACCATTTGTATTTTTGACCTAAATATGTTGTTTGTACTATACGTCAGACCACTGTGTAACTTTTGTATGATTTGAAATTGTATGCTTAAACAGGAGCCCCTTGCAAATAGAGCTTTTCGGTCCTAATGGTGTTACTTGAACCAACGTTTTTACCTGTATAAAAATAAAGGGCAGGATTTACAAAAGGGATATACCCAGCACATCCGAGATGCACCGGTGCATCTCCAACTTGCACACAAGCATGATTCAGCAAGTGCACCAATGTGCCACACAATACCCATAATGTTATGCAGCAGATCTGGAGGGGTCATGCAGGGGGCATGTCTATGCATATGGTGTGCAGCCCATTCACAACTCAACTTGGAGGCACATCTCCAGAGCAAGTACAGAGATGCACCTCCATAAGATAAGTCTACAACAAGTAGATGTTAGTGGGTGTCCACCCACAGGCAGGCAGCCATACTGCAGCTGACAGCATGGCAGCCTGCCCACCCTGGCAGTCCAGTGATTCCCCCCTGCCAGCATCCCCAGTAGAATGCCACTCAATGCAGCAGATGTCCAGTTGTAAAAGCAGAACCCCCCCTCCCTGCCTGAATCCCCGGTAGTATTCCGCTCACTCTGGCAGATGTCCCAATATAAAAGCAGAGCTGCCCTCCCTACCCAAATTCCCAGTAGTATACCATTCACTGCAGTGGTAAAGTTGTAATAACAGAACCCCTCCCCTCCCTGTCCCGACCCAATCGCAACATCGTCTGAAGTCCCATTGACTCCCTGGTTGTCCAGCACATCCCTCAACCACTCAGACACACCAACCAACCCCACTCCCCCTGTCCCGGCATGGTTCAGTCATCAGTGGGCAGCTGAACCCACCCACATGCTGCCACAGCTGCCCACCAACAGAGCTGTCTGTGAATGACAGCTACAGAACATGTGGGAGCCCATTGGTGGACCCTGCTGACCAATGGACTTGCAGTGTGTACCTGTACTCTGTCATTCACAAAGATGTGAATGACAGGATATGGTACACACTGCAAGCCCATTGGTTGGCAGGGTCCACCACTGAGTTTCCACATGTACAGTAGCTGTCGTTCACAGACAGCTCTGTCAGCGGGCAGCCATGGTGGCATGTGGGTGGGTTGAGCGGCCCGCCAATGATAGAACCATGCTGAGATGGGGAAGCAGGTTGGGGTGAGGGTGCCTGAGTGGGTGGGGGGTCTGCTGGGCCACCATAGAGTCATCAGGACTCCAGGTGAGGTTGTGATTGGGTCATGGCAGGGAGGGGAGTTCTGTTATTACAATTTTACCACTGCAGTGAATGGTATACTACTGGGTATTCAGGCAGGAATGGGGGTTCTACTTTTACATCAGGACATCTGCTACAGTGAGCAATATGCTACTGGAGATTCAGGCAGGGAGGAAGGACCACTGGACCACCAGGGCTCCTTTGTGGGCATCCACATGGACAGCGATCAGGCCGGGGATGGGTGGGGGGTACAACATGCCTTCCTGGAGCTATGTGTGTGGCCCACAGCCTTGCAGGGTGCCCACAGCATACTGCTGGGAGCATCCCTGCAAGATGCATGCAAATGGAGCCATAATGACATGCAAATTCTCCATTGTGCCATGCATTCCTAAGGGCCCTATTTGCATGTTTGTGGCTGTAAATGCCAACATTGGGCGCAGCACATCATGAGATGCACTGCCCCATTGGTTTCCTTGCCTGATCAGGGGGTTGCGCTGGTGCATCTTGGGTAGGATGCAACTGTGGTATTCACAGAGGATGCACCAGAAGCATCCTGGTGCGTCTTTGTAAATACCACAGTTTGTGTTAGGTGCATTTCATATGCCGTGGGGCATCCAAGATGCACCGAGCGCACGTGCTTTGCGAATTCTGCTCCAAATGTTCTACTACTACAGATGAGGATATAAGGAAAGTGTGGCTGAATATATTTTAAAGGTGTCTGCAGTTTTATCCATAACTTTGTCACTTTCAAACATTTTTACATCAAAGTTTCAACAAGGACTTTTTCTGACCCCACCTCATGAACAATTTTGCAACTCTTTCTCAGAAGGTGTTTTTGTGGTTGCTGCACAAAATCACTTTTTATGTGGGCTTTGAAAATTGTTTCCACACTTGTTCATGATGTGGTGTCAAAAAAAGGCAATTTTTAATATTGTGGGTAAAAATATTGGAAAACAACAAAGTTATGAGTGTACATTGAACATTTTCAATGCTCAATCATAAGTTTGGTAATTTTAAATATTTTGACCCAAAATTTTCAGCATAGCCATTTCTTCACACCATTTCATGAATGTGATAGCTGACGTTTTTCAAATCTTGCCAAAACTTTTTTTTCACACTTGTGGTGCATAATGATATTTTGGTTGAGATTTGAAAATGTTTAACTGCTGAGTTGATGAGGTAGGTTACTAAGTAGGCTGTGTTGAAAATTTGGAGACAAAATATTTAAAAAAAAACCAACAAAGTTATTATGGTACATGGCCATTTTTCTATAAAGGTTCATAACTTTGGTAATTGTTTACATCCATTGCTGACCTGGGTATCTGTATCTGTGGCCACATGGAGGCACAGGGACAAGAGGACCCTGCAGTTCTGCAGCCACCAGACAGCCCCATGAATTCTTGTCATTCATCACTTGTGGCCCTGCCCAGTAGGTGGACAGCATCTTCCCTTGGCACAGGGCCTAGATGGTCCTGCATTTTTGCATCTTTTCACGCAGGTCTCAAAGGGGCTTGTATTAATTAGCATACAATTTCACTATCTCAAAAAGAAAGAAAATTCTTTGCAGAAAGCTGTGTTCATGCACAACTTAGGGTTCAACCTAATGAAACAGAAGTATGGAAATGTGGCATTAGGGTTTCCAACCCTAACTCCCCCTCCAAGCAGCAAAAGGAAAAAACATTAAGGTTTTGGAGTCTCTTGAGTCTTGGTGAATCAGTGGTGAGGTCTTCCTTGCGGTTGTCAACCCTAATTCTCACCCCTTCCCCTAAGCAAGCAATGTCATGTGTGATCTCTTTTTTTCATGCAGGGCCATTCATGAAGAAAGCTACAACTAATTTTGTTAGTTACACATACCTGTAGCAAAGCATACTTCTCTACTTTTGAAGACTGTGTCAGTATGATGCACTAGCTTGGAGCTGTACCTTCTGCTTTAAACAAGAGGCTATGGGTTGGTGGGAGGGGTGAGCATTAGGGTTGATAACAAAAGGAAGACCACATCATTGATTTACCAAAACTGTAGAGACCCAAAACTCTAATATGTTTCCAATTTGCTGCTTGGGGGGTTGGAGGTGGGGGACTTAGGGTTGGATAACCTAACACAACATTTCCATAATGTTGTTGCAATAAGTTGAACTCTAATTGGTTCATTAAGTCAGTTTTTTGCAAAGAACATACATACGTAAGCAATAACACACTATGAGGTGTGGGTAATGCTGTGATAATTGGGATTGCCAATAAAATGCAAGCCATTTTGTCCAGTGAATGGGAGGGGGGATGGAGGGGGAGGAAAGGGGAGGGGAGGGGATTGGAGAGCAGGGGCCGGGTGACATCACCAGGAAAATGAAGGGTTAAATGACAAAGCAAGCCAGAGCATCAGGTATTGGCTGTGGGACAGAGCCCAGAATGGAGGTTCTGATCTGGGGGCCCATTAAGGGTATATTAGGTCAACTCTCAGGCAGATCTGCCTCATTTTGCTGGGAATCTTTTACTCAGCACATTATTTGGCAAGTCAGGTAAGGCACAAAGAACTACTAGGCCTGTGGCCATACTGCCCAAAACGACCATCTCAGTTGCTTTGCTTTGTTTTCCATTTTACAGTGAAATAGGATGATAGTATGTTACTAAAGAGGCAATTGCTGTTTGTTTGCAATAGGTTGTGAGTGAGATTTACAAGAGAACAGAGCTAGGTCATTTTGTTTCTTTTGTGGTTGGCCACATGGTCTGAGAGTGAAGGTTTTGAGGTTTTTATATAAAAAAAAAAAACAGAAAAGAATGAAATGGTTGTCTGGCATCAGGTTGCAAGGGATTAGCTGAAAAATGTGTTTGGATTTAACTTATTAAGGTTAGAGCTAAGCCACAAAGAGAATGCATTAAAAGGCCATGTGGTGAGGAGATGGTGACTAGAAATGGAAGGCCTGGGGGCCATCCACCTTGGAAGTTAGAGTGGAAGATGGTCTTCCAGTCATTTGTAGCACACGGTGGGGCCTACCCCGATAGGTGGCTGCTTGGGGTGGCTGGTAAGGGCAGAGCAGGTTGATGGAGCTTTGGTGGCATGGTGTGGTAGGAGAAATGTGAAAAAAAAAAATTAATGAATGGAAATAATAGGAAAGAGACCGAAGGGTATAATGCAGAGCCAGATGGTGGGGGATGAGGGAGAGGCACTAGCTTTTTGGAAGGAGGGGATCTTTTACGACTAAGCAGGTAAGGAGAATGCTGGAAAAAGGGGGCTTCCAGGACAAGGATGGTGTCTGTGGTGAGGCCTGGTTTGATACGAACTGACAAGTGGCAACAATGGAGGCAGACGTTAAAAAAAAAAATCCCTTTTGGCCTGGCGAGGTTGGATGGGGGAACTCGTAAGGGAAGCAAGCTTTTACTGGCAGCTTGGGGGGGGATACCACTGGCACTAGGCAGTGTATTCTATAGGAAGGTACCACGTGGGGGTTGTTGTTTGGGAAGAACGCCCTGGCGGTTGGTGTTTTGTTGTTGGGGGCCTTTGAGGATCTTTTAAATGGCCAGATTTGGGTTGATTAACAAGGAGACCCTATTTTATTTGCCTGTCATTTTTTGGGGGGTGCATGAGCCCCCTCTTCTCTTTGGGGTGGGCAAGGGAAGCTTGGTGAGAACAGATGGGGGGGCAAGATATGAATATGGTGTGGGAATGAAGGGGGTGCAGGCATGAGCATTGACACGGTTATGACTTGTGACAACGGTTTCGGAGGGCTGTAGTGGCCACAGTGGCCCAACAATGAGCCTCCTTGGTTTTGGCAAGGCCCACAAGGCAGCGAACTTCAGGGGTTAGGAGTTCCCATCACAACGCGATGAGCTGGGGGCAACAAAAGGCCATTATGGGCCAGAAACTGGTGGAACCTTGGGGACTAGCGAGAGGGCTCACCAGAATGGAGTGTTTTTTGTGTGCAAGGGGATCCAGGTGGCCACATGGCCTGACACAGCCTGGGAAGGGTGGGTTGTTTTTTTTCTCTTGCACATGATCACGGATGGTCTAACAGAGCCCTAGGCCACGCAGACAAAAACTGGCATGGGGGATTGTTTCTGAGATGCTTGCAAAGGGGATTTTAGTGGGAAATCTGCACATTTTCAAGAGGCCTGCTGAGCGGATGGGATTTTCTGGCCGGCGGGCAAGACAGAAGGGGCTGAGGGCCTCCACCCACCTCATGGTGGAAAAGGGGGGGAGCTCTGGCTAGGGGCAGGGGGCCGGAACATTGGAGCGCGGTGGGTGTGCTAGCTTTTTGAGCAGGCCCAGGCTTAAGAGGGCCAGACATGGGTGATGAAGGCCCCGGGGAGCTGGCAGTGCAGTGCAAGTGGAGGGAGGGATACCTCCAAGGGTGTAGAGCCTCAAAGGCCACGGGTACAACCGGGGTAGGAGCCAGCTTAATGAATGGCCCAACACAAAGTTCTCTGTAAGCCATCCCCACAGGAAGTGGCTAGGTCTCCATCACACAACAGGAAAGGGTTCCCAGGCCACGGCTCATTTTTCCTCCCAGGTCTCCAGGTAATACAATGAGGACATGTGTTTTCATTTGTGGAAGGTAGAAAAAAATGGTTGAACAAGTGTTTTTTTCCCAAACGCAATGATATAGGAAGCAACATGGCACCTAAATGAGCCCAACTGTCCAGCAAAAATCTGATGCGGGAGGTTTCAAAATTGATGGGGCAAATGTTGGAGCTGGTGGCGATGGCAAAACAGCGGGAGGCAGAAGAGTAGGCCCTGAGGAAGTAGAAGGAGAGAGAGGAGTGCCCGGGCAAGGGAGCAGGGGGCAAGAGACTGAGATGGGAGGCGCCACAGCCCACAATGATCCCGGCGCCACTGCCTGCACCAGAGCCAGATGGCGGGAACCCAGATGGTGGTAAGAATAATAAGGATCTTTCGGATGAAAGTGGGCTGACAGAGTATTTGGAGGGACTCCTGTGGGATAAGGGTGACGCAGGGTTGGAGAAAATGGAACAGGCCATGCAGGCCTTGAAGAGCAAAGGGGCAGGGACCAAAAAGGGAGGGGGGAAGGGGCAGCAAAAAAATTATACAATGGGCTCCCGGGATGCTTGGTCGGGGACCATGTCCCGGTGTCCATAAAAGAAAAGATCTGGAAAAGGGAGTATGTGGACATTTTTGGGCTGGTGGACGAGAACACTACCATGAGGTACGAGCAGAAGGAGTCGGTGGGGAAGTCAGAAATGGCAGTGGCCCTAGCAGTGGTGAGCCACAAGACGGAAGAAGTGAAATACAAGGGGAAGACCATCGACAGCTGGCAAGGGGGTTTCATCATATACAGCGTGTTGGTGCTGGAGAAACAGCTGGACCTAGCTATCCCCCTTTTGACAAACATTTTCATTATCAGGGATGTGTATAGGGTGAAAGTGGGGTATGGGTGGTTAAAATATGATGAGGCATTCCAGAAGAGAATGGTGACAAAAGGGGATTTGAGGTGGGACTGCACCCACTCGGAATTATGGGATTATTATACAGTGAGGGGAGTGGAACCGGTGAGCAAGCAAAGAGGGCCATGGCCACCGCACCAACCAGGGTGTGTTGGGGCTACAATAAGGCCACATGCACATGGGGCAATTGTAAATTCCAACACGTTTGCTCAAACTGCGGCGGGGGGTTGCACCCGGTCTCCAACTGCCAGCAAGGAATGGACAGAGGGGGACATCATTAGGAGGCAGTACCATGATCAATCCTTTTGGGGTGCCCGGGGTGGACAGGGCCATGGCCGGGTAGCAAGAGCAGCACAACACTCCTGGGGGATGGTGCTAGAGAGGAATGCAAGGAGGGGCAATGGGGTTACGCGCTGGTGTGCACTCCCATTGTCTGTGCAGTGGTGGAGGAATGGACCATGGCCTACCCAAATATGGTGGCAGCTGAACTGCTTATGGCAGGTTTCAAAGGGGGTTTCCCTTTGGGTTTTAAAGGAGAGAGAATTTGGATGTGGGCAAAAATCCTGGGGTCAGTACAAGGGAAAGAGGGAATAGTCAAAGCCAAGATCAAGAAGGAAATAAGGGCGAGCAGAGTGGAAGGCCCATTGGGGGGTCCACCATGTGAGCATTTCCGGGTATCCCCACTGGGGATTGTACCCAAAAAGGTGGCAGGGGAATTCCGCTTGATACATCACTTATCCTACTAGGAGGGTTACTCAGTGAAGGAGGGCATACCCGACCACCTTAAGGTAGTATCGTATGCCTCACTGGAGCAGGCGGTAGGGTTGATCAGGACAGTTGAGGGAGCATGGCTAGTCAAAATAGATATAGAGGCAGCCTTTTGGCTGTTGCCAGTCTGGCCTGAGGATTGGGACCTGTTAGGTTTTCAGTTCCAAGGGGACACATATTTTGACAAGGCCATGCCCATGGAGTGCTCAGTGGCATGTTCTACTTTTGAAACATTTAGCACCTGGGTGCAATGGGTGCTCAGGGCCCATTACAGGCACAGGAGAGTGGTACACTACCTAGATGATTTCCTCCTCATAAGGGAATCCAAGGCCAAGGCACAGGCGATGTTAAGGGATTTTGAGACTATGTGCCAGCAGGTGGGGATACCACTGGCACAGAAGATGGAGGCCGTGCCCAAAAATTGGAATTTCTGGGCATAGAGGTAGACATGGAAGAGGGCTGTTTTTGGCTACCAGGGGACCAGGTGGCATTCCTTAAGGGCCTGCTCAACCAGGTGGTGGGGTGGCGGAGGGTGCCGCTGGTACAGATACAGCAACTACTCGGGCACCTTAATTTTGCCTGCAAGGCTATCAGCCCAGGCAGGGCCTTTACAAGAAGGCTAGGGAGGGCAATGGGGAAGGCCATGCTGCTGCACCATTGAGTGGATGTGCTGCAGGGAGTGTGTGAGTACCTTCATGTATGAGAAGAGTTTCTCGAAGGCTACAATGGGGTGACATTTTGGCAGGAGGAATGGGAAAGGAGCATGGATCTGGAGCTGTTCACGGATGCATCAGGAGCCCTGGGAATGGGGGCATATTTTCAAGGAGATTGGATGTCAGAGCCTTGGCCAGCATCATAGGGTGAAAAAGTGTGGTTGAAAGTTTTCACATTTTTGAAGACCTTCCCAATATAGGTGGCTCTGGAGATATGGGGGCATAGGATGCAGGGTAAGTGCATTTTGTTTTGGTGTGATAATAAAGGGGCAGTAGAAGTCATTAATAGACAAGGGGGGAGGACAGAGATGGTGGTATGACTACTCAGATGACCAGTCCTGTTGGGGCATATCTTTCAAAGCACAGCACATTGATGGTTTAAAGAATGAGGTGGCTGACAGTCTTTCCTGCTTACAGCTTGATAGGTTTCTGAGCTGATTCCTCATGCAACACCCCACAGGACCAGGATACCCAACTGGATGTGGAAGTTTGGAGGGTCACAGCCAGGACACTGTACAGGGGGTCCTGGGCAGCACACACATTGAGGGCATATGAGGCAGGTTGGGCACGGTTTCAAGATTTCAGAATGAAATATCGGTGGGATGGGGCTGAACCAGCCCTGGGTGAGCAAATGAAGAGGTTTATGGTGGAAATGTGGGATGAAGGGATGGGCCATGCTACGATGGTGGTCCACTTGGCTGGCATCAGTTGGGTATGCCAGGACAAAGGGTGGCCTGATGTAGGGGCCGACAGGACAATAAAAGGCATGGTGGCATGTTGGCTGTGAGGCCAGCTAGCCAGGGTGGATGGGAGACAACCCATAAGGGGAGATTTGCTGGCAAGGCTCATAGGGGCCACCCAGAAAGCATGCACATCAGTTCAAGAGGGGGTGCTGTTCTGAGCAGAGTTTGCAGTCATGGCAGCAGGTGCATTCCGAGTGGGGCCCCAAGAAAGGCAGCCTCCGGCAGGCGTTACTGCAGGATGAGGTCCAGTGGGGGCAGGACAAGTTAGTTATCACCTTGGTCAGGTCCAAAATGGATCAAGGGGGGAAGGGGACCTATGTGTTGCTGACAAGATTCCAGTCAGCCTGCTGTGCGGTGGGTGCTTTAGAGGAATGTAGGAGGTTTCAGAGGAGGGCCGGGGGTGCTGTTCCAGCATGGGGATGGTTCTCCAGTCACAGGGTTTCAGGTGGGAGCAGTCCTGAAGAAGGAGCTGGTGTTCCTGTGAGAGGATACCAGCAAGTTTGCCCCACATTCATTTTGGATTGGGGCAGCCACAGAGGCAGCAGAGAAAGGGGCTGCAGTGGCAGAGGTACAAAAGGTGGGGTGCTGGAGGTCCAGCTGCTATAAGAGGTATGTAAAAAAATAACAGCAAACAACTCACACTGTTTATTTTGTTTCCATGGCAGGTTCCAAGAGAAAGATGTGGAAAGAGGGGCACGCTTTCATATATTGGGCTGAAAGGTTTGCGGTTGCCACCTTTAGAGGAGCAGAGCTGAGATACAACACAGAACACACAAGGGTGCTATGGAAAGGCATCAGGGGGATGAAATGGGCACAATTCATGCCTTTAATGGAAAAGTTGAAACTACAGTGGGGTAGCCCAGATTGCATCATGATACACCTGGGGGGCAACGATCTAGGGAGCCTACCATTGGGGGCATTAGGGAAGAACATTATGGGAGACATAGAAGGGATAAGAGGGTGGTGGCCAAGGGAGATAATCAGCTGGTCTGAAAAACACTTCACAGAAGATATGGAGGGGGGCGAGGAACATCCGGCTGATAGAAAAAATCAGAAAGTGGTTAAACAGGAGGGTGGCCAAGGGGATAATAGAGATTGGGGGAGTGCATCTGCAGCACAGAGACAACTCTTTCAACCAGCCTGCAGTGTATAGGTTGGATGCAGTCCATCTGTCAGAATTTGGGATGTGTCTGTTTCTACGACCTATTGGGGACCTATTGACCCAGATAGCCAAAAAGGGACTGAGATACTAGCCCACAAGGGGGAAGCCCCTCTGCCCATCGCTAGCTGGAGGAGGGGCAGTGGAAGAAAGAAAAAGGGGAGAGTGGGGGGAGAAAAGGGGGGAAGGGTAGGATACACGGCAAAGAGACAAAGAACCCAGATGTGGTGGTAAAGCAGGGAAAGGGATAGGTCAAGGTGCCAGATTCAGAAATGTCCGGGCTTGGAGGGTGAAAGTCCAGGTAAGGGGAACCAGCCTGGTTCTGGTGTGGAAGAGGGGGCTGGATTCATTGTGTTCGGGCCCTGAAATAAATTTGGATGTAAAATTGTGAATTATGAATACTAAAGTATATGAATTATAAATTTAGTCTTTGTGCCATGAATAAATTTGCCAACGAGCAACCAACAAGTAAAACTGGTGTCACGTCCATCATTCCTGGTGAGGAATTCAGGGAACAATTGGGATTGCCAATAAAAGGCTAGCCATTTTGTCCAGTGATCCTGCACCAAGAAGATGTTGAATGTGAGGGAGAGGGAGGGGGATGGAGGGGGAGGAGAGGAGAGGGGATTGGATGGGGAGGGGCTGGGTGACAGCACCAGGAAAATGAAGAGTAAAATGACAAAGCAAGCCAAAGCCTCAGGGATTGGCTGAGGGGCAGAGCCCAGAAGGGGGGTCCTGACCTGGGGGCCATTAACGGTATATTAGGCCAACTCTCAGGCAGGTCTGCCTCATTTTGCTGGGAACTGTTTCCCACGCTCCCACCATTATTAAGAAAGGTGATGGGGGGCTGGTTGTGGCACAAAGATAGATCATGCAGGGCAGGTTGAGTGCCCTAGGGACCCTGGGCATAGGGCCAGGTGGCGTATATGCTGCGAGGAGGCAGCAGAGGGCCAGGGGGCTAGGGCAAAGTCCCCTGGTGGGGAGGGGCAGGTATGCAGAGAAGGAGAAGAAAGAAAAAGGGGTATAGGGGAACAAGGGGAGGGTAGGATACACGGCTGGGGGCAAGAACCCAGATGTGGTGGTAAAGCAGGAGGGGATAGGTCCAGGCACTGGATTCATAGAAGTGTCCAGGCTTGGAAGGCAAAAGCCTGGGTAAGGGGAACTGGCCTGATTCTGGTGTGGAAGAGGGGGCCAGATTCACAGTGTCTGGGCCCTGAAAGCAAGATGGAAGAAATGACCAGAAGAAGGAAAGAGGCCAGAACCAGAAACTGAAATAAATTTGGATATAAAAATTGTGAATTATGAATACTAAAGTATATGAATTATAAATGTAGTCTTTGTGCCATGAATAAATTTGCCAATGAGCAACCAACAAGTAAAATTGGTGTGGCGTCCATCATTCCTGGTGGGGGTTTCAGGGGACAAACTCATGCCTAGTGATGTTATGAGGCATGAGGCCACAGGTCAAATACCTCACTGCCCCTAGTAGTGCACTTATCAAAGCATAACCCACACCTAAGAGTGTGTTAATTTGCATATAAAATGGATATATGTTAAGAAACTGTGGTATTTAAAAACAAATTGCAAAAAAAATATATTGTATTTGAAATAGTCCCTCCACTTTCCCTTGGGGTGCTGTTCTACTCACTGGTGTGACTAAGGGTGCTTTGCAGTGGGTCTCTGCCTTGGGCCACTGACAAGACCACAGTTTCCTGAATGTCTTTTCAGAAGCATGCTTTCATCTGTGATAGTATGTTTCACCAAATTCCGTCAGTCTTGCTACCCTAGGAGGTCAGGAGGGGGTTCATCCACTCCGTGAGACCTGGGGCTCAGGAGAGGAAGGGAGCAGCTCAGGGGGGATTGCAGGAAGATTTTTTCATTGGAAACAATACTTTTTAAGTGTTGTGAAGTGTTTGATTTACTTTTGTGGCTTCCAATTTTTCTTACTAAATGAAAAATAAACTGCAGATGAAATTGGAATTGAAATAGCATCAAACAGATCTGTACTACACTGCAGGTGAGTTATGGACACTTGTTATTTTCCATGCTATGAGCTAAAAAATGAGCATAGTTGACATGGGCTCTCAGCCAATCAGATTAATGTACTGTCTCTATCTATATTATAGGGCATGGAAGTGCTCCTATAGTTAAGGTTGAGTAGAATGTTTAATGTTAAACTCCTATCTTTGTATCTTAATACCTTTTGCCCCCTTTGAGCAGAATTGCATGACATTTTGCATGTGCAGAGTGTTGGGGGGGCACTTGATTTGATGAGCTTTGTGAGAGGTAAATGTCAGAATTCTGAGGTCTGGATACTGTAAGTACTTGAAAAATCAGGTGTTTTTTGGCTATTTTTCTGCTTTCAACTACAGTCCAGATGGTTTGGAATTTTGTTTTGAAATGTTCTGAGTAGACTGGGCTTGCCCTACAAATGTGCCTTTTTTGATTTGGTAAAAAAATATGAATTGGTCCAGGAGTTATGAGGATTTTAAATTTTGGTTCTGAGCATACTCAGTAGATCATCTTTAGTAAGCCGAGATTCTTCTTTCATATGAAAAAATATTTTTCATATGGCAGCCATCTTGTTAATTTTTTTTTCATTTTTTCAAAAACAAAAATGAGAACCCATAAACATGATGCCATGGAGAAAAACAATCACATGACATTAGCTAAATGGGACCTATTTAGCTTGATTCTAGGTTTGTTTTTCAAAAAACGACCCTGAAATATGGTTTTGTGACATCTCTAAAATCCTAGGTGGAAGGCTTAGCAAGGTTTCCCAATTCTTCTTTCATGAGTGTAAATTCCTTTTCATGATTCTCAGCAAAGAAGTATCTCAGCTCTTGAAGTATGTTCTTGTTTCATGATCTTCTTTCATGAGCTTGCTCATTTCATGGTCTTCTGTCTGAAAGGAAACTCACGAAAGAAGAAATTCATCTGATATGAGATTGTTATTTTGTGATCTTCTTTCATGAGATGGATTCTTCTTTCATGAGCTTCTTTTGTGAGATTTCTTCTTTTGTGATCTTCTTTCATGAGACCATGTAAAAGAAGAAAATCTGTTCATGAAAGAAGAACTTTGTATATAAAAACAACTTTTGTTTATAGCAAGGTTGTTTTAGATGATTTTTACCTGAAATTTTCAACAAGGGCTTTTTTGATCACATCTGATGAAATATGAAGGTGAAATGTTTAAAATCCAGCCAGTAGATGATTTGTGGTCCTTCTGTGACATCACCTTTTTGGCAGGATTTGAAAAACTTCACCTGACTGGATTATGAGGCAGTGTCATAAGAAGACTATTTTAAAATGTGTGATTTAATATAAAAAAAAAATCTATGAAGAATAGGCCCTATGTGTCTGTATCTGTAGCCTCAGGGAAGCACAGGGCTCAGAAAGCCTATGTTTCCACCTCACTTGGCACAGAAGTGTAAGGCCCACAAGACTATATGCTTCTGCTGCTAGATGGACTTCTCACTCCTCACTTCATCTGAAGCCACATGGAAGTGCAGGGCCCAGAGAACCCTATGCTTTCACAGCCTGAGCATCTGCATTTGTAGCTGTATGGATGTGCAGGGCCCAAACCAGATGGACTTGTCACTTGGCACAGGGGCTAGAGCACCCTGAGTGTCAGCATCTGTAGCCCTAGGGAAGTGTAAGGACTGTAGATCTCTGTGTTTCCATAGCTAGATGGACTCCTCACTTGGTGCAGAAATGCAAGGCCCACAGGGCCCTGCACTTCTGTGCCCAGATGGATTTATCTATTTGTGCAGGGCCCAGAGGCCCTGTGTGTTAGCCTGTGTTGCTGCACAGAAGTGCTGGACTCAGATGGTCCTGTACTTCCATTGCCAGATGGACTTTTCCCTTGGCACAGAACCCACAGGGCCCTGTGCATCTTCATCTATAATGACAAGGAAGCTCAGGACCCAGAGGGCCCTGCACTTCTGCAGCTAGACAGATCTGTTCACTCAGTTCCATAAGGGGCCTTTGCGAATGAGGATACAATTCCACAATCTCAAAAAGAAAATAAATTCACTGCAAAAAAAAAAAACTGTGTTAATGCACTCGTTAGGGTTCAACTTAACACAATACAAGTAGGGAAATATGGCATTAGGGTTTCTAACACTAGCTTCCCATCCTCCCAAAGCAGCAAAAGGACATCACCACACAAGCAACAACAGGCAGCCATCATCAGGCAAGACAAACAACATACAATGGTTTCCAGATGACACAAATGCAGTAGAATGAAAGGATTTGCTCCTGCTCGTACATAAACATAGCCTCCCCCATATGTGTATGTTGTGACTGCATGCATGAGTCATCTCTCACCTAATGATGGCTGTCTATGGTTGCCTGTGTGGTATTAAGTTGAACCCTAATTGGTGCATTAATTCAGCTGTTTGCAAAGAACGATATATATATATATATATATATATATATATATATATATATATATATATATATATGAATGAAACACACCACTTGAGCATGCATTATTCTATGATGACGACATGCCTGCACTTCTTTCCATCCTTCAGAACCTGCTCACACCTGGCACACCCATGTTGGTACACATAGGCTGCTACAAGTAGCTATTTAATATATTTAGCTGCCCAAAAGTGTTTAGAAAATCCTCCTCCTCCCCCCCAACTATCTCATTTCTTGTTTCTAAATCATGGTGGGAGGGGTCTAAAACAGGTAGTGTGGTCAGTGGTGCTAACCTAGGTGCTTCCCATATATGGCTGACTGGAAGACAAGGACCTACGCATCAGGAGCTTCAATGTGTGATTAAAAGAATGATAGAAAGAGGATGGGTTCAGCTATAGTGGGGACTGGAGATCAACATGGGAGGATGCAGGCCTGTAGAAGGGTACTGGCCTACATCCATCTAAGAGAGGGACTGCAATCCTTAGTGGATGCTTTAAATGTTTTTTTTGATGAACATTTAAACTAGCTAAGGGGGTGGTGGAAAGACAGAGGGACGCATATGCTGCCCTCCACAAAAGGAAGCAGTAGATATGGGGAATTGTGGAGGAGGAATCTCCCTAAGGGAACAGGTTCAAGTACGGAAAAGGGGACCTGGAGACTGAATATAAAAGGAAAAGCATAGAAATGCAATAAGGGATAATAGGGCAGGGTCAGTGGAGGGAAAGGAGGGTTGTAAGCAGGGGGACAAAGATGTGGACAACCCTGTGTGAAAATGCAAGAAGTCTTGGAAATAAAATTCCAGATCTTGAGATATCATGGCAGAAGCAGACCTGGACATAATGTCCATACCTGAGTCATGGTGCACAGGAAATCATGACTGGGATATGGCCATATCAAGATATATTCAGTATAGGAAAGATAGTGAAGGGAGGAAGGGGTGGGGTCATATTTATTCATCAGGGAGCGTGTTAAGATAACAGAACTGCAAGGGGGAAAGGAGGCGCTGGAGACAGCAACAGGAGCATCCATTCATACTGAGGTGATTTACAGACATCCAGCACAGTGGGAAGATCTAGGCAAGTAGATGGGTGAAGCCATTTGCAGAATGGAAGAAAAGGTGGGGGGACAGCATTCTATCTGATATTCACTGAAGCATCCCAGCTGCAGCCTCATCTAGAAACAGGGTCTATTTAGATTCCCTGTATGGGGCTTTCTTGATGCAGCTAGTCAAGGAGGCAGAGGCAAGAAACTACAGACCTGTCAGTCTGACCTCTGTGGTAGGGAAAGTGATGGAGTCACTTCTGAAGGAAAGAATAGTTGAGTACCTAGAGGTCAGTGGAGCACAGGATCCAAGGCAGCATGGGTTCACAGCGGGAAGGTCATGTCAGACGAATCTAATAGATTTCTTTGACTGGGTGACCAAAGTAGTAGACCAGGGAGGGGCTGTGGACATGGCCTACCTAGACTTTAGCAAGGCATTTGATACAGTCTCACACAAAAGATTGATAGTCAAATTAACCAGCCTGGGAGTGGGTCCCAGGGTGGTAGCCTGGGTAAAACATTGGCTGGACAACAGGACACAGAAGGTAATTGTAAATGGAGTCCACTCTGAAGAAAGGGCGGTTACTAGTGGGGTACCGCAGGGTTCAGTATTGGGTCCAGTCCTTTTTAATGTCTTCATCAGTGACATTGCAGAGAGACTGGAAGGAAAAGTATGCCTTTTTGCAGATGACACAAAGATCTGCAACAGGGTTGATACACAAGGAGGCGTGGAAAGGATGAAAAGGGACTTGGCAAGGTTGGAGGAATGGTCAGACATATGGCAGCTAGGATTCAATGCAAAAAAGTGCAAAATAATGCACCTGGGAAACAAGAACCCAGGGGAAGAATACACAATGGGTGGGGAGGTAGTAACAACAACAAAACAAGAAAAGGACCTGGGGTAATCATATCAGATGACCTTAAGGTTAGCAAGCAATGTGGAGAAGGCAGTAGGAGGGCCGGGGTATACTGGGATGTATGGGAGAGGCATCAGCAGCAGAAAACAGGAAGTTGTTATCCTCTGTACAGACAGTTGGTGAGACCCCATCTGAATACTGTGTCCAGCTCTGGAGACCCCATCTCCACAAAGACATAGACAGGATAGAGGCAGTCCAGAGAGGGCAACTAAAATGGTGCAGGGTCTGCAAGAGAAGCCGTATGAGGAGAGACTAAAGGAGCTTAATATGTATGCCCTTGAGGAAAGAAGGGAGAGGGACATGATAGAAACTTTCGGGCACCTCAAGGAATCAACAAAGTCCAAGAGGGTAGCATCTTTCAGAAAAAGAGACTTGCAAGAACAAGAGGACACAATTTAAAAATAGAAGGAGGGCGGTTCAGGGGCAATGTGAGGAAGTATTATTTCACAGAGAGGGTAGTGGATGCATGGAACAGCCTTCCTGAAGAAGTTGTGGGGTCTAAAACTGTGGGATAATTCAAGAATGCATGGGACAGACATAAGGCAATTCTTGTGGGGGGCAGGAAGATATAGGCTGTTGGTTAACTAGGATCTGCGGCCTATCCTGTAGGTAGGGAAATGGGCAGACTAGATGGGCCTAGTGGTCCTTATCTGCCGTCAAAGTCTGTGTTTCTATGTTTCTATGTAAGGAATCCATTTATGATGGTGCAATACCAAACAGGGACACTACTGCAGGCATCAAGATGGGATACCACCTGGAAACCAGTGATTTCCGGACAGTGTGGCTTATCATTAAGACAGCAGCAGAAGCAAACCAGGCAAAGCTGAGGATCCAGGAAGGTATATTTGAAAAAAAATTGGAGAATACCTCAGGTATGCACTGGTGGGGGAGGAGGATTACCCTAGAGGAGTGGAAGGACAGCCAGACAGATTAAAGGATGGAACAGCGAAGGTTACAAACCTCTGCACATAAGAGGTAAGCAAAGGCAAGAGGGAAAAGTGACCATCCTGGTTCTCAAGGAAGTTGATGGCAATGCTAAATGAAAAAAGGACAGTATTCAGGAATTACAAGGAGATGCAGAGAGAAGAGGACAGAGAGATGTACCATCAAAATCAGATGGAAGAAGGGAAGGCAGTGAGGGGTGCTAAGACATAAAATCAGGAAAGAATAGCCAGGGCTTGAAAAAGAGAAGTAAGACCTTTTTTCAATATATAAGTGAAAAAAAGAAAGACTGTGAAGAAGATGATCAGAAAAGAACTGAAATCTTGAACAAATATTTTTGTTCAGTCTTCACAGTGAAAGAGGAAGAGGATGGTCTGTGTATAGGGTACAGAACCATGGGAAGGAGAGAAATAGATACAAGTCCATTCACAGAGGATGAAGTCCTGAAAGGATTTGTGAATCTGAACATAGCCAAGGCAATGGGGACTGATGGGGTACACCCTAGGGTTTTGAAGGAACTCAGGGAGGTACTGGCTAGGGTTGTGCAGAAAGCAAAATTCTGCTGTCAGAATTGCAGCGGAATGGTAATTCCACTTCCAAAATGCTTTGTAAAATTTCTTTTTAGGTTCAATTGAATTTTGAAAAGCATTTCTGTAAAAACTGTGGAATATTTTTCTGTGGATCATGTGAACCATGGAATAATTTTTTTGTGTATGTTGGTAAAAAATATTTCATGGTTTATGTGAACTGCAGATTATTAATTCGCAAACAAAAATTCACATGCAGAATGTCAAAATTCCACAATTGATGGAAATCAGTGGAATTGTCTAAAATGCCACAGAATTCCATTCTGTCTGAAATTTAACATTCCTTGCAGCCCTAGTACTGGCTATACCACTGGTAGTCCTATTCAAAATTCATTAGATATAGGGTTGGTCCCAGAGATCAGGAGAAGTGTGGACATAGTCCTCCTCCATAAGAATGACAGCAGGGAAGAAACCAGCAGCTACAGACTGGTTAGTCTGACATCATTAGTGGGGAAACTAATGGAGTCACTTCTGAAGGAAAGACTCATAGAATACCTTGATACCAATGACTTACATGACCCAGTGCAATACAGGTTCATGGAATGGAGATAATGTCAAACAAACCTGATAGATTTCTTTTACTGGGTGATCAGAGAAATAGATCAGGAGGGAGCAGTGAACATGGCCTTCCTAGTCTTCTGCAAGGCTTTTGAAACCATGCCACGTAGGAGACTCATAAAAAATCTGAGCAGCTTGGGTTTGGGAACCAAGGTGGTACACTGGGTATGAAACTGATTGACAGACAGGTGGCAGAGAGTGGTGATAAATGGCACTCACTTGGGGGAAGGAGGGTGAACAGAGGGGTTCCCCAGGGATCAGTACTATGTCTAGTCCTCTTTAATGTCTTTATGATTGACATTGCAGAAGAACTAGAAGGTAAGATATGCTTCTTTGTAGGTGCCACCGAGATCTGCAATAGGGTGCAGGAGAGGGTGAAAACAATGAAGAGCGACCTGAAAAAGCTCAAGGAATGGTCAGGGGTATGGTAGATGGGTTTCAATGCAAAAAATGTAAAAATCATTCACCCTGGGTGCAGGAACCCAGAAGCAGAGGTTAAAATGGGGGCACAAAGAAAAGAGAGCTGGGATGAACATAACAGGTGACATTAAGGTGTCAAAGCAGTGCAACAAAACAGTAGGGAATGCCGGTTGGGGTGCATCAGGAGGGGTATCACCAGCAGAAGCAAGGAAATAGTGTTGCCAATACTAATATACCACTCATTGGTGAGACCACACCTGGATTACTGCATCCAGTTCTGGAGTCCGCACCTTAGAATGGACATAGACAGGGTAGAACCCTTCCAAAGAAGGGCAACAATAATGGTGCAGGAGCTGCACCAAGTGTTCTAGGAGGAGAGACTGAGAGACCTGAACATGTACATCCCAGAAGAAAGAAGAGAAAGAGGGGGAACATGATAGAGACCTTTAAATACCTCATGTGGTAAAAAGGATACATGAAGGGAGCTTTTTCCAGAAACGAAGGTGTACAAGAATTAGGGGGCATAATATAAAGCTGGAGGGGTGAAGTTTAAGAGAAATGTGAGGAAGCATTTTTTCACTGAGGTGGTGGTAGATGCATGGAACAATCTTCCAGTGGGTGTGGTAGGGCAAAAACTGTGACTGGCTTCAAGCATGCATGGAATAGATATAAAAGAATACTGTTATCAAAACAGTGTGGAGGGGGGAGGTGACCAGAAATCAGGTAGGGTCTGTGGTGGCAAAATATGCAAGGAAAAGTGGGGCAGGCTAGGTAAGTCAAGAGGTCCTTATCTGCTGACAAATTTTATGTTTCTATGCACTTACAGTAAATAGTTGATCCGGCCTTTTGATCAGTTCCTTTAGTAGCGGGCTGCTTCTCTGCTTTTATTACTTTCATTTTCTCTTCATTGAATGTCACAGGGTCCTTTCTGGTAAAATAAGTCACGTTAAAGCCTTATTTTTTGTATAAAAAAGCAGGAAGTTGACTGTTTTTAATGCAAATATACACAGAATGTCTGAAAATGCTGCCAACTCTAGAGTAAATCAAAGTGTGAAAGTCGGTGGCTTCAGTAGTGCAGACGCAACAAGGACCAAGTAATACTACAGCAACCCTAGATCTCACTTGCATCTCAACTAAGAAAGCCACCAACTTGCTAGCTTTCATTTACTCTAGAGTATGTGTCCTTTTTAGAGATTCTCTTGATATCTTCATTTAAACAGTTGGCTTCCTGTTTTTTTTTAATTTGTTTTATTAAAAAAATGCATTGAAGTACATTATTTTACGAAAAGGAATCCCACTTGCTCACTTTACATTCAAAGCAAAACATGAAAGTAAAAAAAGTAGAAAAACTAACTACTACCAAAGGGACTGGTCAAATGACAGGTCAACAAGATAAGATATTTGTACACTTTTCAACTTGCAAAATCCTTGCAGGATCGACTAGTTAAATTAATAAAAGTATAATTTATGGCAGAACGGGAACTACTTTTTTCTGCACCTACTAAAAAAAATTAAATTCTGGCAATTTTGTAAGCCAGATAATGAACTACAGGGAGTGCAGTCATGTTCTGATATACACACGTCTTGGATAGTTGAATGCACTCACCTTGTGGCCTCACCTCATGCCTCACAAATAATCCAAGACATGCATATATCAGAACACGACTGCACATCCTTCAGTGGATTATGTTACACATACTGTATATGTGTATATTTACTGCAAAACAATGCATTAATGCACCTGTTACAGTTCAACTTAATACCACTTAAGTAGGGGAAATGTAGCATTAAGGTTTCCAGTCTTAACTCCCATCCACCCTCTTTCATGTAACAAAAGGACAAAACACATAAGCAACCACAGACAGGCATCACGAAGTAAAACAAACAACATACAACTGTTTACAGATGACAAAAATGCAGTAGCACTGTTGTGGTATATTTGTGTATTTGTATTCCTGCATCTCTCCACCTGTGGGTACCAGAGGGCCCTGCACTTTGGCTGAGATATGGATTCTTTGCCTGTACATCTGTATCTTTGGCCCATGTTCATAGGATACCATTCTGTGTATGTGTGCCAGTTACAGAGTACTTTCATTATCACACCTTAGCCCCTCCCCTAACTATGCAAGCACCTCTGAGTGTGAATGTGTATTATTATTACAATTGTGCTTTGGTATTGAAAAAAGTAAATTTCTGTTGCATGTATAACCCACCAAAGGGCAGGCCAAAGGGTATCAAAAGAAACTCTAGGCAGGACCAAATTACTTATGATGGGAGATTTTAACTTAAATTTGCTCAGTAACACATGATAATGCTGAGATATCCTTGATGATCATGGCACTACACAAATTCTCACTGTACCCATTAGGCTAAGTGTCTAATCAGGGACCACACTCTCCTCAATTGGATACTGGTCAGCAACACTGACCAAATCAAAGCCACATGGGTGCCTATCTAACTCATTCAGTGACCAGTCCACTGTTTATTGCCTCTGGCACAACGACATGTCTAGCAGTCCAGTCCCAAAAGATGCTACATTCTTAAATGTAAAGACTTCAATTCCTTGGCATTTTTGCAATATCACTCATGTATGATGAAATGCCTGACATTGGTTGTGCACTGGACCTCTTCATTACAGAGCTCTGTCAGTTCTTGACTATCATGCCCCCATCACCAGATGCAGAGTTAAAAATCTGAACTATAAATGGATTCAAAAGCCATTTCACGTGATGAAGGGAGGAGATATTGCTTGGGGTATCTTTAAGAAATCTACCTTGCACCATGATTAGTTTGCAGACAGATGCCAGTGGAACAAAGCCAAACATGAGCTTAGAATGGCCAAAAGCATACAACTCAAGGTGCAGCAGGCAGACAATCTGATGGACCCCTAAAATTCGGGAATGCATAAATTCCTGCTCAGTCCCAGAAATGCCACCTCCCCTCTGATCCTTAAAGTTAATGGCCTCAAGCATAGAGAATAACCAAAAACTTCCAAGGGAAATCTGCTCCAAATTTCCTTAATGTGTAGAGTGTGGAGACGGTGCAAGGTGTGTGTAACTGCCTGAATATAAAAAAGGGATAAAAGAAGTTAAACTTAAGAAATTTTATAGGTACACAATTGATTACAGGGATAACAAGATTTATCCATATAAAATAATTAGATTTTCAGCCAATAGAGGGGAAGGCAATAGTTCTGATAGCTCAGATAGTTATACTAGAAATACATTGTGTACTGGGAATAGGGGCCCTTTTTTGGGGAGAAGGACACAATTAGACAGTCAGAAGAAGAAATCCGAGGAGCCAAGCACATCATATGCTCAGCAGCCAGAGAGATCTGTGCCTCAGGGCCCAAGCAGACATTACAATCTCAGAGAAAAGAACACAACAGAGGGAGCAGGAGGAAATGGAGGGAAAGTAGGATGAGGTCAGAAGACATACAGCAGAGGGAACAGGGGGAGACAGTAATTTTTAATTTAACTAAAAGAATACTGTCTGAAGAAGAAGACAGAACACTGAGTCTGGGCCTTTCATATTCAGTAACTAAAAGATTGAATAATTTTCAATTGTTAGTACATCTGAACAGATTTTTTAGAAATATTAGACTTCGAGTCCTGTTTAATAATGTAGAGGCTAGCAACTCCCAAAAAGTGAAGTTGAAGGCAACAGTTGGCACCAGGTCCCAATATATGCCACAAACAGGCTTGAGTAATGCAGCAGAAACATATATAAGTATGGTATTTAAGGAAAAAGAGGAGTTGTGTGACATGGATAATGCCTTTAAAATCAGTAAGCATAATCAAACTAAGAGACTGAAATTTTGGTAGAGTTTGAAAATGACCCTAGGTTGGTCATTAAACCAGCTGATACGGGAGGGGCTATAGTCCTGATGCACATTGATAAGTATAGAGATATGTGCCACCAGCTTTTAAATGTTAAGCAAAACTATCAGAAATTATCTGGGAAGCTGGAGTTTGAAATAAAAAAGAAAGTTAGAGAGTTATTAGAAGAGTTTGAAGCACTGGGTTGGCTTTTTTCCCTGGGAGGTTGAGCTATTGATATGTGAGAATCCAAGAATCCCAGTGTTCTATGCCTTGTCAAAAGTTCATAAAGATGCAATAAACCCACCAGGCAGACCCATTTTTTCAGGAATTGGGTCTATTTTAGAACCAAATTTGAAATATATTGATTTTTATGTTCAGAGCCTTATTCAAAATACAAATGCCTATGTGAAAGATACTACCCACATACTACAATTACTACACGAGATTAATTCACAAAGGATAATTAATTAGCACACTGTTTTAGTGACCGTTGATGTAAAAGATTTATATACCTCATTTCCACATATAGAAGGAGTGCAAGCACTTTATGAGTTTTGGAAAAAAGACCAAATGACTCAAGGCCTAAGTCCATGCTACTTAAGGAACTAGCACTGTTGGTCTTAAACAATTATTTTCAATTTGAAAAAAGATTACTTTGGTCAGAAAAAAAGCCACGGCTATGGGGATTAGTATGGCCCTAAGCTATGCCAATGCTTATATTCATAGCTTTGAACAAAAATTTATTTTCAATGTAGAAAAAACATTTTTTGGGAATGCTTTATTCACAACATACTGTTGTTATGGAAAGGTGGAGAAAAACTGAAAGAATTCTTCATCTACCTGGATGCTTGTGACACTAATTTGAGGTTCACATCAGATTATAGTCTGGAAAGTGTTAATGTTTTGGACATTATGATTTTTCAAAGTGGAAATCATCTGGAAACAAAAATGTATAGAAAAGCTACAGATAGAAACACTACCCTTCATAGTAACAGTTTTCATCCAAAAAGCCTAAAGGAAAATATTCCATATTCCCAATTATTGAAAAGAAAACGAAATTGTAGCAAATATCAAGATTATAAAAGGGAAGAAAAAATTGCACTAGACAGATTTAAGACTAGAGGGTATTCAACTAAAATAATCAAACAAGCAAAACAAAAGATGTTACAGGTTTCTAGAGAGGAACTTACAGGAGAACAGTCCCAAAAGACAGTAACAGGAACTCATAGGAAGCTAACATTTAGTGCCACACATTGTGAACAAATGTCTAAAATTAAGAGAATTATTTTATGGCACTGGAGCATACTTCAGAATGATCCACAAACATGTCATATGTTTAAATATAGGCCATTTGTTACCTCTAAGAGAATGCCTAATATCAAAGATAAACTAGTTCAAGCTGTACATAAACAAGAAGATGTTAGGAAAGGGCAACTGTTACTTGGCCCTTTAAAAAATGGGATGTTTCCATGCAGCAAATGCATAGCACGTGGTAACACTTCTAAAAAAGAATCATTTAAGCATCCATATACAGAAAGAGTATATGAAATTAGGCAACATATTGATTGCAACACATCATGGGTGATCTATATGTTGTGATGTCCTTGTGACAAGTTATATGTTGGACAGACACCCAGAGAGTTGAAGAAACGGATTTCAGAACATAAAAGTAGAATCAGATCAAAAGATAAAAGTTTCTCAGTGGTTAGACACTTTAGCAAAAGGGGTCATACTGTAATGCAATTAAGATTTGGGGGACTAGGAAAAAGTTCAGGAGCCAGTAAGGGGAGAATATTATCAGAAGCTGTTAGAAGGCAAAGAAACTAAATGGACCTATGAACTAGGTACCTATTATAGAGAGTGATCCTGAATGAAGAGAAAAAGTGTCAGGCATATTGGTAATAATAAGGAAAAAGAGTAATTAGTTTATCATTAATAAGGGCTTAGTTGTGAAGCGAAGTGTATTTCTCCCTCTGCCCTTAGTTTCCTTCCCCCCATAAGGAATTTGATCATTGTAAACTGTAGGGAAATACATTGTATGATTATAAATATTACAATCCATTAGTAAACTGATAATGATAAATGTGGACGACTAATAAAGTAAAATCTTTTGTTTGAAATCACTATTTTTATAAGCCTTAAATTGTGGTAATGCCAGTTTACATTTCTTAATTATAACCTGTGCATGGGAATGCCAAAGTGAGAGAGCTCCCCCTAGCAACAAACAGTTGCCAGGCAACTGCTTGACTAATGCCAGAGAGTGACATCAGAGCCCTCACTCAGATATAAGAGGAGTAGGCTAATGCCAAGCCTCTTGCTGCCACTCTAAGAACTGGAAGCCATGCAGGCGCCAGTTAATTGTAAGAAACAGCTATGAAATGAAGTAAAAAAAATAAATTCTAAATGAATAAGAAATGATTGTCACTGTGTTTTTTTACTTCTGAAGATAGAAGAGGCATAACTCTGTACAAGAAGGTGAAACCTTCACGTCTCAGCTGCAGATAGAACCACGCTACATAGGTAAAACTTAAAACAGTTTGCTTTCATTAAAAAAGCTGCAGCATTAATAAAAAGCAAATTTAAATTTGAGGCTTGTGTATGCCCTTTAGACAAAATGAGTAAGTAACTGGAAATAAGTGTGGCCGTTTGAAGAGCTTTCTAGAAATTTATAAGAGGTAAATATCACTGAACCCCTGTGATTCAGGGGCTGTATGTACAAGGAATGGTGTTTATATTTGAGAAATCTAACTAATATTGTTCTGGAAAACTTTAAATAGAAGATTTAAATATGCATTTTTCAACAGAGTGTTATAATTAATGGAGGACCTTTAGTGATGGTTGTAAGATATATGTTTTGCTCCCTTAGGATGTTTATCTGGTAGTATGGATATAGAATTTCTAATGATGAACTGTTGACTATAATGTATTACTGTGAAATCTGGCAGCGATAAGGTGGCTTGTGCGACTAGTAAAAGGGAGGAATAAGCTATTTTTTCTAACTCTGAGATTTGTTAAACACATGCAATATGAGAGCTGTAATGAGTTGTAGGAGCCATGTGATAAGTTAATTGTGTATTCATTTGGATTTATTTAAGGTGGTGTCTATTTGAAAAATTTAGTAAGGGTTTTTTTTAAACAACTTGAAAATGTGTAAGTGTAATATATTAAAATCTAAAATATTTTATTTTTAATTTTTTGTTAAATAGTTCCCCAGAAGAAGCCAGAGGCTGGCAAAACATTGGGGCACAGATGAAAATAAATATCAAATAAAAAGAAACAAATTGAAAAACATATTCTGAGTCTAGTTTTTCAACCAGAGTTGGTGCACTAATGTATTACTCAAGCACAGAGACTCTAAATCTGCTGCTGATTTGTTTAATAACCTGTTCTGCAACCTTGACAAATATAGACACCCTATGTGTGATGAGGTAAGGTCTCCTGATTCAAATATGCCTAACTCATTGCCATGCTATTCACAAGTTTGCTTTAAGAAATAACCATCAAGGAAGTACTCAACCTGCTGCACCACATACAAGCTGGCAAACTGGCTGCCAGTAACGGCTTAATCCCCAAATGTCTTAAAATGCTGCTATACAAATTGCTTTCCCATCACCAAAAATTTCAACCTACCATTCAAGTCCAAACAAATTCCTGATATCTGGAAAATGGCCTCCGTAGAACTGCTTCATAAAAATGACAAGCAAACAGTCCTGGAAAACTACAGACCTATTTCCATCCTGTCAGCCTTGACAAAGGTATAGAAGAGGACAGTACATAATCCTGTCCCTGACTACCTGGATCAGCACAGATTACTTTATGAGAAGCAACATGGTTTTAACAAGCACCATAATACACACACATTGGTCATATTCATGGATTTGGTACACCGTGTTATGGATAATGGCCTGCTGATTGGTGCCATGTTCATCGGCCTGACCAAAGCGTTTGACCTTTTGGACCATGAATTGCTCATAATGAAAGTTTGTGAGCTGGGGCTAGGGGGCTCAACAAGTCTGTGTTTCTCCAACTGTCTGCATAACAGGTCACAAATTGTCAAAATTTGTAAAGCCATGTCCAGGGTAAATACTGTGTTCTGCACGGTCCATTAGACATCTATCCAAGGTCTCTTTTAACAAAAATCTGCAAAACTGCTAAAACTCTGCTCTACACAGATGATGCAGTCATTTGCATGCATGAGAAAGACATCAACTCTATAAACAAAGTCCTTGAACATAACTTCTATTCTTATCAAAGGTGGTTCATAGATGAAAAGCTGGTCCTAAATGTCTCCAAAACAAGAACCATGTTATTTCTCAGCTCTGCCCCAAAGGTCAAAAGATTATCCAAAGACTTCGGTACCTCAACCTTAGATGGTGTGCAACTAGAATTAATTAAGGAATTTAAATACCTCAGTGTTACCTTTAATCCCTGCCTCATCTTTGATATGCATATGACCAATAGACTTAGAATTGTTCATCAAAACCAGAGATTACTCTACCAAATATCAAAGTATTTATCACCTGACACAAGAATCAAAATCACCCAAAGCAGCATTCTTCCCTGACTGAATATGGCTCTACCATAGTGGATGCTACCCCTCTTACAGTATGAGCAAAGAAAAAAGAGTCTTAACTATAAGGCAATCAAATTTGCATCAACTCAGGGCTCACAGTCACATGACTGCTAATTTTGAACATCTTGAATGGTTGCAACCGGAACTGAGCCCAGTTCACCTTTGCTAAAGTCATGTTTAAAATACTACACAGAATTGCTCCCCAATATCTCACCAAGCTTTTCTTGTTTTAGGACAAACCCTTCTCCCATGCCTCTGTAACCAACCTATTAAAAATAAAGTTCATGCACACAAGTAGGGACCCAAACTCTTTCAGATCCCTTATTCAGAAACAGAGCAGTGTCTTACTGGAACAGCATCTCATCCTCTGTTAGAGCAGTCCCTGCCTATAAAGCATTCACTGCCAAACTGCAAGAATGTCTCCAACAGTCTACTGTTTGTACATGCTTTGCATGGCTTACTAATCCCATTTGATTTACTGTGCAGTTTTGAATGCTTATACTTTTGCATCATGTCACTTTAGTATATATCATGTTATTTTTATTCATGTATCTTGTTCTACTGTCTTGACTTGTACTTTTCTGTACCTGGATTACACCTGAAAAGGCACCTTGGCACCACTGCACCTACTCAATCATCAAAATAAGGAAATATACAATGCACCATATCTGTAACTGTTTTAGCTAGTGACACAAACAGCAGCATGGTCACACAAACTACTTCAGACCTTTAATGGTGATTACAAGTAAACAGAAACTGCATGGTCACAAAAACTGTGCAAAGCCTTCTAGCCCCATCATGTGTAGGGCAAAGGCAATGGAGGCCTCAACTCCTGCCACTCCAGTGACATGTTTTTGGGAACAATCATGGGTTGCAAGGGGATTGGCAGGGTGGGAGAGGATTGTGTGTCCCTGGGACTGCACACCTGTTCTAGGGAGGGGAAGTCAGTAATCTTTGCCTTTGACTGCCACTGTGTGGAATCCCGGTAGTACTGCAGGTGGTAAGTAGCTTGAAGGGAGCAGCCATGGTTCTTCAGGACAGGCACACCTTCACACACACTTACTTGATCTGCCACTGTGGCATGGGCATGAGGGGGAAAACAGAAAAAGGGATCTGAGGGTGAACCACTGCCCTGCACACCTCTCCAGACCAGCCCCACCACCCAGATGCCTTGATCACTCTAGATGAGGACTCTTTGGGGTGTGGATGTCCCTGCCCCCCTGGCCCTGCCAAGGGGGACAATCTGTGGGGGTCTCACTCCACGTAGGTCAAGGAGAGGTGAGTGCCAGCTGAAGGGAGGTGTTGACAGGAGCAAGGATTCTCCTCAGGAGGTAAAAGCTGAATAATAAAATGCACCCCACCTGTAGTGAACTTCACAAGTGGTCCTGTGTACCACTAATGGAGCAGCTGCATCCTCGCATTCATTGCCCCAGACCTGTGACACACTTCACAGCAAAGCAGCTGCATCATCATGCACTTTGCACTAGACCTATAGTGGATTTAAATCAGAAACATAAGCAAAAGACTACTAAAGTAAATTTAAAGGGACACTGTCAGCCTTTATTTTAAATTTCAAAGTTTATTGCTGCAGTTATCCTGTTGGCATAAGTGTCACTAACAAATGCATAAATGCCACAGGATTTACATATTTTTTCTTGTTCTTGATTATTTGTGCTAAAATTATTATTCAAGCGGTCTGCCTTGACAGCCAGCCATCAGTGCTACCACATGTCTAATTGCATCATACTGCACCGAGCCATGGGTAAACTCATCCATGGATGAGATTTTATTTTTTTTGTGTATTCAATAATGACACAGCCTGACAGGTTAAAGTTAATCCAGTTCAGAACTGAGTTCTCTAACCTGTTGAAATTCCTGTTTGAAAGTTGAAGCTGTGACTCTGGGCATGCACATTGGTGTTAACTCTTGTGCACATGCTCAGAGTTATGGCTTCAGTTTTTAAACAGGACTTTCAACAGGTTACAGCACTGATTTTCAAATCAGACTAACTTTAAAAGCTTCAGTAGCGTCCATATTATCAAGAAGTGTATTTAGTGAACATGCAAACAAAAAAAATGTAAACTCGTGGTATGATGCTCATGGATGCGCAGAAGCATCGGTGGCTATCGGCCAAGGTGAACTGCTCGAATGTGAATGTGAATTTTAGCTGGGCCTGTATTGGCAGGTCCAAATGGCTCCCTCTTTTGCTTAAAAATCCTAGCAAAGTGCACTAGCTTATGGAAAAGGAGGCAAAGAGGAAACACTTAACAATATGGTAAACAAGCATGGTGCTCTGTTAAATTAAAATTGGTACTGTGTAGCCAGGGTACAAGGTGAAATTGCTGGTAGTAGGAGGCTGGGACCAAAGGATGCAATTTTTTTTAATATAGTAAGATAGTACTTTAATATAAGAAGGGACACAAGGTCATCATGCCTTCCTCATGCCTCATGAGCAGGCATGAAATAAGTATGCTGTGTAAACATGCTTCAGTTTATAGAGCTTCCCTGCCCACTCTACAACCCAGGGTAACCAGTGATTCTCTTGGAAAGCACATGTTTGTTAAGGCTTGCCTTAAAGGCTTGTACTGTCTTCATGTCCACTGTTTCCACAAGCAGGATGTTCCATAGGCTCACTACAATCCATAAGATAAAGTGTCTCCTAATGCTACCACTGAATTTACCACCCCTAAGCTTTAGTGCGTGTCCCTGCGTCTTGCTCCAGGAAACCAGAACAGTCATCTCCATCTGTTTAATCTTATTAATGCCCTTAAATATATGAAAGATTTATATCATGTCCCTTCTCAGCCTCCTTCTCTCCAGGATGAACATATTTAGGACCTCCAGCATCTCCTTATCACTTTTGTCTTGATGTTAACCATTTTGATTGCCCTGTGTTGCACAGTCTCGACTGCCTCAATGTCATTTTTGGACTGAGGAGACCAGAAGTGCATGCATCACTCCAGCTGGGGCATGGTCAGGCCCTTAAAGAGTGTCAGGAGTACTTTGCCTGCTTTTATGGTCACTCTATTTTCAAAGCACCTGAGCATTGTTCTGGTCCTCCTGGCAGTGGCTGAGAATTGTGTGTCCTGCCTCAGCCTCTTGTCTGGTTTTACCCCAAGGTCCTTTTTTTTCTCTTCCATTGCAACAAGAGGAACCCCATATAGGATGGAGGTACTATGTCTGTTTTTCTTCCAAATTTTGGCACCTTGCATTGAGCTAAATTAAATTTGAGGCTACAGGAGACAGATCGATCAACCAGCCTGTTCAGTTCCTTCTAAAGTTTGTACTAGTCCTCAAGGAAATCTATCTTGTCAATGTCAGGTCAGTGGCTCAGCAGGTAGCACATTCACCTCTGAGGCTGGCAGATCAGAAGGCTGTGGGTTCTATCCCCACTCCAGGCACTTGGATTAATATCCCAATACTGACACTGCAGTGCAACATGAGGGGGTGCTGCCCTCCTGAGGTGCTGTCTTTCAGATGAGATGTTAAACCGAGGTCCCATCTGCCTGTTCAGGTGGGTGTTAAAGATCCCATGGCACTTCTCGAAAAGAGTAGGGGAAGTTTTTATTGTGGTGAATCACACAATACTACGGACTGCATAATGAAAACATATAACAAAAATATCACAAAATCTATGTACCCTCATACAAAAATCTAACTTTATATATATACATATATTTAGTATTATGTTTTTTAACACTTACTGCGTATCTATGATATCCTTAACCCTACACCCATCTTATTTAAATAACTATCCTCTTCCTAAAACGTTTTTTTTAAATACTGTCTTCCTGTGTGTATCTCTCTTTTTTGTATTTATTTTTATTTTATCCACACCTTGCAGTGTTTCCATAATTTTTGTAATTTGTGCTCAGATTCTTTTCTTTTATCATTTTCATACAGTTTCAGTACTTGTCGTAAAATATTCCTAATCAATTCCTGCTGTGATATGTATTGCTGCTGCAAAGTCCAATGACACCTGGACTGACAGATATGATATTTTATAATACTCTTTAGTAACCTCAGAGTAGTGTATGAGAATTTAACTCATGGGCCAGTGTAGATTCCTAATACCAGAACCTCATAAGTAAATTTTCCAAAGTTCTGATCTTGTACTCTTATAGCTAAAGCATTCCAAAAAGTGATGATATATGGGCATTCAAAAAAATAAGAGTTCCTGTGTTTCCAGTATCATGTTACATAACTCTCTGGGGCAGTATTGCTCTTCCACTTTTTTATGTTTATGATTATTCTTCACCCCCAATTTCCCATGACATGCCAACCAAATAGTGTCCCACAAATATTTTGAAATTTGTTATTCTGTCAACAGTTTAGTAGTTTGAGCAAAATTTTGAGAATTACCATTTGAAAAAAACAATTCCTCTTTAAACTCTGTCAATGATATCTGCTCATATAGCAAATGTCTTGACATAGATTTCAAATTTGCTATGGTAACCTTCCACATCCGAATCTTCTTCATAGTAGCCACTATATGTTGTGGTAACGCATCTGCAAGACTTTTGAAATTCCATTTATCTAAGGACCATTTTAGTAAAACGTGTGACAGCCATTCCTGCTTCCACCTCCCCCATATTGTGCTTTTGTTTTGTAGTATTGGCACAATATTGAAATACCAGAAAATGGTATGGAAAAACTGTATAGGATAAATCATGTCTAAACCCCCTTGTGCAAATGGAATATAAGTTGTTATTCTTTTAATGGGGTTCAAACGACTTCCCCATATGATGCAAAAGAAAGTACAATAGATTTTAGTCTCTAAATCAGGAGGGGGAAGAAAAACTGATCCTACAAAAAGTAATAGTGGAACTATGAATGTCTTAATCAGGTACACTCTTTTAAGATTAGAGATCTGTAGCGTCTGCCATGTAAGTGCTCATTTGTTACACATAGCTAGTCTTGTTTCCCAATTAACTCTGTCTGGTTCTTTGGGCCCAAATGTTACCTCAGAATGTTAGCCTCTGGAACAACTGTGACCTCCCCCAGTTTGGTGAGGCCAGGGATGGCTTTGTTCCCTATGGCCAATGCTTTACTTTTCTGTAACTTTATTTGGGCTCCAGTCACCTTGGAATATTCTGATGTGATTTCAAATGCCTTCCTGCAATCTGCTTCAGAATCCAAAAATAAGCACAAATCATTGGCATATGCCATGACTTTTTATGTCTGTGTATCAGGTTGTAGGCTAATGCTCTTTATTTGGCCATTTTTTAAGAGTTTCCTCACTAAAATGTCTATATTGAAGGTATAGAGCAGGGGGCTCAGTGGGCACCCCTGCTCTACCTCTCTTCTAATCTAAATGTTTCTGCCTACCATCCCATTTATAAGTGGGCAGAAGTGTGCCTGTGCATATAATAACTGAAGCCAAATTATAAACTGGTCTGGAATGCCATAATGATGCAAAATTTGAAATAAGGTATCATGGCAGACCACATCAAATGCTTTCTCCTGATCCAAGGCTAAGACAAAGCCTTGTGTTTTCCCCATATGAACTCTTGAAAAAAAATTTCACAAAGACATATTAAATTACCCCTGAAATTCCTGCCAGCTATGACAAATAACTGGTATGGTGAGATCAGTTTTTGTGCTGAATGACTCAATCTCTGACGAAGTATATTGGAAAGGATTTTAAAGTCCAGATTTAACAATGAAATAGGTCTCCAGTTGGTCAATTCTAATCTATCACCTTTTTTGTGAAGAAGTATTAAAAATGCCTGGGCCATTTGTTCTTTCATGTCTAAATTACATAATATATCATTAAATACTTCCATCAAGATGGGTCCTAGTATATCATGAAATGTCTTATAAAAATTAGAACTAAGACCATCTGGGCCCAGGGCGGTATTGAGTCTAAGCATAGAGATGGCTATTTTTACTTCTGTCAGACTTATGGGTACAATGTCATCCATGAGTAAAGGTTCTCTGTTTATATTAGATAAGAAGTTTAGCACTGTAGTAACTGTATGTACAGAGGTGCCAAAGGAAGAAGTCTGGTGCTCTATAATAACCTCCAAAATGTTGCCAAAGTCTGTATGCACTTCACCTGTACAATCCCTGATGGCCTTCCATTCTTTATTTTGTACCCTCTACTGACAGTCTTTAAATATATTGAGTGAACCTTTCATCCCTTGTGTTCCTGCTGATTGTTCCATTGTAAGGGATCTGACTCTATCATAGAGGAACCCTCTCATCTCTTGTTTTATTTGCTGTATTTCTATTGTATAATCCATATTATCTGTATTCTGTAATGATATTAATCTAAACAATTGTTTTCATTTTTTTAGGAACTGAAAATATGCTGTTTTTCCTTTCTGTATGCCCTATTTTTTGTATAATTTCTGTAGCACTAATTTTGCGTCTAGCCACCAGTCTCCCAATGACTCATACTAGGCTGCCAATGTGGCTCTGGCTTTTAGATGTTCATTTGTCTGGGCAATTATTTTTTCATCTGTCAGCATGTCATTATTGATCCACCAGTACCCTGCTTCAATATTGTTTTTTTTGTAGCTGGCCTAAAGTGACATATAATTCCAAATGGTCTGAAGTTGCTGTGGGAACTGTTTCTGCTTTACAGACCTTCCAATGTGTTGAGAAGAATATGTAATCAATTCTCGAGGAGAGAACTCCTCTATAATAGGTATGTCCCCCTTTTTGGTGTAGCTACCTATATGCATCTTTAAGTGCAGCAGTATACAATATTTGTTTAAGAGCATTAGTGTCACAAAACAGCTTGTATGTTACCCCTGTTTTTTCCTGTAAATCCAAGGGGCAGTTAAAATCACCACCAATAATAAGTTTACGATTTGTGTGTAAATATGGACGTAACAGATTAAATAACTCAATCCTGAGCATTTTTGTCTGTGGCGTATATATTACCCCAATCCTAATATCTTGATTCAGAATCTGCACATCCAACAAAAGTGCCCTGCCTGGTTCTAAATCTATAATTTTCTGAATAGTCACTTCCCCGTTAAACAAGATCCTCACACCTGAGCATAAATCATCCCCCAGGGATCACACTGTGGGGCCCCATGGCCAAGATTCCTGTGCTTGATGGATGTCTGCCTCTGATCATAATCTAGTGTCCTGTAACATGCAGATCTATACCTGGGGGTTATGTAAGGCTTGGAATGTAATGCACCTCCTTTTGTAGTTTTTAATGCTCTTCACATTTAGTGATATAACATGTAAAGTGTCTCCCACCATCTTGGCCACAAGAAAAGGGATTCCAGCTTATATAAGTCTCCACATGGTTTCTTTCTGGTTTTCTTTCTTACTTTCGTTTTTTCCAATGGATCCCCTTCCACATCTGATGTTTCTTTTGGGGATTATGCAGTTGTTGAGTCTGAGTCTCCCTCCTCATCAGCTGAGGGATCATTTGAGGCTGAGTATTGATTAGAAGTGGATACCATGTCCATTTTTGGCAGTTTGGATTTGGGAATATTTCTGGATGACCGGCGTTTACCTTGCACCATTAGAAACTCATCAGTAGGTCAAGGTGGAGGTGGCATGTCAGAGTCTTGCAGCTTATCTGGTGCTGTTACTCCTCTGTCCAGTTTTTCAAAACCCAAATCAATAATTAACCCTAAAGAAGTATTAGATAAACTTAATAAAATAAATACCGACAAATCCCCGGGTCCTGATGATATTCATCCGAAGGTAATAAAAGAACTTGCAAATGAAATATACATGCCCCTAACTAATATACTCCAACATTCATTAGATACTGGTGAAGTCCCAAATGATTGGAGAATGGCAATAGTAGTACCTATTCACAAAAAATGACCTACTAATAAGCCGGAAAATTTTAGACCTATAAGTCTAACATCAGTGATTGGCAAAATATTTGAACAGTTTGTTAAGGAAATTATTTTGGAACATCTTAATAATAATAAACTTACTGACAAAAATCAACATGGATTCACAAAGACAAGGTCATGTTTAACTAACCTCTTGACCTTTTATGATAAAGTTATAGAAGAAATGGATAATGGCAATTCAATTGATTTAGTGTTTCTGGATTTTGCTAAGGCATTTGACAAAATCCCTCACTTTGAACTTATACATGCCTTAGAAGAGGTTAAATTAAACTATAATATAATAAATTGGATAAAGATGTGGCTTAGTAATAGGAAGCAGAGAGTGGCCATTAATGGAGAGTTGTTGGAGTGGGTTAGCGTGACTAGTGGTGTCCCTCAGGGGTCGGTATTGGGACCATGTTTATTTAATGTTTATATTTCCTCCCTAGAATCGAATATAAATGATATTTGGCTACTCAAATTTTCAGATGATTGCCGTATAGGGTCTATTATTAATAATAGTAAGGAAAGTAGTATCCTGCAAAACTTCTTAAATGAAATTTCTAACTGGGACCAAAAGAAGAAATTGGTGTTAAACAATGACAAGTGTAAGGTGATGCATTTGTGCAAACATAATTCTAAATTCATATATAAACTAGCAAACCAAACATTACATCAGACCTTTGAAGAAAAGGATCTTGGGCTTACTATTACCCCTGATATGAAATTTAAATTACATTGTAACAAACAAATCAAAAGGGCAAACTAAAACCTAAATTGTATATTTAGACATGTGGCAAGTAGGACTAGAGAGGTTATGCTGCCATTGTATAATCTCTGGTGAGACCTCACCTTGAGTATTGTGTCCAGGTGTGGTCCCCATATACAAAGGAAGAAATTAGTAATATTGAAAGAGTCCAGAGACGATTTAGCAGGACAATAACAGGAATGAAGGAAAGGACTATGAGGATAGGCTAAAGAACTAAAATTGTATTCTTAAAATATAGAAGGCTTAGGGGAGACTTATGTCTAATATATGGTTTATTACGGGATTCTATACTTCTAAATGGAACAGGTTTATTTTTGTCTAAACATAGACAAAGTAATCGTAGACACAGTAAACAATTATTGATTGGGAAATGGAATACATTAAGGAGAAAAAATTGGTTTAGCATAAGATCGATCTCAATATGGAATAATCTTCCTACAAATGTTGTGGAAAGTACTAACATGGATGCATTTAAAACAAATTTGGATTCGGTAATGACAGATGTTGACAAATATACCTAATATACAAAAATATGAGGCAAGCATTATGGACTATGTCCTCCAGCTTGGAAAACCTATGAAACCTATGAAAGGTTTCCTCTTGCTTTTCCACTCTCTGGACTGGTTTCAGTGTGCTGGTAGAGTGGTCTGTCAAGGTGTCCTCTGTGTCTTCCTGAGGTGCTATTTGTGGAGCTGACAATACTTTGCTAAACATCGGAGGCTGTTCTGTAAGGGTGTGTGTTTGCTTCTCCTGGGCTGCATGCACAATATCATCTTGATTCCAAAAGGTCACCTTGTTATGGACTGCCCAGGGGCACTGAAGGAAAAGGTGATCCAGTTGATCACACAAATTGCACTTCAGAGGGTTGCGACAACAAGTGCTTGCATGACCAGTTTGTAGGCAAATATTACATACTTGTACCTCACAGGCATTGCTGAGGTAGGAGAAGGTACCACACTGGTGACAAGTTTTAAGCTGACCTGGGTAAACGCAGAAACCCCTTTCCAGTCCTGAATAAAAACAGCAGGGAAGTTTCACTGGCCCATCATCAGTCACGCAAAGTTTTATCTTTATTTTCCTTCAACCCGTACAGATATGTTCACTGTCCAAAATAGGTACTGTCCTGTCCAGAATGTCAGCTCTTTGTTTTACCCAGTGTAAAATGTCAAATATGTGAACATTTTCATTCCTGAATAAGATTGTAATAACTTTAACAGAAGGTCTTGTTAAGGGGATGGCTATGAATGACGCCCATAATGAAGACTGCTTTATAGATGAATATTTCATTCAATATTTTTCCAGTTGCATGGGTGTATTGAAACTAACATCAAATATTGTATCCCCAGAAATGTGAATTAGTGCAAAGATGTCTGAAGCCCAAAATTGCATGGACTTCTTTAATAGTTTTCTTGGACATACACCCTATCAGGTTGTACATCCAGTCCACCTTTATATTTTAATCGCACAGCATTTCTTCATGTCCTGGGTTTGCCCAGGTTAGTTAGTAAATCAGCCATTCTAAACCTTGGGTTATGAGGCTTTTATGTGTTTGACCTGGGGGAGTCTGCAGTGTATTGCTGCTCTGAACCTGCTGAAGCACTGGGTTCCCCCTGCTTTCACTCTCAGCCTCCTTGGCTTCTGCACAGGTTTTCTGGGATACTGACTGACAGTCACTGATATTGTTACTGCTTGTACCTTTCCCTGGGTTATCTTGCATCGTATCTGCAACCTCTAACTGCTGCTGACCCCCACAGTCACTATTTTTATCATTCATAACATTGCTGTGTGGTAAACTAACAGTATTTTGTTAATGTGTCACAGTACCTGGTGTAGTGGATTTCTGCTCCAGGTTTTACGTTGAACCCATATCATACTTGTTGTCTGCAGCTGAGCTGTGCTGCTGTTCTGAAGGTGCCACACTTTGCTTCCAGTTTGTGTGGCCTGTATATTTATATCCAACTTTCTAGCCATGCCTTTGCCTGTCAGCTGTCTAATTTCCTTTGCAGTAGGGGGAAACACAGGTAACCAGTGTTTTCCATCTTGTGCTAAAATCCATCCTGCAGCCCTCAGTGCTCTCTCTGGTGACCAGGATACATTTGTTACTGGTAGTCCTTCCAAAACCTCTTGTTCCATGTGTTGCATAGTTTCTGCACTGCTTTCCATGTCAACTGACATCTGTGCTACATTTTCTGAGGCCCTTTGTAATTTCTATAGCAACAATAGCCATCTAGCCTCCTAGTCTGCAGCTGGTAATTCTTCAGCTGATTCCATAGCAGCTGGACCAATTGCAAACAATACAGGTACATTTTTTACTTGCCCACTGGGCTCCATAATGTCATCCATCACAATATTCTTTGGAATATGTACCTCCTTCTTCACTTCAGGTATTTCCATTGAACTACTGAATAAAACTTTCTCAGACTTGGAGCCCAGAGTTCCCACATCTCCTGCTTCCTCCATCTCCTCACAATTGTCAGCCATCTTGCTGCTGACTGGACACAGTGCCCCCTACCACAAGAGTAGGAGAATTTCCCCAGTGCCCCGGCCAAATTCCACCCCCCCATTCACTAAAATACTGCCAACAGCTTAATCTGGTTCAAGGTCAGTTGTCATTCATCTGTATCCCCCTTCCCTGAGTCGTGCCTGAAAATAGGCAGAATTTGTCTAGTGCATTTGCCCGGTCAACAAAATCTAAATAAATAAATAAATACCACTTGGATCAGCTTTGTGTTATTTGTGAATTAAAGCAGCCTTCTGGAGACCCCAGATTTAGATCATTGATGCAAATGTTGAGAAGTCATGGCCTATCACTGAAACACTGCTATCCAAACAGAGTTATGGCAATCAACCAGCCCCCCTGCTTCCTACCCCAAACCATTTAGCAATCCACCTTGTTACTATCCTGTGTCTACCACACTGGTTTACAAGGCATCTAAGCTTGCCTGCACCAGAGCATGAAAGGCTTTATTGAAGTTCAAATAGGCTATGTCCAAGACCCTGCCCATGTTCACCTGCTGTTCCTCCTCTCAAGGAAACGTGATCAAGCTAGTTTGACATTATCTGATCTTCCCGATGCATTGTTGAAAGGGGGCCAAAACCTTGAAAATCTTGGTTTCAACTAGGTGCTCCATTATTCTGTCCTTGATAATGACCTGCAGGGTCTTGCTCAACAATGATCTCAGGCAGACCTGCCTGTAGTTATCCAGATCTAACCTTTCCCATTCTTGAAGATGGGGGACCCATTGGCCAGTATGCAGTCCTCTAGCACCACACCTATACAGACAGATTCTTGAAAGATTATTGCAAATGACATGGCCAACTGTTCCTTTAGCACCACTATAATCTTGGGACTTCCCTAGTTTGTCCTTTGCCAGGTAGTTATCTACCAAGGTAGGCATGATGGCCAACAGCTGTACTGTGGCTGCTCCTGATGCTATAGGCCATCCCTATGAACACCATCAATACACATGTATTTTTTGTTGAACACTGAAATTAAGTATTAATTAGACCTCTTAGCCATTGCCTCTGGCTGTCTTCCAGGACTCCACCCCCCACTCTTGTCCTTAACAGCCCAGTCCCCTCATTCACCTTCCTCCATCCATATATGAACCTGAAGAAGTCTTTGGGGTTGCCTGTAGCTCCTGCTTCAATAGTGGCTTCCAGCTCTTCCTTTATTTTCTGTTTCATAGTTAGTACTGATAAGTAAAAAAGTGAACAGAACACTGAATCTGCCTAAGAGAGTGAGTTCTTCAGTTTGGTACTATTTTCCGAACAAGCCAGAGAAGGATCTAGATAGGGATTTTGCATACTGCTCATCTAAAAACATTTCAGTTGATGTCCTGGAAATATTATGTTATTAATAAGTAAAGAAATCTATGACAGAAAGCTGTCCATTGTGTAGCATGTTCTTTTAAATATTTTTTTATAAAATATCACATTTGATTGTTAGGTGCAGTACATGGAGTTCCTGAGAGGGTAGTTAACTAAAATATTACTCTGTTTATCACCATTCTAACTGCCTAATGCTTGTTCTAGCACAATACTTTCTTTGTTAAAATAAAACTGCATTATTTTAATTAGGTAAGAGTTGAAATTAAGCTATGAATCTTACATAATAAAAATCCAGCTGTAGAGGTATGAGTTAAGAACTGAATGACTGCATGTTTCTTTAGTGGAGTGTTTGTAAACAAGAAACTGACTAAGCTAAGCTGATCATTTACACATAACCAACACATCTGCAAAGAGGGAAGAATCTTCTGTGCCTATAACCAACTTTTTATGTATCCTAATCCAATAGCCAATCAGAATAATGGGTTTAGCCAACCTGTAGCCCCATACCCTCATGCCACTCAATCCTTTGCCACCCCTTGTATGAGTATGGATCTCCACAGGAAGGGAAATGTGTCCTGTGTTACACAGCTTGGCCAGACACTGGTCTTCAAATCAAAATCTTATGGTGGGCCCCAATGTATCCCATGCTACATACTAGTAAATGATTCAGGGATAAGGTTATCCATAGCCAGGACGTCAGAGATATATAGTTTTCATTTTTAATTAAATATTGCAGATGTTCTTGGATACCCTTCAAGTCTTTCATACTTTGGAGAAAGGCTGGATACAGACATATTAGGAATCATTGGGAGTATTCTGCTCCCCCTAGGTGACAGAGGAGGGTAAGTAGTGCAGGAAGGCAGTAGCAAAAGTCAACAAAATACTGGGGTGTATTGCGAGAGGGTTCTCCTCCAGAAGGAGGGAGGTTATCCTGCCCCTGTATAGGTCATTAGTCAGGCCCCATCTTGAGTACTTTGTGCAGTACTGGCACCCATTCCTGAAGAAGGACATCAGATTGTTGGAGAGGGTGCAGCGAAGAGCCACAAAGATGATCCCTGGATTGGACAGCAAGCCCTATGAGGACAGTGTGGGAGAGCTGAATATGTATTCACTGGATGAGAGGCAGGGTAATGGGGATATGATCGAGACCTTTAAGTATCTAAAGGGGATAAACACGACCAACACAGAGGGGCTTTTTCAGATGAGAAGGGGGAGGGACATGAGAGGGCATGGACTGAGATTGGAAGGGGAAGATTCAAGAGGGAGATGAGGTGGCATTTTTTTCACGGAAAGAGTGGTAGACAAATGGAACACCTTTCCAGGCAAGATAGTGTCCTGTAAGATGGTGGGCAGTTTCAAGACGGGTTGAGACAGGGTAAGGGGAAGTAACAGCGGGAAGGGGGGGCAGGTAGGGTAGCTGTGAGATGAGGGGATAGCTGCACACTCGATCAGACTCGATAAACCATGAGGCCTGTTTCTGCTGGCAATTTCGTATGTACATATGTGGATGTTATGTCCACATAAGAATAATCAATGAACTCCCTGGTTGCCTAAGACCAGCTCAGGTATGGAACATATTTATGGACAGTATATGCTGTACTTTTGAGGCAGCACTTTTGCAGTTTGAGAGACACACTAATGCGTTTGTATATGAATGATTGTCAAAAACCATTTGTAGCTGGACTAGGAAATGACATAAATTGTGATCCCACCTACTCGGATGCACCCCCCCCCGTCCCAACCTGGATGTTACCATACACAGCTCAGTATCATGGGAATTGGCCAGGGCATAACATTGGCCATTCACAGAGGAGAGATGGTGCATACTGTTGAGGAATCTCAATTTATATAAGTCCTTTCTTGGTGGTATATGCAAATTGTAATTACAGTATAGTATTTTCATCACTATAGTTTGTCAGTGCATTGCTACTAGAAATGTAACCATTTAGCCACATAAAGGAAGTGAATTAGCCACCATCGGATCTCTACAAATTCCCAACACCCATAATCCTGATTTACAAAATCCCAACATACAAAATCCTGACCTCCGACAGACATATTCTCGACAGTATATGAATATACATATGAACATACGAAGAAGCCAGCAGACGAAGGCCATTTGTTCTATCAAGTCTGCTCTTATTGCAGGGTTCATACCTTGAGCTAATGTCCCTGCCCTCTCTCCCCGCTTCTCCCATCCTCCCTATCCATGACCCTTACCCTACCCCTATGCCTGTCCCAGCCTCTCTAAAAGCTTCCCACTGTCTTCAATTGAGATTACCTCTTCTGGCAGTGCATTCCAAGTGTTCACCATCCTCTCTGTGAAGAAGTGCTTCCTGACCTCCCTCCTAAACCTCCCACCTTCCAGCTTAAGACTGTGTCCCCTCATGTTATGTTTGCCGCTCAGCTTAAAGAGAGACTCTGATCAATCATATTTATCTCTTTCAAGTACTTGAAGGTCCCAATCATGTCCCCTCTTTCTCTCCTGTCTTCCAAGGAGTACATGTTCAGTGCCCTCAACTTCTCCTCATATGCTTTACCCTGCTGACTGGCTATCATCTTTGTAGCCCTCCTCTGGATCTTCACCAGCAGGTTAATGTCCTTTTTGAGGTGTGGGCACCAGTACTGAACTCCATACTCTAGATGCGGCCTTACCAGTGACCTGTACAATGGCAGTATAACCTCCTCCCTCCTACTACTGATCCCACTAGATATGCATCCCAGCATCTTGTTTGCCTTTGCTGTTGCTTTCTTGCACTGCGTGGAGTGCTTCAGGTCACTAGTGATCATCACTCCCAGGTCCTTCTCCTCATCTGATGCAGATACTCAGACTTTATCCAGGTAGTATTCTGTCCTAGGATTCTTGGCTCCAATATGCATAACTTTGCATTTCATGGCATTGAAGCCAAGCCCCATATCCTGGACCACCTCCCTAGCTTTTCCAGATCTTCCTGTAGATCCTGTATCCTTTCAGCTGTATCCACTCTCCCACAGAGTTTGGTGTCATCCGTGAATATGCACAATTTGCCCTTAATGCCATCTCCAATGTCATTGATGAAGACGTTGAACAACACCGGTACCAGCACCAAGCCCTGTGGGACCCCACTGGTTACCTGTCTGGTGCCAGATAACTCTCCCCCCACAAGCACCCTCTGGATTCTGTTCTTCAGCCAGTTTTCCACTCATCTGACCATCTTTTCCCCAACACCGAGATCCACCAACTTCCTGATCAACCTTTTGTGGGGCACAGAGTCAAAGGCCTTGTTGAAATCAAGACAGAGAATGACTACCGCTTGGCCCCTGTCTACTGTCTTAGTGACACAGTCAATGAAGCCAATCAGATTTGTTTGATAAGATCCCCCCCCCCAAGAACTCATGTTGCCTTGCATCCTGGAGACCATGCTCCTATAGATATTCCACCAACCTCTCCTTTGGTATGGTCTCCATGAGCTTGCCTACAATGGAGGTCAGACTGACTGGTCTGTAATTCCCTGGGTCATCCTTGGGACCACTTTTGTAGAGCGGCACTACATGTGCTGTTCTCCAGTCCTGCAGTACTATGCCTGTCTCTAGTGAACTATTACATAGGTCTGTCAGTGGCCCTGCCAGTTCCTCAGTCAGTTCCTTTATCACTCTTGGATGTACTCCATCTGGGCCTGGTGATTTGTCTACCTTCAATGATAGCAGCCCCTATCTAACTCTAGCCCACTGTATCATTATATCTGTGTTCCCCTTCCCCCAGCTCCTCTTTTCCCTCCTGAAGGCACTGGTCCATCCTTCTCCCTGGTGAAGTCAGAACAGAAGTATTCATTTAGTATCTCTGCTTTTCCCCCTTTATCCTCCACCCACTCCACCCCTTTCCTAAGCCTAACAATCCCTTCCTTCTTGTCCCTTTTCTCACTCTTATAGTGAAAGAAAGCCTTCTCCCCCTTTTTAATTCCTTCAGCTATCTGCAACTCCTTCTGTGCCTTTGCCCGCCTGACTTTTTTACTTGCCTCACTAGCCAACCTTAGGTAATTTTCCCTATCCACCTCTCTCTCTTGGTCTTCCAGAATTTTCTATAGGCCAACCTCTTTTCCCCTTAATGCCTGGACAACCCCAGAACTTAACCAGCTGGGCGCTTTGGCCCTAGTGTTCTTCCTCCTGAGCCTAATGCAGCTTTCTGTGGCAACCAGCATTCCTTCCTTAATGATGGACCACCTATGTTCCACCCCCATATCTGCTCTGATGCCCACCAGATGGCTTCTTAGCACGTCGCCCATTTTTCTGAAGTCTGCCCTCTTGAAATCCAAGATTTTGGTCTTAGTTGGAATGCTTTCCCTGCCCATATCCAACTGGAACCACACTGCGCAATGGTCACTTCCACCTAGTGGCTCCCTGATCATTATTTCTTGTACATGCTCCCCATTTGTGAGCTTTTTTTGATTCAGTGATACCTTGAGTCAGGAACCCATTCTGCAGTCCTTCCTGGGTCACCTGACTCCTAGCACATGTGGATGGTATTCTCCAGTCCACCTTGGGCAGGGTGACATCCCCCTCAAAATAACCACCTCTCCTTTCCTAGCAGCTTCCAATATTTGTGAGCTCAGTTCCTTGTCCCTCTCCTCATCCTGATTGTGTGGTCTGTAAACCACCCTGAACCGCACCTTTCTCCTTCTATTGGACGTTAACTGAACCCATAATGCCTCCACCTCCCATTCCTCGGACTCCTCCCTCATGCAAGTTATTCCCTTCCTGATATAAACTACCACCCCTTCCCCCTTCCCAACTACCCTGTCCCTCCAGTATAGTTTATATCCAGGGATCACAAGATCCCAGTCATGGTGTGATGTTGCCCAAGTCTCGGTTACTGCAGCTATGTCCACCCTCCTGTCCGATAATAGTGCCTGCAGGTCTTCCATCTTGTTTCCAAGACTCCATGCGATCAGAGACACCACCCTCCACCTAGAATCTGACCTTCCTTCTCTTCCCTCTATTCTTCTATTCACATTTATCCCCTCTGTGTGTACCTCTCCACATCTCATTGTAATGTGTTCCTCACCCCCTCAACCCTTTGTTAACTGTGTTTTTGGCCCTTCCACTCCCTCAAGACCTCTTCCATCACTGTGGAGGGGATATTCACTGACCTCCTCTTCTTGGAGTCTGTGGGCCTGCATGCCCACTGTCCCCCCCCTCAGTATTTTCAATCAAGTGTAGTGGTTATGTATTCCCCCAGTTTGTCCCAGAGTACCCTCAAACCCTCCCTACTGTGGTGTAGTCTGTCTGGTGAAAAGAGTGCTTTGTTTGACCAGGTCTTCTACCAGTCCCCAATACAGATGAACATCTCCTTCCTGCACAATTTCCTCAGCCAGTCACTGAAATCCTCTATTCTTCTTTTCTTGGCTATGCTGGCCCTTGGTACTGGTATCACCTCTGAGAAGGCCAGTGAACTTCTTTCCTTCCTGCAGATCTTCCCTAGCTTCCTATTTATGGTGATCCAAAGTGTATTACATATATTTAACAGGGAAGAGCCCCCATGAAGCAGTATCAGAAATCATGCTGTTTTGCTTTTTCATCTTATTGGGATTTTGTAAATCGGGATTTTGCATTTGGGATTTTGTAACTAGAAATTACCATGTGGACAACACAGATTTGTGTCCATAGCATGGGCTATTTATAACCATACTATGTGAAATAGGGACAATTCTGGGCATTTATTTTGGATACTTCCTGTCTGGGAGACAGGGGGAAGGAGTATGTATTTAGGAATACATGTCTTATTTGCCATGCATCTCATTGACACGAAGTTGGATGATAATATCAGGAGGTGAAGGCTCTCTGGCAACCTCTTAGATGTTAAAGCAAACCTTTCAAATGAGCTAGAAGGGAATAGGATATACTCTATGCAGAAGGGATTCTGGGGAGAAAATGGAAAATGTATGTACACCAGGTAGATGATGCCAGCCCACTCTCCCACTCACACCTGCAGGCAGTGTTGACTACCAGAGTACCAGTCATCTCTGCCAACTCATAAAAATATTCTTTCTGTTTTGTGCCTCATAGTCAGCCCAGCCCTGGAAAAGTGCATGCAAATGGGATAGGCATGAAAGGAAATAGATTGTATGTGCTGGGTGCTAGTTATGCTGTTCATGTGGAGATAGCATTAATTAGAGATTTTGGAAGGAAAAAGGTGGCCCCAAACCCACCAAAAGTGGAAAAATGAAAAATACTTTACCTACATACCTTTTACACAGATTACACAGATTTGTGACAGCAGAAAAGGACCACACCAGCCCATCTTGTCTGCCCTTTATACCCTCCCCTGCCACCTTTATAACTGATATTTTTACAGAAAGGATGTGGAATGCAAGACAGCTAAAAAGGCTAAGAATTTACTATTCAAATATTCATTTTTAATATTAAATGGGACTTCACTCATGGTGTATAATAATGTTTCTGCTTCATCAGGGCAGTTGACAGCACAACACAACAGTGAAAAGTCTTTCTTTTACAATCTTCTAGTGGTAATGGCAGAGATTACCACTTTATCCTTTGGCACAGTAGTATAGTTTTAGACATTTTCACACACTGAACAACATCTGCCTGATGGAGATGTAGTGTTGGGTTATATATATGCTATACATACATACATACATACTGTATATATATATATATATATATATATATATATATATTTGTATATATCTTTGCAGTAATTAAAGAGCACCACACCACCACCAGTGAAGGCTTTACAGAGGTAATGGCTGAGGATAACACTGTTTTATTATTCAATGTATCATTACACATTGCTGATTGTACAATGATTTTACTTAAAATTAATGGAAGTTTCCTGATAATTAGCTACCATTTATTGGGCCAACAAATGTCTTGCACAAAGACAGTATAGTACACAAACTCGCAGGTCCACATTGGTGCCTTCATCAGGTGAACCACTGCACCTGAAGAAACATTAAAACACAGAATTTGGTCGGCAGATACTGACAAATTGGCCCCCCTAGTCTGACCATTTTTTCAATATACATTATCACTGCAGACCCTATTTTATCTCTGACTCCTTTTTCCCACCTTCATTCATTCCTGTTAATATACCTTAATGCCAGTCCCAAGCTTTTTCAAATCCTTCCACTGTTTTGCCCCAACTACCTCAGCTGGTAAACTGTTCCAGAAATACACCACCCTTTCTGTGAAGAAATACTTTCTAACATCGCTCCTAATTTTACCCCCCTCCAGCATCATAGAGAGTCTCCATGTCCTCAGGTACATCTTTTTGTCTGAAAAATACTCCCCTCCTCTACTTTTTTTTTCACTCCATTTAGGTGTTTATAGGTGTCTATCATCTCCTCCCTCTCTTCCAGGATGTACATATTGGGTTCCCTCCATCTCTTCTCATAGTGCTTGTGATGTAGACCCCTCATCATTCTCGTTGCTCTCCTCTGGACTGCCCCTACTCAGTCCACGTCTTTTCATACATGTGGTCTCCAAAACCGTACACAATATTCCAGATGAGGTCTTACGAATGTCCTATACAGAGCAACAACACCTCTCAACTTCTGCTGGTAATCCCTCTCCCTATGTAACCCAGCATCCCACTTGCCTTTCCTACTGCCTTTTCACTCTGCCTGACAACCTTTAGGTCATTTGAAATTATTACACTTAAATCTCTCTCTTGCTTGGTTGTTGTCAGTAACAGTCTTCCCATGTTGTATTCTGCCTCTTGGTTTGTGTATCCCATTTGCATTATTTTGCACTTTTTCACATTGAAACCAAGTTTCCACACCTTTGAGCACTTCTCAAGTGTTTTTTTAGGTCTCTAGTCATCCTTTCCACCACCCTGAATTTCCACCCAATTACAGGTTTTGGTGTAATCTGCAAAGAGGCAGACCTTCCTTTCCAGCTCCTCTGCAATGCCACTTAAAAATACATTAAAGAGGACAGGTCCCAGAACTGATCCCTCAGGCACCCCATGGGTCACTCTTCCCTCCTTAGAGTGAACTTTGTTTACCACCACTCTCTGTCTCCTATCCCACAACCGGTTTCTTATCCATTTTACCAACTTTTGACTGAAGTAAGATGGACTGGCCTATAATTTCCAGCCTCTTCTCTACTAACAGTTTTAAGAAAGGGACTACATCTGCACTCCCCTAGTCTTTTGGAACCACACCTTTTTCCAGTAAGCAATTAAAATGGACTGTCAGAGGTGTAGCCAGTATTTCTTTGAGCTCTTTTAACATTCTAGCATGTACTCCACCTGGTCCTATTGCTTTGTCAGCCTTCAGATTAACAATTTCCTCAACGACCATCTCATCTGAAAAAGGACTGGTATCTATAGCCCTTCTAACAGAACACATTACTTTTTTGTAGCCCTTCAACTTTTCCCTCCACCATGAACACTAAACAAAAGTATTTGTTTAATATGCCTGCTTTTTCCTGGTCTCGTTCTGCACAGTACCCCCAATACATTTTTATTCTTACAACTCCTTCCCTGGTCGTTCTCTTTTCACTTAAATACCTCAAAATGTCTTGTCCCCACTCATTGTCTTTTGGGTTATCCTTTCTTCAGTTTGTGTGTTTGCCCTCCTCACTGCTTTCAATACTTCCCTCTGTTTCTCCTGAGAGACCACAATATCCTCTTCCCTCTGAGCCTCCTTTTATCTTCTGTATGCTACCCTTTCAGCCTTTACCTTTTTACAGTAGCTGTCTCCCTCAAGAACCGTAGTGGTCTGTTTTTCCTCTTACTTTTACTCATTTGACACAGAGGTTTATTACCTTTCTTTGATTTTGTTCACTGTTCTTCCACTCCACCAAGCCCATCTTCCCTTCCCAGATCAGTCCTCAGGCATTTATCAATTTTTACAAAATCTGCCCTCCTGAAATCCAGAACCTTCACCCTAGTGTTATTAAAATCTACAGCTGTCATTATATTAAATCATACTGTATGGTGATCACTGGTTCCCACGTGATTTTTCCTCCTTGATATCTGCCATGCTGTCCCTGTTTATAAGTACCAGATCTTGTATAGCCCCATCTCAAATGGGTTTACTGACTAGCTGCCTGAGGAATACCCCCTGTAGGGAGTCCAGGATTTCCCTACTTACAGTTGAGGCTGCTGTTGGGATGCTCCAATATACATTGTGCATATTGAAATCCCCCACCAGCAGCATCTCCCCCTTTCCTGCAATTTTTCCATTGGTATCTGTCAGCACCCTGTCTGACTCCTCCCCCTGTGATGGAGATCTGTATATCACACCAGTGTAAATGGTGGCTCCATTCCCCTTCTCAAGGGAAATGCACAGTTCATCTGCCTCTTCTGTATTCCATGAACCTGTGTTGCTTTTATGCTTTTCCCTCACATAAATCAGAACCCCCTCTGCCTTTTTACCCTCCGTGTACTTTCTAAACAGAGTATTGCCTGGTATGCCATGCCCCAGTCTTGGTTTGTGTTGCACCAGGACTTTGTAATGGCCAACAATATATAGGTCAGCTTTTGCCATGAGGGACTCTAGGTCTGGAATCTTGTTTCCTAGACTTTTAGCATTCGCACACATGACTTTCCAAAATTTGTTATCTTACCTATGAATAGCCTTCTTTATTGCTTTTTACAGTTCCTCTTTTTCCCAAACTATTCTTGATGCTGTCATTTCCATTCCTTGTCCTTGCTTTAAATCTGACTTCTTTATAAGTTTGCTCCCCATGGTCATTTTCTCCCCTCAGGTTCTTACTACATACTTCCTTAGCCTTTCGCGGGGGTGGCTGTTTCTGCCTGCCCTATGCTTTACTCCACCCACCTCAGCTAGTTTAAATGTTTGTTGAAATAACACCTAAACTTTCCACTAAGAACTGCAGTCACTCTTCCAAGCGAATGTAGGCCACCTCTTCTCATAAAGACACCTGTGCGGCCCTGACAGCTTATGTACCATACCATCTTTGTATGAGACATATTTTTGTCCAATGAAAAGGTATCAAACTGTCCAATGACTCCTGGGTTTGAAGGACTAAAATGGCTACAATCTCTTTTTACTAATAAATATTAATAAAATGGTTTATCTCTGCTATCAAAGCATACAATGTAGCATACGAAATTGACCGCAGTTGAATCACTTTTATTTCTTTTGAGAGAGGTAATAGTTTTTTTGCATTGTTATAGACTTGCTTGGCTGTAGGGCAAAAACATTTAGTTCAATGACATGTATTTGCTTTTGGCAAAGGTGAACGCAATCCGGAATTTTCACAGAATTGATGATGGTGTTTAATACCCAAGCAATTATTCTACCAGTTTTGAGTAGATCCCGAAATGTTTGTATGGAGTGTAGTTATGCTGGTTAGTACAACATGATCTGACATTCTTGAAATGTTATCAAAATTGCTAATTTGTGTAGTCAAGGACTTTCGGCTTTCAGTGCTTGCTCGTCCCCTGGTTAGTCGATGTTCCCGACGACGATGCATACCAAAGCAATAACAGGAGAATGCGGCTTTAAATTCTTCTCTGAATTTTCCTGAAATGATTGAAAAACAAATGTTTAGCTTAAGAGGTCCAAAATTGACATAATTTATATAGATTAAAGAAAATAGAAAACAAGTTGTTTAACTACAGATTCATTTCTAGGGCACAGCAAACTTTATGGACATTGTAATTTCAAGTTTCACAAAACGTAGCAAATCAATTCATCAAAAGGTTTGGATAATTTATGATGTTAGTAAAAAAGCATAGATTTGTTATTCTTTTCCCTGAAATCTCTCATTTGCTGAAAAATATATGGCAACCCCGGAATAGTAGATATATTTAATATGGACGTTACAGATTTTTTCAGCAACTCAGAAGTGCAAGAAGAATACATGTCTCATACATAAAAATATGCCAGAAACTTAATTTGTACCATTCAAATTGACCAGATTGCAGAAAGCATATGTCACATGATATTTTGCAACTGCAAAAGTACAAGTTTGTTGGATTTTTGCAAGGAAAAAATGAAAATCTCATCCAGCATTTTTCATTACATACAGTGGAGTTAGTCAGGATGCAGTGCAGTATGTTGCAGTATTACTGCAGTGTAAAGTGTTACAGTATGCTGTAGGGAACAATGTATTTCAATGGCAGATAAGCCCTTTTCTCTTGCAGTATTTTGTGATAAGTGACTTAGTACGGTAATGTACTGCACTGTACTGTGGCTGGCCCACTGTATAATATAAAATACTATTAACCTGATGCCATTTGGTTAAGGCAAAAGATCTTACACTTACATGAACTTCACAGCTTTGTACTGTACATACACATAAGTCTTGTTTTTATGAACATATGAAAGGCCAACAGAAGAAGACCTGAAGGTGTATCGAGTCTTTTCAATGCAGACCTCATGCGAATATGCTACATGTTGCTCCACCCCCTTCACCCTAAACTTCCCTTTGATTCTGCCTCACCTTCTTTAAAATACCCCAGCTGAACTGTGATTTACTACCCCCCAGGCAGTGTATTCCAGCCTGCCACAACCCTTGCAGTCAAGAAGTGCCTTCTGGCACTTACAGTTGTTTCTTCTGGTGATTCTGTTCAGTATGTTGACCTGGTTAATGCTTTTAAGGTATTTGAAGGTCTTGACCATCTCCCTTCTATCTCTTCTCTCCTCCAGTGAGTTCATGCTCAGGTCCACCAGCCTCTATTCATATGGGCAATTCTGTTGCCCTAAACCATCTTTGTAGCGATTCTCTGCAATGCCTCTATCTGGTTTATTCTTTCTTAAGGGAGGGACTCCAGCACCGCATACAGTACTCTAGATGTGGATGCACCATAGATCTGTATAGGGGAAGAATTCTCTATTTCTCCTGCTCATGAACCCCCTGAAAATGCAACCCCACCTCCTGTTTGCCTTCCCTGCTGCCTTTGTTGCATTATGTTGCTGGCTTTAGGTTATAATTACTATCCCCAGCTCTTTCTCCTGTTCTAAGACTGTGACCTTCACCCCTCCAAGTCTGTACTCTTCCCTTGGGTTTATACACCCTATGTTAATAATTTTGCACTTTATAGCATCGAACTAGAATTGCCAGAGTCCAGACCCCCTCTTCAACCATGGCAGGTCCTGTCTGACATCCGTTATGCTCTCCTCATTGTCTATCCTTCTGCAGAGCTTGATATTGTCTGGAAAGAAGCAACTGTTGTTCCAATACCAAAACCTGGTGATTTATCAAGTCTACAAAATTAAAGACCTATTTCACTTTTAGCACCCCTTTCAAAAATCTTAGAATGAATGGTCTTTGATCAGCTGATGGAATACCTGTCAAAATATGAAATCTTGATACCAGCGCAACATAGGTTTCTCCCAGATCGTAGTACTGTGATGACTTTGGTGAGGTTCAAGAGTGCAGTACATGAGGCCCTTGATAAAGGGTATTTTGCTGTGACAGTGTCCATGGTCCTCACCAAAACCTTCAATCTAGTTGATCATGGCCAATTAATTTTAGCTCTTGTCCAATTGGGGGTGTCCTATGAAGTGGCTGGGTGGTGCGCAAGTTGTTTAACTGAGCACAGTTAACTTACTAAAGTCAACAGTTGTTTTTCTTTTCCTGCTTTGATCATAATGGGTATACCCCAAGGTTTTGTTTTGGGTCTCCTTTTGTTAAGTTTACTTTTAAATACATTGCCTCTGGTTTGTTTTAAATCACAGACTTTTTTTGTGCGCAGATGATGTGATGATCCTAATCAGCAGTTCTAGTTTTGAACATATACAAACCAACTTGGCTAGAGATTTTCTAGAAATTCAGACTTGGTTTTGTAACCATAGATTAGTCTTAATTGGAAAAAAAAAGGAAAAGCTATGGTATTTCATAATCTCAGGAAAAAACCTGACTTAGAACCTACTCTATCACTGCACTCTGTTACTGGGGCTGAAATAGAGCAGGTCAGTTGTTTTAAATACCTGGATATAACAGGTGACTCAGGATTGACATGTGAAAATCATATTACTAATTTGATAAAAATTGTACACCAGTGGCTTGGAGTGCTTTATCGAATGAATTAAATACTAATCCCTACAACTAGAGTATTGCTATCACAAAGTTTTCTGCTCTCTACAATCAATTATGGCTTAATTCATTATTATAACGCTTGTGGTGGGCTTCTCGCAAAGGTTAGAAAACTTCTAAATCAGGTAGCTCAATTCGTTACCCAACTACCAACCTGAATGCATCATTGTGTTCTTCTTAAGCAAGCTTGGAAACTTCCTCTGGAGCAAAGATTTAAATCTCAATTGGGCCCATTAGCTAAGAAGATAACCATGAATATGGTACCGACTAATTTCCTCTCCTTATTTAAAAAATATACTAATTAATTTCCTACTCGAACATTTCCCCACAGCTACTTTTTTATACCAAAGATAAAAACTGCATTTGGACAGAGAACTCTGCTGTATAGACTACCAGTGTTCTTTAACTTAATTATGACCAAGCTGGATTGACTTGGAACTACAATTAGTAGATACAGATTTCTTCTGAGAAATTTCTTGTTAAAGGATAATGAATGCAGATGCACTCTGCATTTAAAATGTTGAATGTTAATTACATGTTCTTGATTGGGATGCTGTGTATTAATGGGCCTGTACCCTATGTTTAATATTTTATATATACATAGGTATATACAGTATGTGTTATGTATTGTATTTTATTATACTTTAACACTCTGATCGACCATGAAAATGGGTATTTGGCCCGTGGACTAACCAGAATAAATAAACAAATTAAATCAAATCAAATCAAGCAATTAGACATAGCTTGCTTTTGATGCTGTCCCCAGTGTCATTGATGAACACACTGAATAGGATCCAGACCAAGCCCTTACTCCTGTGGAACCCTGCTGGTAGCTGCTATCATCCCAGAGTGTTCCACCCTCCACCACTAATTGCATTCTACCCCCTAGCCAGTTTGGCACACATCTAGTTAGTTTCTTCCCTGTCTGCATATCTGCCAGTTTTTTGATCACTCTCTTGAGTGGGACTGACTCAAAGGCCTCGCTGAGGTACAGGTATAGAATGTACACTGCCTGGCCCTTGTCCACTACCTTATTGACCCAATCAGAGAGGCCGATTTAATTTGTTTGCCATGACATCCTTGCCATCAACTTGTGCTGCCTGCTATCTTGGAATCTGTTCACCTCAAGGAACTCAATCAATCTTTCCTTTAGGATAGTTTCCATTAGCTTGCCAACAATTGATGTCAAGCTGGCTTGTCTGTAATTCCCCAGTTTGACCAATAGACAACCTTTGTGCAAGAATACCACATTGTCTCTCCTCCAATCCCACAGAAACACCCCTGTATCCAAGGAGCTGTTGAATATGCCAGGCAGGGACACTGCAAGGTCTGCCTCCCACTCATTCTGCACCATTAGCTGCATGTTATCTGGCCCTGGGGACTTGTCTGCTTTTAGGACCTTAAGTTCTTTAAGGATTCTGTCCTTTGCTATTGATTCCTTTCTTATCTATGCTGCCCTCACACCATCACTATTCTGTCCTGTGGTAGGGGTCTATCCATCTCTTTTGTGAAAACTAATCAGAATTATTCTTTCAGTGCCAATGCTTTCTTCCTATTTTCCTCTACCCATTCTGTTCCCTCCTCAGCTTAACTATTTCCTCTTGGTGTTCTTTTTTCCCCCAGATGTATCAGGAGAAGGTCTTGATACCCTCTTTGACCCCCTTAAATATTCTTACGTTTTGAATATTTTGTTTAATAAATTTAAAAGTTAAATTGCTGTTCAACTTATATTTGATGCATATGGTAATATAGTCCAATAATTCTTTATTCAGTTTTTAATGATCCTTGTTAGAATCTGTAACAAAATTTAGTTACCTAAGAAATAGAAGTAGTAGTAGGAATCTTTATTTCACACAGGATTAAAACTATTAGGAAAGCCTTTTTCAATCATGTCCTTTTCAGGACATAACCATACAACAAGCACTATTTGTGGCAACCAAACTGCACCACATGATTAAATCAATGCATGTAACCACTCTCCCACTGAAGAAATGACAACAGCTGCACTGGGAGAGCAGAGGCACGAAGACAGAGACTAGAAAAATGCCACACAGTGTGTGTAATGTCCCCCTTCCTCTGCAAGCCATAAACATTTATGGTTTTGTAGCTGAAGTCTGACTTGTGTTTCAGTGCTAAACCCAACAGCAATCAAGTCAGTGAAGCATGGCATCAAATCCTGCTAAAGATGCAGTCCTCAGTTAGTGATCTAGTGAATGTGGCAGTATCTTAGAGATAAAAATGCAGTCCCACTCATTCACCAATACTTTCATCTGTAGTTCATAAGGTGTCTTTGCTATCTGCAAATGCTAAGACTGGCTATTTGTCTGACACCAACAGTTCACTTTCATTGAGATTGAACTTATTCCGCTGGAGCCACCATACTTTACACTTTTCACATAGCGCATATGAAATCTGGAGTGTATCTTCAAGCCAGTCACTGATAAGGGAATGATTTTTTTATTTTACAAACCACAGATAAAAGTATCATTAGAGGAGTGTGTCTGGATTTTTATTTCAAAAGTACTGCCACATTCAGTGGATCACTAACAGAGCACTGCATCTGTTGCAGGATTTGAGAGCAGTGCTTCACTGACTTGATTGTGGTCAGGTTTGAGCACTAAAAACAGGTCAGACTTCACTTATAAAACTATACATATTTAGGGCTTCTGGAGGAGGGGCACTTTATATGCACTGCGAGGTATTTTTCTTCCTCAGGAATGCATAGGAAGTCCACTGCTGCCAATAAACACTTCTTTTAATAAGTAAGGGGATTATTTTTTACTATTTGATCTATTGAAACCTCCATTTTTATATTTCTGACTTTTTATTTGTTTGTTTTTTTCAATTAATTTCTTGGGACCCATTTTATAAGCACAATAAGACACTCTGAGGTATGAATTATGTCCTGATAAGAGCACTTCCCAGGTGCTAAAAGCACTCAGCACAAGCACCTCATGCCTCATAATGCACTTGGGACATGCTCTTATCAGGCTATAACCCACACCTTGTTGTGTTTTATTGCTTGCATAATCACCGCATCCCATGCTTTATTTTATACAATCATTATCCATCAGTCCCCACCCTCACCAGGATATTATTTAATTATGGCATTGGCAGAGTAGTAAAATCTATTTGTTCACCTAATTCTCTGAACTATTGAAACTATAAAATACTACTCTTGAATGAATGCTTGGCACCCTGGCAATGCTAGTAGTCTGAATTGCACTACCATAATTTTTTTTTTCACAGATGAGCTGCAAAGAGACATGCCACTGATTGTGACTGCACATGATGTTTTTTTGTTTTGAAACTGCATCTGAAGAGCAAGTGCTATTTTCACATCAGAAACTCATTCAGTTCATTTTTTTCTTGTATGGCTTGAGATTTGAGGCTATTAGTTATGCAGTGGCCTTTCAACAATAAAACTACAGTTTCATTGAAAGCCAAACTGAGCTCAAAGCTGTCAAGAGAATGAAGCTGCTGGGTGGTGGTGGTGGTCTGTGTGTGTGTGTCTGTGTGTCTGTGTGTCTGTGTGTCTGTGTGTCTGTGTGTGCCATAAGAACTGGCTGGTAGTTATGGTAAATAATAACTGTTTCATCACAGTGAAAATAAAGATGGCCAGTTATTATAAACAAACAACCTTAGTTTTGACATTCACAAATCAGGGTGAAAAGACACCAGTGCAGCAACTGTTGACCTAGGAAAGTTGTTACATTGCTAGAGGATTACTCAGAAAAGTCAATTCCAGTTTATTTACATTTACAGTTTTCTGTAAATACTATTTGTAGTATGGTTTTAAATTCAGAGAAAGTTTTACTCAAACATAAAGCAGGAGACAAAGGAGTTCCTGGTGTTCACAGTAATTTTACCTTAGTTGGTCTGGGCACTGCTAACATGGTGGCTTCTGTTTTTAACCTCACACATATCATATTTGTTTTTTGGAAAACTGGTAACTAAGATTCAATATCCGGTTATCTTCACTTGACTATTCTGAAAGCAATGACTACCTTGGATATATTTCTTCTGCTTCAGAAAGAATTCAAATTGCTTTCTATTAAGCTGAGGTCTGTGTGATATGGTCATCTGAGGATGAATCTTGCCATCTTATGATAGGTTATATCCAGTCTTTCTAGTAAATACTTGCTTGCATACTGGTAAACTATGCTTCTGTACTCTGGAGCTGACAATAGAATCCGGGTAGCTAGAGTCAGTCTGGCTTTTTAGGGTTGTGGGTGGAGCCTACAGCCCTTCTGTCATATGTAGCTTAAAAAAGGTTTTTTCCTATAACTTCCATTTTAGACATTTTCATGTATTCCTCCACAGCTGCAAAGTAGTGCACTTCCCTTCTGATTGTTGCTATTTGTTGCTCTATGTTAAAGGCATCTGAAGTGAAAGGGGGATGCTACTTTATTGTACCTCAGAAATTATCAGGATATTAACAAAAAAAACACATTTTAAACTGCTGTTTCTATCATCCGCCCAGTTCAATCTAACAGATTTGTTCTATTTCTTTCAGCAACGTAGGGGCTAACTCATTTCCTTTTTTTTTTGTGAAAATGAAAGTCTGACTCAGTGTCAGATTACAGACAGTGGAATTCCACTTCATTAGCTGACTGACATTCCTTTCTGCATTACAAGTTAGAGGCAATCACTGGAAACAGAAGACTGTTTTTTTTTTCATTTTATAATATAATGTACTGCGTGTGTATTTAGTTGCAGGGTCAGGGCCTTGAAGAAAATAATAACATTTATGTAACTTATTCAAGATTCCATAAGGTGGTCAGAAAAAAGTCTGAGACAATTTGTGTAAAAACTAACAAATGAAAGATGCAAAAAATAGCATGCACACTGGCCTCTGAGACTGGAGGATCAGAAGGCTGTGGGTTCTATCCTCACACTATGCATGTGGGTTAAAGAGCTTGTGTACTGCCTAAAACTAATATTAGATTTTAAAAGCAGTCAACCATTACCTTTTATATTTGAGATACTTTCTCTTTTCAGTTTGTTTAATTAGAAGATTGTTTACCTGATGTTAATACATGTGATGTGTGGAACAGCACCCTGTGTGGCAGCTGACATAGCTAGCTATACTGCCCCCACTACATCACCAGCATTGTGACCTCACTGACTGTTACATCACTGCTACTTAGGAAAAGCAATTCAGTGACTGCCAGGTCATTCACCTGTGAGATCACTGTCAGCTTGACATATAATTTTAATACCTAACAGCAAAACAGAGCCCTTTTCCTGATAAAAGGCCGTCAACATATTACATTTAAATAAACAACAAAGTCACAAATAAGGAAGTAGTGGTTTATGGAAAAATCTACAGGGATTTAAAAAGGGATTTGAAGCTGCCTCTACAGGGAAAATACAGGAAAGATGAGGGCTTGTTACAGGAAAATCGTTATTTGGATATGGGAGCACTGTTATGATTGTGACTAAATAGCACTATATGGCACAACAAGAAAATGACTGTGGTCATTTGGTAGCTCTTCACAGCCCTGTCAGCTCTGGCTAGAGTTTATTTAGGTATTGTGCATGCATTATGGCAGAGTGCTCCCAGCCTGATATTTACTTGTTTGACCACTGATGTAATATAGCTCTTAATGCTTGGGGTATTGTCAGTTTCCACCCCAGGTATTTGTAATCTTTATTTTATTTGATGTTAATGTAGAACCATCTAGGAGTGAGAGATTTAGCTCCCTAGTGTCTCTCGCTTTTGTTCTTTTTTGCAAAAAGGTTTCCTTGCTAGTGCAGGGAATAATTTTTGCCAGATACAGTAAATAAGGCAAAATTACCAATCATGCTTACTTAAACATCTCATGAAAATATTGTGAAGGCTTGCCAAAATGTAATTTTCAGTTATTTCTACCTAATTTAACCTACAATATTTATTAAATATCCACTGGACTGGGCATGTATAAAGTATGGTACATAAAAAGTATATTACTTGATGGGTATGTGTGTCAAGTTTCAGGACTAAGGTTTAAAAGCGGCGGCGATATAGACATATAAACTTTTTTTTCAAAATGTTTTCAGTTATTTCCATCTAATTTTAAAACTACTTATTAGTGTTGGGCAGAAACTGTGTGTTCTGATTTCACGAAAATTTCACAGAATTTCATGACATTTTCCAAAATTCTGACTTTTGTGAAATCTGAATCCTCAGAATGTGTTCCACAAATTTTGCCTTATTCCACAAGATTTTCTTGCTGAAATGAGGAAGCATACACATGAACTGTGGCATTACAGTTTTACAGAATTCCATTCCACAATTTAATGCATCACTTTGCATTACGGTATACATGCAGTTACTCTGCAGTCCTATTGATAACAGAGTGATCCGTTCATTAATATATCAGTCCACAATACATACATGCATTGCACCATTCTTGGTCATAATGTCATGAACATTGCAAAATTACATTCCAAAATTTTGCAGATCTGACATTTTGACTTTTGGATGAATTTCACCAGAGGATTTTTATTTTGGCAGAGCAATACTACTTGTTCAAATTTCACTAAATATGGCACATTTTGAGTATAGTTCTACATGGATATACTATATGTATCCAGTTTCAGGTCTATAGCTTTAATAGAGACAGAGCTGCCTAGGTAAACAAGGTTGGGTTATTTCTGACTATTAATGTCAATCAGGAACATCAACCTGTGATCCAAAATGACACTCAACTCATTTACTGAGCCCAAGCCTCCTATTATGAAGCCACCAAATTGTACCCCAGGTATTCCAATATCCATGTCATGATACCTAGGGAGACCTGATTTAGTCAGTGACATTTCCATCTTATCTGGGTTGAGCTTTAACCAGCTATATTCCATTTAGTCATTTATGTTGGCTCGGTAGTTGATTAGCATGGAGGCAACATTTCTTTAGCTGGGTATAAAAGGCACATACAGTACAATTAAGGGTCATCTGCCTAGCAGTGACACTCTGAGCTATACTGTCTCATTACCACACTTGTGGGCAGCATATTCACTACAAAATGGATGGCAGGCCATATCCACCCATGTGGTACACTGCAATGAAAAAGAGCAGGGACCAAGGTAAAATTGCCTGGCACAACCTGCTGCAACCAGTCCCTGAGGAAAAACTGAAACCATTGCAAAATCAGAACCAGTGAGTCATTCAAAGTGTCTCAAGTTATACAACACATCATGGTTCACAGTTTAAAAGACTAATGATCAATCAAGGAGAATAAGAATGGAACAATCACCTTGATATCTAGACAAGAGGAGGTCATTGTGCAACCTAATGAGTGCCATCTCTTTGCTAGGCCATTGCCTGAAACCAGACAGGTGTGATTTATAGATGTCAAAGGCCTCTATATGTTCCTCTAGATGCAATGCCTCCACTTTCTCAGTAAACTGCCCCCCAAAAGTGGAGGTTTGAGACTAATCCATAGTTTCAATGAAATCACAGTTAAAGACTGCTTTTTTGGGAGGGTCCTCACCAAGGATCTCTACAGAGCTGATGGAAAGACACCTTACCCAAGGGAACACCTGAATATCCTTGTGATTACTTGTCCCAAGGCCTCCTGACAGCCTACCAACAGTCTGATGAGTTTCAGGTTGAGTGAACAGTTGGTGAGGTGCAGCATACTGACCATCTTGACTACTGCTTCCTTTAAAATGTGCTCACACTCTTCACAGACAGGTGGAGTGCCTGTGCCACACTGGAGCTGGTTACTACTCGGATACAACAACCCTGTCTGGGAGATCTCAGTCCTAATAGAGGACCTCTTGTTAAGAAAGAATCTACCAAACACATCACACAGTTCTTTAGTAATTAGTGCACCGGACAGGAGACAGACAGGATTCAAAAATCTGTCAGTGGAGCAGAAGAGCTGAGCAGATTGGTTCTTCCCTGAAGTAAGTATCCATGATCAGGTCTCTGCATTTTTGGTTCTATGTGATAACAGTGAAAACCTAAAGGTAATCGCCATTATCGAGAAGTCAAGAGTGCCAAAAATGTATTTTGGCACTCTGACACTCTGGCGCACAGCAGAAAAGAGCCTGGGAGTTCATTTTTTAATATTATATGTTAGGGGATGTGCTCCCCAAACCCACTCCCACAGGAGGACTTTTCCCCCCGCACCACCTACTTAAGGATTCTCAACTCCAGGGGGGTGCATGTCAGGGGGGTGAAAACAATATTAAAAAAAAGGTTCAGGTCTGGCACAACAAAAAGGCACCAGCACCCGGACCTGAACCCAGTACCCTGCCCAGCAATGCCACCAACTCACCCACCATACTACTGGGTCAGCTCAACAACCCACTGTGGCACCACCCCTCACATTCCCTCCCACTGCTTGCTGTGCATACTCACTCCCCCTGTGTGCTTACATATAGCGACATCCCGTTGCTATATTCACTGACTGACCCATCCGGCTACCCTATCCTACAGTAGCCCTGCAGACATGCACCAGGGATTGGATCGCTGTTATTGTAGGCACCCAATCCCCAGTGCTATTATTACATGCTATTGCATTTTTCAGGGTGACCACCCTCTGGGTTTCATTAAAATAAGAATTCTAACTCAAGTTTGTACTCAGTGTACTGGTAACCTTCTTCAGGAGTGCTCCAACCTCCCCCCCCATTAGACTTTAACACACAAACCTTGCCATCATACCATGATAAGCCATGTTGGAGAACAGAAGGTATAGAGGACATGGTGTGCGGATATCTACTCTTTCTCTCCAGGACTCCATTCAACACATACTGAGAACAACCAGTTTTTACTCATCAGTTGTGCCCTGCTTGCCATGAATTGTTTTAGTCACTCTTCTCGGATCAACTCCAGGTGATTCTTTTCTGTTCTTCAGTGATGCTTCCTGAGCAGCACTCAGTACTGTGTAAAGCACAGGTCGCAGTAATACAAAAAAAACCCCACCAAATAATACCTTTGATAATCTCCCCTGCCCCCCTTTGCTGTCAGCTAACATTACTGCCTTGATGAAGGACTGCAGCTGCATTAAGTGCACATGGAACTCTCCTCTTCACTGCAGCAGCACATGATTTCACAGTTCTCCTGCCTTTTTGCTAACGAGTAACCTGAATGCCTGATTCTCATATGATTTATGACTTTCTTTAATCCAGAATCTCTATCTGGGCAAAGATATGTATAGCTGTCAAGACTTATATCCTTTCCAACCAAAGAGAGATGGAAAAGGTACTGAGGCAATTTACTGCATATGGATTTCGTAATCTCCAACATTGCTGACTGACTGCTGCAAGCAAGAATAATAGGGTCTGCACAAGGTCAGTGAGTGATCCCTGAAATGAATAGTATATCATGAGGTCAAAGTGCTACAATGCTAAAGTGAAGCTGAGTCCTTTGGGACCCTCTTTGCTGGTATCAGAAGTTCCAGTTTTTAGCACTTTCACCAAATCAATTTGGCATTTGGGCACCATGGGGCCTATGCACAAAAGTGCATAAAATGCAAACAGAAGAGTTGAATTACTGGTGCACACTTATGCACCATGACTGCTGGAACAACTATGTGTTATGCACACATGCAGTGTGGGTGTAGGCATAGGTCTGGCTGATGGATGCCCACAGTGCAGTGTGGAGGGACGGCCAGGTGGTCTTAACAGATGTGGCCCCACTTCTTAGCCCAACCACATATGGGAATGGATGCTGATCCATGAATAAACAGGGAAGTGAATACCATGATGGATGAGGAAGAACAGGCAGAAGAGGACAATGGTGCTGCAACCAAGGCAACTGGCCCAACATAAGAGACCGATGGCACAAAATAGTGATGCTCTGAGACCTGTGGAGGTCAAGGGGCACATGGTGGCACCCAGTCATGATCCACAAACTTCACAGCTGTGCAAGTGGCAGCCATGGTGGCATACATTCCAGTGAACTATGCCATGCTGTATGCTGCAGAGTCCCTCAAGGCAACTGCTCAGACCAAAGCCTACTTGTGGCTGGACTTCCAGACCACTGTAAATACAGCTAGTCCAGAGGCACACACAGTTAGCTATTAAACACAAGTGGTATGACTTCCGATCAGTTGTCAAACAGAATAAGGCAGCCATAAAATGGGCATAGCTAGGCATGAGTGGTGGCCCACCCACACAGGTGCCAAGCCTATCCCCCACAGAAAGGATAGGGGCTATCACCCTTGCTAATGTCACCCTGCAAGGGGAGGAGGATTGCATAGACACAATGACTGGTACAGGGTACATTGCAGGGGCAAGAGCCAGGATGTAATGGGTACCACAGGAATACTAATCACCCTGTGTTGCATCCTACAGAGCCTGAGATGGTGCCCAGCTCCCAGGAAAAGACAATGCCCACTGTGGAGGATGACAAGCAGGCTGAGACATGCATAGGTAGTACAAGTATGTGTACCACACACTGATCAGCACAACACATGACAACACATGGTGGTGCAGCTACAAATAACTTCCTTTACTTTCTTCCCTTAGGGAAAATGCATAAGACAGTGGTCAAGGCAATGGAGGTGTACTCATCTGAGGACACATACACAGAAACTGTGTTGGAGACACTGGGGGATGTGCATGATATGGACACAACAACCAAAGACAGCCAATCCACTGCCACCCCAGCCCAGTACCACCCCACTAGCACAACATGTTTGGCTTCCCAGTGATGGAATAAAGGGTATCAATGGCACCATGATACAGCCACATGTGCATGGCCATTCTATATGCCCTACCACCACATGCATACAGCTAGGGGACACAAGGGTGCCCTGAGCCACCGCACAATGGTGATGTGTTGGTGGGGAAGAGGGCCCCTTAAACTGCCAGCCCAGCTGGCCATGGAGGATGTCCAAACATTGTATATTGCACATGTGCTACCCAGAGGAGTGCCAGCTGGAACATAACTACCTTCAGGCACAATGTGAGAACACAGTGGCCCTCAAGGAACTGACTGTGGAGGTGAGGGGGTGCAGTGCAGTACTGACCACACTGGCAACCTACTTGAGTGGCTGACTGAACACCTGCTAGCTGTTCCCATCACACTGTCCCCAGCAACCCCCATGCCATGGCTGGATGACCCTGGCCAGTTCATGGCCAATGGCACTTCAGGATCCATTCTACCCAAAGATGCCCCCCCAGGATCCATTCTACCCAAAGATGCCCCCATCCACCCTGCCACCACCAGGCACACCAGCTTCATGGCACACATGGATGACCCTCTCCAACTAGCAGCCACTGGCTTCCCAGGATCCATGCCACAAACAGAATGCAGCAGCCAACCAGCACCCACCACTCCAGGACTCCAGAAGGAGCCAGCAGAGGGTCAACTACAGCAGGTGCTGAATGCACAGCCAGATAAACAGATACATGGGTGAGGCAAGGCAACAGCTAAGACCAGGCATTTGGGAACACGTTCGTCTACAGGCCTTGGAAGGCAGCAGACCATCAGGAAGTGAGCCATGGCTGTGGCAGCACAGTGCTACCATAAGGGGAATATCAGAAACATACTTTGCAGAGTCAAGGACAACTGAACACAGCCAGAGTACCCTTCCTGTACATAGCCACTAACACCCCCATCCCACTGCCGCATAACCCCCCATACATAGGCACTAACACCCCATGAGCAAGGACACAGATATACAGATACACACATGCACACACACACACACCAGACATGTGGAATGTTTACATCACCCCCCACACACAAACATGCACTCTAGTCATACAAGACTCATCACGGTGCCATGATGGTGTCCTCCCCATCTACAGAATGCACCCTGCACAGGTGCATGGTGCATCAGTTGGCAGACAGGGTGCTGACTTGTACACCAAGTTGTGACTGGGAAAGAGGACATGAAGAGACAAGATTTGTCTGTACATGCCAACAAGGCTAAAAAACATTTAGAAATAAGGAATTAGGATTATTTTATAAAAACCTGCACTTTGCTCAGAAAAATCATTTGGCTAGTAATTGTTGCACTGAGGAAAAGGGAATTTTCCTTTGCAACATTGGCTGGCAACTTTAACAGTACTGTGACCAACAGTTAATAAATAAAAACTGAAAAAACTGAAGAATTTGTGTGGTGAGTCCATTTCTCGCTGTCTGGCATGGGTAGCAGTTTGTGTACAGCCATCTTATTCGGAATGGTGCATGCAATGATCACTCTACATGCCTTCCTAAGGCCCAGCATCATCATGCAACTGATGTGATCCAAGCACCACAATCTCATTGGCAGCAGCCCTATATTGTCCTCTTAATTATGACATAGGTCTTCTTGTGGGCCTCTTTGTATGCCTCCTTCTCTGTGCCAGAATGGAGTCATCAGATATTGCTGTAGTTGGTATCCGCTGTCTCCTCAGAAGTCAGTAAAGAACAGCTGCCTTAGCATGCTGCAGGACTGTGCTCATCTGTATCACACCTGCTGCATAGAAATACTCAACTAGCAGCTGTCCAGTGGTGCCACTGCATGTCATGAGGAGGGCATATGGCCTGGAAACATTTCTAATTTAAGAGTCATGTCAGGAACCAGGGTACCTGACACACACCTTGGTGATGATAGAACCCACATCATGTACTATCTGGCAGTTTATGCTGTGGAACCCCTTGCAGTTCCTGTATACCACCTCATCCATGGTAACTTAGGACTGCCACATGTGAACAATCTATTGCCCCAAGTACACTGGGCATGCCATGCATGGAATTAAATACCTCCTTTGTGGTACATATGACTCCTGCTGCAGTGAGGAATGCTATGTGCTGATGCAGTGGTAGGGAGTCCATGATGTGGTGCAAGGCCCTGGACATGGATGAGTGGCTGACACCAGTGATGTCCTCCGCAACCCTCTGGAAAGACTCTGTGGCATAGTATGATTGTGCACACAGCACCTCTGTTTCCACAGACATTGCCCATGACCTCAGTGATTGTGGTGCCAGCTGTGGATGGAGCATGTCACACAGCCTGCAGTCATGGTGTGGTCCAGGTAAAATTGTCACTGCAATGCGTATCCCACAGTTGTCTGACATCCAGCTGTGGTCTGAATATATGAGACATACAGTGTGCCCTCATAGCCCTTTACCACTTCCATTCACCCTCCATCAGGAAGACAGTTAGCAGTAGGCCTGGGCACATCCTGTGGATCCTCTGTGTAGGCTCCCACAGCGTGCACTGCCTACAACCCTGCAGTCCACACAAAGCACTGTCCTATCTGCTGCTCAGGCAACCATTGTTGCAAGGACCCTTTAAATAGGAGGGGATCAGGCATGATGGTGGGGTGATGCTACTTTAGCAGGCATCAACAGGCACTGTACAATGGGGGTGGCAGCAATGCTGGAGAGAGCTGTACAGTGCACTCACACTGCAACCACGCTGGAGGTGGGACACCCACAAGCTGTGGAAGGTGTCCTCCACAGGTATACCAGGATATCTGGTTGGGGAGGGAACTGTGGTAGGTCACTAAGCCTGCAGAAATAAGTGCACATATTTCAGGTATGCCTGTATTCAACATTCCTATCCATGTTTTCATGGTTCTGTTATATTGTACTATGTGTTATGTGTACCCCTGTACCATGGTGCATGCCCTATCATGTCAGTATAGTGTCCTATCCGAATCAGAACACCCTTGTGTCTGGTAGCATATATTGTGCACCATCTGTTTTCCTCTGTCTATGTCTGTTGGGTATGGTGCTGTGTCTGTGATGTGTTCCCCTCTCCTTTTGTCTTGGCAGGACTACCATGGTCATCTGGAGAGAATTCTGCTCCAGCATATGGAGCAGCTGGACAGTGGTACAGTACGTTGGTAGTGGTAGCATGCTGGAAGTTTATGCCCCTTTACTTCCCATACTTTTTGTCCTGGCATGTGAGGTCTCAGAAGGTGTATTGAAAAGATGATGTGGGGGAGTTATGGGCCATCAAGAAGCCCTCCAAGGTATGTACCAGAAGTGTTATGTGGAATGTGTGTGACAGCTGTGCAGTCTAATGGCTCACCATATGCAGACTACTCATGACTGTCCTCTTTGGCTTCTGTTTCAGGGGTATTGTGGCCTGCTCTGTAGGATTTTCCTGATTCAGTAATGGTATATGGACATCACACCTAAGGGGTCCAGGGAGGACTCACAGAATGACAAGGCTTGAAGTGGGGGTGATATGGCAGCACAGGTCAGTGCAGCCCACTTTCCTCAACTGTTTCCACTACAGAATTCCCATGCTGCTCTGGCATAGTAGGACTGCCAGGAGGAGACACCACATGGTAATGGTAAGGGAGGAGGTCAGAGCCCTCCCTAGTGGACACCCCAAGGAGGGTGGAAGAGGACCCCGGTGGAGGAAGAAGCAACTTCTGGTAGGGGACTCAATTGTCAGAGGGATAGAGTTGGGAATAGGAAGGAGGCAGAGAAGGAGGTCAGGTACCTGGCACTACTTTCTGGAGGGATTGGAAGCATATCCTATGGATTGCTAGGGCAACAGGAAGGAATGGGGTACTGGATGTCATTGTCCACTTGGGGACAAATGACCTGGCTAGGGACAGGGTAAGACTAGTGCAGGAAGAGTTTAGGGAATGAGGAAGAAGTCTGAGACAGGTAGTACACTTAGTAGCTTTTTCAGAGGAGCTGCCTGTCTATGACGGGGAAAGGAGAGGGATCTCTGCACCAAGGCCTTCAACTCATGGTTGAAGGAATGGTGCAGAGAGGAGAGGTACTACTACATTGGGGACTCAGGGCCCACCTGGAAGGATAAGAGTATATACAGAGGTGATGGCCTACATCCATACAGGAGGGGACCCACAGTCCTCAGGAGATGCTTTAATGTTACTTTAATAAACATTTAAACTAGCCAAGGGGGATGGTGGAGGAAAAGGGGAAGCAAAAACTACCCCCACAAGCTGAGATAGATTGTAGGGTGTTTCTGAGTCAAGAGAGTCCCACTAGGGTGCATGTTAATCAAAAAAGCAGGGGATTAGCAAAGGAGGAGAGAGGGTCTAACAGCAGCCAAAGGAAAAGGGGAGGGAGGAAAAAAGGAAAAATGGTGACAACAAGCAAAGAGCTAATAAAATCTGGAATGCCATGTGTGCTAAAGCTAGAAGTCTGGGAAATAAGATCCCAGACCAACATGCCATCATGGCAGATGCTGACCTGAATTTTGTGGTCATTATTGAGTTATTGTGCATTAGCAGCCATGATTGGGACATGACCATGCCAGGTAACATGCTGTTCAGAAAGGACATGATGAGAATAAAAGAAGATGATGTGGTGCTTTATGTGAAGGAAAGTGGAAAAGCAACACAACTACAGGGGATTCGGGTGGTGTGAGGGTGCTGTGGTCACCCTAGAGGCAGGAAACACAGTTACTATATGGACAGACATGATCTACAGGCCTCGGGCAAAGGGGGAGGAGTTAGATAAGGAAATTATTTATTTATTTTATTTTATTTCAAGAGTTTTACCAGGAAGGACATATTGAGCTGAATAGCAGCTCATTTCCTGATGCGTCCTGGGTGGGATAGGGGGTAGAGGAGAAAGAAAGCATACAACATAATGAACAGCAAAACTTACACAGAGTAAAAAAGCAGTGTATACAATATAGCAATACAACAGTATAAACAGTAAAAATAATAATAAGCAATGTTAATAATGTTTACAAATTAGGAGGAGGCACCTACAAAGGTAAAATGCTCAACAGGGGGGTGCACAGCAGCAGGGCAGTTGACTGGTGAGGGAAGAGAGGGCAGGGGATGAGAGAACCAGGTACAGACTGAGGGACGTATTATGGGGGGAGTCATACAAGTGAGGATTTAGGCAGTACAGTGGTAGTAGCAACAATCAGAAAGCAGGGTTGCTGCCAGAACAGCAAGCAGTGCGTTTGGTCAAAAAATCCAAGTAAGAAAAAAAAAGATACTTTGCTAAATGCTTCCATTGGAGTAAAATTCACAAACATATCTTATGTGTCTTGTAAAAATGGTTACAAAAGCATCTGAACAGGTACAAAATGGTTGTCGGGGAGTTCTGTGCCTTTTTGCTCTTTGGGGGAATGTATACTTGTTTTTACAACATGTGTCTGCTTTTCTAAATAAAATTTCTTTTATATGACAAACAAGCTATGTTTGTGCTTCTACTCCAGGGAAGTCATTGAGCTAGGTCTCTACATTTCTCCAGTACAGTGGAGGGGCACTATTTCATGGAAAGGAGGAGGATGTGGGGAGGAGAAGAGAAGGAGATAATAGAGAGAGGAGGAGCAGTGGGGAAATCAGGTACAGGTGCAAGAGGGTAAGAAGATTTCATGGAGATGAGAGGGGAAGGAACAAAAAAAGTGGCAGAGTGGCGGAAAGGGGAAGGGTGTTCCAAAATTTAGGGAGACAATAGGAGAAAAACACCTGATGAGTTGAAAGTGTCCTACTCAGGAGAGCAAGGAAGTGGAAACAAGAACTGAGAAGTGAGTAAGATGAGAGGGGAGGGGAGGGGATGAGGGGGAGAGAAGAGGTAAGAGGGGAAGGGCAGTCAAGAGCAAACTGGCAGAAGGAGTGGTACAGTGGGTCCAGTCTGGCCAGTGTAGACTTTGGAAGAGTGCTTTAGGTCATGACTCCATTCACATAGTGAAGGCAATAAAACTCTGTGTCATGCAAGTAAGTAAAAACAAAAGGAAGAGGAGACCACTATACTTCTCAAAAGAGGTGGTAGGAAAGGTAAAGGCTAAAATGGAAATATTGGAAGCAATCGGCAAAATGACATTAAAGGGGAAGGTGCTGCTGGTGGGGGACTTTAATCTGCTGGATGTAGATTGGATCCTTTTACCTGTGGCTTCAGCAAAAAGCAGGGACATCCTGAACTCACAGCAGGTGGCATTACCAGGGTTTTATTTAACTCTAAAAATTGATTAGCGTTTTGCTCATAAAAGTGCTCAATCTTTGTGAAAATGCATTGCTCTTGCCTCACTGTGTTTAACAAATACAGCACTTCTGGAAAATTAATATAACTATTTTCTGTACAGTTAGTATCATCTCAAGAAAAAAAAACTGCTAATCAATTATTTAAAACCCTGCATTACTCAGGCAACTAGTCAGTGAACCCTCTTAGGATGGGGTAGAACTGGACCTGGTGCTTACTAACAGGGACAATATTGCAGGCATCAAAGTGGGAAGCCATCTAGGGACTAGTAATCATCATACAATGTGACTCAACAAAAGAATAGCTGTGGAATCCAACCACACTTTGGTGAGGGTCCTTGACTTCAGAAGGGATGACTTTATAAAGATTGGTGAATGCCTCAGGAATGAATTGGCAGGGGGAGAAAAACTGAGGGAGGTGGGGGAACAGTGGGCCAAACTAAAGGAGGGCATAGTGAAGGCAGTAAAGCTCTATGTCATGCAAGAAGTCAAAGCAAAAGGAAGAGAAGACCACTGTGGTTCTCAAAAGTGGTGGTAGGAAAGGTAAAGGCTAACATAGTAGCATTTGGAAGGTATAAGGAGACCCAGAAAAAGGAAGAAAAGGAAGTGTATCAGGAAAAACAGAAAGAGGCATGGAAAGCAGTAAGGAGCACAAAGGTGCAAACTGAAGAAACAATAACTAAAATCAGACAGTATTAAAAGGGGACAAGACATTTTTTTAGTTATTAAAGCAAAAAAGGAGGACTAAGGGAGGAACTGTAAGGATAAGGGCTGTACTGTATCAAGGAAGACTAAGAAAAGGCAGACATCTTGAATAAATTCTTTTGCTTAGTATTCACAGTGAAAGGGAAGGGGTGGGGACTGCGAAAAAGCATCAGGCGTTTGATGGGAGGGAAGTGTATACTAGTCCTATCTCTGAGGAGAAAGCCCAGAAAGCAGTGGTTAATCTGAAGGTGGACTACTGTGGGGCCAGATGGCTGCATACAAGAGTGCTAAAGGAGTTCAGGAAGGTGCAGTACTAGCTGCAGCCCTGACAGATCTGTTTAACAGACCACTGGAGAACAGAGTGCTTTTGGAGGAATGGAGAAGGATAGATGTAGTCCCACTTCACAAAAGTAGTTGCAGGGAAGTGAGAGGCAATTATAGGCCTATCAGTCTGCCATTGGTAGAGAGTTAGTTAATGGAAACACTACTAAAGAAAAGGATTGTGGAATATTTGGAATCCAGTGGATTGCAGGATCTGAGGCAGCATGGATTCAGAGAGGAGGGGAGGTCATGCCAAATAAATCTGATGACTGAGTGGCCAAGGGGTTAGAGCAAGGTGAAGTGGTGGACATGGCGTACCTGAATTTCAGCAAGGCTTTCAACACCTTTCCACATATGAGACCAAGTAAACAAGCTGGGTAGCTTGAGGTGGGTAACAAGGTGGTAACCTGGGTAAGAAACTGTTTAAGAGATACAAGACAGAGGATAGTGGTAAATGAAGTTCACTCCAAGGAAGTGAGGGTGACCAGCAGGGTACCTCAGGATTCAGTGCTGGGACCAGCTGTCTTTCATGTCTTTATTAGTGACATATCAGGAGAACTGGAAGGGAATTTCTGCCTTTGCAGATGACACCAATATCTGAAACAAGGTTGACATACTGGGGGGGGGGGGCTTGGAAAGAATGGGCAGACATGTGAAAAAAATGGAGTAGTGGTCAGGGATATGGCAACTGAGTTGTAATGCAAAACAGGCAAAATAATGCACTTAGGACATAGAAACCTGGGGCCCAAGTACAAAATGTGTTGAGTCATACTGACAATAACAAAGCAGGAAAGAGACCTGGAGGTAACCATATCAGATGACCTGAAAGTGGTCAGACTGTATGATATGGCAGTCAAAAGTGATAGTGGGATGCTGGGGTGTAAATGAAGGGGTATCTCGAGCAGAAAAAGGGAGGTGGTATTGCCCTGTATAGATCGCTAGTAAGATTCCACCTTGAGTACTGTGTCCAGTTCTAGAGATTGCATCTAATGAAGCACATAGACAAAGTGGAACTGGTCCAGAGGAGGGCATCCAAAGTGGTGCAGGGACTGCATAAAAAACTCTACTAGGAGAGGCTAAAGGAGCTCAATACATACACACTGGAGGAAAGACGGGAGAGAGGGGGGATATGATAGATACCTTTAAATACTTCATTGGGGTTAATAATGTACAGGAGGGGAGTATTTGTCAGAAGAAATGTGCTCTGGATCAAGGGAACATGCTATGAAGCTGGAGGGGTTAGGTTTAGGAGAGATGTGAAGAAATATTTCTTCACAGAAAGAGTGGTGGATTCCTGCAACAGTCTTCTTGCTGAGGTGGAGGGGGAAAAAACAGAGGAAGGGTTAAAAATGTGCCTGGGATAGACACAAGGGAATCATAGGGGTGGGAGAGGGTGAGAGACAGCACTGTACTGCAGATCAAGTGGGTCTACAGCAAAAATCAAGGTAGAAAATAAACAAACAAATAAATAAATAAATGCCTACATACATACATAAATAGGTTGGGCAGGCTGGATGGGCCAAGTGGCCCTTATCCACCAACAGATTCTATGTTTCTATATTTAAGTCAGTCCTGGCTCCAGCAGTGACTGGTTGTGTGGTGCTCAGTTACTCTTCTCAGTATGCACTTTCTGGTGCATAACAAGTCCCATCACGCAGAAGGCCCTGTACTATATCTGTATGAATGTCAGTATGAATGTATTTAAAGACATATTATCTACTGTAGTTTACACGAGGACTCTTGTCAATAATTTTATAGATATTAAGTGTCAAGAATGGTTTATATATACTGTAACTTGAACTTAATGTTGTAAAGTAGTTTGTACTGTATTCTGTAATACTTATTGATGACCATAAATATCAACTGGATTACTGTTTTGTTAAAAATGCATATCAACTGTATTTCAGGTTATTATGCTCCAAAGGCAATAATAACCCAAAATCCAGTTGATATGACACTTCATGATAACTCAAAATCCGGTTGATATGGCATTCCACAAAGAAAATACTTTAAAACTGTTGCATTCCATCGTTTCACAAAAAGTATTTCAACTGCAGTATTTTAAACTGTTTTATTCATGTACAGTTCAATTTTTTCAAAAATAAAACTGCACTCATAGAAACATAGAACATAGAAGTTGACAGCAGATAAGGACATCAAGGCCCATCCCGTCTGCCCATTTCTTTTTCTACCTTATGAATATGCCATCAACCTTTGCTCTGTCAATGGCCTATCTATTCATACTCATCGGTATTGCTCCCTTATGCCTACCCCATGCCTGTTTGAAGCCCTGCACTATATTCCTATCCACCACTTCCTGAGCTAATCCATTCCATGCATCTACTATACTTTCTGTGAAAAAGAACTTCTTCACATTACCCCTTAATTGGCCTCCCTCTAATCTCATGCTCTGTCCTCTCGTCCTGCTATTTTTTTTTATATTGAAACATGTTAGACTGTTTCACCTTGTTAATGCCCTTAAGGTGTTTGAATGTTTTGATCACTCTAGCTAAAAAAAACATTTTCTTTCAAGCTGCTAGAAATACAGTCTAAACCTCCACACCAGCAATTATAAAAAAATAAAGGATAGATAAGTTTGACCTCAGGTGTGTGAAAAAAAATCCATAACACACACTTATCTATCCATTATTCTCTATGTAATTACCATGCATGGATGAAAATATAGGCTTGTAACTCAGTCCACATTTCTGGTTTAACAAGCAAACAGTTAATAGAGTCTTTCAGTTTATAAGACTTGTCTTTGGATAGGTAAGCAGCACTGGCCTGCGTTCATGAACGTTACCTACAGTGTAAACACAGCTTCACATTGCTTTAACCAACCTAATTCAGCAATGTGCAATAGGACAACATGGAAGATTGCAGAATCAGGTTTACTAAGAAGTACATTGCAATTACTGCTATAAGTAATATTCATGAATACTGTGTACTGTTACTTTAAAATATGGAGACACTTGCATACTTTTGTATGTACTGTATGTTGAAATGTGAAGTGAATTGTTATAGTTTAACAGTTATGCTCAAAAACATGGAATCTTCCTTTCAAATTAAAACTGCATCCCAACATTTTAGAAATTATTATTAAACAAAGCAAACAGAGCAGTAGAGCAATCCAGAAAAAGCTCACAAAATAAGTCATGATACTTAAAAAAGAAAGCAATCATGCTATTTTGTTTACCCAAATGTCAGCAGCGGTGGCTATTTCCTTCTAAAACATGAATAATGCAAGCAGTTACAACCAGTTCAGAAGCTATTTCAGTTGACTTCAATATAACATACACAGAATGTCTCTTGAAAAGAAAATAACCATAGTAACAAAGATGTTGCAAATGACAGGTTTAAGGATAGGCACTTACGGAAGCATGGCTCACCCCCACAATACTAGACTCTTCAGTTGCTGTAATGGGCTGTAACCTATTCTGAAAGGATCTCCTGGGTAAAAGAGGTGGGGGCTGCCTCATATCTCTACAATCTAGACTAAGTGGCCACAATCTGACTATTGACAACCCCTCAACTGAATGCAAGTGCTTGTCTGTAAACATCCAGCTGGAGAATGGTCATAAATCTCTCAAATTTCTATCAGTTTATATGCCACCGGGAAACAAAAAAAGTGTCTAGAGATGTTCACTAGCTACTACAGCCAAACCTGCCCTAAAGGTGAAGCAATAGTAATGGGGGACTTTCACATTAATTGTGTGGCTAAATCAAATGTTTCACATAAGGACTTGGTTGCCAGCCTGTTCCCTTCACAGATGGTTTAAGACTGCACAAGACTTAATTAATAAATGGGGACAAACGTCCTAATAGACTGGACTTTAGTCATGCACCCAGAAAAGATAGAGGCTGGGGTCCTGCCTTATGTAATCAGTGATCACTCACCTGTTCTCTGTGAATGGTCCACCAGAAAGCTAAAGATCCCTCCCCAAACCATCCCCTACAGATTCCTCCTAAAACAGTCCACTGCCATCTTCAAATCCTACTTGAACCAAGTAGATTGGAACTTTCTTGATGCCATCCCGGATATCAACTCTGCACTTGATTACTTCAACTCCCAGATTACTATGTCCTGTGACAAATTTGCACCTCTAAAAAAGTGTAAAATTAAGGGTATCACATCTGAATGGATCATCCCAGAGTAGCTTGCACTGTTTCAGACCAGGGATAATCTCTGGTTCCATGCTAAGGATTTGGATCTGCTTGCTGATATGAAAAAAATACAAGAAAGTCTGAAACAAATGCATCCGAGAAGTCAGGAAAGTGAAAGCAGACTTCAACAAAGAAAAACAGGAAAAAAAACTGAAGAAATGGGAAGAAATTTGGGGACTGCTTTAAAGACCTCCTTGGTAGTAACACCAAAGCATCTCCTACTATACTTAACTCTGCTGGGAAAACACTGTTGCTCCCACAGAAATAGCAAGTATCTTTAATTAGGCTTCCACAGACCTGACCACATTCCTCCTCCCAGACCGGGCACCAAAGGCCAACAAAGTTGATCATACAGGACAAAGCAATACACCTGGCCCTGATATGGATCCCCCAAAGTTCTATTTTAATCATGTCACAGTAAAGGAAACTGACAACTATATTAAAAAGGTTCTGCAGAAAACGAATCAGTGGACACATGGTAGATATGAAGTTCCTGGCCCAATCTCTGAACATACTAACAATTTCCTTGGCCAGAATATTCAACATGTCCTTACAACTCTCCCAGTTCCCTGAAACCTGGGAAGCTGCAATTGTTATTCCAGTCCACAAAAGTGGAGATTGCACCAATGTAACTAAGTATAGCCAGATATCTATCCTTTCCTCACTGTCCAAGGCCCTGGAGAAAATTGCTTCTGACCAGTTGGACTCGTACCTAAATAAATATAACTTGTTCTGCAAGCAACAACATGATTTTTGAAAACTCCATAGCACTGGAACTGCACTGGCTGAGTACACCAACAATTTACACACAGCACTCAGCAAGGGACACATGATTGTGGCTACTTACATAGACCTGACCAAGGCATTTAACCTCATAAACCATCGTTACAGGAAAAGCTATCCACACTAGCCCTCTCAACTGAAACCCTCTCATGGTTTAGATGCTACCTCTCAGGGGTGTCACAGAGGGTCGGGATCAAAGGAGTGCCCTCAAATGCCCAAAGTGTCACTGCTGGGGTCCCATGTGGGTCAATACTTGGCCCTCTCCTCTTCTGACTTTTTATCAGCAGTCTTCCAGAAACCTGTCCACATTCCAAACTGCTACTTTATGCTGACAATGCGGTAATCTATAACAGTAGTTCTCAGATGGCTGATCTCACCAGTGATCTCCAAAGCAGATTTAAATCCCTTGAAGAATGGTTTACAAGGAATAAACCTGTACTTAACTACAAAAAACTAAGTTGATGCTATTTGTGGGGCAGCATTACAAAAAGAAGGTCTCTCATATGGTTATCCTGAACGCACATGGTGCCACCCTGGAACAAGTGGAAACCTTTGAGTACCAGGGTATCACCCTGGATGATGCTCTTTCATTTATCCCCCATGTTGACAACATAGCTAACCAGACCAATCAAAACTTAGGAGCACTCTACAGGCAAAAACTAAATCTTACCACCGATGCAAGATGAATGGCAGTCTAAGAAATTATACTCCCCCTCATTGGCTATGGTCTCCCCGTTAATGATGCATCCTATGAGACTATCCTTAACAGGATATGCATGGTCCTCAGCAAAGCCTGTTGCTTTGTTAGTGGGGCACATAGACTAACACACACTTGCTCTATGTACTCCCAAACTGGATGGCTCCCACTTCAAGAAAGACTGCAATACGAGACATGCTTTCTGGCAAGAAAAGCCCAGTTGGGCCTCACCCCATTTGTTATCAGTGATCTTCTCCACTCAGTCAAAAATAACTCTGCAACTAGGAGACAAGCTCTTGAAAGTCCCTCACTGTAAAACCAGTCTAGGAAAGTGCTCATGTGCACCCCATGCTACCTGTTGTATGAACGATCTCCTGGAACCAATATGGGGCCTAGCCAAGATTTCCCAGTTTAAGTCCTCTCTGAAGAAAGAGCTTAAAAAGAAAGCCTCCTGCTGTTGTTACACCCGATAAACTTCACCTTGATACAAATGTTAATCCTCTATTGCCTGTAGCCAATTTACCCCTCTGCCACCTCACAGCTGCAACCCCTAAAACTGAATAGCCTTAAACCTTATTTGCGCCTTTGTCTGATAATGACAAAGCTCTATTTTGGTTAGCACTGTTCCTGTCCTATTCTTCAAAAATGTACAGGCGACTGAGTTTTGTCTGAATTCCACTATTGTTTGAACCTGACCAGGCTCTAACTGACCCTCTGTTGTTAGTGTCCTATTCTTATTGAATGTATATCATTGACCAGGCTTTTCTTTAGCCAGTCTATGTACCCTACATGTGTTGTATTGTAACCTCAATTGATGTGGAACCTTTGGAAAAGAGCACTTGTGCTTAAAGGTGTTAGTCTGAAAATCTAATAAATAAATACATAATAAACATTAAGTAAAGGGATATATGGTTTACTGTCTTACTATGGGGAAAGGGGTGCAGCACCCCATACGTTGAATGGGAAGAACACCCCTCCCCCCTCAGCTAGTGGTCAAACAGGAATTCAGCATGTTTGCCGTTCATTTGCATCACCAGGTAAGAAAAAAGGTTTGTCTCCCCATACGACGCACAGGGGTAATGCCAAACTTCACCCAACAACTAACACACCAAAATCTGGCCAATGGAAAATCATGTACACAAATGCTCACAGCCTGGGAAATAAGATCCCAGACCTGCAGGCAAAATGTCAGAGGCTAAACTGGACATAGTAGCAATTAGTGAGACGTGGTTTACCAGTAACCACACTTGGGAGACTTCAGTACCTGGCTATGTATTGTTCAGAAGAGACCGAGGTGCAAAAGGGGGAGGAGTGGCCCTGTATGTTAATGAAAATATCAAAGCTACAGAAATTCAGAATACACATAAGGAGCCAGAAGAACTGTGGGTCACACCCTGGAAACAGGAAATGGGACAGCCATAAGAACTGAGATTGTCTACAGGCCCCAGACCAGAGGAGGACATAGACACATTACTGTTAGAAGATATACAAAACATGACAGCTAAAGGGGAGGTTCTGATAATGGAGACTTCAACATGCCGGATACAGATTGGTCAATACCAGCAGGAACATCTGCCAGAACTAGACTCATAGTGGATTCCCTGCAGGAGGGCCTCAAACAACTAGTACAGCAACCCACAAGAGACAGGGCTATCCTAGATCTAGTACTGACTAACAAAGAAGGGATCACAGCTCTCCAGGTAGAAGGTCACCTGGGGCCAGTGACCATCACATGGTATGGTTCAATTTGGCTACTACATCTAAATCATCCCATTCCAAGGCAAAATATGGGACTTCAGAGGAGCTGACTTTGATAAGATGGCCAACAGAGTTAAGCTAGCCCTGGCAAAAAGAAACACAGGTGAGGGGGTACAGGCAAAGTGGGCAAGCATTAAGGATGCAATACTTGAAGCAACATCCCATTGTGTTAGACAGAAAAGGAAGTGCAAAAGAAGAAGGAAACCACTTTGGTTCTCAAATACAGTAGCAGAAAAGGTCAGAGCCAAAAGGCTGGCCTTCAGGAAATATAAGGGAATACAGCGGGATGAAGATAGGGAGGCATACCAAACTGCCCTAAGGGAAGCAGGTAAGGCAGTAAGGCAGGCAAAGTCCCAAACTGAGGAAACACTAGCACGAACAGTAAAAGAAGGTGACAAGACTTTCTATAGATACATTAATGAAAGGAGAAAGTCCAGAGGGGGTATTGCTAAGCTTAATGGAGAAAAGGGAGCATGTGAGGAGGAGGACCCTGTAAAGGCATCTATCCTAAATAGATACTTTTGCTCAGTATTTACTGAAGAGAAGGTAGGGCAGGGCCCACAGCTCAGCATCATGGACACAGGGGGAGGGAGGTGAGCACTACTCCTTCACAAAAGAAAGGTCCTACAAGAGCTTGCTAAGCTCAGGGTGGATAAGGCAATGGGACCTGATGGCATACATCCCAGGGTACTTAAGGAGCTAAAGGAGGAACTAGCAGAGCCATTAGCAGAATTGTTAGTGAGTCTCTGAGCACAGGAGAGGTCCCAGAAGACTGGAGAAGGGCTCATGTGATCCCACTCCACAAGAATGGTAGCAGGGAGGAGGCAGGGAACTACAGACCGGTCAGTCTTACCTCTGTAGTGGGCAAGATTATGGAGGCGCTCCTTAAGGAAGGATAGTGCAACACCTGGAATCCATAGGGGCACAGGATCCAAGATAGCATGGGTTTACAAAAGGAAGGTCCTGTCAAACTAATCTCATAGATTTCTTTGACTGGGTAACCAGAGTGGTGGACCAAGGGGAGCAGTTGATGTCGCCTACCTTGACTTCAGCAAAGCTTTTGACACTGTTCCACATAGAAGATTGATAAATAAGCAGGGTAGGCTCGTGGTGGGTAAGTTGGTCAACTGGGTGGCAAACTGGTTGACGGGCAGAAAACAGAGAGTGGTGGTAAACGGTATACAGTCAGAAGAGATGCAAGTCACAAGTGGGGTACCTCAGGGATCAGTCCTGGGGCCAGTCCTCTTCAACATCTTCATTAGTGACCTTGCAGATGGACTAGAGGGTAAGGCTTGTCTGTTTGCCGATGACACCAAGATCTGCAACAGAGTAGATGATCCAGATGGGGTGGGCAGAATGAGAAGAGATCTGGATAAACTAGCAGAATGGTCAGAAGAGTGGCAACTGGGATTTAATGCAAAGAAGTGCAAAATCATGCACATAGGGAAGAGAAGCCCTGAAGCCACTTATAGGCTGGGAGGGGAGTTGCTAGCAGTCACAAAGGAAGAAAGAGACTTGGGCATCAACATCACTGATGACCTAAAATCATCCAAGCAGATCTCTAAAGTAGTAGGTAAGGCTAGGGGGGTGTTAGGGTGTGTTAGTAGGGGTATCACAAGTCATAAGAGGGAGGTAATAATCCCTCTGTACAAGACACTGGTTAGGCCCCATCTGGAGTACTGCGTGCAGTATTGAAGGCCCCACCTTCACAAGGACATTAACCAAATTGAGGCAGTCCAGAGAAGGGCAACCAAAATGGTGCAGGGACTGCATCAGAAGACATATGAGGACAGATTAATGGAGCTCAATATATATACCCTTGAGCAAAGGAGGGAGAGAGGTGATATGATCGAGGCATTCAAACACCTTAAGGGCATAAACAAGGTGAAAGAGTCTAACATGTTTAAATATAAGTAAAATAGCAGGACAAGAGGACACAGCATGAGATTAGAGGAGGCCGATTAAGGGGAATGTGAGGAAATTATTTTCACAGAAAGGTGGTGGTGGATGCATGGAATGGCTTACCAAGAAGTGGTGGCTATGAATACAGTGCAGGGCTTCAAACAGGCATGAGATAGGCATAAGGGAGCAATACAAATGACTATGAATAGATAGGCCACCAACAGAGCAAAGGCCGATGGCACATTTATAAGGTAGAAAAAGAAATGGGCAGACTGGATGGGCCTTGCGGTCCTTATCTGCCGTCAACTTCTATGTTTCTATGTTTCTATGAAACAGAAGAATAATAACATTTATATAACTATGAGTGCTTCCATGTTTGGCATATATTGATATTTCAAAAATGATAAGCCTTATTGAATTATAATACAGTACACCAGACTAACATTATGAAATGTGGAAGGTATATAATGCTAATAATAATTATTTTATATGACAACAATAGTTAATATAACTTACCACTTAGAAAGTTATAAATGATGGGGTTTGCTGCACTGTTAGCATACACCAGCCAGTGTGAAAATGTAAACCATGCATAAACAGTTTCTCTGTCATCTGTGTGGTCAAACATCCCAAATACTCTAGAATGAAAATGTAAATACAATCAGCTATTAATAAATAGGAATTAGAGGATACTAGTATTTCATTTCATTTCATTTCGTAAAACTACTGTATAACAGCATGTCATTTTAATTAGCCTGCCAAACTGAATTGGCCAAAAAATAAATTGTTCTTTGTATGCATGTCTCCAAACACTTACTTGTTCACAATAAACATCTAACAAAGGTAAGAAGAAACAAAAAATAGAAACAGAAGAGGTGTTTTTATAATATACCTAATAGATGATCTAATACCCATTTAAAAACTGTTTTTAATCCACACCCTCAGCAGATGTGTTCCTCTTAATTACTTTATTATGCCTAATCGTTCTTCTGATTTCAAGGCTGATTTCAGAATAAAAGCAGTCTGTTTAATTTACTGCAGTAAACTAGTGACCTTTCTCAATGTGAGAGGTACTGCAAATAAGCAAAGATGCGCCATATTTTCTGTGTACACTGTTCAAAGAATGGTGATGGTGAGTTGGCGACTGTCTGCATTACGTGTGGGCAGAGTATGCAGAAGTTTATGGTCTGCCTCATTCAGTACAGAACTGCTCAATCTGTCTGGTATTAGAAACACTTATAATGTTGTAAATGTTACAGTTTATTTCAACTTAGATTTTATTTCTAATTTCTTAAACCATAAAAAATAAATATTTGCAATATTCAAAGACTGGATAATAGACACATTGACTAATCATTAATAGACAACAGAATGATAGAGATTACAGTGATTCTTGAAACTGGGGTCTATATTTTGCCATCTTTCAAAGAAAGTATTGTATATTATTAAGGCTGCAATTAACAGTGTTAAAGCCATGTCCATTTTAAGCAGCAATTGCATGAAAGTAATACAAGTTAAAGATCATTGGAACTTTAAAATATAGTCGTGTTACTGTAACCAATAGAATATACAATAGTAGCAATTGAAACTGTGTTTAAGTCAAAAAAAGTTCCTTAGACTTTTCATCGGGTTGTAACTGAAGATGGGTGAAGTAGCCAGAATTTGTTTCACAAATTATTTCATAAAGTTGTCAAAAATTGTGAAGGACTGACTTTCTAAAGTTTTTACCAGGCAAAGTGATTCTTTTTTATTCAAATTGACCTAAATGCACTGCCAAAAAGTTGATACATCACCATAATTTCACCTGACTTCATCTGAAAAAGTGCAAGGAGCACTCATTTTGAAGTGGCAGAGTTGTATAGTGGGAACTTTGTGAAGTAGTTTGCAAAAGTGAATTTCTCAACTTTGCCAAAACTTTGCAGGTGAAGTAAAACTGCAAAATCTCTAGTTGTCCCATATTTCCCCCAAGAAAGAGACAGATCCATTTGGGGATGGGTGCTCAGATCAGCCATTAATTTATTACTTGATACAACCCATTATGTCACATGTTTTCTTTTGAATCATATCAACAAGTTTAAAGATAATTGGTCACAACATTCAAATCATCCTTCTGCTTTTTACAATTTATATACACCCTTCTTTATATTTACACCCACTATATTTTTACTATAATTCAAACATTATATTCTCTTTCTTTATAGCCAATTTTTCTCCTCGTCTTCTCACCCCCAGACGTAGAATCTGGAAGGCCCTTCTTATTATTATTGGGACGTAATGGTGTGAAACCCTTTACCACATTTCTTCTCCTCTGTTGTTGTTGTTCTCTATTTTTGTGTGTTCTTCTTCTCCCCTCCTCACCTTTCCCCTCCTCTCTTGAAAATTTACTATCCACTTTTCACCACAAGGCCGTCTCCAACTTGTGTTGGATGATGGATGTTTCCCCCTAAAAAACTTCCCCTTGTTACCTCAATTGCCTTCTCCATTCCTTGATACTCCCTATGGTTTCCGTGTTAAAAAAATTCAACCCCTAGGTCTGACAAGTGTATCCTGTCTGGTCTGTAGAATTCATTCTTTTTTCATCTATGCCTCTCCTAATGACCCTGTCCCCATTGGCTGTAAGCCATGTACCTATTCTTCTATTCATCCTCCATCTTACTCTTTCCATGTGAGGTGGCTATGAGCATACCTCCAGACTGTGCAGGGTACCATGTCTGACCATGTCAGAGTTGCCTGTTGCCACCACTTCTTTATTATATTCATGTCATATTTGATTTGTAGAAAAATATCCAGCCACTGTCTTGACCCAATGTCATTTCTTCCTAAATGTATTATAATAATTTCCAGCTGTGGGCATCTCTCCTTCATGTCTCTCAGTGTCTGGAGCAGCTGGGCCCACTTCATGCCCTGGTGCCTTGCCAGGACACCCTGCATTGTCTGGGATTGGATCTTGATATAGCTGCCTACCCCCTTCCTTTTTGGACACTCTCCTCTCTGCCCAATAAATGTAGGAGTGCCCACATATCCAGACCTCCAGTCTCTGACCCGTACCTACTGAAAGACCAAAAGTGTGTATATGATTAAAATGAACACTGAAGTGACTGTTTTTCATCTTGTGGCTTTGGTTCTTGTGCCTTGCCCAGCCAACACCCCCCCCCATGTCCTAGGGAGCCTCCTATTTCTCCCCTCCCTTCCTCGCTGTGCCCCTTCCCTTACATAACCTGTGAATGAAAGGAAACATGGTTAATCATTTGTTCAAGGGTCTTATGTGGCATTTATAGCAATCAGATTTCCAGAGCACGACCCCTTGTACCTGTTTGATTGAACCCCTTGCTGCTGACAATTGGGATGCTATCCCAATTCTGAATGAGTGTGATGAGTAGTTCTTTGGGTCCTCTTCCAAAATTTCCATGCACGTTTTAAGGACCGTTGCTACCTGACAGCATGTGACTCTCTTCCCATCCCTGTGAATAAAGAATTGCCATTGTTTTTTAAGACGCACTGAGGCGTAGGCCCATAGTGCCCATACTGGGCAAATGGCCACCTTGTGTGTTTTCTCGAGGTGTATCCAAGCACCATTGCCATCCTGATCTGTTTTTGACTTTCTGATCCATATAGCAATTGTGTCCTCCTGCCATGACAGATCTTCCACCTCCACGCCACCACCTGTGATGTTTAAGTTGTGCCCTGTTGCTTCACTCACCCTCAGTGCACTATGGTACATTGTTGTAAAAGTGGCTTGGAAAAGCAAGCCTTCTCCTTCTGATTGACATATTGCTGCCATTGCATTCCTTAGGCCTGCTAGCAGTCTCTCTGACACCAGTTTTCTCTCATCTCTCCCTTTGGTCCCTAAATGTCCTCATCTCTGGATCATCCATCTTACCAACAAGGTTTGAGTTGGGTCCCACAACCGTCTCAGGTTTCAGATTATGCTGATGGCTGCTAGGTGTAGTCCTATTGTCATGTGTGTCATCCCTGTCTTCCACTGGCACACTACATACTTTCCTACTTGATTGTCCATGACTTGCCCACTTACCTCCATGCTGTGCCAATCCTTAAAAGCTCAGAATGCTCACCATGCTCCTTTGTAGTCTCTGTGTGTCCTGGGGGCCAGGAGTTGCGAAATAACACTTCGGCTCCTTCCAGTCTACTTCCCAAATGTCTTCCATTATGTGTATCTTTTGTGCCTCTGCCTTTGGTGATGAGGCCTGGAACTTGTCCAGCTACAGACGGGAGATGCTGTCAGCTATTGTGTTTTGTATCCCCTCTATGTACCTAGCCCTAAAGAACATATTGAGCTTCAAACCCTGCAGTACTAACTGCCTCAGCACCTGTAGCACCAGTTGGGTTGATGTTGTTGAGAATATCCACTGCTGCCTTGTTATCACACCAGAAAGTCACTTTTTGTTTCCATAGCTCAGCTCCCCATATTAATGTGCACGTCCATATTGGCATGATTTCAAGCAAGGTGATGTCTCTGGTTAAACCTTGATTTTATCATCTCCCTGGCCAGGCTTTGGAGAACCACTTCCCCCTACAATAACCCCACCCCATGCCTAGCCACCCAGCGGTGTCTGTATACAGGTCCAGGTCAGTATTAAATAACCACTCATCTTTCCAAAAAGATGTGCCATTGAACGTTTGCAAGAATACCTTCCAGTTTCCGAAATCCTTTCTCGTGTCCCTTGTGATATCCACCCAGTGGTGTGGCCTAGTCAACCCCCATGTGGTATGAGCCAGACATTTTGTGAATGCCCTCCCTGTGTTGATGGCCCAGCATGCAAAGCTGAGGTGTCCTATTAGTTGCTGCATCTGCCTTAGCTATTTTCTCTGCTCTACCCTGTGTTTTTGTAGGAACTCTCTCAACTTACTCACCTTTTTCTGTGGTAACATGAAAACTTATTCATGTGCATCTATCTCTATGCTCAGGAACTCAATAGCCCTGCTGGGGCCCTATGTCTTATCCAGTGCCAGGGGTGCTCCCAGTTCTTTGCACAGTGCCTGAAAACTCTTGAGCATAGCCTCAGTCTCTTCCCTGCCACTCCCTATCAATAAAAAATCATCCAAATAATGAAGTACTGTCTTTTGTCCTGACCTCTCTGAAATATGCCCTGCAGGCAGGTACCAAATAACTCAAAAGAGGCGCATGCCGTGGAGCAACCCATAGGCATGGCTTTGTTGAAATAGTACTTACAATCTACCTTAAAACCCAGCAAGTCCCAATCTACGGGGCACACCAGAAGGAGGCTGAATGGTGCCGCAATGTCAGTGTTCATGAACCACGCCTGTGGCATGGCCCTGATAATCTGCACTGCTTTCTCCAATGAGGCATGTGTCACTTTGTAGTGTCTTTCCTCAATGTAATCTTTCACTGATTCAACTACTTGGAAAGACAGGTGGTGTATCACCCTGAATTCCCCAGGTTGTTTCTTAGGTACCAGACCTAGGGGGTATATCCTCAAGTTGTCAAGCAGGAGAGCCCTAAAAGGCCCTTTATCCTCCCTGCATTCTTCTCTTTCTGCTGCTTATGCCACAGAATATTTTCTTTCCCCTTCACTGACCCTACATTTTTGCTTTCTCAGTATGTCCTAGGACCTTGACAATGTAGGCTGAAACCCCACATGAAGCCCTGTGAGCAATTTTTTCACTGCCTCCTGATCTGTGTGCCCTTCTAAAGCTTTCTCCCACATCTGGATATTGATTGGTGTGCATGCCATGTTAAATATGTGCCCCCCACATCCGGTCCTCATAGTTTGTCTTTCAACATTTTTGACCTCCCCTGCTAACCCTCCCAAAACCTCTGGTCCCAAACTGCCTCCTAAAGCCCCCTTGGACCCCCCAAAAGGGCTGGTTGGATGTGCCCTGTACTCCCCTGTATTTTCCCCATGCTACCCAGCTTGTCCTGCATCTTAATGCTGGGTGGGCCCCCCGCATTTTGAACATGCACGCCAAAACCTACACTGTGGTCAGGAACAAAATGCTTGGTTGAAACCCCAACAGCATTTTTGTAACAATGTGGTCATCTTCATCCCTTCCCATCTGGTGTGGACTGGCCTGTGACATAGTATATCCACAGATCTAACTCTTTGTTATCCCACCTGATATCTCTGTAGGTAGCCATCCTGTGTCTGAAAAACTCATCATAGAACAGCCAACCAAACCCACCTTTTGCTTTTGTCCTCCTTATAATTAGCTGGTAAATAATCAGGGGAATTCCCAACTCAGGCTTTTTCTCCATAACTATTGCTGAATATGTGGCAAAACCCATGAACCAGCTGTCCCATGTCTTACCTTTTGTGAATTTGTCTTCCTCTATTTTTCCTAGCAGCACCACTGCTGCTGCCATCTCCTCCTTCCTAATACTCTCTTTTTCATCATATTTTATCACTGCTTCCCTTCTCACTAATGCAAAAACATCCACATAGTCCCCTTTCTATATCTTTTATTTTGTTGCCAGGGGGCATGCTCTCCTATTCTCATCCTGGGTGACCCTATGTCCCTCATCCTCCCTTGCAGTGGTTCCACTTCCATTATGCCCCTGGCTCCCCCACTTTCTCCCTTCCCTGATTTGACTTCCCCTAATGTTTTTTCCAACCACCCTAGGCCATCCTGCCCCATAGCTGTGATCATTTTCTGCACATATTTTTTTATGCTGCTGTTCACATTCCCTTTCACATTACCTAGTGATGGGCATGGCAGAGGCCCCCCTGCCCCCGGGGCCTGCACTCTTACTTCATTTGGTGTTGTCATTGATGGTCCTGGCAGAGCGAGTGTGGTTGGTAGTAGTGGGGTGGGTGGCACAGGAGCTGCATCAGGGATCACAGGGGTCACCAGGGCAGCTGGCTGTGGTGGGGACCACTGGCTCTGGTCCATCCAGGCTTACTAGTCTTAGTGGTGGTCTTTTTGGGCTAGGAGATTGAGCCAGCCTACGTCCTCTGCTGCTGCTTTCTGCCTTGTCCCTCTTCTATTTTTCCTTTGATCTCTGAGTGTCCATGTCCTCCACCAACTCCCATACCTGACTGACCCACTCCTCCAACTCTATGATCACTTTATATGCTTCCTCCTTGGTTGGCATGCTCTTTTTTGGGGCTGTTTTCACCTCTGATTCCTATTTGGTAAAAAAACTGATGCAAAAAGAAATGAACATGTTAATCTGATGGATCTTCAAACCTCTGTCCAGCCCTCCATGTGGCTTGCCTGATGTCCACAGCCCAGCCTAGTTCTCCACTTGTCCCAGTCTTGTCCATAAACTTGTAATATATCTGCATTTGCTAGATGTGACTTGGCTATTTTGAATAAAACAACTCATAAACTGCATTTGCTATATGTGACTTGCGACTTGCAATCTACACGCTGAAACACACTCTTCGGCCCTGTTCGTGTGGCTTCCAGGCTATGTCATGTGACATCATCCCATATGGCACCAGCAGGCATCACTTTAGGTCTACCTCGTGGCAGCTCATCGGGCCTTCTTTCAACAATGCTTGAAACTCTTCTCTTGCTTTTCTGCCACACTCCACTTGTGTCCCCCTCCCCCTAGTTTCCATTGGTATTCAGCTTTCCACCGATCTACTTCTGCGCTGTCCTGCCCAACCATCCTCCCCTGCTGCCCACCTTGTTACAAATGCCTGTCTGCCTTTGTTGCATCCAATGCTGCAGTGTAGGCCCACTGGAACCTAAAGGTAAAACCAATGTTGCATTTGCTAGATGCGACTTGTGACTTGTGCCTTTATTAGCCAACACATAAATCACATTTGTTAGATGTAACTTGTAACTTGACTATCTTGGAATAAACAGCTCATAAACTGCATTTGCTAGATGCGACTTGCGACATGCAATCTACATTGTGTGCCTTCCAGGCCATGTGATGTGACATCATCCAATATGGCGTTGGCAGGCATCACTTTCTGCCTACCTCATGGTAGCTCATTGGCCTTTTTTCAACAATGCTTGAAGCTTTCCTCTTGCTTTTCTGCCTCACTTCCCTCATTTCCCCCTTCCCTTGAATTCATTAGTATTCAGCATCCCACTGATCTACTTCTGCACTGGCCTGCCCAACCATCTGCCCAACCATCTGCCCCTGTGGCCCACCTTGTTACAAATCCCTGTCTGCCTTTGTTGCATCCAGTGCTGTGGCATAGGCCCACCCAAACCTAAAGTAATACCAATGCTGCATTTTCTAGATGTGGCTTTTGACTTCTGCCTGAATTAGCCAACACATAAATTACATTTACTAGATGTGACTTGTGACTTGGCTATCTTGGAACAAACAACTCATAAACAGCATTTGCTAGATGTGACTTGCAACATGCACTCTACATTGTGTGTCTCCCAGGCTATGTGATGTGACGTCATCCAATATGGCGTCGTCAGGCATCACTTTGGGCCTACCTTATGGTAGCTCATCGGCCTTCATTTCAAAACACTTGAAACTCTCCTCTTACCTTTTTGCCACACTCCCTTCATGCCCCCCTACCCCTAGCATCCAGCCCTGTGGCATAGGTTCACAAGAAACAAAAAGTAAAACAAATGCTGAATTTGCTAGATGTGACTTGCGACTTGACTACTTTGAATAAACAACTCATAGACTGCATTTTGCAAGCTGCAACTTGTGACTTGGCTACTTTGAATAAATAACTCCTTGATTGTCTTTGCTAGATGCGACTTGCAACTTGACTACTTTGAATAAACAACTCCTAGACCACCTTTGCTAGATGTGAATTGTGATTTGACTATTTTGAATAAAAAACTCATAGACTACATTTGCTAGATGTGACTTATGACTTGCCTATTTTAAATAAAACAACTCATAGACTGCATTAGCTAGAAGCAGCTTGCGATGCCCTGGTCCCCATGCTGCTTATCAGTCACATGTCTCTTTCCTCCAAGTGCACATGCTGATTTTGTTAGATTCCTATCCATTCTCCAAATGAAAAAAAACATGTTTTTTTTGGATGTGAATAAGTAGATGGAACTTTAAAATGAACTCATGCAATGGCTCCAAAATCAATTAAAATTGCTGATCCGAAATGCAGCTCTCATACAGCTCACGTGCAGGTCATGCAAGCTGAAAGCTGGAGAGTAGCAAGTAAAAAAGTGGCTTCCTAACCCTCTGCAGCCACTTAAAAAAACCTTTAACCCCTACTTTTTTTATCAATTCCTCAAATCTGCTTCCTCTCCAACTCCCCCTTAGTCCTTCCCTTTTGTGATGTCACCACCACATTTCCTTCCCCTTTTTTCTGAGTCACCACTCCATGACCACTCCATTTCTTAACTTTCCTTCTCAAACTCCCCCCTTTGTGTCTCATATTCTCCAGGTCTTTCTTGGTGGGTCCCCTGGACAATCTAGTCTGCCCCTTAAAGGCACACCTTATTGTGACAATGGAGTTTGCCCCCTTCAGGGGCAGACCGTTGTCCCAGGACCCCTCCCTAAGATAAGTTGCTAGTGCTCAAAAAAGAGGAGGGGAATGGGGGTGGAGCAATAAGCCAGGAAAGGCAGAGGCATGAAGAGGAACTAGTAAATCAGAGGAGAATCAAGTGAGTGGGAGGGGAAAATGATAGGGTATATAACAAGGAGTGAAAACACAATCGGTCTCATTTGCTGGTTTTAAAAGTTTTGTTATAGTGAGATCAGTGCAACCAGCATGTCAGATTGGCTATCAAAGATTTGGTTTGGAAGAACCCAGTTTAAATCGGAAGAAAAGGGTTTGAGAAATGAAGAATTAATGCAAGGTAAAAAAAAAATATATATAGAGAAGGAATGTGGGTTGTTTTGTTTCGATATGATGTGCCCTTGAAGTTTTATGAATCTTTAGGTGATGTGGTCATTTGTGGTATTTTGTGCTGTTTTAGTCATTTGGCAATTGCTGTTGTTTGAAAAATGAGTTGAAAGTCAGCTGATTTGGCCGTAATGAAGGGTACTGAAAACAATTATCCTGATTAAGTATTTGGAGGCATCCTGTAATTTAGACCAGATCTTGCATTGTTGGGTTTAGGAACTCTTACTCATGGTAGGGGATCCTAGTGTGGTACAAGGACACAAGCAGAGATGTTATTTAGTGACAGACTACATGGTTTGAGGGCACAGGGGGGTTCTTTGTTGAACAATAAGCAGAGAGAGCGCTTGGTGGGTTTTGAGGGCTTGCAGACAGAACATTGTCTTTGTTAAAATGGGGAACTCCATGGAGAGAACATGGGAAGCATGCCAGGCACTAGCAGAGGTCGGAGCTCTGGGCTACAGCAGCATTAATAGTGGAGAGCACCCCTTTCCTTTTCATTTTTATTTGGGGAACAAACTTTAAGAAGCAAGGCAATATAGGAAAGGAGAGAAATGACTAATGTCAGCTGAACAAGACCTTGAGATGGCAAAGGAAGCCATGCCGTGGATGTGTTAAGTGGCATCTGATGTCACAATGAGGGGAGTGGATCGATATGGGGTGTGTTGCTTCAATTAATTAAACAAAAAAAATTAGGTTGAAGTCTAAAAGCATAGTAGGACTAGGCCCAATAAGAAACCAGGCGGCTGGCATTTTTTGTATTTGTTCTGGGCATCAGGTAGGCTGCTCGGCAAGGGGGATTTTTTAAGCAACTGGGACAATCAAAGAAAAAAGGAAAATTTTTTTGCTATGAAAACTGTGTGGGGAGTGGGGGAGGAATAGAAATTTATGACCCGGGGAGTTGAACAAGGCCACGAGGGAGGCCACGCGGTGGTGGTCATGGTATGTGATGTCACACCGGGTGGCTGGGGGGTGAGGGTGGGGGAAAGAAAATGACCACAATGTCTGGGATATGAGGCATATACACTGTAGAACTAGAAATGTGCATGTAAAGTTTATACCATGCTTTTCTGTCATGTTATTAGTTTAAAATCAGCTGATCGCAGTGGGGTTTTTAACAGCTGATTTGTGGTCATGATCCTAGCTATTGTTGTCACTTATGCAGTATTTACTGCATTTTTTGGTGCTGCAATCTGCCACCATGATGATGCTGGGGCTAAAGGGGCTACCTTATATACCAAAAATAAATAAAATAATATAATCTTTTGTTTTGTTAGTATGACGGGAGAACTATCTGGAAGTCATGCAGTTTTTTCAATGTGGCATGGCTCTATCAGACCAGAATAGTGATGAAATGGGGTGCAGGGTGCCTGGGGAGGCCTATGCCCAATGGAGAGAGGTAGGAGTCTGAGATTTGTTAATCTAAAAAAGGGGGTGAATTTGGGTTTCTAACAAAAGGATAATGAGCACCAACTTTTTTAGTTGTTTTTCAGCATTTCTTAAAGCACGCCAAGAAGAGACATGGCACCAAAGAAGAGCAAGCCATCTAGGGAGGATGCATACAAGGCGATTATAGAGTTGGCTGAGAAGGCCAACATGATGTGGCAACTGGTGGAAGGGGATGAGCCTAGATGGTCTGCAGAGAAGCGGAAAGCAGAGAAGGGGAAAGAGGGCAGAGAAAAAAAGGCTGATAAGGAGTCCAAGAAGGCCACTGGTGGTGGCACCTCCCCGAATGGTCAGCCCAGCACCTCTGCCCTATGGGTCCCTAGAGTCACAAGTACCCTCCCCAGAACCATGGATGGTGCCCCGGAGGTACCTAGGGTGGAGCTTCGGGCCTCAGTTGCCCCATCACCCCTGGTGCCGCAGATAACAATGCAGTCACAGGAACCAGGACTGATGCAGATCATGGACAACAGACCAACAGGTAGTGTCTCAGATTCCATTGGTGAAAGTATCAAAGAATATATAGGTCAAATAATTGTGACTTTATGGGTAGGGGGTTAGAACAGATGGAGTCAGCATTAGCAGAGATTAGAACAGAGAAAGAAGCCACAGGGGAGGAGGAGAAGAAGGAATCAGTTAGTCTTGGAAAGGATACATGGGAAATTGGTATGCCTGGCACGAGGATAGGGGAACATGTGCCTTTGGCTACAAAGGAAAAGATATAGAAATGGGGTTATGTAGACATATTTGCTCTGGTGAGTAGGGAGGCGGCAGCCAAATATGAGGAAGCTGAGAGTATAGGAAAAAGTGAGATGGCAGCCACTGTAGTTTTATTGGGTAAAAAAGAAGAAGACAAATTCACTAAAGGTAAAACCTGGGATGGATGGTTTGTTGGTTTTGCTACATATTCCACCATAGTGATGGAGAAGAAGCCAGATTTGGGGATCCCGCTGATCACATACTCACTGATCATATGGCGGGCGAAAGCAAAAGGGGGTTTGGGATGGATATACTATGACAAATTCTTTCAGTAGAGGATGGCTACATACTGGGATGTAAGATGGGACACAAAACCGATAGATTTATGGATGGATTACGTTACCAACAAATCCACCCCAGAAAGGGACGGGAATAGGAAAGGGGGTTTGTTACAAAAATGTTGTTGGGGATACAACAGGGCATTTTAGGCACACATGTTCAAAATGTCGGGTACCCATCCAGCATCGAGATGTAGGACTTTGTGGAGCCAGGGGACTTGCTTAGGGACCAAGTCCAGTGGGAAAATCCTTAATCTGTCTATTGAGGAGGACAGGAGACATGCCACCAGCCCTTTCAAGAAGAGCAAAGTTATAAGGGTCAAACCTGGAACAGAGGAACGAGGGTCAGGGGCCATGGGAATAGAGGAGCCCAGCCATGTTGATTGGTCTGGTCAAGGGGCAAGAAAGAGAGGGGGGCCATGGGGGGGAAGGGAACAGGGAGTGATTTCAGGCTGCCAAGACTCCTAACAAGAGGGGAACCTGGGACAGGTGGCTTGCAGGGTACCCAGACAAAAAGGCGGCAAAAATGCTACTGGAAAGTTTTTAATTTGGTTTCTCCCTCCAGTGCAACATGCCAAGGCAGGCGAGGGAAGCAAAGAGTCTGGGGTCAGTTAGGGGAAAAGAAGACATTTTGAGACAGAAGATTGAAAAGGAGAGGGTAGCAGGAAGGGTGAAAGGCCCATATCCATTTCCCTCAATAGGCAGATTGAGGATTTCCACACTGGACTTGGTCCCTAAAAAGCAAGAAGGGGAATACAGGGTGATATACCACTTGTCTTTTCCAGAGGGAGATTCCGAGAGCAATTTTATAGGTGAAGAACACAGCAGAGTGACCTACACCACGCTGGAAGAGGCGGTGCAAATCATAAGGATGACCCTGATGCCTGGCTAGTGAAGACAGATATTGAATCAGCTTTCCATTTACTGCCTGTTAGAAGGGAGGGAGGATTGGGACCTTTTGGGGTTTAAACTGGGAGAACAATACTATTTCAATAAGGCAGTGCCCATGGGTTGTTCAATAGCTTGTGCTACATTTGAAACGTTCAGCACCTGCCTGCAGTGGGTCTTTCAACAGAAAACCGGGTACAAGACTGTGATACACTATTTGGATGACTTCCTACTGATAGGCAGTGGATGCAAGGAGGTCAAGAATATGCTAGCGAGTTTTCAACTAGTATGTGAGGAGCTTGGTGTGCCCCTGGTGCCAGAAAAAACTAAGGGACCTAGCGGGGTTTTGGAGTTCCTTGGAATTGAGATAGATGCACTGAGGGAGATATTTTGTTTACCTGAGAAAAAAGTACTGACATTAAGAGAGTTGGTTCAGCAACACATGAGCAAGTGATAAGCCACTTGAATTTTGCCTGCAGGGTAATTGGACCAGGGAGGCCATTCACAAGGAGACTGGTGAGGGCAACAGCTGGGGTGACAAAGCCAAATCATTGGATGGACTTAAACCGAGGGGTAAAAGATGATTTCAAGGTATAGGAGGAATTCTTAAGCAGCTACAATGGCATATCATTTTGGCATGAGGACTGGGTCTACAATACCGATCTGGAACTATATACGGATGCAGCAGGGGGGATGGGGATGGGAGGGTAATTACGAGGAAAATGGTTTGCAGATCCCTGGCTGGAGGAATGCATAAGTGATGGCAGGGTTAAGGACATTACATTATTAGAAATTATGTCAGTTTGAACATGTACGGTGGTGTGGGGGGAGGAGTTGCATAATCAGAAGGTGACTTTCTGGTGCAACAATAAGGCAGTGGTAGACGTCTTGAATAAAAAGGGAGCCAGGTCAGAGCCCATAATGTGGGTAATAAGGCAATTAATTTTGAGGGGGTTAAGGCTGAATATGTCATTTAGGGCCAAGCACATAGATAGGGTGAGGAATATCCTAGCTGCAGCCTTTCCCGTCTGCAGCTGTACCATTTATGGGAGCTGGTACCAACAGCAGAGGAACTGAAAACGCCCATCCCAGTGAACATTTGGGATGTTGGCAAGAGGGAGCTAAGATACTGTTTCAGAACTCGTGGGCACCACGGACCTTGAGGGCTTATGAAGGGGCATGGTGGGTGTTGCAGGATTTCAGAGTGGCACACCACATGGAGGTAAGTGGGGCCGTAACAGAAGATCAACTAGGGAAGTTTATGGTACAGCAATGGGAGAAGGGTTTAGCATACAACACAATGGGGGTTGGGAGTATACATAGCCGGGATCAGTGTAATATGCAGCCTGAAGAGAAGGCAGGATCCCACAAAATCATTGATGATATGGAGGATGTTACAAGGCTGGAGCAGGTTGAAACAGAGAAAGAAGGACAGTAGACGCTCAATAGCCGAGCACTGGCTATCCAGACTGAAGGGAGTACTTGCTGAGGTTTGTAGGTCCAAGGATGAAGCACAGTTATTCTTTACAATATATGTATTAATGATTCGAGGAGGCATTGAAAGTGAGTGAGGCAGTAGGTCATGGGGGTAAGGATGATAAAGGGGGGGCTGGAATGGGAAGATATAAGTTGGGGACGGGAAACAATGCAACTGGTAATTAAAATATCAAAAACAGATCAGATGGGAAAAGGTTGTGTCATAACCATAAAACCCCATCCTTAAGGAACTTTGTGTCTAGTGAAGGCTCTGTGGGGTTATGCCGAAGAAAGCTGCAAAAAATAAAGGAAGGTTATTCATACATGGGGACGGGAAGAAGGTGACCAGTTACCAGGTTACAGCCGTACTGAAAAAAGGCATGGAGTTTTTGGGCAAGAACCCAGCTAGCTATTCTTCCCATTCATTCTGTATAGGAGCCACATCAAAATGGGTGGCTGAAGGAGAATCAGTGAACAACATGTTGAAAATGGGGTGCTGGCAGTCTGCCAGTTATAAAAGGTACATTTGTGCTTTCCAAGTTTGAAGTTTTAACATGCCATTTATATTTTATTTTTCAGGTAAAGGCCGGGGGGGGTGAGCAAAAGTCATGGGAATTTTGATATTAAAGTGTCTTGTTTAAATCCAATAGGTAGAGGGAGGATAATGGAAGTGTGGATCTGTGGGCATTCCTACATGTACTGGGCAGAAAGGAGAGCGGAAAAGAAGGCCGGGGGAAAGCAGCTATACCAGGACATCAGACAATGTAGGCTGATATGGCATGGCATTCGAGGGATGAAGTGGGCACAATTACTTCCTTTGTTATTGGAAATGAAGGAACGGAGACCTATGCTGGATTTGATTATCATACAGCTGGGAGGGAATGATATAGGGGGAAAAACCATGGGTAGACACATACCTAAAGATAAAGAGGGATTTGGAGAAGATAAGACAGGGGTGGGCAGAGGTGACCCTGGCATGGTCTGACATGATACCACGGAGGGTATGGAGACATGCATGCAGACATGCAGCAGTGGATAGAGCCAGGAGAAAGATGAATAGGAGAGTGGGAACATTGGTAAAAAGCATGGGAGGACACATAATAATGAGAGGAGAGGAAGAATGGGTAGATGAATTCTACAGATCTGACAGAGTACACTTTTCAGACCTGGCCATAGACATGTTTAACACAGAGATGATGGGTGCAATTGAGACCTGAAGAGACAGACAAACAGATAGATCCGAGGGGGAAGGACAGTAAGGAAAGGGGAGAAGGGAGGGTGCCGAGGGAAGGCCAGTCATCCATTGCAAGCTGGAGGCAGGCTATGGGAAAAAAGAGGGGGAGGGGTAATGGAAAAGAAAAGGAGGAGAAGGAGAACAACAGAAAAAGAAGACGGTGGTCTCTGTTATCACCGTTACCTGTAAGAAGAGAGAAGAAGAAGGCTCCCAGGTTTTCACCTAGGGAGACGAGAAGAAGTGGAAGAAAAAGTGAAGTGAACTAATATTGATATGTAATGCAATAGAATAAAAGAGGTGTAATAAGACAATCGGTCAAGATGATTATGGAACTGTAACAAAGAAAATATGGTTCATAATAAATTGATTGCTGATCTGAGCACAACAACATACTGGTGGTCTGTCTTTCTTGGGAAGGGGTGGAATCAGGAACAATGGAGTTTCACCCCCCCAAGGGGCAGACCAAGTTGTCCTGGCAGACCCCTTCCCTAAGGATAAGTGGTAGTGCTCAAAAAAGAGGAGGGGAATGAGGGGGTGGAGCAACAGAGCAGGAAAAGGAGGGGCATGAAGAGGAACAAGTTAATCATAGGAGAATCAAGTGAGTGGAAGGGGGAAAATGATAGGGTATATAACAAGGAGTGAAAACACAACCTGTCTCTTTTGCTGGTTTAAAAAGTTATGTTACCACCCACCCACCCCAAAAAGAACAAGGAAACAAAGAAAAAGTGTCTCTTGGATAAGGGGCCAAGAGGGTCTGCCAAAGGTGGATGGCAGGAGACGTCCGGGTAGACATCTTTGGAGGACTGCGAAAGGTGGATGGCTGGAAAAAAGAAAGGGGGAAAAAGAGGAAAAAAGAGAGGGAATGGAAAAGGAAAAGGAGGAGAAGGAGAACAACAGAAAAAGAATAAAGAGGTCTCGGTTATCACTGTTAGCTATAAGAAGAGAGAAGAAGAAGGCTCCCAGGTTTTCACCTTGGAGGTGAGAAGAAGTGGAAGAAAAAGAGAAGTGAACTAATGTTGATATGTAATGCAATAGAATAAAAGAGGTGTAATAAGACAATAGGCCAAGATGATTATGGGAATGTAACAAAGAAAATATGGTTCATAATAAATTGATTGCCTATCTGAGCACAACATACTGGTGGTCTATCTTTCTTGGGAAAGGGAAGGAATCCGGGACAATGTGAATTTCTATTGTGATGCTTATTTCCTGGTCTCTCAAACCCTGAAACACAATACAGTATTCTGATGATGTAATTTTTGTCCTTCATCAATAATTATTTCTAAGACAGCAAATTCTAAAACATTTTTCTTTTAAAAATTAATACTATAAATGTATAGTGACAACATTTTTGCTATGTGCCAAGGCATTCAGTTTACCTGTTTTTAGCAGTTGAAATTAAAATGACATGTTTTTCCCTCAAAATATTGTGGCTGTGGGAGCTCAGTGTGGATGTAACATTGACAGAGACACAATTTAGTGTCTCTTCATTATTATTTTTTTTGTCTTAAAGAATGCTTTGTTTTAAATACAATGCAGCAAGGAAAACAATCTCAGGTGCATTTTATATTTTCAGAATTGAAACAGAATTAAGTGCCTTATGTGTGGTTTGAACCCAGGCCACTCCTGAATAAGGCATGTACAGTATTTCACTTTCTCTTCTGTTCATATGTCATATACAGTATATACGCAATGCTCCACTGAAAAGAAAAATACATTTTATATTTCCATGGATCTTTCAGTAACTGTCAAAAGACATAAATGCACTTAAACAGAAATGTAGTATATTAAAAGACACAAAATGCAAGGGTAATAGTCTAAGAACTGAAAAGAAATGAACCTGACTCACACAGTATTTAAAAAGGGATACAGTGAAGTCCTGAGGAAATACATAGTTATAGATACATCAATACAGCAGCAAAGATGGCAGAAAAAGGTCTGTTAGCCCAATTAGTCTACCCACCCTACCTAATTACTCTGCACTGGTCCTAGTGGCTATCCCTTCCCTATGTTTCTGCCTCCCACGTTTTTAGCTAATCTCATATGTCTGCCTCAACCCTGCTTGAAGTTGCTCACTTATTTGGATTGTACAACTTCCTCTGGCAACTTGTTCCACTTGTCCACCACACCTTCAGTGAAAAAGTACTTACAGACATCCCTTTTGAATCTTCTTCTGCATGTTTAAATAAGTTCCCTCTCATCCCCGTATTTAAACTCAAGGAGAAAAATTCCTTGGCAGTCACCCTATTTATCCCATGCAGGTACCCACATGTCTCAATAATGTTGCCCCTTTCCCTCCTTTTCACACACATGTACAAGTGTAAGTCCTGCAAACTCTCCTCATATGTCTTGCTCCCTAGTCCATGGACAACATTGGTTCCCTTTAGTGCTATGTGGAATTTTCGAATTCTGGCAGAACGGAATTCTGCACAATATTCAAAATTCTACTGAAATTCCACTAAATTCTGCTGGAAATGGAATGGCAGAATTCCATAGCACAAAATAGTTGCAGAATGATTTTAGGTGGAAAAATCACTGTTCCACAGAATATTATTCTGTGGATTTCAATATTTTCCATGAAAATCGTTGTGTAATAATCTTTCATGGAAAAAATGTATGTTCTGAGGATTATTATTCCGTGGTTCACAGTAGGGGGAATTCAGCAGGTGAACAAGTGAAATTCCAGCAGACATTTCGCCAGTGAAATAGTCTTTCCTCACTAATTCAGCTGGTAGAATTCTACATTCCACACATCACTAGTTCCCTTACATCTTTTCACAATCTATCCTCAAGTGTGGACCCCAGTGCCATGCACAGTAGTTCAGGTGTGGTCACACCAGTTACCTGTAACATGGGAGGATCATCTCTTGATTACTACTGCTTATCTGGTTAAGCTCCAAGCAGCTACACCACAATGTCAAGAAAACTGTCTTCTTGACATTCGGTACTAGGCAGAGACTTTTGAGGCTCTCCCACACCCCTACTTTCCACACCCTGGATGGGGTCACACTGGAGGACAGCCTCTCCTTCAGATATCTCAGGGTCTGGGTAGATCAGCGCCAGGATTTTTCTGTGCACATCGATACTATCCACAAAAAAATGCACCCCAGACTGGGTGCTCTTTACCAGAATCGTGATTGTATCCCACTGCTGACTCGCTGCACTATTGCACAGAAAATGATCCTGTCAGTTATTAACTATGGTGACTTATTCTACAGGCCACCCCCATGTTCATCCTGGCCAGACTGGACTCTTCCTTCCACGCCTTCTGTCAGTTCACCATTGACTGCCTCTACATCGCCCATCACTGTACCCTCTATCAGTTGCTGGCTCTTCCCTTGACACAGGACCACTGTCTTTTGCACTGTGCTCACCTCACAGCCAAGTTCTTGTCACAGTCCCTACTCACTTACCTCTCCTCAGTTCTCTCTGCCTCCTCCCTGCCTTCCTACTCATTCAGGAGCAATGATAACAGTATCATCTCCATCCCACACATGTCCACCACAGCAGGCAAGTCTGCCTTCAGATATAGGCTTCTTAAGCTGTGGAACTCCCTCCCTGTGGACATTCGGCATGGCCCCACAACCCAGTACCTAAATGTATGTTTTGTACTCATGTCTCCTCCACTTGAACTTGTGACTAATCCTAAGCTCTGCATCCTCCAACAACTAGTTAGCACTGGTTTATCTTTCTTTATGACATCTGTTGCTCATCCTACTCCTAATGTGCCATGTTGTTCTGCTTTGTGTGATACCTTGTCCTGAACAGTCTATATCATTAATTGTTATTGGTTTATTTGTATTTGTATAATTATGTTGAACCTGCATACCAATTGTATCTATTGTACCCTCCTTGCTCCCCAAGACGCATCTGGAATTGAGCAGTTCTAAGCTCAGCATACCTTCCTGGTAAAACTCTTACATTAATAAATTATGTAAATAAATAAATAAATATCCCCTCCCTATGCAACCCAGAATCCTATTTGCCCAGTCCAGTTTTTTACAATGTGAGTTTGTTTTAGGCTTTCTGATATTATTACCCGCCAGGCCCTTTTCCTCAGTGGTGCTTTCCAGGACCACACCTCCCATTTCATATTGCACTCTTGGGCTCCTCTTTCCAGTGTGCATCACTTCACATTTTCTTTTGTGTTGAAGCACAGTTTCCAAATATTTGACCAGCTCTCCAACCTGTTTGGATCTGCCATGAGTTCCTTGTTTGTTTGTTAGAAGTAAAAGGCAAGGAAAACCCTTAGCTTACCCATAAAGAAGATAGCTGAGAAGTTTGTGGAAGTGACAGAGTTATTGCAGATACAGTATCCCACATTGCTTTATAATAGCATTCTATGGATAAGACTACAGATTGAAAGGATGGAAAAAAACAAAGGCTTATCCTATTCACCATCCCACTTTCTCATTGGTACTTCCATAAACAGTATCCCTCTCACATCTCTTCTATTTGTAAAAATGTTCTGACTAGGACTTTCCACATTAATTGCAGTATTGCAGTCCATAAATTTACAATTATTTGCATGTAGAGAAACTTTCTTTTCATTGTCCTAAAAGATTTTCTTTTAGCTGAATATTGTCCCTTCTGATTAGTCAGTCCGTAGCCTTGTATCATGGGTGATGAATCTGACTTTTTTAAAGATGTGGCATACATAGCCAATAAGAGAAGGGAAATGTGTTATTATCTAATAGAATTTCAAGAAGGATTTTGGCACAAAGAAAGTCTAAAAGGTCATATTGATATGTCTTTTCTCTCTGCATCCCCTGCAGACAGAGGCATTCCTTTGTGGCACAACCTAGGATGCCTGCCTCTATAAGCACAACATCAGTACGCTGTGATCAGGAATGCCCCTTAGGCAATAGGCAATGCAGAAATCTAAGGATATCAGTTTTGAAAGATGCTGAGAGTAGATGGGGGATAGGTTGATAGATGGGCATAGTAGGATGCAGCACCTGTGGAGCAGTCATTTTCATTTATTTATGTGAAACCTTTGACCAGAAAAAGCAGCTTGATAGCTTGTTTCCAGGTGTGTCCTTGGGTGGCGGGGGTTACATAACCCATTTCTTACTGAGGAGAAACTCTACTAGTACTCTTCTGTAAGTGCCATGGTATCATTAACTTCCCCCTAGACAGTGATCAAAGATGGTCAGAAGGAAGTGTACCTTGTGTACTATAGGTCTGCAGCACTCATTGCAGAAGTAGCCACAGTAACGACTGAAAGTAGCCTTCTCCAGAGCAGGTCAAAATGGAGGCGTGTGCAGGCAGCCACTATTACTCTTTCTTAAAAAAAAGACAAGAATCCAAATGAGGGGAGCAGTTGTATTGTTGATGGTGGGAAAGGAGGATAATGAGTCTACTTTGGCAGGATTGGGGGCCCTGGGTGGTAACAGTAAACTGGTTTACTCCCCTTTGCAACTAATTAGAACCAGTCCCCCCTGAAGGTGTTGGGACATATTGTCTCTCAGGAAACAAGGTCTGCCCCTAAATTGGCACCTGGAACAGTCTCAGAGTGCAAGTGGGGTGGTATGAACTACAAAAATACTAGTGGTTAGGGACTTTATCATTAGGGGCACAGAAGAGGGTAGTAGGTGTGGGAGATGAGGTAAGCAGAATAGTTAGGTGTCAAAAGGGAGCTTTGGCAGGGAGTACTATACAAAGGGTGGAGAGCTTTGTCAGTGGCATAATGGAAGGCTACTTGTCATTATCCCTCTATGGGATAATAACTTTGCTAGCAGACCCCTAAGGGAGGTGTAAGACAACTGTTGGAGTTTTGCAGAAAGAGTGTCAAGCTGACAGCAAAATCAGTATCTTTTTCTGAGGTCCTGCCAGATTGGTATAGTGGTTAGGGGAGGCATCTTCTGACCATTCACTTCAGCTCAATGCTGTTTTCATCTCATGTGTTGCAAACCTGTTGCAGAAAAGGACAATAGAAGAGTTCAGAAAGGTCACAAGCCAACAGCATAAACATTTCTCCACCAGTGACTCCTCAAAAACAACACAGTACCTAGAATGTGAATAGAAACCAAGTAGAAGCTGCTCCTTGTCTAGGCCCACTAACACATTTCTTCAGGACAGTGACATTGAAGACTCGAGAGAGCCATCTACAGTAATGTCTAAGCCCCTCAGTGCTGAGCTCAAGGGGACTTGTGTAACTCTGCATGACTGGAATCCATGGTTGATAATGATCAGATGGACTTCTATATTGTGCAGAAGCAAATACACTTACAAAAAACCAAAAAACAAGAACATGTTAAGTATTTTGACTGGTAAATGTGCAAGCATATACGTTAGCATATGCAAGCTACATGCATATTTTTACGTACAATTACAGTATGTAAGTTTTTTATGTAAGAATGATATGCAAGGAATATGTAACAATCATGTCATATTCTTTGCATTAAAAAGTTATGCAAAAAATATTTTGCTTCATGCAAGAAACATTTCTTGCAGTATCATGAGGTGCAAGAAAAATTGGATGGTGGCTTACTGTATTACAGTATTGGTTCACATCCTGATGTGGGGCTAGAACCTATAACCTCCTTACTCTAGGGGAGGGTGTGCAACCTAGCAACCTATCGAGACACTGCCACTGTACTGTTTGAGGGTTTTTCAAAAAGGTATATAAACAAACACACAAGCAAAAGTCTTGCTAAATTCTTAACACATTTCCTCTATTTATAAAAGGAAATATCTTCATTTTGCTCCCATTACTTCTGATTTGAATGCACAAGACCACTCTTACAATTCTTAGAATGGTCTCCACATCAGTGTTAACATACACCTAAAGTCATAATACTGAACGTGTGGCATTGCATTCATTACCATGACTAATTATAATATAGATACTGTATAGAGGGATATGAATGAACGTGGGGAATAAGAAATAAAGGTAGATAAAGGGATTAAGACACTGTTTTCATACCCATTTCCTCAGTAATGACAGATGGGAAAAATCTCAGAAACATATTTGTAAGAATAGCTGGACGGTACCTAAATAATACAATTTTAAAAAGATTTTACTGAGGTGAATGCAGCTTTTACAGCACATATTGTACTGAAAATTTGTGCCAGCACTATGAAGACATGCATTCGTACCTGCATGTATAAAGAGCAGAACAATCTTCCTTACACAGTTATGACAAGATGTCATTCATCTTTACTTATGCTTGACAGTTTATTGTAACTGATAACATTTTTTCACAGTCATAGAAAGACTCTTATAGCAGTTCTGACATCAAATACATCTTATGTTATTATTTGAAATCATGCAAGATCTGTCATAAACATTGCATTTGTTCAGTAAGGGTGGCAACAGTATTGACCTGTATCACAGAACACACAGCCACCACAGACATACATACAGAGGCACAACTGAGAATAAACAGCAACGAGGTGGAACTGAAAAGGGAGCTGGAAGATTTAGAAAACCAGCACCGCTGGAATAATATTCAATTTTATGGGCTGCTGTTAAAAGCAGGGAGTGGGTATTGGGTGCAATACACTCAAAGCCTGATTAAAAACTGCTGGACATGGACTTTGCTTATGAGTTGAACGTCATGAGAGCTCACAGGGCACTCTCTGCTTTCCCTAAAGATATTGTGGCCAGATCCTGCTTGTTTGTTCTAGTGTTCTGGACATTCAATTAAAAATGGAAGTGCTGTGGAAAGTGTGACCTAAAAAAGATATTCTATTTGGCAACTCTCATCTTCTTTTTAAGCACGACTTTGCGCCAGCTACCTTGACAAGGAAGAAGCAATGCCTGGTGGAGCAAAATTAGCTCTGTGTGAAGGGAATTAAATCATGACTAGAATACACTGCATGCTTTAAGTTTTCTGTAGTTTCTGTATTCATGACATATGAAACCCTGACTGAAGCTGCTCCTTTTCTGGCTACGAAATGCACACAAATGAAAGAAACTCTAAAGCATGTGAGGCAGAGAGCTGAAACAATGTAAATGGTACCAGAAATGGAATCTCTGATCTATGCAAGAGCTGTCCTTGCATACCAAATTGACCTGGACCCAATTAAAGTAAAAGTGTAAGGAACAGCTGTGACGCAGACCTCATAAGACTCCCAAACCACAAAGTCAGGGACAAAATCATACTTGAACAAATAAATGACTGGAGGGAGCTTTCTCTGCTTTATACTGGTATCTATGGTATCTGATCAGTAAAGAAAGGCTAGTGAGACTATTATTTATCCATAACACTTTCAGTATGAATGATTTTGCTTGTTAATATATGGGGACAGGGGTGGGATTGGGAGCCGGGCATGCAGTTCAAGGAGGTGGATATGTTATGCTGCATGTCATTTCTTTGTCTTGCTTGTCTCCAGCCATTTGTGATTTAGCTGCTCCCAGGGATTGTAAATTCTCAATTAGACAGCACCTGTATGCACCCTTTATAGCTAATTTTAAAATTATTTTTGTTTGTTGTCCCCTGGAATTGGGTAACTGATGGGCCACTGCAGTGACTTACAGTGGTGGCACAACTGGTATACAGTAATGTGAATAGCAGACAAGAGGTGGGTAAGTTGAGAGCAGGAGGCAGACATTATGTGGTTTTGCATCTCCCACACCAACAGGCTGCACTGACCTATTTGAATGGTGGTAGCTGGAGTATATTTTAAAATGAATAGTCACTGAGATGGGCTCCCTTCAGGCCTCACAAAGTAGTCATAGGGTCTGGGGAGGCCTGAGACAGTAAAAATAAGGCCTAGCAACTGAGGGGATTTGCAATCAAACTTGCACCCACTGGGGAAAGCAGGTCATTCACAGCCAGGAACAGAGTGAATAGTCAGTACATTAAGAATAGTCCTAGGGCAGAGAAGAATTCCCTTTAACTGGCTGACCAAGAGAGCTGGTGAGTAGTGGGTCTGTGGGATGTGGACATAGACTCCACACTCTAAGCTGCATAGCATGGCCTGATATTGACAATATCCTCTGCAGTTTGAATGTCCAATGATAAGACTGCAGTGCTACCTGTGGTCTGGTCTTTGACTCCTGAACCTTAAGGTAACTGGAGGTGGAGAGGATTCTGCACATCTATCAGTTTCAGTCTCAGTCAGAGTGGCCCTTCTGCTGGGAAACTGCAAGTTCCTTGCTTTTTACCAGGTACCGGTGGTTGGAACTGGGAGTATTTTTCTTCTTAGTCCAGGGCATTTTAAGTTGTCCTTGGTCCTGGCAGCATGTATTTGAATTAATGGACAGCAGGGAACAGAAGCAATGCATAGACATATTTTTCAATTCTCACTTTTTCATGAGTGGTGCATTGCTGTCATCACCTCTACAAGTGTTAGGGAATTTCCTGGATACTCTAGAAAGTTTAAGCAAAAGGGTCATGCTTGTAGAGAGGCCTTAACCACTTCTTTTTTGACAACACCTTGAAACTGGCACATGGTAATGCACACTTTGTAGTATGCAATAGGGGCATTGTGGTGCTTGCATGGTTTAACCCTTGATGTGCCGCAGACTGATATATCAATCCATAATTCCCAACATGTTCTGTGTTGGCAGCTCAAGGTTTAAGATCATGGTTACTGTTAATTGTATGTTTTTTGTGTTCACTGCCTGTTGCAGTAAAAAAGTTGACACTGTTTAATGCTTGCATTTTAACCCTTTGAATGGCAGGGTTCCACTTTTGTGAAGGCTATATGAGGGGATGTATTGGTTGATAGGTATGTTTGTTAAATTTTTAGAAGAGGACCTAAAGAGATGTCAGAATTGTCTCATATAATGCTAAGGGCAGTAATTTCAATCAAGAGTGTGAATTTTTTGCAAGTGTTGACTAGGGAGTGGTCATCTTCAGCTTTTATTTGAGATTACCATGCGATGCAGATCAATCACCATAACTTGAAAATATCCTTTGTGGTGAAGATATTTGCCTTTGAGTGGGAGGCCCAACACACTGCCAGAACACTGTAATTTTGATCAGAAAAGACACCACGCTGAAAGTACTTACTGTGGAACTGGACCTGAAGGGATGCTTTGCACACTTACAGTGCCTTTTTCAGACACAGAATGCATGCTGCTGAACCGATATGGTATTTATTTATCTTACCAGGAAAAAGTTCCATTGAGTAAAGCTCTTTTCCTAGGAGATCCTGTGTAGAAAAGATGACAATACATAGAGAATACTAGTTGGGCAACCATGTACAACCAGCCTGTGCTGCCACAGAGGGTTGTGATTACTTCAGACCTTGACAGCGAAGCTTGAGAGGTCCAAAGTAATCAGAAGCCCAAGGTGGCACCTTAGGCTGGTTGGGCATGTGGTTGCCCAACCAGTATTTTTATGTTTTTTTCTTAAATTTCTATAAAAAAAAGAAAGTGTTTTCCCAGTGCTCCTTTGCCAGGCAGGTGATTTCAGTTAGAACTTGAACTGGTGCACCAGCCCGGTGGTGCTGAGGGTTTAGATGCTGGATGCCACACCTCGCTCCACAATGGTGACCTGGGTTTGGGAATGGACTCGGGCAGCCAAGGGTCAGCAGGGAAGGAGAGGGATTGAGCCTCTGAGGGACTGATTCCCTCTCTGGGGAGGGGGGATTCCAGTTGTCAATAAGCTTCTGGCCCCTAGCAGAAGCTGGGGGTGGTGCGCCAATGCTAAGCACAAGAGGGTCTGAGATGGGGCAGGTGCTGGGAGGAGCACATGCAGATGTGTGCTCACTCTCTCCACTGGTGTCATTGCACCCTCCCACTCACATAGGGAGAACAGGGAAATATGGCATCCCAGGTCATGGTGGCTTGATGGCCATCCAATGGGTACCCTGGCTTTGGGGGCATTGCCTGAACTGGATCTGGTGGAGCGATAGATGGAGCTCCTCACCACCCTGCAGTGCGGGGGGGGAAGCCACAAGAGAAGATGCTTAGGGGCCTTATAGGAACCGTGGACTGACTGGATGGTGGCCAGAGCAGTGGATGCACAGATGGAGTGGCCAACTGGGAGCCAAGCAGGAGAAAAAGATTAACAAAAAAAAAAAGAACTTGAACTGGTTGCTGTGGATGCAGCAGCGCTGTGAGAAACACCAGCTGCCTCAAGGATTTCTGATCAGATTGAACCTTGTTTTATCATAGAACTTTACAACATGGTATAAAAAGGTTTTAACTTCCATGGAAATCCATGCAAAACTAACCCTCCGTATATACTATAATACAACAGTTTAAGATCAGCAGAAATGTGAACAAAGACATTTGTCACAAGGTACAGTATCTAATACAAGTGCAACTAGGTTTCATACTAGGTAGCTAAGGAGCTGGGGGACTTGTGGGCCCATACTTCTCCTATAGTAAATAATATTTAATAGTGGAGTTAGTAAGAATATACTTACCCAATTGCACTTGAAAATAGATTTTGAGTCACTAATTATGATATTCAAAGGAAGTGTATTCCATGGATTGATAACTCTCACAGAAAAAAAATACTTGTGAGGAAAATAGTTAAAACTCGTTCCTTGCAACTGAAGGGGATGTCCTCTAATATTAATAGCATTTTTTTAATCCATACCCATGCTATACATCAGATGGTCATCTTGAATAACATGAAACATGAATAATAGGCCACCCCTCATGCATCTGGTGGATAGTGATATCAAGTTAAGAGAAATAAATCTATGGTCATATGACATATTAGTAAACCCTTTGATATGTTTAGTGAATTTTCTCTAAACTTTTTTGATTTGAAGAATTTCTTGCTCCTTGAAGGAACACCAAAACCGGAAGGTATAATCCAAATGAGGAAAAACATAAGCTCTATATAGAGGCATCAGAACCCTCTCATCTCAAGATTTTATGTTCATAAGAATGGACCACACAACACCATTTGCTTTTTGTATAGTTTCATTAACCTGCATTTAAAATTTTAAATCATTTGTAATATACACTCCTAGATCTTTTTCCACTACAGTACCCACAAGGGGCTTGTTATCCAACTTATATACATTACTAGGATTTTGAGGACCTAAATGCATTACTTTGTATTTATCATGGTTTAATCTCATATCCCAAATCTTAACCCAATCAGTTATAAGATCCAAATCTTTCTGAATAATGTTGATACTATTAAAATTAGAAAAAGGTCCACCAATGTTAATATCATCAGCATATTTTAATGACTTTGAATAACATTTCTGGGTTATATCAGTGATAAAAACCTGGAACAAACAAGGTCCTAAAACAGACCCTTGTGGCATCCCACTAAGGACTTGACCAATATTTGAAAGATGACCATTAATCAATACTTGCTGAGATTGCCCGACCAGTCAGTGTGGTATCCAACTTATGATGTTATGATTTATAGGAAGAGTACTTGATTTTTTTATAATGGCCTAATGGGGGATGGAATCAAAGGCTTTACTAAAGTCAATATATACTCTATCATATGGTATTCTATTATTTAATTGAAGACTAACATCTTTATAAAAGCAAAGTAAGTTGGTCAGACAACTACAGCCTTTAGTGAATCCATGGAGACATTTCTCTAAGTGACTTAAAGTTTCAGAGACCATGTCATTAAAAAGCCCTTCCAAGAGTTTACATAAAGGTGAAGTGAGGCTAATTGGACAATAGTTTTCCAAGTTATTCTGGGGACCTTTCTTATATATAGTGATCACATAAGCTGTCTTCCAAGATCCAGGAAATAAATTCAAAGAATGAAGTACAGTATATATTGTATATATCTATAATGATATGCAATGGAAACAAGTGTAGTAAATGATTTATCTGCACAAGAGCAGTTTAACCTTGGGTAACCACATGAGTGGCATAAGCCACGAGTGAGGTGTCTGAGTTCAAACTGCTCGAGTGCACATAAATAATTTATTATATGAGTTTTCCATTGCATATTTCTTTTATGCAATTCTTTTGTTTTTGCTTTTGTAGGAGGCATTTGTTAGTCAAAAAAGTGACTAGAAATTTAATGTTCTGCCATTTTTTGATGATTAGAGAAAATCTAAAGGGAATCTAGAAATTAAACACATCTCATTTTGTAGATATTTGTTTATGCTGAACAACTTTTGTGGTCAAAGTACCATACTATCATTTTTTGGTTTTAAGTTATTTGCATTTGTTTGATGAAAAAGTGCACAAAAATTGAATTTTCTGTTTTTCACTAATTATGAAAAAACTAAAAAGTATCTATAAATGAAACACCACTCATTTTGTATGTATTTCTGTGCTGAATAAACTTTGTTCTCACGGTACCATGCTATCATTTTTCATGTTAAAGTTATTTACATTTGTTTGCTGACAAAATAAAAAAAGAAATGAATTTTCTGCAGTTTTTTGTGAATTATCAAAAATCTAAAAGGTATAAATAAATGAAACACCACTCATTTTGTAGATATTTCTGTGTGGAACAACTTTCATGCTCACAGTACCATACTATCTTTTTTTTGTTTTAAAGTTATTCACACTTGAATATGGTTAGTACTGCTACTGAGGCCAACCATTCTAAATGACATAAACACTGTACAGGTAAATGGCTGATGATATAAGCACTGTGTGGATAAATGGCTGATGACATAAGCACTGTATACATAAATGAAATTTATGTACACAGTTACTCAGATAAATGGATTTATCACACTCTATTTCCACCCCGTTTTATATATGTATATATATATTTTTTTTTAAAAAAGCTCCATTAATGCATCAGTTAGGGTTCAAGAAACAAAAGTAGGGAAGTGTGTGAGGGTTTTTAACCCAAACACCCCACCCCCAACCTACAAACACCAACAGGCATGGGGGGTACACTGTGGTTGTCAGCCCTAACATTCATCCCATTCCATAAGTAAATAAGCTGAGATAGGTACAGTATAGTAGAATGGAGTGACTGTTAGGGCTAATGACTCAAAGGCACACCCCTGATGTCTGTTGGTATGCACAGGTTGGGGGTGGGATGTTAAGGTTGGAAACCCTAACACTACATTTCCATACTTTTGTCATGTTAACCCTGACACATTAACAGTTTTTTGCAACTAATTTCCTTACTTTTCCGATAGTATAATCATATACTTATTTGACTGTGTGCTCTTATCCCTCCATAGATGCATATATGCATGTACTGTAGGTGTGGAAGCAGAGGACCCTTTGGACCCTACACTTTCATTTGTAAGGCAACAGTTACCAAATTGTCAACATAGCCATGGTATTACCCCCCACCTCATGCATCTGGTGCAGAGAATGTTCAACTCACCACAAAATGTTACTCTGCACAACCACAAAACCATTCTGTGTCACAGGTACAAAAACACATTTTGGCCAGGATTTGAAAAATGACAGCTGTGACATACTGTACATGAGATAGGGTAGTAAGAAGGCAATGTTGAAAATTTGGGGTCAAAATATTTAAAATTCCCAAAGATACAAGCATTCATAGCAAAACTGCAACAAATGTTCATAACTGTCATTTTTAATAATTGTGACCCCAAATTTTCAACATAGCCTTTTTATGATCCCTCCTCTTGAACCGTATGATTATTGTTAACACAAATTCCACAGGAAAGGTTGAGTTCAACAACTGACTGTGAAATCACCTTTCCAACAGGAGTAACATAACAACCATTCTTTTGTTCATGAGGTGGGATCACCAAAAGGCCATGTTGAAAATTTTGAGTAAAATGTCAAAAAATTTCAAAGTTATTCATGAAAGTTGAAATCTCTTTTGAAATACATTGGACTGCATTTACCGTAGTATTCTCATATTGCAGTCACTGGGTCCTGCAGCAAGACATGTCTTTGATCGGGAGTGCAGATCTCAAATCTGGGACCTCTTCACATGAGTGAGAGGGTGTGAGGGTGTCAAGGAGGTTGTGTGGAGATGGGTGAGCAGTGAGAGGTTGGGTGGGGGTGCAGGTGTGATCAGCAATGGGCTTTTTTTTTTACAGGTAAAAAAAATGAAAAAGACATTGAGGGACAGTCTTCTTATTTTCAGCACCTAAGGAACATAAGAGAGTGGGGGGATGCCACTAGTCACCAACAAAAGGAAAAAAAGACATTGGTGATCAGGGAGAGGGGGCCACTAGCATCAGGAAATGTACATTATAGAAAGATAAAGTAATATCAGGGATCAGGAAGGGAGGGCCTCTGGACCAGCAGGAGTGTAAATCTATATATTAAATTACAAAGCATTGAAATGGATTATTGTTTTCTTCACCAAACCTTGAAAGGCACATAAGGGATGTTGGGTGGGGGGGGTTACATATACGATGAGAGGTTGTAGGGGGGTCAGTGCTCAAACAGGTACTGTACAACTGCAAATTGTGGCACAACACTAGTGTTTCACACTACAGTAAAAAAAACCTTTTTCACAATTTGTAAAAAAGGAATGATTGTTTCGCAAAAGCTAATGCCCCAAATTTGCAGCCAGTCAATAGCTCAGATAAACTAAACACATTTTTGAACACTGTTACATATATGATGGGGGATTTGGGGGGGGCAGTGCTCAAATAGGCACTATACAGCTGCGCATTGTGTCACAACACTGGTGTTTTGCACTAGAACCAAACCATTTTTCACAATTTCCAAAAAAGGAATGACTGTTTCACGAATGCAAGTACTGAAACTTGCAGCCAATCAATAGCTCAGATAAAATAAATACAATTTTGAACACTGTTTTGAAAAACTGATCCAAGAATCAGATTCCTTGGGCCCCAAATAGGTAAATACAACTGTTGGCATTTGCCAAGTGGCAGTATGTTTTGAAATATTTAAGTTTGTTTGCCTTGGTAACTGAAAACAAGATGGCAGGAGCATGAAAGAGCATTCCCTATTTGAGAAAGAAAGTGACTCTTTTGCAAAAGAGAAACACATTTTCACAAGGGGCATATAACTTATCCCTTAGGAAACAATGGGAATCTTTGATATTTAATAACTTTTGAATGGATTAATATTTTTTCACCAAAATAGGCACATCTGCAACCCAAGCCTAATATATCCTAAACATTTCTGACCAAACCCCAAGTCATTTCTGAGAAATGGTGTGATGAAGAATTGACAAAAAAATGCAAATTTTCACAGTTTTGGGATACTCCCCTTCTCCGCAACCACACATCTGACTGGGACAACACCTGACACATCAATAGATCATTCATCTCCGAAGGCACATACAAAATTCCATGTGAATCAGTCAGACAGTAGCAAAGTTATTAAAGTGCAAAACAGTGGGTTTAAAATAGAAGTGATCACTGAACCCTAACTAGAGGGTGTGACCACACCCTATAATATATATTCATTGCAAAAAAACTTTGTTAATGCATCAGTTAGGGTTGAAGAAACAAAAGCAGGGAAATGAAGCAATAGGGTTTTGAAGCCTAACACCCCCACACCCCTACCAACCCATCCAACCCTCACCATCTACACACCTACAGGCATTGTGGTGTGTATTGGGGTCATCAACCCTAACTCTTGCACCATTCAATGTGTAAGGAACCTGAAATGGTGCAGTATAGGATAATTGGGTGACAGTTAGGGTCTACAACCCCAAGGTACACCTGTGTGCCTGTTGGTGTGCAAAGGGTGAGAGTGGTGGGGTGATGGGGTGGGGGGTGTTCGGCTTTGAAATCCTTATACCTCATTTCCCTACTTTTGTTGCTTCAACCATAACTGATGCATTAACAAAGTTTTTTGCAAGGGCTTTCCTTACTTTTTCAGAAAGTGTAATGTTACCCTTATATATATTTGTGCTCTCATCAGTCTATAGTGTGTTGTGGTTCCACAGGGCCTCAAGCGCAGGGCCCTACAGGCTCTGCATGCCTACATAACTATAAGTGTACAGACATTGTAATTAACCTTCATCTCCCTGTGGGAGTGTAGGGCATGGTTCCATAATGCTCCCATCACTCTATAATGCTAGCCATTTGTTGGAGTGCAGGGCCCTGATCTATCCATAAGTGTAGAGACATTGTTATGAACTGTCATCTCCCACTACTGCATAATGGAGGGCCATGCAGTCCCATTACTGCATAATGGTATCCACATATGGGAGTGCAGGGTCCTCTAGGCCCTGTGCTCCAATCTACCTATAATTGCAAAGACGCAGTGCAGGCCAAGAGGCATTCCAACTGACCCTTGTGCTGCAAATGGTGCAATGTCTCAGTAACCATAGGAACATTGTAAAAGATTCTGCCACAGTTGTAATCATAGACTGGCAACCTGCATTGTTGCTTAGCACACACGTTTAGTAAAAAATCTGTATCTTGCACCATTTTCGAGATATGGGTGCCAGATGGTACAGCGTCCACCACAGTGTTATCCTATAGAACGTTTCTAAATTTTGTAATGTTAAAAGTACAGAAGTGATGTAAATGTTATTATCAAACCAGCAAAAGTCACATCTGTGGGTCATGCCCTTTCTACCCTGAAAATGTCAGCCTGAATGTCCTAACTGTTTATTTGCAGTGAAGTGACAAAGAAACAGTAAACTTTAAAAATCCCTTTTTGTGAGCTGTCAAAATCCCTTTTGGTGATCCAATTCCCTTTTCATGAACTGTCAAAATCACCCTAAATCCCTTTTCATAACATTCAGCTATCCTCGAGACTGAACTGAGCATGCTCAAAACCCCAAATTTTATAACTTTAAATGGATTAATATTTGTTTTCATCAAACCAGTGTTGGCTTCTTGTTTGAGGCAGGCTCTTTATATCCTGAACATTTCAGACCTAAATTCCAAATGGTGTTGCTGCAGCACAAAAAGGAAAATACAGCCAAAAGAGTCAATAAAAAGCTACTTTTACTGTTTTTTCACTATTCATCACACACAATCCACAAATCCGATTGAACCAAAACTTGGTATGTCAAGAGATCTACCCCACTGGACAGTGAATATTAGAGCTGTTCAGAATGTGGAATTCCACTGGCAGAATTAGTGCAGAATGACCATTCCAACAGCGAAATTTCTACTGGATTTTTGTTGGTTGTTTTGCAAAATTCCAACTGCTGTGATCCACAAAATAATATTCCGCAGAGCATCATTTTTTCTACGAAAAATTATTCCACAAATATTTCTGGAGAAATTACTGAGATCTGCAGAATAATATTCTATGGAATGGTAGTGGAAAGATTCATTCTGTATTTTTATGCTGTGAAATTCCGCCACTCTGTTTCCGATGAAATTGGGAAGGATTTTGGTGGAATTTCAAAAATTCTGTGGAATTTTGTTCTGCTAGAATTTTAAACTTCTGCACAGCACTAATGAATACCAAATTTTGTGCAATTCCATTGAACGGTTGCAAAGTTATTAAAGCGCAACATTTGAGGTTTAACTTTAAATTGCCTACTGAACCCTAACTATAGTGGCACTACCTTGCCACTATAATGTACATGTATCTATCTCTCTGTCTGTCTCACTGTATATATATATGTAATAGGGATGCAGTCGCTCCCCTATAGTTATGGTTGAGTAGGCACTTTAAATGTTAAACCTCAAATTTTTGCACTTTAATAACTTTGCAATCGTTCTACAGATTTCCACAAAATTTGAAATGCATGGTGTCATATGGTAGCGCGCTTGATTTTCCACATTGCATTTTGTTCAGACTTATGGTTTCTGCACAGCAAAGCACTGCAAAAAACATGTTTTTCACCACTTTTTATACTTTTTTGCCCATGGAGCGGCAACCACACCGTGTGATGTTTTGGTCTGAAATTTGGCATGTAGAATGAGTTTGCATCAAAGAATAATCGAACATTGGTTTGGTTAAAAAATATTATTCCATTCTAAAGTTATTTAATTCTTAATGTTTTTGTTCTGAGCTTGCTCAGTTCACTCCAAGATTTATATGTATATCTTGTGAAAGAGGATTTGGCTCACAGTCAATGATTTTGTCAGCTCATGAAGGAGGATTTAAAAAAATCCTGGTCTGCCAGAAAACGTCCTTGTCCGCGACCCACCATTCTGTTTTGCTTTTTTCCCAAAACAAAATGTTGTAGCTTTCTCCACAGGTGACTTTTCTTTGTAATAAGGCACATGTTTTGTTCAGGGTGATGCCCTCTACAAACCCATGCCTTTCGTTCACTTCATTTTGTTCAAAAAATTGCCTTTTGAAATGTAAAAATTCCTTGACCGCAACTCGCTAATGATCCTGTTTCACGAGCTGACAAAATCCAAGTACATGAGATGATCCTGTTTTGCAAGGCTACAAAATCCATGTCCATCACTTTGTGACCAGATGGCCCTTCTCACAGACCAGCATTAAGCTGACAGTCAAGGATTTTGCTACCTTGCGAAAGAGAATCAGCTTGCAGACTAGGATTTGTCAGCTCATGAAAGGGGATTGGGTTTTTGAATCCTCTTTTGAGAGGAGACAAAATTCTAGTCTGCAAGCTGTCAAAATTTTAGTCCGTGTACAGATCCTGTTTCATGAGCTAGCAAAATCCTTGACCGTCACTTTGTGAACAGATGGCCATTCTCGCTGACAAGGATTCTCTCACAGTCAAGGATTTTGCAACCTCGTGAAATAGGATTGGGTGATGGACTAGGAATTTGTCAGCTTGGGAATGAGGATTGATTTTTTGAATTCTCTTTCATGAGTTGACAAAATTTCAGTCTGCAAGCTGACAAAATCCTAGTCCATCACTACATCTTCTTTCGTGAGGTAGCAAAATCCTTGACTATCACTTAGGGACCAGATGGTCAAAATTTGACAGTCAAGGACTTCTTGCAAATGGTGATTTTGACAGCTCATGGATGGAGATTGATGTGACAGTCGGGGATGTTGCTACCTCACGAACTAGGAATCTTTTAACTTTAAAAAAACGTTCCCACTGCACTGTGCATTAGCGGTTTGGTCTTTTGACTTGCAATTTGCAGGGTGTTAATGGGATGCCCTAGAGATGCGAATTATGCTACTTAGGTGTCGGAAAGTTAAGCGGTTCTATGCATATGCCATCACGAAGCTAACATTTTTCCCATAGGATAACACTGTTATTTCTTTTTAATATGTTCTTTCTGTTACCTTATGGTGTCTGTTTCTGATTGGTTGTGTTATGTTGTATCATCCCCTGCTTGTATATGTCTTGTGTATGTGTGTATGGGAAGGTATTCAAAGTTAGGATTGAAAACCCTTATGTCAAATTTCCTTGTTTTTGTCACTGTGTTAGCAGCCCTAATTGATGAATTAAGGGAGTTTTTTTGCAATGAACATATATATATATATATGTATACACACATATATATATATATATATATATATATATATTAGAGGCAAAAAACTCTGTTTAATCATTAATTAGGGTTGTTCCTAGCGACAAAAATGAGAAGCGATGTAGGGTTGAAAACCCCCTTGGAGCCCACCTCCCCAACCGACATTGAGAGGCGACTAGGGTCGTCGGTCCTAACTCACCCCATCACATGTGTAAAGCAGCAGAAGTATAGGAGAATGGGGTGAGAGTTAGGACAGATGACCCCAGTGCACACCCCAATGCTGGTTAGGGGCTGGGCATGGGGTCCAAGGGAGGTTTTCAACCCTAACACTGAATTTCCTCACTTTTGTCGCTATGGAACAACCCTAACTAATGCATTAAACTGAGTTTTTTGCCTCTAATGTCCCTTCTTTTTGAGAATGATAACTAGAAATAGTGAATGTAGTGCAGTGGCGGGAGGGGCCCGCGCTCCCGTCACGTGATGTCTTGTGGCATAGTAACAGGAACAGCAACACAAACAGAAGCACTAACAGTGGTGCACATGGTAATGCAAGTGCGAATGAGAACAGAAAGGGTAATGCACATGGTGGCGTAGACGGGAATGGTCTGTCGCGTAATGTGTTGTCACATAGTAACATGGTGCCTGCAAATGGAAATGTCAATGGGCATGGTGATGCAAAGTGAAACAGAAAGAGAAACAGTACTGTGAACACAAATGGCAAAAAATAACGAAAGCATAGCGCAAATGAAGCATTGAGGATAACGCATGGTGGCGTGAGCGTCAATGGTAAGTGAAACGGGTATGGAACCACAAGTGGAAAGGGCAACGGTAACAGTAATGTAAGTGCACAGGCTGGTTTTCCCCAAAACCTGCATAGAGAAAGACAGTGAGTACAAAGAATGTATGCATAATAATGGGTATTGGAGCAGAAAATGAGGACTTGGAATACTAAATAGGTTATATCTCAGGAACCGTATGACGTAGAAAAAAAATTTAAAAGTCATATGATTTATAACTGTCCTGGCTAGTTTTATGCTTAGCCCAACCATTTTTCTGATGAAAAGTCTGTATCTCACACCGTTTCCGAGATACGGGCCCTGAAATGTGCGGCGAACGCAGTAATGTTATCCTATGGGAAAAAAAGAGAAGTTCAGAGCACCATAACTTTGCCTCCCTGTAATATTTTTTCACTAAACCACTGAAAGGCACATCTGTGGGCTGTTGGCTGTCTTCCCTTCAAATTTCAGGAAAAAAGACCAAACCGTTATTTTGCAGCAGGGTGCCAAAGGATTCCAGTACTCCGTCGGGCGCCATAATGTTATCCTATGGGAAAAAATGTCAACTTTGGAGTGCCGTAACTTTGCCACAGTGTAATATTTCTTCAACACAACACTGAAATGCATGTCTATGAGATGTCAGCTGTGTTCCCTCCAAATTTCAGCCCAATACTCTCAACCGTTCTTTTGCAGCGCAGTGCCAAAGAATTGCTGTCATTTTCCTACAGACTAGAAAACCACTGTAGCAATTTGCGACAGCTTTCAAAACATTTGCGACACTTTAGTGAACGCCAGTATTTCTATGGTAAAGTACTTTTCCAGAAATTTGAAAATATATTTCTGGGTGTTTCACCCAAAATAAAGACATGGCTAGCATCCTCAGGGTCCGACTAGGTGAATGCAAAAAGAATTAGGTTGCTAGAGGGTCCCAAATTTAAATGCCAAGCATTTTTCTGATAACCAACTGAAAACAAAATGGTGGATTTGTGAAAGTTAACAGGCCCATTTGCGAAAGTAAAAATGCATTTGCGACACTGTCAAACTTTTTGTTAACTTTTCCCATTGACTTATAATGGGAAATTGTTTATTGAATAACTTTTGAACTGTTTAATATTTTTTCACCAAATCTTCAAAAGGCACATCGGGGACCCTGGCTGCATGTTCCCTGAAAATTACAGGCCAGTCGCACAAACCGTACGACCTGTAGGCGCGACCGTAGAATTCCAGAAAAAGCGTAAACGCATGCACAGATCACGCTTAATAACTCTGCAGCCGTATATCCTACCAGTATGAAACTTGGCAGATCCCAAGGCCTATGCTTCTTGATCATGTATTCCACATTTCAGGCAAATCCATCAAACGGTTGCAAAGTTATTAAGGTGCAAAATTTGGGGGTTTAACATAGAAATGGCTCTTCTACCATAATTCATTGCAAAACACTCCCTTAATGCATCAGTTAGGGTTAATAGAACAGTGATAAAAGTTTGGAAATGTACTTTTAGAGTTCAAAACACTAACTCCACATTCCCCCCTCCACACACACATACACACATATGGAAGCAGGTGAAGGGCCAAGGCAACACAACAAATCAGAGACAAATAGCATCAGGTAACAGAAGTAACATACAACTCTCTAAATGTACCGCAAGACACATACATTGTCCTGGATTTCCCCCTTTTTCCCTCACAAAAAGACAGAGACCATTGTTTGTTGTTGTGCTCAGATTGGCAATTAATTTATTTGTATATCATAATTCCATGTTTCATTTCATGATCTTATTATTACCTCTCTCAGAATTTCCTTTATTTTCATCCATATATCAATCTCTGATCATCCTTCTTTTTCCTCTTTTTCTCCCCCCAGGTGAAAACCTGGGTGCCTTCTTGTATTCCTTTTCTGTTAGGTAATGGTGAAAACCGAGACCGCTTTTTCCTTCGTCTTCTTCCTCTTTTGGTGTTATTCCTTTTCTTTTCCCCCCTCCCCTCCTCCCCCTTCCCCCCCTTTTTCTCCTGCTATCCACCTTTGGCAGTCTATAACCATATTATTATCTGCCATCCACCTTTGGCAGTCCAAACTGTCCATCCAGACTCATCTGTAATCCATCTTTGACAGACCCACCATACAGTCCCTTCTTGACTGTCTTCCCCTCTTGCTCTGCCTTGAAGGGTGGGTGGGAGAGATCAAAACTCCAGCAAAAAGTGGCTTAGCCCCTCTGTGCTGTCCATTATGTACCTCCACTAGCACCTCCCCTTCCTGTTGCCTATCCATTGTTCTATCCCATCTCCCCTTCCCTTCCTTCCCCCTTCCCTTCTGAGCACAACCATCTTAACCAATGGGGAAGGGGTGCACTGGAATCAACCTGGTCTGCCCCTTAGGAATGACTCTATTGTCCTGGATTTCCCCTTTTCCTCACAAAAGACAGAGACCACTGTTTGTTGTTGTGCTCAGATTGGCAATTAATTTATTTATATATCATAATTCCATGTTTCATTTCATCATCTTATTATTACATCTCTCAGAATTTCCGTTATTTTCATCCATATATCAATCTCTGATCATCCTTCTTTTTCCTCTTTTTCTCCCCCCCAGGTGAAAACCTGGGTGCCTTCTTCTGCTCCTTTTCTGTTAGGTAATGGTGAAAGTCGAGACCGCTTTTTCCTTCGTCTTCTTCCTCTTTTGATGTTATTCCTTTTCTTTCCCCTTCCCCTCCCCCCCTTTTTCCCCACTAGCCAATCTCCAGCTTGCGTTGGATGACTGGCTTTCCCCTCACTTAGGGTATAACTTTCCCTTACCTCAGGGAAACCTTCTGAACCACTCCCCCTTTTTCTCTTACTTTCCGTTTTTTGCGTGTCTCATGCATGCTTCTATGAAACCCATCATTTCTGTGTTAAACATGTCTATGGCTAGATCTGACAGGTGAACCCCATCTGATCTATAGAAATCTTCTACCCATTCTTCTATGCCCCACAGTATTACCTGTCCTCCCATATTCCTTACCAATGTCCCTACCCTTCTGTTCATCTTCTTCCTGGCCCTATCCACTGCTTTGTGGCTGTGCTCATGCATCCAAACCCTCCTTGGTATCATATCCAACCAAGCAAGGCTTGACTGCGGCCACCACTGCTGTATTGTTTCCAGGTCCCTTTTTATCTGCAAGTATGTGTCTACCCATGGTTTGCCTGCCAGATCATTGCCCTCCAAATGTATGATAAGTAAGTCAGGACTGGGTCGCTGTTCCTTCAGTTTCTTCAAGGTGGGCAGTAGTTGTGCCCATCTCATCCCCCAATCCCCCTCCAAACCAACCTACACTCTTTTGCATCCTGGTACAGCTGTTTTCCCCCGCCTTCTTCTCTGCTCTCCTTCCTGCTAAGTAAATACAGGAGTGGCAGCAGATCCAGACTTCCGCGGTCCTCCCTCTTCCTATGGGTTCAAACAAAATTAGTTATCTCAAATGTTGTCATAATTCCATCATCCTCGTATCCACCTCCCTGTCCTCCCTCCCACCCCCATTTGCCCCGCATTTTGTTAACACACATCAGCAATACAGCACTTCTCACTTTAGTGCTTGGATATATCTCTTATAACTGGCGGACCGCCAGCGTCCTCTTCCCAAAATACTATCCACAGTTTTGCCTGCCGACGCCCACTGTGAGGTGGCCCCAATCCATAAGGAGTGGGATGAGTAGTTAATCGGGTCCTCCCCCAAAAATTGTATGCCTTTTTTGAGCAGTGATTTGACTTGATAACTGGTGACCCCTTTCCCATCACCATGAACAAATAATCTCCCTGTTCTGGTCCCATGCTTTTCGGCGAAAGCTCACAAAGCCTGCACTGGGCATATCGTGCCCTCTACCTCTTTTTAGTGTCACCATGCAACTCTGCCCCTTTTGATCCGTCTTTGACCTTTTAATTTTGATCTGTATCTCTTTCATGCCCCAACATATATCTTCCCATTCCAATCCTCCTTTCTTGTCTTCTTTACCATGGCCTGCCACCTCACTCACTCTCATGGCCCCTGCAAACATTATGACATAGATAGTGTGAAATAACTGGGCCTCGGCTTTTGACCTGCATATTATTGGTAACACCTCCTTTAGTTTTGCTAGCCACTATTCCCCTATTGGTCTTCTATTGTCTGCAGGCCCTTGCTTCAACCTACCCCATCCCTGTATCATCCTTCTAATAAACCACAATATTGTTGGGTCCTTCCATCCCTTTAGGCTGCATATGACACTTATCCCTGCTAAATAGACCCCCATTGTGGTGTGAGCTATTCCTTTTTGCCACTGCTCCATGATGAACTTTCCCATTTGTTCTTCTGTGAGTGGCCTACTTACCTCCATCTGGTGTGTTGCCCTGAATGTTTGAAACACTCACCAGGCCCCTTCATTGGCCCTCAGAGTCCAAGGTGCCCATGAGCTGCGAAACAACAGTTCTCTGTCTCACCAACATCCCAGATGATCGTTGGTAGGGGCGTTTTTTTGCTCCTCAGCTGCCGGTGCCAGCCTCTGGAAATGATCCCGCTGCAGACGGGAAAGGCTGTCAGCCAGGGTGTTGTGTACCCCTTCTATGTGTTTTGCTCTGAATGCCATGTTCAGCTGCAAGGCTCTTAAAACTAAATGACATAAAACTTGCATGACCGTTTCTGACCTGGACCCCTTGTTGTTTAGAACCTCCACTACTGCTCTACTGTCACACCAGAATGTCACCCTTTGATCCCGTAACTCTTCCCCCCCACACCAGGGTACAGGCCCAGATGGGCATGATCTCTAGCAATGTTATATCTTTTACCTTGCTGTCCCTTACCCACTCAGATGGCCATGGTTCCACAAACCACCTGACCTTCAGGTAGCCCCCCTTGCCTATTCCCCCGGCTGCATCTGTGTAAAGCTTGAGGTCCGTGTTATACACCCATTCTTCCTGCCAGAAAGAGCAGCCATTATAATCCTTGAGGAATTCCTCCCATACATTAAAGTCCTCCCTAACACCTCTTGTCAGGTCTACCCAATGGTGTGGTTTGGTTACCCCCACTGTAACCCTTGCCAGCCTTTTTGTGAATGCCCTTCCTGGTTCAATAGCCCAATAGGCAAAGTTCAGGTGCCCCAGAACCTGTTGTATTTGTTTTAGCTGCACCCTTCTCCTGCTGGTATGCACTAGGATCAATTCTTTCAGTTTCTCTACTTTTGGGCCGGGAAGACAGAATATTTCCCTTGGGGGCACTATCTCTATACCCAGAATTCTAGCACCCTGCAGTCCCCTCTGTTTTCTCCAGTGCCAGTGGCACCCTTAACATCCTCGCATCTCTTGAAATTTGCCCAACATTTCTTGCATCTCTCTTTTTCCACTACCGATGAAAAGGAAATCAGCCAAATAGTGAATAACCACTCTATGATTGGTTTTCTCTTGATATATCCACTGCAAACAAGTGCTAAATGCTTCAAATGTTGCACATGCTATTGAACATCCCATGGGCATGGCTTTGTTGAAATAGTATTGTCCCCCAACTTTAAAACCCAAAAGGTCCCAGTCCTCTCTTCTGACTGGCAGCAACCTAAATGCAGATTGAATGTCTGTCTTTGCCATCCACGCATCCTTAGTAGCCCGGATTATCCAGACTGCATCTTCCAATGTTGAATATGTTACCCTACTATACTCCTCCCCGATAAAGTCATTCACCAAATCCCCCTCTGGAAAGGACAGGTGGTGAATCACCCTATACTCTCCTTCATGTTTCTTGGGTACCAACCCTAATGGCGAGATCCTCATCTTCTGTAATGGGGGGTATCAAACGGGCTTTCCACTCTTCCCCTAACTTTTCTTTTTCTATTTTTTGCCTTAACATCTCTTTCTTCCCTTTTGTTGAGCCCAGGTTGCATGCCTCTCTTACTTGTCTGGGCCCATCACACTGCAATGAAAAACCTGTGCAAAAACCTTTCTCCATCATCCAAGCCACTGTTTTGTTCGGATACCTGTCAAACCAACCTATCCTTGCCTCTATCCTGATGGGCGTTCTGGCTATCCCAAATTGCCCCCCTGTCTTTTTTCCCTTTCTTCCTCCCTGAACCCAGTCTCTCACTCAGTGTCTGGCTTTCTTGATCAGTGATTCTGACTTCCACTGCTCGAGTTCCTCCACCCCTCCCTCCCCTGTTCCACGTCTGCTCTTTAAACCCCTGTCCTTCATGAAAAAACTGTTGACCTGAGATCTGGCCCCCAGATCCCTGTGGTCCCTGGGCCCATGTCATTCTGCATCTGTTTGCTGGGTGTGTTCCTCCGCATTTTGAACATGCGTGCCAAAAACGACATTGGGGCTATGAATAAAAGGCCCTGTTGTATGCCCAACAGTACCTCTGGGGCCCAACACCTTTTCTCCCCCATTCCTCTTCGGGTGTGGACTGATCCATAACAAAATCTGTCCATAAGTCTAGCTGCTTTCTATCCCATCTCATATCCCCATATGTTGCCATTCTCTGCCAAAAAAATTTATCATAGTATATTCATCCCACTCCCCCTTTTGCTTTTGCCTGTCTTATTATTAGGTGGTAGGTGATGAGTGGGATGCCCAATTCTGGCCTTTTTTCTAATACTATGGCTGAGAAAGTGGCAAAACCTACATACCACCCATCCCAAGTCTTCCTTTTTGTGAATTTTTCTTCCTCCTTCTTCCCTAACAATACTACCGCTGCTGCCATTTCACTCTTCCCTATGTTTTCTGATTCCTCATACTTTGCTGCCGCTTCCCGGTTCACCAATGCAAATATATCCACATATTCTCCTTTCCATATCTTCTCCTTTGTGGCCAATGGAATATGCTCACCCCACCCTCATCCTGGGGGCACCTATCTCCCTTGTTCCTCTACTTTCTTTTTCTATGCCTCCCTCCTTTACTTTCGGTACCTCTTTTTCTGTCCTGATCTCTGCTAGGACTGATTCCATTTGCCCAGACCCCCTGTCACCAATGCTGACACAGTTTGACTAATGTACTCTTTTATACTGTTACCCACTGCACTGGGTGCATTACCTGGGTCCTTGTCTGAGCTTTGTTGCCTGCCATCCTCTTGGTGCCCCGTTACGGCGCTCATTTGTTGAGGGGATGGATACACCACTATCGGCTGCAGAGGAACCACCATGCTTGGAAGATCCAGTCTGAGTTCCCCTTTTGGAAACCCGACTTGGTCTTGGGGAGGTACTGGTGGTACAGAGTCTCTGGGATGCAGATGTACTGGCTCGGCCACCTTGGTGGGTCCCGCTCCTATTGGCTATACCCTGGTGGGACTGCCTGGCCCTTCGGCCGGCCGCTTTCCTCTGCCCCCCTTTTCCCTTCCTGCTTTCTTCTTCTCCCCCAGTCTCCCTGGTTCCTCCTCTTCCACCAGCTCCAACATCCTGTTGGCCTTTTCTGCCAACTCAACTATAGCCCTGTAAGCATCTTCCTTCGAGGGCCTGTTCTTCTTAGGTGCCATATCCTCCATCCTCTCACACTGTAAAGACAAACTGAAGAGAAGAAAACAAGATTCTTTTGTTAACTTGTGTTTTCATCATGCCTGCGTGTGTCCATCTTACACTGCACCCATACTACAGGCCCATTCCAGCTGACCAACCCCGGTCCACTCTGGCTCTCCCCCACCTTTGTTCGGGGTCTAAGAATCCATTATAATGCCCCTTCATCAGCAAATCTCTAATACAATGCCCCTTAGCCAGACAAATCAGTAACAGCAATACATTGCAAGTCTTTTCATGACCCACTGCCTATTCGGCCCACACATAGCCCAAAAAACCCTTTTTTAGAGGCTCTCTCCATTAATTTAGATGCACTGCATTGTCAACTAGCTTTTACACAAAAAACAACAACTCTCTGGTATAATGCCCCCATCCTTGGGAGCATTTGTGTATCCATGCTGAATGGTGAGCTCTTTTCAGGCCCAAATTCCAGTGCGTGATGCCCTTCCCAGTCTGTCCTAGGCCTTGTCCCCTTCAACCCATCCCCTCCAGGCTCCCAAACTGAAGCCCAGCCTCCCGCTTTTCCCGCCCTACTCCCTGTTGTTCTTATGTCCTTGCGGCTGCCGCCGACGCCTTTCTTGTTTCCAACCCCTGTCTTCCTTTGAAGCTCTGTCCCTCCACCCTTTTCTCTGTGCCTTCTCCCCCAGTGCACATTGTTCTGTCTCCCTTTTTATAGTTGGTGCCATTGCTTGCTTCCGCTTTCACCAAGTCTTTTGTCCCGAACCGCGTGGTCTTGCGGCGGTTGACATCATCAAGTCCACCTCGCGGCCTGCTCTGTGTAGACCCATTCTTTTTCTGCCCTCTCCCAATCTCCCCCCTACCCTACCTTCTACTGCATGTCACCATCTAGGCCCCCACCCTCACCCATAGCTCGCTCCCCTTCATTGCGGCCAATGCGTGGCGTGTGACGTCATGCCCGCGTGGCCTCCCGCATCTGCCATTGTTCCATCTTCATGCCCGGCCCTCCTGTTCGGGTCTCCTAGGTGTGCCTCCCTCCCTGCGGTCTCCAGGCCCCCTCGAGCCACCAGCTGTCTGTCCAGAGCCCCTGTTTACTGCAATCCCCCCCCGCTCCTTTTCTTAAGGCATATGTCCCGGTTTTCCTTTTAAAAAAAACCCTTTCTTCCAGAGCCATTCCGCCAGTCCCCTCCACACGTTTCCTCTGGTCCCCATTTACAAATGCCGCCACTGTCCAGCTGCACAAATCCTCTGTCCTACAAAAACCCTTGCATCCTCCTTTCATCTCAAGAGCTCGCAAACCCTTCTTAATTCGCCACTTCTCTTCTCTCTATACCTTCCTGTTGCTATATATCCATGGTCACTGAAACAGCCACTGCTGCCTGTGATCACAACCTGAATTTCCTGCTGTTACCAGCCTGCCTTTTTTTTCTTTCGGCTGTGTCTCACACTCGTAATTACCACATAGCTGCACCCTGTACTGGACTACGCCTTCGTTTCTCCGCTGAAACACAACTCTCTTTTTTTTTTTTAATTCTGTCTTTTACTTCTGCCTTGCACCTATAAATGCTATTGATACCATGACTGATCCTCCTTGCAAACTCAAGCCTTCTGCCATGTGCTGCATCCCAAAATCTTCACATCACAGCCAAATCCCCCTGCCCTTCTACCTTATCTTTCAGGTTCTACATTCTTATCTCTTCCCATGCTTTCTTTCTTTTGTTGCCTTTTTTTTTTAAACTCAGCAGTTGTACCATACTGTTTGTTTCTCCTTACCTCTTTCCTTGCTATACCAACCTTCCAATTAATCTGCCAGTCTGATGTGCTGCAGTTCCAAAAGATCAAAACTCCAGCAAAAAAGTGGCTGAACCCCTCTGTGTTGTCCATTATGTACCTCCACTTGCCCCTCCCCTTCCTGTTGCCTAGCCATTGTTCTATCCATGTCCCTCCTTCATACCCCTCCCTTCTGAGCACAACCATCTTAACCAACGGGGAAGGGGTGCACAGGGACAACCTGATCTGCCCCTTAAAGGGCAAACTCCATTATCATGGGTCAACAACTGTATGAGTTCTGCCACCATCAAAGTGCCTTGGGGAACACACGCATGCCAGGCAACCATGAGTGATGCCTCACAGTAAGCATTGCTGTGTTACAAACAACAATAACAAGATTTAAGCAGATGCCTATATTTCAAGAGTGAAGAAGTGATGAAATACAGTACACGGTATGTTATCCACAGATAGTTTCATGGATATGAGAGTTAGTATAAGCCTACCAACAGTCATTGGATGTTTGTATTTATTTTTCTGATAGAGTGAGTCAGACCTAATTTTTTAATTTTTTATTTAGTTATTTAACCAGGTAAGACACACTAAGCTGAAAGCTTTTTTATAGGTGCAACCTGGGAGCACAGGGAAGTTAAATGACTTGCTTAGGGTCACACAGTTTGCAAGTGGAAGCTGTGGGATTCAAACCCAGGTCTGGTCTGCTGGATATCACCAGATTTGCAGCTCAGAGCCTTAAATCACTGCGCTATACTGCCTCACTCTAACAAACAGTAGTAATAATAATAAAAGTAATTATGTGTAGTATACTTTACAAGTAACATGTGAAAGCAACAGTTATAACATCCAAAGCTAACAACAGCATGCTGTTAATGAATATTTACAGGTAACGCAGCAGTATAACAACATGTGATGGTGCTAGTTTCATACCTGAGCAGTATCTTAAAAGTACTATGTGTCAGCACTATCTTTCCTGCTATCGCATGCCCTTGTGGGAGCAGCAATACCTGCAGCAACCCAATTGTTGAATAGTGACAGAAGTAAATCAATATTTTGAAAATGTGCACAGACTAAGGGCCCAATATTCAAAACTTTGTGCTGGGTGCAAACCGTTTGTGCAGGTTTAGCACCAGGTTAGCGCAGGTCTGCAATATTCAAAAGGGCCAATAGCACATGCAAACCATAGTAGAGCAGGGCAAAATGACAGTATATGCAAGGGGCAAACTAAGGGGGCTGGACAGTGTAATGTTATATTCAGTGAATAGCGCTGCTCTAAGTGCTTTTGCATGATGTAGTGCAACACATTGCAGGGGCCGAATTACCACCCAGGAAAAGGTGGCTTTAACTCAGGGCAAACCAGTTTTGCAGGACTTTGTGGCTTTGCACAGCTTTGTGTGACCCTAACCAATATGCATTACACATAGCAATAAGTCAGACATAGAGGAAACATGCTGCCCACTGATAGCATCACTATGATGCCATCATCTGCCACTGGCACCAGTCGTGCCAGGTGGTAAGTGATGACCCAGCTCCCAGTGGATACCATGGCAGTGTGGTCATACAACACTCACCTACAAACCACCCTGCTGTGGACACCAACAGATGCGAGCACAAACATGCTGCACTGGGGGAATGGGGGTGTACAGGTGACCTCTCTGCACTACATATTGGTTGCCGCCACATGGTTGGGACAAGCCCCACAGTGCACATAGTCCAGTGTAGGTAATACCCTAACACCTGTGTGCCTGTCCGATGGTAAGCCCCCCTGCCACATACCGAACAGCTATACAGACACCATAGCACACACACCCAGCAACAGGGATGTAGCTAGATATATTTATCATGTCCTCAAAATAGCTGCACTGTTGCCCCCTGGTATGTACACATACACCAAAGTATGTGCTGCCATGACACACCAACAATACCCCCCTGTCTGCCATTTCTGAGGTCCAGTACATGGTTTCATCCTCTAATCCTCCCTTCTTTGTGATTCTACCTGTCTGGTACATTGTTCATGTTTATACATGTGGCTGATGGCATCAGTGCCCCATAGCGAACAACAAAGGTGAAAGAGCTCAGTGCAACATGGACACAGTGTGACTCTCAATGTCCCTGCTTCCCACTGTGTGGTGCCCCTGCCTGATGTTTGTACTGTACTCTGCTGAGTACAGTACATATGCCTGCTGACACCCCTGCCCTGCAATGTATATGTCACTGTGGGCATCCCATGCCAGTAGTGCAGCATCTGTGGGTCACACAACATCAGCACAGTACTGTCCACTGTCAGTACACACCTGCTAAATAGGGTGTTACTGTGTACAGTGCTGCAGGCAATGCTGCCCACCACACCATAGGCAGTGCTGTGTCCCACACCCCACTAGCCGCCGTGTAACTGTACTGTCTGCTGTGCACTGTATATCAGGCCCTACAATTGGACTAGTGCTTTCCACACCACCACCAGTGCCTGTGCTGTGCAGTCCCCTAGAGCAATTAATCTCTGAACCGACTAGGGGAAATAGTATCCTTGATATAATTCTTACTAATCTTCAGACTGAAATATCAAATATTTCCCAGCACCCTCCATTGGGGAATAGTGATCAGAACTGTATTACATTTTGCATTAACAAACAATACACTGTCTCCAAATTGATCAAAGAACAATATTGCTATACTAGAGGGAATTATAGAGTCATCCATAGCCTAATCAAACCAATTGATTGAAATGATGCTTTGGATTCCTGTGCAGTGCAGGAGTGCTGGGACATCATCAAAGCATTAATTTGTAGACTTGAAACAGGATTTATTCCCAAAAGGAAATATGTCAATTCTAGGGGCAAAATTCCCATATGGCTGACCAGTAAAGTTCAGAAGCATATCAAAAGAAAGGAAAAAGCATACACACTTTACAAAAAAGAATCTAATGATCTTAATAAAGAGAAATACAAATAACAGTTAAAAATATTTAAACAAATTGTCAGACAAGAAAAAAGTAAAATTGAATACAAACTAGCTGCTCATAAGGATCCTAAAGCCTTTTATGCTTATGTAAATAACAGCTTAAAAAATAATTACAAACTGGGTCCGATTCAAGAAAACAATCAGGTACTAAATGAACCAGAAGATATTGTAAATGCTTTCAATACATTATTTGCTCTGTCTTTTCTAAACCAGATCAAATTGCTACCCCAACAATTACCCCAGGGAACAACATCCCAGCCATTACAAAAAATGAGGTTAATTTAATACTGCAGGAACTAAACAACAAATCTTCCTCAGGACTGGACCAAATTAATGCTCATTTTATCAAGGAAACAGCAGATGAGTTCACTTCACCTCTTACTACTGTATTCGCTTTAATAAGTCCTTGTATACTGGAGATATTCTAAAGTATTGGAAGAGGGCCACAGTGGTCTCAATACATAAAAAGTGTAATAAAAGAATGATCAATAACTATAGACCAATTAGTCTGACTTCCATTACATGTAAATGTATGGAGAAATTGTTAAAGTCAATGTTAGAGGGTGAAATCCATGATAAAAAACTTGAAGATCCTGATCAACATGGTTTTGTTAAGGGAAAGTCATGTACTAGTAACCTGATCACCTTCTATGAACCTGTCAGTAGAAGTTTGGACAATGGGGATCCCTGTGGATGTCCTGTTATTAGACTATAAAAAGGCCTTTGACAAAGTCCATCATTCACAATTTATTATGAAAATATCTTCATTGGGCCTAAATCCTTATTATGCAATGGGTTACTAAATGGTTCAGTAACAGAAATCAACAGGTGAGAGTAGCCAATACATTGTCCAGGGACATAGAGGTCACCAGCAGTGTGCCCCAGGGGTCAGTCTTGGGACCATTATTGTCTTGGATTTTTATTGGCGATATGAATTCTGACACTCATTGCCAGTTATCCAAATTTGCAGATGATACTAAACGTAGTAGCAATGTGAACAGCTTCTCTAAAACTCTACTCTACGAAATGATTTAAAAATAATTGAAAATCGGGCTAAAGCAAATAAAATGGAATTCAGTCTGGACAAGTGCACAGTTATTCATCTTGGAAATCGAAATCCTAACACTTCTTACTACTTGAATGGTTATCCAATTAAAGTAGTAGATTCTGACAGGGATTTAGGCACAGTTGTAAATAAAAACTTGACATCTACTGACTAGTGTAGATATGTAGCACTCAAGGCTAATTGCATAATAACGTCTATTAAAAGATCATTTGCTAACAGAAGCAGGGCTCGTATATTACCATTGTATACAACATATGTTATGCCCCATGTTGATTACATAGCCTCATTCTGGTCTCCGTACCGAAGCAAAGACTATAGGCTAATTGAATCAGTCCAGAGGAGGGCTACTAAAATTATAAACCCCATCAGAAATTCATCACATGCAGAAAGATTAAAATAACTGAATTTATACGATCTATCTACCAGTAGGTGATTTGCTGCTACTTTTTGGTATCCTATGGGAACCTAATCTCATGAATGATTATAATCTCCACTGTGTCTCTAAACCAACTGGATTAAGATGCCATAACAGACAGCTATTGATTCCAAAATTCAATACCTATAAAAGAAGCAATTTCTTCACCACTAGAGTTTGTAAATTTTGGAATTCTTTACTAGACTACTAAGTGACCATAAACTCCCCAGGAATGTTTAAGAACAATTTAGACAGATATCTACTTGATAGTGTGAGAGAAGGTGGTCTCAATGGGCCCTTGGCCTCCTTCCACCTTTAATTATTGAGTATTACTGAGTATTCTATGCAGGTTTGTACATATCTAGCCTGCAGCTACCACCATGCTCCTCTTGACTGACCTACAGCTGGAGCTGTGGGACCCTGCAGTAGCACTGGGCAAACTGCATGCAAATCAGGGTATACTGAGATGCTAATATGAATGTTTGACCACCGCCTACTTCAATAGGATCATTTGCATATCATTTTTCAATATAGTAGATTTTTGCTCCAGGCTAACTTGACAGCATTGGGCAAACAGCTTAGCACAGTGCAAGACCTGCGTAAATGGCTTTGTACTGTGCAAATGTCACAGAATCATTTTTAATTTCTGCACACTGTACATTCATATGTGCTGATGCTTGCAGCTGTACTGACTCCACTCCTTTTCTGACACACACATTGGCCACATATTTCACCTCTGCAGTCCTTCTGGTTGATGTACACTGGGTTGCTGTTGTGGTTTGCACTTCCTTGTTGCTATGTTAAGGGCTGTCTTATTACCAGGCTCTGTCTTCCCTGCACTCCCAGCCCAGTTTGCCCGGTGTCATTTGCATGCTATATTCAGCAGGGTTAGCCCAGCTCTATTCCTTTTGAATGCAGTGATCTATTGGGTCTGGGCTAGATTTGCATGCTGGGCAGAGCAAATTTTGCCCTGGGGAAAAGTTTTGAGTATTGGGCCTTAAGTCTCATTGTATGAAGAAGATATGCCAGCAATAATGTGTCATCATACTGTGCTGACAGTATACAGTCGATGATACTATATTTGGTTTTTCATTGCATAGTATTATGTGAAATGAGTACAGTGTTGTGATTATTGTGGTTACAGATATGATGGAGTGGTATAGTGTCTTCCAATCTTGCATGTGTCTTGTATATGTGTCCATGTAGGGGGGATGCAGAGTTAGGGTTCTGAACCCTAACAGCACATTTCCAAACTTTTGTTGCTATACTATTAACCCTAACTGATGCATTAACAGAGTTGTTTTGCACTGAATATGCACACACACACACACACACACACACACACATATTCATTGCAAAAAACTCTGTTAATGCAACAGTTAAGGTTGATTTCCACACCAGCAAAAGTGTGGAAATTTGACATTATGGCTTCCAACCCTACTACCCCACACCCAACTCCCCAACCTCCACACACTAATAGGCATTGAAGTGTGTGTTGGGACCTAACTCACACCCCATTCCATCTGTAAACAAGCTGAGCTGGTATAGTATATGAGAATGGGGAGACAGTTAGGCCTGATGACCCGAACACCTGTTGGTGCATGGAGGGTGGGGTGTAGTAGGGTTGGAAACCCTAACATCAATTTTACAAACTTTTGTTGGTTCAGAAATCAACCCTAACTGATGCATTAACAGAGTTTTTAATGAATTTCCATTCTTTTTGAGAAAGTGTAATGTTAATCATATGGAATGCATAGGTGGGAGCGTGGGCCCAAAGGGCCCTGCACTCCACCCACCCACCATAACTGTCTCCTCAGGCTTGTAAATGGAATCCATAGGTGGACGAGCAGGCCATCCAGTCCTGTGCTCCCACCCACCCAAGAGTGTAGTGCTCCCAGTTAAGCATAAATTGTATGGATAAGTGGGAGCACGGGCCCTCTGAGCTCTGCACTCCAACCTACACATAAATGCAGTCACATAGCAGAGGCCTAGAGGCATTTCAAGCAACCCTTATAATGCTTTTTTCCAATATCTCAGTGACCTTAGCAAGCATAGAAAATATTCTTTTGCAGTTGTATTCATGACCTAGTCACCACCGCACAGGCTTAGTACATTGGTGCACTAAGCTGTGTTTAATGAAAAATCAGTATCTTGAACTGTCTTCGAGAAATATGTGCCAAAAGGTGCCACGTCCACCACAATGTCATCCTATGGGAAAATTTGCAACTTTGGAGTGCTATAACTCTGGAACTGGTGCACATTTTTTCAGCAAATCAGTAAAAGGCACATGTGGCAAAAGGGCTTGCCACTCTGGAAATTTCAGGCCAAAAGTCCAAACCATGTACTGGCAGTAAGGTGGCAAAGATAGTTTTGTGATAGATGCAAGGCAGGCAGTGCAAATAGTTTTTTGTAAATACAGTGTGAATGGTAATTAGAAAAAACATTTGCATGGTATTGTGAAAATACAGTTCAAAGTTCTTTCTAATTACCGTTCACAATGTATTTTTAAAATACCGTACAAATGGTTTTCTTAATAATCGTCCATACTGTATTTACAAAATACAGTTCACACTGTCTCTCTTGCATCTATCACAAAACTTTCCACAGTTACCGCATATCTACCCTACTAAATACAAGCCATATATATACAGCAGGGGAACATTTTTAACTAAAAGGTAATTAAAAATACCATTCAAACTGTATTTGTAAAATACAGTTAGAATTTTTTTTCTAATTACCGTTCACACTGTATTTTTAAAATACAGTGTGAATGGTTTGTCTAATTACTGTTCGTACTGTATTTTAAAAATGCAGTGTGAATGTTTTTTCTAATTACCATTCACACTGTATTTATGAAATACAGTTTGCACTGCCTGTCCTGCATCTATCACAAAACTTCCAACAGATACTGTACCACATGTCTACATTACTAATTACAAGCCTTATGTACAGCAGAACATTTTAAACTGAAAGGTAATTAAAAATACTGTTCTAACTGTATCCGCAAAATACAGTTTGAATGGTTTTTCTAATTATCATTTGCACTGTATTTGCAAAATTCAGTGTGAATGTTTTTTCTAATTATCGTTTGCACTATATTTACAAAATACGGTTTGCCCTGTCTGTCCTTTATCGATCACAAAAATCGTTATAATTCAAAAATGGTAATATATTTTTTCACCAAACCATCCAAAGGCACACCCTTGGCATACAACCCATCATCCCTGAAAATATCAGAGGCAAACTTAGTTCTGTGTATGCTGTACATGACAGCAAAAAAATTCCATGTTATCCTATGGAAAAAAATGTTCTTTATGCATTTTTGACCACTTTATATCTCCAAATCCCTTAAAGCTGCTGTCATGAAACTTTCCACATCATGTGACACTGGCAACAGGACAGCACATACCAATTTCAGGGTTATTTGGTTGTAAAACAACAAAGTTATTAAGGTGCAAAAATTGGGATTTAACATTGAAAGGCTGTACCAACCCTATCTATAAGGGTTCTATCATGCCCTTATTATATACAGTATATATAATTATTTTTTATTTATTTAGTTTTTGTTGATCAGGAAAATGCACTAGACAAATCAGGCATGACCCAGGGGAGGGGATACAGATGAATGCCAACTGACCTTGAACCAGATTAGGCTGTTGGTGGTATTTTTAAGTGAATGAGGGAAATTTGGCCAGGCCAGGGCACTTGAAGAAATTCCCCTACTCTTTACAATAAGTGCCATGGGATCTTTAACATCCACCTGAACTACCACCAATCCAAGCAAATGGGACCTTGGTTTAACTTCTCATCTGAAAGAAGGCACCTCAGAAGTGCAGCACTCCTCTCTTGTTGCACTACTGCTCTAATGTAAAGAGGTGCTCAGAAATATTTTCAGAGCACCTCTTTGCATTACTGCTTGTAATGCACAACGTCGGCAGCTGGCCGTGAAGGTGAGAGGTGGGTTGTGCCAGTCGCCAGCTGGGGAAGGGAGGGGGGTGCTGGGTGGGCTGGCATGGCTGGTTGAGGGTGTGGGGGGCCACTAGACTACCAGGAATGTGAAATTATTCTTAACTTTATTATAATGGAGGGGGGCCAGCTAGACTACCATGGATATCTACAGGTACAGTGCTATTATTTATACAGAAGGGGGGCCACTAGTCTACCAGGCATATTAACACTTATTATTTTTTTTATACAACTTGGGGGGGCACTAGATATAATAGAGAGGAGATGCTGGACTACCACGGATATCTGCACTCACAGTGCATGTTATTCACACAGATGGGGGGCCACTAGACTACCAGGGACATCAACACTTGTTATTTTTTTATACAACTCAGAGGGGCCACTAGACTGCCAGGGATTAAAGAGAAACATTGGGGGTCCACTAGAGTGCCAGGACATTAGACTTTATTACATTATTTACTATCATGGGGGGTACTAGACTACCAGGGATATGTCATTAACTGTTATAATTATTCAGATGGGGCAGAACAAAGCCCTCTGAGCAAAATCCAGCCTCATTTGTCTTTGTAGGACACCCCTAGGCTGTGAAAAGTGATTTTAAATCTGGCCATCTTGTCCCTCGCTCTTTGTTCGTGAGCTAGCAAATTCTTTGATCTTGAGATTCTTTGATCACCATCTTTGATTGTGAGATAGGGACAAGACGGCCAGACTTTTTATAATGGAATAGATAGGCAAATTTTACCAGTTTTTAACACTGAATATCTCTGAGACAGTTTGGTCTTTTTACTTGAAATTTGGTGTTTATGGCATGTCTTGTGGGTGTAAATTACAGTGTTTACTTGTCAGAAAAATTTTTTTGCTGGAGATACAGTGTGGTGCACCTTACGTGTTGCGGACAGTGTTTTGCTTGTGGTGTTGGCTTGAAATTGATAGGATACCTAGCCCTAGTGTCATGGATGTAGTTTTCAGTCATTGTGTGTGTTAAATGTCAACAGGTGCAGAACTGTACCAGTCTGACGAATGAAAATCTGATACATTAAAATGTTATATCTCAGACATGGTTTGATCTTTTCACCTGAAATTTGGAGGGTGTTGATGGTATATCCTGTGGATGCAAATTACAGTGTTTCCATGTTGGAAAATGTTTTTGTCAGATATATGGTGTAGTGCAGTTTACATTCTGCAGACTGCGTTTTGCTTGTGGTGGTAGCTGGAAATTTATAGGATACCTAACCTTAGTGTCATGGATGTAGTTTTCAGTTGTTGTTTGTGTTAAATGTCAACAGGTGCGGAACTGTGCCATTCTGATGAATGAACATTTCAAATTGTGACCTGTTATATCTTGGACATAGTTTGGTCTTTTTTACTTGAAATTTAGTGGGTGTTGAAGGCATGTCATGTAGATGTTAATAGAAGTGTTTACGTGTCCGACAATATATTTTTTGCGGAGATATTGTGTGGTGCAGTTTACATTTTGTGGACAGCGTTTTCTATTGTTCTACTAGATTAATGTCTGTTTGGTGGCTGGCCTTGCTGTTGTGAATGTACTTATTAGTCATTGGGTGTGTAATGTAGCTTGGCACTTACAAGTTGGTGGGAGCGTGGGGCCCCCACCAACTTGCGAAACTTTCTATTTTTTCTATTCTTTCTTAAAAAGTAAGGAAATTCTATGCAAAAAACTTCACTAATACATCAGTTAAGGTTCTTCTACAGTGAAAAAGTGAGGAAATTCAATTTTTGGGTCCCCACCCCTTGCATCCCACCCCTACCCTGCCCCCACAACAGCCATCGGATGTGCGTTGAGGTCATCAGCCCTAACTCTCACCCCATTCTCCTACACTGCAGCACCTCAACTTGTTTACACATGGGATGGGGTGAGAGTTATGGTCGAAGACCCCAATGCACACCTTGACGGCTGTTGGTGGGGGTGGGGTGCGAGGGGTGGGAACCCTAAAATCAAATTTCCTTGCTTTTTTCACTGTAGAAGAACCCTAACTGATGCATTAATGAAGTTTTTTGCATAATATATATAGATAGATAGATAGATAGATAGATAGGTAGATAGATATACAGATATATTTATACAACATGTGTTTTTGGATAAATGCAGTGATAAAAAGTAGTATCTACATCAGACAGTGGAGAGATCACTAATATCTCCATGTTCCTATACATCAAGGTGATATCTCTATGTTTCTGTACATCATACAAAGGAAAGTGAAATTATTTCACTTTCCATTGTAGGATTCTGTCTATAGTCCCTCACCCCCCCACACACACAACATCCTCTGTCATCTGGTAGATCTTGTCCTAATTCTTTAGACAGATAATCACCATAAAAAACTTATCTGGTTGATCCAGCCACTCTGCAGTTCGGTAAGCAAAGGATTACTTTCACTTTCCCCAAGAAATGTAGCTTGACAGAGCGGTAGTAACAGACTCCCATAAGCTGATCCCAGACCATTGTAGTAAAGCAGACTGAATGAGGTACATTAGAAAATCTGTTGGTTTAGTAGTTTTATGTGCATTTCTCTACAAGAAGCTCCTGACTGTACTGAGAACCAAATAAGAGAGGGAGTCAACAGCTTCAGCACAACAGAAGGAAGTGTGAGTGAGTGTTGCTATAGCAACTAATGCTTACACTAATTTCTGCTATTCTGAAGCTGCTGACTCACTTTCTCCCTCTTCTCAGTACAATCAGCAGCTTCTTGAAGAGAATGCACTTAAAATTACTAAAACAACAGTTTTCCTAATGTACCTCTTTCAGATTGCTTTACTACGATGGTCTGGGATCAGTTTATGGGAGTCTGTTACTACCATTCGATTGTGCTACATTTCTGGGGGAAAGTGAAAGTAATCTTATGCTTACTGAACTGCAGAGTGGCAGGATCAACTAGATATGTGTGTTAATGATTATGTACCCCAAAAAATAATGGAAAGATCAACTGAGATTTTTTTTTTTAAATAAAACACGTCATGAGTTCTGTTGGAGGGGGATAAGTCAGGGAAACAGTGAAACTACCAGTATGGCTACTAGTGGACTACCAAACCTCACAGTGGCAGGATCAACCAGATACATTTTAAATGCTTATTTAAATGATAATTTATGTAAACATAATGGCAGGATCAACCAGATAACTCTCTTTAAAAATAAAAAAAATCCACTAAATACATTTTTTTTCAAAAAGCATACTGCATGCTATCTCTTGTGTTGGAGGGGGTATTGGAGACAGTGTTTGAGGAGGTTCCATCACATGTAGGCCAAAACACATGTTGTATAAACAGAACATGACAAGGACTGACTGAAGATATCATATTTATCTTCACCCGAGGTCAATGACAGCAAGATATCTCACACGTGGCTTCACCACAGATGAGATATCATGATATCATTGGCCTTTCTTGAAGATAAATATGATATCTTCAGTGAGGCCTTGTCATATCCATATATATATATATATATATATATATATATATATATTTTCATTACAAAAAAAAATTGTTTAATGCATCAGTTAGGGTTAAAGCAACAAAAGTGGAGAAATGAGATATTAGGGTTGGGGTCATGAGGCCCAACTCTCACCCAATTCCATGTGTAAATGGGTTGACATGCTACAGTAAAGGAGAATGGTGTGAGAGTTGGGCCACATGACCCCATGGCACACCTCGTCTGTCGGTCTGTGGAGGAAGAAGGGGTGGGGGTTGAGGTGGTTAGGGGCTCAACCCTAACATCTCGTTTCCCAACATTTGTCACTTTAACCCTAACTGATGCATTAAATGAAGTGTTTTGCAATGAATTTCTTCACTTTTTGAAAAAGTGCAATATAAGTAGTAAATAGAATATATTGCTGAAAGCACAGGACCTTCTCACAAAGCGGCTATTTCTGCATAAAGATATGCATCTGTGGGAGCGTGGGCCCTCTAGGCCCTGTGCTCCCACTTTCACATAGCTACAGAACCATACAACAGTCCTATAGAACAAGGAGCCCTTGTAACACTAATCTGCTGATATCTTGGGAAATGTAGCAGCTAAAAAAAAATCAATTCTCATTGTAATCATGACAGTGAGTGTTGCATGCAAAATAACTGACTTAATCTATATCTTGCATCATTTACAAGATAAGGGCATCAAAAAGCACTGTGGTTGCTGACTTTGAGGGTGTAATTCTGGCCCACGGACCTGAAAATAAGCAATGGAATACTATTTTCCAAATATCTCAGTAACCATACAAGGTAGAACAAATTCAAAATTTATAGTATTCATGGCTTTCCAACCTACTTCTGTACTGAAACAGTTTTTGAGATACAGGTGCCGAACAGCATGATGGCCACTGCAATGTTATCCTATGGGAAAAATCTGAACTTTGTGATGGCATATATATGGAACTGCTTAACTTTCCAACACCTAAATAGCATAATTCACACCTGTTGGGCATAACCTTAGTACCCTGAAAACTGCAAGTAAAAAGACCAAACCGTTACTTTACAATGCACTGATAACATTTTCACAAGTTTAAAAATTCCTAGTCCATGAAGTAGCAAAATACCCAGCTGCCAGATCAATCCCTGTCCGTGAGCTGTCAAAATCACATTCTGTGAGTAATCTTCAACTGTCAGATTTTGGCCAACTGATCCTTAAGAGACGGCCAAGGATTTTGCTGCTTGTGAAATAATCAGCTGGTGGGCTAGGATTTTTACAGCTTGTGGACCGTGATTCTGTCACCTTGAAAAGAGGATTCAAAAACCAAATCCTCTTCCATGAGCTGAAAAAATCCTAGTCCACCAGCTGATCCTCTTTAACAAGGTAGCAAGATCCTTGATGGCCACCTTAATCCTTGTCTGAGAGAAGGGCCATCTGGTCACAAAGTGATGGACAAGGATTTTGCAGCCTCACAAAAGAGTATCGGCTGGCGGACTAGAATTTTTACAGCTCGTGGACCTCAGTTTTGTCACCTCGCAAAAGAGGATTCAAAAACCCAATCCTCGTCCACGAGCTGACAAAATCCTAGTCCACCAGCCAATCCTCTTTCACAAGGTAGAAAAATCCTTAACCTATCGGCTTAATCCTCATCTGTAAGAAGGACCATCTGGTCACAAAGTAATGGACAAGGATTTGCAGCCTTGCAAAAGAGGATTGGCTGGCTGACTAGGATTTTGTCAGCTCGTGGTCTAGGTTCATTAGCTCAAAGAATTTTTAAATTTCAAAAGGCTAGTTTTTGGACACAATAAAGCAAACCAAAGTGATGGGTTTGTACAGGACATCACCCTGAACAAAACCCATGCATCATTACACCAAAAAGTCACCTGTGGAGAAAGCTATGACATTTTGTTAGGAGGGAAAAAATGAAAACAAGATGGCGGCTGGCAGACAAGGAATTTTTCTGATGGACTAGGATTTTTTAAAATTCTTATCTGTGAGATGACGAAATCCTTGACTGTGAGTCCAGTCCTAGTCTGAAAAATATACATATAAACCTTGGAGTGAACTGAGCATGCTCAGAACCCCATAATTAAAAATTTAATAACTTTAGAATGGATTAATATTTTTGAACCAAGCCAATGCTAGGTTCTTCTTTGACCCAAACTCTTTCTATGTTCTAAAGTTCAGATCAAAAGACCACATGGTGTGGTTGCAGTGCCATGGGAAAAAAATGCATCAAAAGTGGCAAAAAATATATTACTCAGCAGTTTGTTGCACAAAAATGATAAGTCCAACTGAAATGCAACTTGGTAAATCAAGAGACCTGCCATACCAGACCATGTATTCTGAATTTTGTGCAAATTCGTTAACTGGTTGAAAAGTTATTAACTCACAAAAATTGAGGTTTAACTCATGAAAACTCGTGAAAAATCACTATTTTTTGCACATTTTTTGGTAAGCCATAATGGACTGAAGAATGTGTTTGAGTGGCTTCAAACTTGTTTGTCTACATGTGGCCTGAGTTGAACTGGTGCATTTGAAGATTTGGTGAAAAAATATTTCTCTGTTCAAAAGTTATTACACATTTTTTCTTGTCCCATTATAGCCTATGGGAAAATTTATATTTGCATTGCAAAAACTTCTGCGATCACATTTTTGTTGTTGAGCTCCCTGAAATTGTTTTTTCACTGCTGCCATCTTGTTTTTCAGTTAGTGAGAGAGAAAAAATGTTGTAACTCAAAAAATAATGCCCTTTGGTAAACACCAACAGTTGTGTTAAACTAATCGGCTCTGAGGAACATGACCCTGGCATTAGTTTTTTAGTAGGTGGTCTGCAAATATGTTTTTTAAACTTTTGCCATTTTTTGATTGCGGCAACATTTTTTGTTGCTGCGAAAACAATCACACTTACTGTAGAAAAAAAAGTAACTGCGGCAACATTTTTGTGTGCATGACAATATTCCCATTATAGAGCTAGGAGAGTCGTGAAAACAATCGTGGTAACACTGCATGAACACATTTTGTTATGTGTTGTTTACTTTGTCACTTCATTGTGGTAAGGTGGATTGTGCTATTGGCATGAAATTTTCAGTGTGGCAAGCCCTAGTCCCAGAGATGTGCCTTTGGTGGTTTGGTATGAACACATAGAGCAGGCCCATAGTTACAGCATTCTGAAGTTGAGAAATTTTCCATAGGATAACATTGCGGCACCCGTGATATCTTTCAGTGCTCATATCTAGAAAATGGTTCAAGATACGGATTTCTCATCACAAAAATTCTTAGTCCCCCTATAGAGAGACTAAGTACAAAAGTAGGTTTAAAACCATTAATACCATGAATTTAGATTATTTTTCTACCTTGTATAGTTACTGAGATTTTTGGAAATTGGCATTCCAATTATTCATTTTCATGTCCATAGGCCACTATTACACCCTCAGAGTTAGCACTCACAACACTTTTCAGTACTTGTATCTCAGAAATGATGCAAGATATGGATTTGGTCGACTTTATCTCTCATGGAGGTCTTCCTGTCATGATTACAATGACACTTGAATTGTTTTCCTACCTGCTACAAAGAAACATAGACTTTGATGGCAGATAAGGACCACTTGGCCCACCTAGTCTGCCCATTTCCCTACCTAGAGGATAAGCTGCAGATCCTATTTAACCAACAGCCTCTTTCTTCCTACCCCCCACAAAAATTGCCTTATGTCTGTCCCATGCATTCTTGAATTCTCCCACAGTTTTAGACCCCACAACCTCCTCAGGAAGGCTGTTCCATTCATCCACCAACCTCTCTGTGAAAAAATACTTCCTCACATTGCCCTCTCTATCTTCAAATTGTGTCCCCTTGTTTTTGCACATCTCTTTTTCAGAAAGATGCTACCATCTTGGACCTTGTTGATTCCACTGAGGTACTTAAACATTTCTGTCATGTCCCCCCTCTCCCTCCTTTCCTCAAGGGTATACATATTAAGCTCCTTTAGTCTTTCCTCATATGGCTTTTACTGCAGACCCTGCACCATTTTAGTTGCCCTTTTCTGAACTGTCTCCATCCTGTCTATGTCCTTGTGGAGCTGGAGTATCCGGAACTGGATGCAGTACTCCAGATGGGGTCTCCCCAACTGTCTGTACAGAGGGATAACAACTTCCTGTTTTCTGCTGGTGATGCCTCTCCCTATACATCCTGGTATCCCCCCAGCCCTCCCTACCACCTTCTCACATTGCTTGCCAACCTTAAGGTCATCTGATATGATTACCCCTAGGTCCCTTTCCATTTTTGTTGTTGCTACTACTTCCCCCCATTGTGTAATCTTCCCTTGGGTTTTTGTTTCCCAGGTGCATTATTTTGCACTTCTTTGCATTGAATCCAAGCTGCCATACTTCTGACCATTCCTCCAACCTTGCCGAGTCACTTCTCATCCTTTTCATACCTCCTTGAGTTTCAACCCTGTTGCAGATCTTTGTGTCATCAGCAAAGAGGCGTACTTTTCCTTCCAGTCCCTCTGCAATGTCACTTATGAAGACATTAAAAAGGACTGGACCCAGTACTGAACCCTGTGGTACCCCACTAGTAACCCCTTTTTCTTCAGAGTGCACTCCATTTACAATTACTTTCTGTATCCTGTTGTTAGCCAATGTTTTACCCAGGCTACCACCCTGGGACCCGATCTCAGCTGGTTAATTTGACTATTAATCTTTTGTGTGGGACTGTGTCAAATACCTTGCTAAAGTCTAGGTAGGCCATGTCCACAGCCCATCCCTGGTCTACTACTTTGGTTACCCAGTCAAAGAAATCAATTAGATTCATCTGACGTGACCTTCCCACTGTGAACCCATGCTGCCTTGGGTCCTGTGCCCCACTGGCCTCTAGGTACTCAACAATTCTTTCCTTCAGAAGTGATTCCATCACTTTCCCCTACCACAGAGGTCAAACTGACAGGTCTGTAGTTTTCTGCCTCTGTCTTGGTCCCACTTTTGTGAAGGGGAATCACATCTGCCTTCCTCCAGTCTTCAAGTACTACACCATCCTCCCATGATTTGTTAAAAAGGGTAGTCAGTGGTGTCACAAGTTTTCTGCTTAATTCTTTTAGAATTCTAGGGTGAATTCCATCTGGCCCCATTGCTTTGTCCACCTTTGGTTTTAGGAGTTCTTTCAGAACCCTTTCTTATGTGAAAGGACTGGGATTGACCCCCCTATCCAGAGTGCTTCTTTTAATTGGATTAGGCACATCCCCCACCTACTCTTTTGTGAATACTGAGCAGGAGTATTCATTCTGTATCCCTGCTTCTTCATTGTCCCTCTCTGCCCACCCACCGTCCATTCTATTCAGCCTCACTATCCCTCCCTTTGTCTTTCTACACTCCCTGATATACCTATAAAAGGTTTTATCCCCTTCTTAACGGAGCTGGCTATCTTTTCCTCAGTTTGGGCCTTTGCTACTCTGACTACCCTACCTGCTTTCTTCTGCCTTAACTGGTACAGTTCTCTGTCCTGCTTCTTCTGTGTTTCCTTATACTTCCTAAATGTTATCTTTTTCTCCATAACCTTCACCGCCACCTCATTTGAGAACCATAGTGGCTATTTCTTTCATTTTGATTTGTTTATTTGCTTCACAAAGGCTTGTTGCCTCTGTGATGGCAGTTTTGATATTTTCCCATTGTTGCTCCACCCCTTCTTCTAGCCTGATTGCTAGTGCTTTTCTAAGGCACTCTCCCATCTTGCCAAAGTCAGCCCTCCTGGAGTCCAGAACCCTCACTTTTGCATGGCTTGAGTCTGTAGCTGAGTTTATCATGAACCACACTGTTTGATGGTCACTTGTTCCCAAATGGCCACTTCCAGATGTGAAATCCTCTCACTGTCCCCATTTGAGAGTACGAGGTCTAAGATTGCTCACTTATGAATAGGTTCCAAAATTAGCTGTTTTGAGGCATGCCACCTGAAGGGCATCAAGAATGGCCCTGCGTTTGGATGTGGCTGCAGCAAAGGTGCTCCAGTTGACATCTGGCATATTAAGGTCCCCCCATCAACAGTATCTCCCCTTTTTCTGCCATCCTAAGTATGCCTTATATCATATCCTTGTCCATTCCCTCCCCCTGACATCGGGGTCTGTATACAACCCCTGTGCAGATTTTGGTGCCATTTCCAGTCTCTAAGGTGACCCACAGTTCTTCCTCTCCTCCCTGTTTACTCTTTTGTTCAGTTGCTTTTATCGCTTCCCTTACATAGAGAGTTACTGCACCCCTCTTCTCCCCTCCCTGTCTCTCCTGTAGATTGTGTACCCTGGTATGTTAACATCCCAGTCATGGTTCTTTCTGTACCATGTTTCTGTGACTGCCACGATATCCAGGCATCTCTCTTCCATCAAGGACACCAGTTCAGGGAGCTTGTTGCCACGACTACAGGCTTTGGTACTCATTACCCTCCATTTCTTGATGGCCTTACCCCTTTTTGCCCCATCCCTATACTTATTGTATTTGTCACTTTCTCCTTTTACCCCTGCACTTCTCCCTATTGACATCTCTGTGTTGGTGTCTACCTCACTTAGTACCCTGATTTTTTTGGGGGCTAGGTTTCCTGCTCCTCTCAGTGCCTCCCTTGGCTCATTTAAAGTAGCACCAATGAGCATTTAAACCTATCATCTAGGATCCTGGTTCCCTCCTGGAGATGCAGACCATCATACCAGTATAGGCCTGCATCCCTCCAGGTGGATCCCCAGTCCCCAATGAAGCCAAATCCCTGAGCTCTGCACCAGTATTTTAACCACTGATTGAATCCCATGGTGTGGAGCAGCCTAGCCTCACCCATGCCATAGAGAGGCAGCACCTCCAAAAAGGTTACCGTGCATGCTATTTGTCTAAGGCCCCTCCCCATCTCCACAAATGCTTCTTGCACTGCTCTGATCCCTTTCTTAGCCAGGTCACTTGTCCCTAGGTGGCCAATGACATCCAGTTCTCTCCCCTGTGCAACTGCTCCTGAGATCCTGAGGATTCATTCCCTGTCCCACCAAGCCATGATGCCAGGCAGGCACCTTACCTCCCTCTCCCATTCCTCCCCCAGGTCTACCTTCCTAACAATGGAGTCCCCCACCAGCAGTTGTTTCCTTCCACTGTGGGGTCCCATACCACCCTCCTGTGGGTCTCCTTTGTGGAGGTTCTGAGTATTCTCCTTGGACTCCACTGTGGGTGCTTCCATAGAGGAACCACACTTTTCCAGAAGAGCACAGAAATTGTGGAGAGATACAACTGGAGGATACTCCTCTGTTCCACCACCCTCACCCTTCCTGAGCCCACTGTGGTCCAACTGCTCTTCTTTCTTGGCAACCTCTGAGGCAATGGCAGTGACCCTGATGGTCCCTGGGTGGGAGAGGAGGTCCCATAAATCCTGGCCAACTCAGCCTGGAGATGAGCAACCTCCTCCCTCAGCCCAGAGAGGTGTCTGCAGATGGGACAACACCGCATCCTCCAGAATGTCTCCCCGTAGACTGCTGTGCCACAGCCACTGCACCACTCCCTTCATGTCTTATTTCTGGCCCACTAATTGTTGTTTGGAATGCTTACTCTTTCGTCTGTTTGTTTATTTCTTTTTTTTTCTGTCCCTACTTATGTACTGTCTCTGTGCCATTTTAGCTCCTAATCTTCCTGTTCTGAGACAAGAATTTCCTATATTTCTTAGTAGTCTCCTTACTTGCTCAGAGTCAGTCCTCCAGCAGCCAGGGAGGGAGGGACAGAGAGCTACTCTTGCCCTTTTTGGATGGTGAGTCTTTGGTGAATTTGTGATCACTCACTTCCTGCTCCCAAACAAGAAGTTCCTGTTGTCAGTTAAATCCTGTGCCTATAAAAGTAGAACTGCCTTTTGGCGGAGGGAGGGTGGAGGAGAGGGAAGGAGAGCAGTATAGTCCCAGTAGAGAAGTTTAGTTAAACCAGCAGGTCTTTCCTCCTGGTGCTCTGTTTGTTCTCTGGCAGAAATTATCTAGGGCAGTGTTTAAATCTGGTTTTAACTTGGCTCCTTCTAGCTAAGCCACTCCCCTTACTTTGCAAATCTTTCTACACTTAGTTAATTTCACAGATATTTCCCTTCAGCCACCTGTGACAAACACCTAGATAACTACACAGATAACAGGTAATAATTCACTTTAACTAACTCTGACAAACACACTAACTTTTTTTTTTACTCTGAATTGAAGGTCCCAGTACAAGAGTCCTAGTTCTTAGTCCCAGTAGATAAGTTTAGTTATACCAGCATCTCCTTCCTCCTGGTGCTCTGCTTGTGCTCTGGCAGAAGTTATTCCCGAGACATTGGCCAATTAGTGTTACAAGGCTTCCTTGCCTTATAGGGCTACTGTATGACTCTGTAGTTATGTGTAAGTGGGAGTGCAGGGCCCAGAGGGCCTACGCTCCCATAGACACATATCATTATGTACAAATGGCCAGCTTGCTGACTCCAAGCTCCCACCAACACTTACCATTTACTATTTATATTACACTTTTTCAAAAAGTAAGGAAATTCTTTGCAAAAAACTTCATTAATGCATCAGTTAGGGTTGTTTACATGTGACAAAAGTGTGGAAATTTAATGTTAGGGTTACCAACCCCACACCCACACCCCCATCCTCCATACACCAACAGACATCAGGGCGTGCTGCTGAGTCATCAGCCCTAACTCTCACCCATTCTCCTATACTGTAGCATGTCAGCTTGCTTACACATGGAATGGAGTGAGATTCGGCCTGATGACCCCACTGCACACCCCAACGTATGTTGGTGTGTGGAGGATGGGGGCATGGGGGGGGGGTAGTAACCATAATGTTGAATTTCTACACTTTTGTTGCTGTGGAAACCCTAACTAATGTATTAAAGAAGATTTTTTGCAAAGCATATCTATATCTGTATCTATATCTATATGTATATATATATGTGTATATATATATATATATATATATATATATATATATATATATATATATATATATATATATATATATACACACACAATATACATACATATATATATATATATATATATATATATATATATATATATATATATATATATATATATATATATGAGACAAAGAACCTCTGCATGCAAACACTGAGGCAATGATGGGCATTTGGCCAGGAAAGAAATACAAAATCACAAATGCCCCAACAATGCAAAGCATCATGGTCTGCATATGCAAATCACCACAGGATATTATGCTGGTTCAACTTTAAGCATAAATGCATGGTGCCGAAAGGCCTCTCACACAGTTTGCATAGGGTGACAACAAAAAATTGGGGTTGTGAGGCCTAGATGTCACCCCATTCCATCTGAAATTACATTCACAAGCCACAGTAAATAAGAATGGGGTGACATTTAAGCCTCACAACCCTCATGACACACCCTTTCAGCTGCCAGTCTTGGGATGATCAGTGGGTCTGGGGAGGAGAGGAAACTCTAAAGATTTTTCATTTCCTGACTTTTTGTGTTTTAACCCTCAATGATGCATTAACACAGTTTTTTACATAGAATTTCCTTACTTTTTGAGAAAGAATAAAAAACTAAGAACTTGCACAACTTGGTGGGAGCGCAGGCCCTTTGGGCGCTGCGCTCCCACCAATCTATGGAAGTTGGTGACAGTGTGGGCCCTTTGGGCCCTGTGCTACCACCAACTTGCAAATGTAACACTGTAATTCACATCTACTGGACATACCGAGAGTACCCTCCAAATTTTAATGCAAAAGACCAAACCATATCTGAGATATAACGTGTTAAAGTTTGAAATTTTCATTCATCAGAGTTGCAGAATTTCACACCTGTTAACATTTTACAGGCACAATGACTGACTATTACATCCATGACACTACAGCTGGGTATCCTATCAATTTCAAGCCACCAGCACAATGCAAAACACAGTCCACAACACATAAATTGTGTCACGCAATATCTCCGTAAAAAAAATGTTGATCGAGGAGATACCCAGGAGAAATAAAGTAAGCAATATGCACTTCTCATGGCAATGCCAATGGGTTCTATCTCTCTGATGTGGGTACAAGCTTTTATGTGAATAATGCACTTCTGTAACCCAACTATGTGGGTTGCTCACTTAGCAACATAATTCAATGGCTGCCACTCAGGAATGTGAATACTAACAAATAAGAAATGCAGCTCTAAGTCAGCCTAACTAGTAACTGGTAGATGGACTTTTCATTATGCAAGTCCTAAAGCCTAGAATGCCATCCCTGCAGTCTAAGACCAACAAATACACAAATAAAGCTAAACAGAATAAAAACATGGTTAATTAAACTGGGGAAAAAAAACATTATCTTATTGCTTTAGCTTGGTGTAGGTTATAGCTTTTAACCTGATTGTGCCCTCCCCCCATTAAGAGTTATTAAACTGAATGTTTCTAAGCCTCATTTTTTTTATGTTAATGTGCAGAAGTTGTACATAATTAAGCAATAATGAATGATGGGGGGTTACTTTAATGTTCTAGTTAATCACCCCCTGAGTGTGTAATGTGGCACGAGGCACAACTGAGTACCACATTGCCCCCAGGGGGTGATTAACTTGAATATTAACGTAGCCACCCGGAGTTCATTATTGCTATTATTATAATGGGGTGTCATAAAAAATCTGTATGTTTCTGTTTTATGAAACTTTTTATCATTCTTACTGATTTTACAATAAAAAAAAGTCCTTCCACAGCAGTTTGTGAGTGGAAGCCTTGTCATGAGACAGAGCTGGAGTTAGAGTTGCCATGATGACCGTCTCAAATGTGGTATGAAATCTATAAAAACAGTATTAAAATGAATTTAATGGGACCCTGTAGATCTTTCGGTGTGTTTTTTACAAACTTTATCTGCTGGGAAGGGTCATTTGACCTGTTAGCCAGAAGTCAGTCCATCAGCATCAAACAGTTCTACCCCCCCCACACACAAAGACATATGCCCAACTTGTGTAACTGATTTTGTTCTTACTCTTTTTGTCCCAATGATGTTTGCTGGTGCCTGAGGGCAGGTACTGTAAATGCTAGAACAAAAGCACAGTGGCTCAGCATCTTAGCGTGACCGCGTCTCTCTCTCTCAATTGCTTGCTCTCTGTGCATTTTATCAAACATGCTCTGCCAGCCACTGAAGTTTTGCTCTAACAGTCAAGTCAGTTACTATCAAACAGTGCCCCCAACAAATTTGTTCAGTTGTGCAGCTTGTTTGCTTTTAATTCTTACTTTTCAGTTGTATGAATTAATTGTCCCTTGCAAGACAGCCCGCAGTGTGCCTTTTCCATGACAATCATCCTCACTCTGTCTTTGATACAGCGGCATGCTGCTGTTGAAACTCTTGAGCTGCTAGGAACGAATACTTATAAAATAAAAAAAAACACCATCAAACCCTCTGCTGCCCTATTTGCTCATTACATTATTTAAAGCCTCTGGCATACCATTTTCCAACACTGAAGACACTGGCAGCATTCAGCAATGTTTTTTTTAAATAAATCAGCAGTCAGAGACATTTCATTTGCCAGTGTTAAAGACAGTAGCAGGATTCAGTCATGGGTGTCTTAAATATATCAGGAGTCAGAGACGGTTGGGGATATTTGCTGTAGACTATCCTTGATACACCAGACAAACTTTTTTCTTTAATTCTGTTGAAATTTGGACAGCAGCAGTGTTGGAGCACATCATATCTAGATAGGGTTTTTTTTAATTTTAATTCCACAATTTCACTATTTACTGTATGTGCTTCACTATAACAACACATAATTTCTAATTATCTGTGCCGAGCAGTACATTGCAAAAACCAAAAATGCACAGAAATTAAGAGATATGAAAATGAGACAGAGGGATGATTTCCAAACTTTTCAGTGTTAGGTTTATTACATGCTACCATTTACACTGGCCAGCCCATCTATCTGGGGACATAATGATGACTGTACTTTCTAACAATGGAACTAGAAAAACATCTAGACCTAGCCAAATTAATACTCTTGTAATTAACATGGACGAGTACATTAATAAGGAGATTAACATAAGGCTCTCAGAATGCTGACAGTCAATCAGAATGCAGCATTCATGAGACCCATATAATAATTAAGAAATAATGAATGACAGGATTTACATCAATGTTCTAGTTAATCACTCCCTTGGGGTGTAATGTGGCGTGAGGAGCAGCCAAGTGCCATATTGACCCCCAAGGGGTGATTAACTTGAACCTTAACATAATCCCCTGAGTTCATTATTGCTATTATTATAATTAGGTTACCTGTTACTGTAGTTTGAATAATTTTTTTTATATTTTTTGCTAATCTTGTGTAAAAGTGACATAAAATATCCCTCCACCATAGTAAATTATTATAAGGGTCTCAATAATGTTGCTGTGTCATAATGTTGTATCATTATCAATAATTATTGCTATTAATATAATTGAGCTATAAGATACTGAAGTTTGAATATTTTGTGTTAATACATTTTGCTTATTTTTTTGGTAAATTAACATAATATAGTCCTTCTGCCATGCTAAAATGTATAGGGTTTGGGTTATTTATATATTTTGCCCTCTTGTCAGAAAGGAATTAGATTTTTCTTTTCAATGTGGCACACTGGCATTATATTTTTAATACATCACTGTTTAAAACTGGTGCTGTGTGGTGTTTCTTGTCTCTCTTTGCATACCCTATGATCAGGCTATTTTGTGTACTTTTGACTGCAACAAGACGTGCTGTCAGCCTGAGCCCGTGTGATGATTATTGCCAGAAAACAGCCTTGGGCTGCTCGAGGTGAAACTGAATGCGGATGTGAGGTCTGCAGTAAGGAGAAGTACAGGCACATTCCCATTAAATAATTACTGTCATTTAGTCACAGCAATATGAATATTCAAAAGTCATCCTGGGATGAGGCTATTGAATATCTCTGGTAGATGTCAGTGAATCCAGCAAGCGTTCACTGACATTCTGTGTGTGAATTACAATTCAGTAATTTAGGGACACAGCAGTACTTGCTCCCACCCCTCCAAAAAAAAGGTGCCCTGTGAGAGGACTTGGACCCTGTGCCTATTCCGTTGGTAGGAGGTTCACTGTTCTGTGCTGCTGGACAAAGCTACTGATTGCCTACTGGGAACGGCTTTCAAACCGGACACATTCTAAACAACACTGTGGTTTTCTAGCAGGGACTGGACTGTTACACAGTGACACTTGGGCTCACTTAGAGGATTTAACTGTTGGTGTCCTGCTCCTGATTGTGAAATTAGCCCCTGAACAATACTCCTCTGGTGGAGCTAGGTTCCCTGTCCTGTGTTGGTAGGTGGGGCTACCTATCATCTGCTGGGAGTAGCTTTCAAACTGTCCACATTCTGAAATGCCCTTGTGTCTTCTTGCAGGTACTGGACTGTTGCACTGAATCATTTGGGCTTGATTGGAGGATTTAGCTGTCAGTGTCCTGCATGTAAACTTAGACCCTGTGCCCTACCCCTCTGGTGGGAAGTTCACTGTCCTTTGTTGTTGGGTGAGGTTACCGATCATCTCTTACTGGGAAAAAACACAGGCAGAGATGCACACAGGAAAACAGCTTTTCTCCATTGTGGTCTGGAAGTACACAAAGCAGCCTGATAAACTTTCAACTTGCCTGAGCATATGGTAAGCTAGGAGAGAGAAAATAAACACTACACACTTGATGTTTTACAGTTATTTATTTAAGTAATAACAGCATACTAAATTGAAAACAGCAACATTTGGGTGAGATCTTTAATGGCAGCTCTGAGTTATGAGATTAGAATCTCTGTAAAATATAGGACATTAGTTTTTCAAATTAATTCTTCAGTAATTAGGCTCTACAGGTATATTAATAAGGAGATTAATGTACGGCTCACAGAATGCTGCCAACCAATTAGATTTCTGCATTTCTGAGACCCTTATAATAATAACCATAGACACAGAACAGCTGTAAATCAAAAATTAGAAACAATTCCTGGAAACCACTGCCATGGTTCAACAGGACAAAGCCCCATGAGCAAAACCCACTGTCATCTGTCTTCCTAGGCTACCCCTGGGCTGAGAAATTAGATTTATTAATTTGGTCATCTTGTCCCTCACTTGCAATGCATGACTGCGATCAAAGAATGTCATGATCCCAGTGTGTCAAGATTAATAGCACACTCTCCGATACCCGTCCCATTCTCTCTGGGGTCCCCCAAGGCTCCATCCTGGGCCCCCTTCTCTTCTCACTGTATCTGAACACCCTACCCAGTGCATGCTCTGGCAAAATCCTGCTGTATGCAGACGACGCTGTCCTGTTTGCCACCCACCATAATCCCATCTCCCTACAGGACTCCCTACAGCAGTCTTTCAACTGTGCCGAGGCTTGGTTTAAGAGTGCAGACTCATCATTAATCTCAAGAAAGCCAAAACTATGCTCTTTTCACACCCCAAAACAAAGCTAGCAACCACCCACTCTATATCCTTCAAGCACCAACCAACCACTGGAACAAGTCTGCTCCTACAAATACCTGGGGTTACCTTCGATTCAGCCCTCACATTTCACACCCACATCGACACCCTAACATCCGCCACCAACACACGGCTTGGCATCCTATTCCGCCATAAAAGCTGCCTTCCCCCAAATGCTCTCCGGCTAGCGGTTACATCGTCCGTTCTGTCCCTTGTAGACTATGGTCTACCAGTATACAATGCTGCCGACACCACTGCACTAAACAAAATTCACCTAACCCTGAATAAAGCGTGCAGATTAATTACTGGTGCCCCCAGACTCACACATACCTGTCAGCTATATGTCGATGCTAACCTGCTTACCCTGGATGACAGCTCCGATACCAGACCTGTCCTCCTCAAAAAAACCCTACTTGGGCTCTCCCCCCCTGGGGTAACAGCATCCATCCACCAGAGCCCTCCCACCATTGCAACACGGTCTTCCTACAAGACCACTCTAAAGGTCCCCAGAACAAGAACCAGCCGTGGCCAGAGGTCCTTCAGCTATAGAGCCCCAACCTGGTTTAACTCTCTCCCTGCCACCATCACCAATGCCATCACCATCTCCACATTCAAAACCGCACTTCGGAACCACATCTTCAGCACTCGTAACTGCTCCTGTCTCTGAACACAGCCTCCACCTCTTTATTTTCTCTCCTGACAATGCCCCCCGGGCAGCTCTCCAACCAACCATCCCCTACACCACTTCCATGTCCACCTTGCCTAGGTTTAACCTGGCCAGTGCCAGCTGTTTCAATGTTTATCTACCAGAATTGCTCACTTGATACCAATTTGTTTAATACCTGCTATCGATTACATGTACCCTGTACCCAATTGTATCTGTCTGACCACAATGTGACATGGCACCTCTGGTGAATGCCTACTGATTTTTGGCAAATCTGTGCTATGTAACTGAAACGCAATGTATGTCTTTATGTGACGAAGTACCTTTGTAAACGAGCCTCTGGCTCAAAGGTTGTAAACTGATTCTTAAATAAATAAATAAATAAATAAAGAATTTTCAGGCTCACAAGCAAAGAATTTGCAGGCTCATGATCAAAGAATAAGAAATGCTGTAAATCAGAAATTTGAAGGAATTGTGGTAAACCACTGCCATAGTTCACAGAATGAAGCCCCCTGAGCAAACCCACCATAATTTGACTTCCTAGGGCAGCCCTGGGCTGAGAAAATTGATTTTTTAATTCAACCATCTTGTCCCTTGCTTGCGATGCATGATCGCGATCAAAGAATCTCACGATCAAAGAATTTGCAGGCTCACAATCAAAGAATTAAAAATTCTGTAATTCAAAAATTGCAAGGAATTGTGGGAAGCCACCACCATGGCTCGACAGAATGAAGCCCCCTGAGCAAAACCCACCCTCATTTGACTTCCTAGGGTACCCTTGTGCTGAGAAAATAGATTTTTTTAATTCGGCCATCTCATCCCTCGCTCATGATGCATGATCACAATAAAAAATCTTGCAATCAAAGAATTTGCAGGCTCGTGTTCAAAGAAATTGCATGCTTCTGATCAAGGAATAAAAAATGGTGAAACACAATTTTTTTGACTGATTTAAATGAAACCAATGAAATGAAATTCGATAGAATGAATCCCCCTGAGCAAAACCCACCCTCATTTGTGTCCCTAGCCCACCCCTGAGCTGAGATAATTGTGTTCTTAACTCATGATGCAAGATCGCGATCAAAGACTCTCGCAATGAAAGAATTTGCAGGCTCGTGATCAAAGATTGTTAGCGAGCTGTGATCAAAGATTTTAAAACCTGATAACTCTAATTTTTAACCATTTTTGATGAAACCAAAGGCATGGCTTGATAGATCAGATCCCCCTGAGTAAAACCCATCCAGGTTTTACTTCAGGAGTGACCCCTGAGCTGAGATATTTGTCTTTTTGCAATCAGAAATCAAAAAACAAGATGGCAGACCTCGAAATCAAAGAATTCTCGGTGA